>ML058327.1:0-1200000 GCA_003013855.2 Liriodendron chinense | reverse complement strand
TGGCAATCTGTTGGGTGCCTGATGAGGTCGGGCTAGGCGGCGTCGGTTGCTGTTACACAGTTTGCACGATTTTGCTCTAATTATTTCTATTTTCGGTTATAGCTTATAAAAGTAGGTATATTCGGGTTATAAGGCATCTAACATGTTTCTATATGGGATTAGGGTTTGGAGAGAGATTTTTGGTGAGAGAGAGATTGTGTTTTCTCTTGAGTGCTTTGTTCGGGTTGTTCGTCTCTTATACTTTTGGTTTTACATAGTGACCGCTTTGTGCTGTAGTTTTTTTCCACAAGGGTTTTTCCATGTAAAATCAGATCGTCTCTGTATGTGATTGATTGTGTTGTGTGGTTTGCTTGTTCGATTCTCCTCTGTGCTTCTGCGAGGTTCCCAACAAGTGGTATTAGAGATTATATTCAGTAGTAGTTCTGAATCTAAAGACAAGTATCATGACATCTAGCATGAAGTTCGACATGGAGAAATATTCCAGCAAAAATAATTTTGGATTGTGGAAGGTCTTGTACTTCAGTAAGGGCTTAAAGAAGCATTTGCTAAGCGACCGAAATCTATGTCAAAAGAAGATTTGAACAAACTTGACAAGAAGGCCAAAATCTCTATTCAAATGTGTTTGATGGATGACGTCCTCTATAACGTCATAAGGGAGAAGATGGTGGCTGATACATGGGTGAAGTTAGATAACATATACATTAAGAAGTCTCTAGAGAATCGGTTGTATTTGATGCTCCAAGAATTTAACCTGAAGATGATGGAGGGGCCTAGATGATGTTGATGGCCATGTTAACAATTTCAACAAGGTCATTTGCAAGTTAATGGACGTACGAGAATAGATGAAGGATGAATACCAGGCATGCACCCTAATGAATTCTCTTTCAGATTTGTATGAGTCGTTTAAGGACTCTTTGTGTGCAAGTAGGGAGACCACAAACGTTAAGACTGTCATCTCAGCCCTTCATTCGAAGACGATGAGAAAGAAGAGCGGTGATGTGGGGTCCTCTTCAGTTGCACTAGTTATGAAGGGGGAGGAATTGTAATCGAGATACTAGATCCTCTCATTCGAGATCCAAATCCAAGGTTAAGGGGAAGGGCAAGCTAAAGTGTTGGGTGTGTGTCCAGACATGGCACATGAAACAGGATTTTAAGAATCCCAAATCGAACAAAGAGAAGACATGTGAAACTTCAAGGGAGGCCAATACCGTAGAATCATCTGAGGGCGACAGTGATGTCTGTGAGGTCTTGACGGTGTCAAAGTCAGGGTTTCTTAGTGATGAGTGGCTCATGGACTCCAGTGCTTCGTATCACATGTGCCTTTATCAGAGCACCTTTACTTCATATAGGGAGTATGAGGGTATTTGAGTGTTTCTAGGAAATGACTACGCCTGTAAAGTTGTGGAGATTGTATCAGTGTGCATTAAGATGTTCGATAAGATTGAACGAACCTTGACGGAAGGAGGTATGCTCCCAAGTTGAAGAAAAAAAATTGATTTCTGTTAGTGCACTCAAGGCGATGGGGTGCAAATTCACCGGTTTTGATCGGTTTTGAAAGGTTTCAAAGGAGGCTCTTATTATTATGAAGGGACAGCGACATGAAAACATTTACAGGTTGATTAAAAATACTTCATCAGGTGGAGTGACAATGACGGTAGCAGATTCCACGTCTGCACTTTTTAAATATATAAACTTTAATATATGCAAGCATTATATATACGGTAAACAGTCTAGATTATCATTTAAAACTGAAAAACATGTTTGTAAAAAAGTGCTAGAATATGTCCATTCAGATGTATGGGAGTCGCTGCCCGTTGTTTCTATTGGAGGGTCATCATGGTTTGTGTCATTTATGACTATAGCAGAAATGTATATATTTATTTTCTGATAAATAAATCCAATGTAATTTTCACTAATTTTAAGCATTGGAAGACAATGGTGGAAAATCAGTTAGCGCAGAGTTAAAAGTGCTGAAAACCAATAATGGTGGATAGTTCACTTCATGATAGTTTAATCGGTATTGTAAGGATGAGGGGATCGTGAGGCACAACACAGTGCGCCACACACCAGAGTGGAATGGTGTGGTAGAGCGGATAAATCAAACTCTATTGGAGAGAGCCCAATGCATACTGAGTAATACTGAATTGGGAAAAGAGTTATGGACTAAGGTCATTAACATGGCTTGTTACCTGATAAATTGGTCACTTTCTATGACTATTGATTGTAAGATCCCAGAAGAAGTGTGGAGTGGTCGTTCAATTGATTACTAAGTCTTCGAGTGTTTAGTTGTGACGCTTACTCTCATATACCATCAGTTGAGAGAGATAAACCAGACCAAAATGCCAAAAAATGTATCTTTGTGGGCTATGATGATGGTGTGAAGGGTTACAGACTATACGACCCTATCACATAGAAAATCACTTTGAGCTATGATGTCAGGTTTGATGAGGGCTCCTTGTTTCGAAAGGATATACCAAAGGAATCGAAAAAAAAATCAAAGGTTGTTGACATCCAGATAGACAGAGATGAGACACGAACCGAGACTGAGATGCAGGCAGAGGTACAGGATCAAGTGGAGCAGCCACCTATGTGAAGAAATTCGCTTAGAAAATCGCAGGTTACCGGCAAGGTATCGGAATGACTCGAATGTTGTATTCATCCTTATTATGGATTAGGGGGATTCATATACTTTTCAAGAGACACTTGATGATGTAGATGCTGAAAAATGGAAAGCGGCAATGCAAGACGGGATGGACTCTCTTTACAAGAATGAGACATGAGGGCTGGTGGAGCTTCCTGTGGGTTGAAAAGCAATTAGGTGTAAATGAATTTTTTTGGTAGAAATAGGATAGGTACAATGGTAGATTGGTGGTGAAGGGATATGCTCAGCGAGAATATGTGGACTTTAGTGAGATTTTTATACCAGTTCTGAAGCAAGTATCTATCAGGTTCGTATTGGCTTTGGTTGCCCAACACGACCTTGAGCTGTAACAGATGGATATAAAAACTGATTTCCTACATGGGGAATTGATGAGCAGATTTACATGTCGTAGCTAAAAGGTTATATGGTACTAGGGGCAGAGAACAAAGTTTGTAAGTTAAGGAGGTCGTTATACGTCCTTAAACAGTCGCTTAAGCAGTGGCACAAGAAATTTAAATCCTTCATGATGAGTCGGGGCTTTACTAGAAGCAAGTACAATCAATATGTCTATTTCAAGACACTAAGTGATGGGAAGTTTATCATACTGGTGCTTTATATAGTGACATGTTTATTGCTAATTATAGCATGT
Source organism: Liriodendron chinense (assembly GCA_003013855.2). Classification (NCBI taxonomy): domain Eukaryota; kingdom Viridiplantae; phylum Streptophyta; class Magnoliopsida; order Magnoliales; family Magnoliaceae; genus Liriodendron; species Liriodendron chinense. Next base: position 1,196,710 of record ML058327.1, on the reverse strand, counting down.
CTAATATTAATGTATTGAAGACTCAGCTTTCAGGACATTCGAGATGAAGGATCTGGGGACTACAAAGAGGGTTCTCGGCATTAATATACACAGAGACAGGATGATGAGCAGGTTGTGTTTATCTCTGGCTGAATACCTTGAGAAGGTATTAGTGAAGTTTGGGATGGACAAGTCCAAACTAGTTAGTGTTCCCACGCGAATCACTTCAAGCTTTCTTTAGAGCAATGTCCTAAATCGGATGAAGAAAATCAGGATATGTCTTGTGTGTCTTATTCGAGCGAAGTGGGTAGCGTGATGTATGCTATGGTTTGTACAAGACCAAATATTTCACATGCAGTCGGTGTTGTAACCAATTCATGTCTAACCCTAGCAAGTAACATTGGGAGGCTATAAAATGACTATTTCGATACATTCGAGGTACGCAAGACTACGTCTTGACAATCGTAAAGTCTAAGGACAAGTTGGTGGGGTACGTCAATTTAGATTATGTAGGCACTATGGATTATAGGAGATCTACTTCCAATCACTCATTTGTGCTAGCGGGTGGAGCTATTAGTTGGATATCTAAGCTTCACTTGGTGGTGGCTCTTTACACTACTAAAGCAAAGTATATGATAGTGACAGAAGCGTTCAAGGAGGCTGTCTGGTTGAGGGGCATGATAAATCGGTTGGGGCTTTAGTAGGAGCCCGTGCTGGTTAATTGTGATAGCTCAGACACTATCAATTTGACTAAGAGCTCAGTTTATCACTCTCGTACTAAACATATTGATGTACGTCACCATTTTATCTGACAGGTGCTTGAGGAAGGAGATGTGACTCTGGTGAAAATTCACACCAGCGTGAATTCGACGGACACACTCACTAAGGTGGTTCCTGCAGAGAAGTTCAGTTCTGTGTAACTTTTCTAGGATTGACGAAGATGGAATGAAGACGCAGTGTGTGTGAGAAGCAGTGAAGCTATGTTGAAGAAGAGTGATGGATGAAGCAAATGAAGGGTAGAGTCGGTGATTGAAGCCTCAGTGGAGATTGTTGGATAGAGCCTTCAATCTAGACATTCAGAGGGTTTCGGGCGACCGACCAGATTGGTTGAGCAACCCAAACTCCTTCTCATAATGCAGATTGGTCTCTAGATGATCTCATGCAAGTTCAAGCGACCACACTTGAAGGCTCGGGTACTTGATACTCTTTAGCTTTATGACAGAACTCTCTGGACAAATTTGGCAATCTGTTGGGCACCCGACAAGGTCGGTTGCTGTTATGTAGTTTGATTTTGTGCTAATTATTTCTATTTTTTTATAGCTTATAAAAGCAGGTGTAATTGAGTTATAGGGTATTTAACACATTTCTAAATGAGATTAGGGTTTGGAGAGAGAGTTTTGGCGAGAGAGAGATTGAGTTTTCACTTGGGTGCTTTGTTTGGGTTGTTCGTCTCTTGTACTTCTGGTTTTACATAGTGATCGCTTTGTGCCATGGTTTTTCCCCGCAATGATTTTTCCATGTAAAATCGGATCGTCTCTGTATGTGATTGCTTTTGTTGTATGGTTTATTTGTTTATTCTCCTCTGTGCTTCCGCGAGGTTCCCAACGAGCACTTAGTCTTTATAGTTTGACCTTAAATGTAGATCTTTCTAGAACTTAGTTAAATTGGTGAATTTTTTTCAAAATGCCATAAAGTAGAGACTTACACAATGCAACAAAATGGTGCCTAACCCCATACTTTTTCGTCACCGAGGTCATTGAAATCTTTAACCGGTAGAAGTCACTCAAGTTTGAGAATATTACAATTTCCTAGCTCATAGGAATTCTACCATACTTAGTTTATTGTAGATTTCAAGCGTTACTCGCTAGTGGCGACTCCAAGTCAAGAGCATAATTTTTTAATCAAGACTAAGCCCCTCTCTTCATATCATTCAGGAAGGAAACCACATCACTAAAGGGTGAGGGTGAGCACTCTTTAGTGACATTCACATATTTGATGACTCCACTGGGGATCGTCATTAATCACTAGTCAAATCTTGATGCGAAACATGGGATTTTTCAAAATTTTGGAGATTTTATAGTTCCAGTCTATTTACTTTTTCACATTTGCTTTTGTGTTATTTACTTTCCAATCCAATAATTACTGGTTCGGTAATTTACATCCCTATCATTTACTTTCTATTCTAGTCATGTAATGTACATTCCGGCTATGTACTTTTTATTCTAATGATCTATGGTCTAGCTTTTACTTTTGAGTCATTTATATCATATACTTTACTTTCTGTACTTTTCTCCTATTTTATAAAAACTGCTACATCACTGGCATTCATCATGCAAGCACCATGCAGGAGCCTATCTAAGCTGTTACACGATTACTTTCCAATATTGTCGTTGAGAATGCCCCCTAAAAGGTACCACCCAAGCATGCACCTAATGACTGGTCAAAGTTATAAGCCTTAAATTACATGTTTTACATGCATCCAAACTTCAGTTGGACTATAGAAATGGCTTCTGGTTGACTTAAAAAAAATTACAAATCTAAAGGGGTAAAACATAAAGGATCCTCATAATCAACCAACAGCTCTAATCGGCTGAATTGAAACCAAATAAATCAAATCCTGGCCGATCACTTAGACGCCTCAAACCTCCAATTATGCCTATACTTGACAAGTTGAACCAAGAAAAAGACAAGAGACTGGTAGAAAGGGAAATTATTTGCTCACTTCTTATAGAGAAAGCAGAAAGTTCCTCCGCCACCATTGGACCCAAGAATCATTTATGGGTCTAACACCCTTCGAAATCCACTCCCTCCTACCAAAGTATCATCTTGACCCGATATGAAGTAGTCACGTTTACTCAAGATGATCTACCTTCTCTCCCCTCTCCCTCGAGGTCACCCAAGTATGTAGTGGAAGAGTCTTTAGCTCCTTCCCTCATGTCAGATATGACCCTCAGCCTAAAAAAGTTAGAGGAGTTCACAACCATTTTCTTACCGAACAGGGCCATCCCCATAACCCCAAGTGCACTGGTGTAACCATCAAGTGCTCTAGTCAGCAGCCAAACCAATCTTCAATTTTAACATTACTTTTAGTCAATTAATTGATAGTAAAAACTCCCCCCAATGGGAGCTGAGTTCATTTCCAGTACCCTCTCACAACAGGGAGTCAATATCTAACATGTATTATCTCTAACGGGAGTTGGAGTCAGATTTTGTCATATACCTCTAGTGAGAGCCAATTTTAAATTCCAACACATACTCCTCTTAATAGAAGTGAGACTTATTCATAACAATTCCCCACGAATGGGTTTTAAATCCAGCACCCCCCCCCCCCCCCCTTCAATTTCAACCTTTACATGCTAGTTAATTACAACATTTATATTCCAAAAATAAATTCCTGAAATTGCGTCTATTATTCACACTTGTAGACGTTATGCATGCGGAAGCTTAGAGCGAAACTTGTAGAATTATTGCTAAGTCTTAGGGGAGGTGATTAGGACCATTTAAAAATCCCTTTTAAGAATCTCTCGCCTAATTAAACTGATTAGCATTTATAAACCAATTAAGCAAGAACACTTAGCTTCTAAGCCTAAGTGGGTCCAATCACAAGGCTAACATAGTATAAGCATATAAACAACCTAGCCTAAGCATGCATAGATAATCAAATGATTTAACTAATCAAGAACCTAATCTAAGCAACCTATGTAGACTATAAGAGAATGGATCATACTGAGCTCAAGTCTACACTACTTAGTAAAAGTAGATCTTGTGTGTGAATGTGCCTAATCTAGTGCCTAGCATACATTCCTATCAAGCATTCATACTTAAGTAATTAAACATACAATGCTAAGATAATAATGTACTCAAATCAATCACAAACACAAGCATGTATAGTGGTTCAACTTTGTGTCTACTCCACTCTCAGTTTAAGTACTCATCCCTTGAGCACACCGGCATTCACTAGGGAGTTTAAATTAGGTTCCTCCTAACCTAGGTGTTTCAAATCGGTTTCAGCCTACCGAGGAGTTTGACAAGGTTCCTCTCAACCTATAACAGAGATTTTACTGGTCTATCTCTCAACCAAGATGTTTACGAGTTTCATCCAACCTAGGAGTTTGTCAAAGATCCTCCCTACCCTTCAGTTCTAATCCTAAAACCTAGCGACGCTCCCACCAGAGGCTCCCCTCGGAGACTTGTTCGAGTTTGTAAATCTAAACTCTCACACTCAATTCTTCATAAGGAGGGAGTGCAACTGAAATCTCTACTATGACAACTTACTTGTCTGATTGAGCCCCTTGTTCAGTGCCTAGTTCGGGTTGCTTAATCTTTACTCTCCCATACTTCAATCAGCTCCCTTTACTCCCCCGATCGTGTTGCTACTTGCGTTGCCAATGCTTCAGCTCCACCAATCAATTACCTCGCATATGATGCTCTTAAAATGCCCAAGGTGATAGAAGATGGTGTGAATTCTCTATAACTAGTAGGAGTTTGTTGCCTAGAGGAATTCTACCTAATAGGATCTTTAGAGAGGTTTAGACAAAGGATCTACTTATGGTTAAGGTGCTTAAAACATCTAAAGATCAAGAGAGAGCAAGTCCATCTTCACATGAGCTTTGGATGCTCCATCTTGTGATCAAACACAAGGAAAATGGCTTGGAATGCTTATGATTAGAGCCTAATGGTATGGGCAATAAGGGTGGCTTCTAATGCACTAAAATCTCTTTCCATGCCCCCAAATCGAGCCAAACCATTTTATAAGAAAAGCTTCAATGAATAAAAAATGGCTTCCAACGGCTCTTTACCGACCGGTCGAGACTAGTCGGCCAGGGGTCCACAGCTGGTTGAATATTACTGACCGACCAATCTAGTTGTGGCCTGGATAGTATGTTTGTTGCTATCATCACTGGGTCGATCATGACCGGTCAGACAAACCAGCCTGACCAGTCTTCAGATAGGTCAAATTAAGGCCCTGGGACGTTTTTCTTGCTATCCCATTTTAGGGTCTAACAACCGGTCGGCCATGGGTAGGGACTGGTCGGCAGACCTGTTTTGCTAGCTGTTTAAGTTGTGTTTTACAGCAGCAAAGGGCCACCTCTTTGGCCATTCTCTGGATGATATTTTGGGACACCTAAGGCCAATTTAAGATGACTACAAGTATGCCTAATGGGTCAAGGTCATATAGAGGTTTGGGTTTTGGCTAGGTTCAAGGTTCAAGGCTCACTAAGGCATCTCTTTTACCTGTTTCTTCTTCCTTGATGCAATAAGTCTGATTAAGTCTTGGTCTTCGTCTTCTTTAAGCTCAACCGACACTTAAACTTACTGACCTATGTAATTGACAAATAAGGTGCACCAGTATGCCACAGAAAAGTGCACTAACAATTCCATCATCATCCTCATAACGGGAGCTAGTCTCAATTTCAGCCTTTATATTCTACTCAATTATAACATTTAAATTCAAGTAGTCAATTCCAGCTTCCTTCTACAATCGAGATTTCTTTTCAATTACAGTCTCCCCCTCACGGGAGCCTAGTCTAACACACTCTCCTTAACAGTAACAATAATCAGGTCCAGCGCCCCCCTAATGAGAGTCATAAGGGAGCCAACAAGGTTGAGCATTATGAGGACAAGGTAATGCATGGCTTAGAGGTAGATGCTCTGCATTTCAACGTTGAAGTCTTACGTTAGAGTACTCATGTGGGGTGTGTGTGAAAAAAACTCAAGCGTCGTATGGGGCAAAACCCCTCCAATTTAGCCTGTTTGAAATCAAGCAGCTTTGTGAACATTTCGAGGAGCAACTCAACACAATCAAAAGCAAGCTGTAGAAGCAACATGGGGTGGACCACCAGTCCACCAATGTCAGGGGTCTCTATTACTTTCCATATACTAGGGTACCTCAGAACTTCAAGGTACACAAATCCAAAAGGTATAACAGTAATGGGGCCCCACAACCCATTTGAAAGCATTCTCTAGTGAGCTTGATGCCTTCACAGGTGATGGTAGAGCATTGATCTGTCTATTTTAAAAGTGCCTAAAGGGCGATGCGTTAGATTCGTACATGCCACTAGATTTCCATCGAATCAAGACTTGGGAACACCTTTGCCAAGCGTTTGTTAATCATTTCGCATATAATCTTAACACAATGCCCAAAATGGAAGATCTTGTTGCCTTAAGGCAAAAAAGCGATAAGTCATTATTGGCTTACATTGAGCGATGGTGGACCATGGTTTCCAGAATGAACTCCCATTAATGATGAGGCATAAATCTCCATTGTCATCCACTCAGCAAATTCGAGGACCTTTGGATACCTAATCTCATACTCATATACTAACCTCATGCAACTCATTCGCACTAGGGAATAAATAGAAAGTCAAAATAAGGGTTGAGATGATCTCCCATTTTCTTCATCAGGCTGCCTTTACACACACATCCAAACTTGAAGGAAAGCCTAACGGATCTAAGATCAAGAATAGAAATAGCCTCGTCCCTTTTTTAGTGGAAGCTAACAACCTTATCACCACTACCTAAGGTGCAACATTCACCCCTCAACAAGGACAACAACAACAACAATAGTAGCAACCAAGGTTTTACGATACCCCAATCAAAATCAGCAGATAGGAATGGCTCGGAAGCTTAGGTGTTCATGCCAATAGCTCAATACTATAATGAGGTATCAGTCGTGCTAGTCCAATGGCAACTCCTTTCCTAGCTACAACCTAAGCCCCCACTAAAACCCTCTACCACCAAAATATAATGAAAATGAGTATTGTATGTTCCACTAATCTAAGGGCCATACAACGGATCACTATTTTTCTTTAAAACATGTGGTTTAAGAGTTGATCGGCCAAAAGAAATTTTTAATCACGACATCAGACATATATAGCTGCTAACAACATACTTCAAAATCCTTTGCCACAACATCAAGTGGGTCATAACACATTGAGCACCCCTACCATTAACGCTATTAATGGAGAATTCTCTTCACATCAAGTCTAATCGATCCATGCCAGCAATTTCCATCCAAAATATGCCTCACTCGTTTCACAAGGGGCACCAACCTCTAACTCAGCACCCTCCAATTTTAGTCCTCCAATGGAGGACCCTCAAATTGCAAGACTCTATTCTCCATTTAATCATGGTCCATTGTACCTTGGCCCTTCAAAGGAGGACCCCAAACCTAGCATACTCTAACTTGAGAAGGTTATAATACCTCGAATCCAATAATCATGTGGATGTGATTAGGGTGATCTCAATCATAAATCATAATGACCAAGAGTCCTTAGTGGACACCTTATTGATCCGTAGTGTGTAGTGTTACCTTGAATATTCATTATGGGTTTATTGAGAAGTGATTCCTCTGGTAGTTCTTGGGAACTTGAGATTGGACATGACAGTCATTGACTTTGGAGAGTCGTTGTCCATGGATCTCAATACCCCGTTAGACCATGACCATCACAAGTACATGGGACACGCTTATGGACATCAATTCATGAGATGTACGGTCATCTTATATAAGGAGACTGACTTTGGTCAAGATGGATAGTCTCCACCACCAGGAATCGACTTAATGTCCAGTTTATGCCTTGCTCTTGCCTTGTACAAGAGTGTGAGTGTGTCATGAACAAAGGATCCAAGTTTAGACATTTGATCACATTGGTGGATAGAGATTAAATTAACAGTCTGGGGACCTTAGCTTAGATTGTGCTTGTGAGATCAAGACTTGATGATGCATGAAAGATGATTAATCCTTAGACCTAAGGATGCGTAAGGTTCACAATCTTGATTAATCGACTTTGGATCTTCCTATGAGGTCCATGCAATGCCAATAAAGTGGATGTGCTAAGTGAGATTGAGGAATAATTCAAATGTGGTGGGTGTTGAGCTCTCAATTACACACATTCTAACCCCTTTTCATCCCCACATTATGCATGTTTTCTATAATAAAGGACCTATCTAACATAGGTTTTTGTAATTGTAGGAATGAGAGAGTGATTGTATGAATTCAATACTAAAAGACCTTTTTTAGAATACCATTGAAGACCAAAGAAGCAAGGAGAAGAGAAGGAGAGAAAATGGAACGGGGAAGTGAAGAAAGAAGTGGAAAAGGCAGGCCATATCGACGACCGACCAGTCAAGACCGGTCGGCCAGACAGGCCAGACTGGTCGGCCAACACTGCTGTCCCCTTTATATCACGTTGGATGGCTGACTAGATGGGTTCGACCGATCAAGACCGGTCAGCCAGCTATCCCAACTTGTCAAGACCGATCGGCCATGCACTTTCTAAATTCAGATTTTAAACAGCAAGGCTATTCCCATTTTGGGATTTTGGCCCATTTTATGGGACCCATCTTGATGATTATCGCAAATCCAATCCATCCATATTGAATATTAGCTCGACTTAGAAAAAATCCAAGTGGTTTCGTGTCGATCAGAGCTACGGATTGACTATGGCGGCCAAAACAATATGAACTGTCTAGAAAAATTTTTGATTCCGCTGCTCAATTTTGGAATGGTCCAGGTGGCCCATCATTAATGATATGTAGAATCTAATCTGACCATCTTCTATACCACATATATATATATATATATATATATATGAATAATCACAAAGTTTAAGGTCAAAAGGATGTGTGGTTTTATCGTACTGGTTGAAGAAAAATGGACCATCTAGAAATATTCTAACAGTGCAAATTTTATAAAAAGCCCTACGTTTTCTAATTTTTGCACCCAATTTTGGAATTTATTTGGAAAATCTAATCCATCTATCATCTAGAGGAGGAAGGTTTCTACTACTGTTCAAAATTTTAAATCAATCCGACCTTTGTATACTCTGTAGCGTTGAAAGCAAGATGATTGGTTCTAGAGGTACCCGAATTGCGCGATTTTGAGAGGCAGTCGCTAATCTGATTAGTAGTCCCATTCAGAAGCTAATCTTGGAAATCTAAACCATTTATGAGGAAGATCAAGTTCTAGGGAAGCTACAAATCAAATTTAAAGCAATCTGATCATTGGTTAAGCCATACGAAGCGAAACTAAAATCTATTATGTTATTGTACTCTTGCTGTATTATAAAAAGAGGTGCTCTCTTCTCTTCTAAGGAAGTCAAGGACGTGGGAAGCAAGGAGTTCAAGTCCTAGGAAGCTTCCTAGCCTCCTACAGCTAGTTTTTCTTTCTTTTCTTAGTTCTAGTTCTAGTTTTTCTATGCTTTCTTCTAGTTAACTCTCAGCTAAAGGTTAGAGGTGAATCATCTTAGTTTTTAATAATGCTTTGATACATTGATTTTGGTTTATGCTTTAAGTATTGAACAATTCATTATAGTTTGAATAAAGTTGATAGTTTTAGATGATTTAGGGAGTTTATATACCAAGTATATGAGTTCTTGTTGGATTTTTTAGATTAATCAAATTGAATTATGGGTAGTTGATTGATGGAGGCTTTTGATTTGAGTTCTCCATTGATCAAAACAGTGACATCTCTATTAGAACTATAATGAAAAGTTCATGTATCTTGTGTAGAATTTGAGATAGTTGGTGTTCACTATCAAACAAATGATTCAAGGCTACGAACTATGGGTCCCTTTAGCTGTGGATTTAATCTGTAGATACCTTTGAAACGGATTTAATCCACAGCCTTATTTCATGCCACACCTGATCGTATCCCTCACCTTAAAGTCCCATAAAGGGGGCTTTATGGGGCCACCACAATGTTTCTGTTTTATCTAAGATGTCCATCCATTTTTACAGCTCATTTTAGGGTATGAACCAAAATATGGAGGCAAGTCAAAGTCTCAAGTGGACCACACCATAAGAAACGGTGGTTATTATGTGACTGCTGCTAATATTTGTTGTGGTCCACTTAGGCCTTTGATGTGTCTCATTTTTTGGGATTATGCCCTAAAATTAAAATTGAAAATGAATGAAAGGAGTGGATAAACCAGATACATCATAATGGGCCCCACGAGCATTGACAAGATCGTCCGCCTCTAGCCTGCACGCTCGCGGTGCCAAAAAGGTCTTCACGCGTTTTACCCAAAACAAAAAACCCCAGCCTCTCCTTCTCTTTCGCACGTTTTACCCAAAAAAAAAAAAAAAAACCCCGCCTCTCCTTCCCTCCCTCTCCATCTCCCTCTCGCTTCCTCGCCCTCACCTCCCTCTCCCTTGCCTCCCTCTACTTCGCGTTGTCTCTACCTCTCGCTCCCTCGTCCTCGACCTCCCCTCCCTCTCCCTCTCCCTCTCCCCCTCCCTCTCCCTCTCCCTCGCCCTCACCTCCCTCTCCGTCGTCTCTCTTCCTTTTTTGGAGTGGATTTCATCTATCTTCCGGCGAGCATCCACTCAGCGTTAATTAAGGCATCTCTCTCTCACTCAAACAATGAATGTCCAAACCCTTAATTAAGGTTCTTGTTTCTTTTTTTCCTTTTTCTTTTTTAAGTAGATATGATTTGATTTTGGAAAATGGTGAGGTATTTAGGTTTTTTGCCTAATGTCTCATGCATCAGAAAATGGTTTATATAATAACTACAGCGGATTTTTATTTCATGGAACATCTACAGAGTATGTTATACATTGTCTAAATCATCTGGAATTGATATGTTGTAAGTATTTCTGCTGATAGAGTCGTCTAAGATCTCGCCTCTTGCATCTTCCACGTATTGTTAGTGCATGTATCCAAGATAGAAAAGAGTCAACTTGTAGAGGTGATTCAAGGCAAATGTGTGGGGATATCGGGGCCATTCATCAGGTGGGGCCATTGTGAATGTGTCAGTTGCCCAAATATCAGGCCGGTCTGTCAATCAGGGTTGACTGGATGTATGAGAGAAATAGAGGGCTAAAAATGATATAACCAACAGTCTGTATCCGTTGCATGTATATGATAAAGTTGATGAGCGGGCCTTTTTTCAATTTTGGGCACTGGGCATTTTGACAGTGGCCCCGCTCGCACGAATGGCCTAGATCGCTTGCACATTTTCCATGTTGGTGTGTGTGCACCTGTATGTGGGTGGGCAGGGCTCTACACATATGTGGGATCAACAACCTCTAAGTTCCTACCTTTTACTTTTATTCTTCCTTAGTAAAAGACCACACCCGGGTGGGTGGGCCAACCCGGTCCACTTCTCAAATGTGTTTGGACCACACCTAAGGACTTGCTAATAGGGTTCATAAATAGAGACCCATTCAATCAATGGGTCTTAGAAGCCTAGTGTTCTTCAACCCTCATAGAAGGTGCTAATTGGCCCAAAAGTAGGACCCACTGAACAAAGGGGCAGACTCACATTGGGGCTTGGGCATCATATTTTGTTTTGGGTTGGGCCTGGGATTTATTTCCAGATATATAAATGTTTGCATTTGTATTTTTTATCCTTCTTCCATTTGTTATGTTATTATTCCTCCATTTGTCTAATATCTCATTCCAAATTTGATTATTCTTGGAAATGGCTTGACTGCTAAATCGAGTTTGTCTAATTAATCATCATAGCCTTGACCTGGCTATTTGTGGTTGACTTTACAAGAAATCCTATTTCACCAAACACTCATTCTTGTGAATCTTCAGGACTCAATACCCGAGGGGATTCAGAACATCTGTCAGGGGATTTAGATCCCTTAATAGGAGTGGTGACTTTTATCTGATCCAACAACCATTGATTAGAGGGATTTGCTTGATTCCATGGTAGAGACCATGCATGTTGGATGGATGTGAAGGATCAGGTTGGTTGAGCATCCAAATTGGTTGAATCTGGACCATTGATTTAGGGTCCAAACAGTTCACTTTTTCCACTGATTGGGTGTTGGAAATCCCCTAACTTAACCACCTTTGAATGTCTAAAAGCTACTCAATCTGAACCATTGTTAAGACGATCCAATTTTCCTAAAACCTACTGATCGGACGCTTCAAGCTGTTCCTTTTTTTAAATAACGCACACACACCCACACTCAAGCTATACATGGGTTGGACCTACAAAATAGTCAAATCTAGACTGTTGTTAGGATGTCTACACCTCTATTGATCTGCCATCCTTTTTTATGAATTTAAATCATGCATTTTGGGCCATTCCTTTATGATTTAAATTATGTAATTTGAGGGCAACAATGAAAGAGTAAATTCACTACTCTAAGGAATGCTCTAGCAACTCTCTAAATGACCATTAGAGTGCCCGTGTCTTAGGAGAATTTAGTCTCTATGCATCGACTGAGTTTTCAAGTTGAGAAAGAGGCGTATTTGAAAGTTCCCTCTTTAGTGCTTGTAGATCTTCCCAACAAGCACAAGATAGTCCCAAATAGATGAGTATTGAGACAGTTATGGCCATTTTCTATGTATAGATCTTTTGCTGTCAACTGGATGGTTAGGATTTCTAGATCAGCCTGATTTTAGAGATCCTCCATCCACGTTGTGCCTCACAATTTGGATGGTCTAGTTGGCCTTGCATGAGTACCAAATGTGAGTAATATGAATCACCATTACTTGGTGGGACTCTAGCCTATGGCAGCAACCGCATATTAAAAGATTGGGGAGTTATATGATACTTAGGGACTGTATGGCGTTTGATGCACAGACACTTTAGAATTGTACAATGCACTCAATTGAAACATTTTAATTTTAAATTTTGTCTTAATATACCTTTGAGCTTACTAATAAAAGGATCTGTTTGGAACATGGGTCAGGTGCAAGTTCAAAATGGACCCATTGGTTAATCAGGAGTGGATAACACTAAGTTTCCCTGACCCATGTTTTCTTGATGGTATGAGAAGCTTTTTGAAGTTCTCATGAGAGCACCTTCCTAGTATAGAAACTGTTCTTTGTCCATGCACCAGTTGTAAATGTACACGTTTACTGATTTCTTATGATGATTTGGAAGTACATCTAATGATAAATGGATTCAACCCAACATATAGGGTTTAGAACATGCATGGTGAGCATGCATCACCTGAGTGTATTAAACGTGCATCAACTTTCCAACAGTACCACAATGTCCTAGACTTAAACGAGGTTCACAACATGGCAGTTGAAGAACTCGGTGGTAATAACCTGGATGAAGTTATTCAGGATGAGCCAAATGTGACCCTCGAAGATGAAGGCGTCTTTGGGGATGATGAATCCAATGAGTTTGAAGCAAGTCTACGACACCATGTTCTAATCATAAAGACTTTACAATGCATATCAGTGTCCTCACCCAACTCATATTCCGATCATATACTTAGACTTTCGCCAGGTGCCTTCTACACACATTCAGAAGGTCACCGACACATTATCACAATTATATGAGTTTGAGGGTCAAAGTTGGGATGCGAGTCTTCAATACATAACACGCCGCATCAATGAAACATGGAGAAATTACCAAAAAGATTGACTGCAAAATATATTAAAGACAATGATCTTGCAATTATGAGAGACAGTCCCCCCTGGTGTTCCCTATGGAGGATTGGAGGGTCTTTGTGGATCAACACAGCACCGAGGAATTTAAGAATGCAAGCACAAGGAATAAAGTCAATCGGGCCAAGCTAAAAGGACCTGTGTGTCTTGGGTGGCACAACATGGCTATTACTCACCATCAGATGGTATGTGTCTAAAAATAGGTATCCTAGTTTAAAATTGAATTTTACATTGAATTATCAGTCATTTAACTCCATTAATGATGTTATGTGACAAAGGCGATGGAGAGGAATCTTACATCTGATGCTGAGGTAGGTAGAGGTGAGGTTTACTTAAGAGCTTATACGAGCAAGGACAAAGTTGTGCAGTTTCATGACCTTGCTGTAAGTTCATCCCTCACACGACTTATCATTACCATTATGAAACTGCCAATGTATAACTTTGAGTTGTTAAACATCATTTGGTTTTTGTCATAGGAAAAACTAAATGAGCTTTATAGTAGCAATCCTCTAGGATGAGCGGTGTTGATGATGCCCTAACACAAATACTAGCACAATTAAAAAATTACTTCAGTTTCATAGTAATTATGCATTTCCTGATAACCTAATTTGCAATGTTTTATAGTTGGTTGGTCCTGACACTAGAGGGCGAATGTGGGGTCTAGGTTGCTCCGTAAGCAAGATTAGATTGAAGAAGTCAGCCCCTACTCGTTCAAAGGTAGAGATGATGACAAAAGAAAAAGAGAGCATGTCGTAAGAGATAGTAGAGAAAGAAAACATTGGCTAAATTTAGGGTCACCTTGTCTGTACTGTAAGAGATGTATGAAAGGCCATAGTCTGGTAAAACCCCTCAACACCACCAACCGCTTGATATACTCAGGCATCATCGGTATGCAAGTTTAGATTTACTCTTATATTAAGCTTGCAATTGTATTATAAACACTACGAATAACTATGTCATTTTATATTTATACATGTAGCCGGATATGCTATATCTCGGTAAGAGATGTGACTTGCTTGGTTGGGGAAAACGTGGTGTAGTTGCTCGTGGTCAAGTACATGAAGTTAATCCAATTGCAGCTGTCCATAGCCAAAAGTTAGAGGAGGGAGCTTTTGTTGTTGTCCTGACAGAGATTTTACAACCTAGACTCTTTTGTGGCATGAAGATGGGTTCGTAACTACACTTGGAGAGGCCGGTCTAGGATCATTTGTGTAGTGGGGGAAGAACGATTTGATATTTCAGTAACTTGAACATGTTTTGTGCTCTATGGTTTTTGATAATTTTTAACTAATTTGGTACTCTATAGTTGAACATATTTTAGCACGCATGCTTTTTGGTTTGTTTTTTTTAGCTACTCTATGTTGTTTGGTTTGTTTTTCTAATTTTGAACTAATTTGATACTCTATAATCTTAGGCTCCATTTGTTTGGAACATCAAACTTTATGAATATAACTTTTCCTTAAATCAATAAAGCTTAAGCCCCTTTTTAACTCCGCCAATGCAAATCTCCTTGCATTGTCGGTCCCAAGCCCGGATAAAGGAGGAGGGAGAAGGGTGCCATATATGGGTATGGTTTATTAATCTCCTTGCAAATATCCTTTAATTATCTATTTTTTTTAAATTGTGATAAATCTCATTAAGTTTCATGCAAACATTTCTTTTTCCTTTTTTCCAATTCTTTAAGAATTTTGGTTATTGCAACAGTGAAGATCCAGATATACACTTTCAAGTACATTGAGGCAACTGCTAAAACTGGACAGATAAAAGAGGTTAAGCGTGTGACGAGAGAATCAAACTTTTATAACCTTGAGAAGACAGAACTTTATGATGGAAGCCAAGCTTCCTGATGCATGACCCCTCATAAATGTTTGTGACCGTTTTGGTTTTGTTCAGGATCTTATACATTACTTTATCTCGAACAACATGCTTCGATACATTGAAGGCTATGTGCATAAAGTAAGGTTTTCTTTTAACTTGTGGTATTTGTATGGTATTGTTTTGACATGTTTGGGTTCTGCTTTCTCCTGAAATTCGATCAATTAGATCTTGTTATATCTCCTCAAATTAGTCAACAAATCCATATCTTGTAGGTATTTGCTGCTTCTTTTTACACTGAATCGAACTGTGGTTTTTGCTTGTTTTTATTTTAACTTTTTTTTTTTATGCTAAGAAGTGATGTGCCAGCTAGTCCCAAGCTGAGATAAGGGAGGACTGATGGCAAGTTGGTATATGGTCTTAAAACCTTTACCGGGCACTTTGTCTCACTCTGTGGTTTGCAAAACACTTACTGATGTTGATATTGTAATGATTTTGGGCAATTCTGTTTTGCAGCTTTGCAGTAGTGTGGATGAGAATGCAGTGCTACCTTCTGGTTTTCGGGTCATACCACTAGATTTGAAAACAGTTGAGTCTAAATCTACTGGAATGTTTTTCTTTTTCTCTTGTTCTACTTCTTACTCCCATGCATATCATATGTTTTGTAATCTATCCATACAAAAGGAAAAACTAGTATTTATATTGGGAGATCTCAAGTTTCTTCAGATACTCAAGGAATCCGGATCATTAGCTTGAGTTGCATCTTCTTTACAGTTGAGAATACTTATCACTTTCTCAGTGGAGATGTAAAGACATCGATAGTTTATAATGGTTAGTGATCCCTACTACATCAATCTCTCTTTCCCTCTCTCTCTCTCTCTCTCTCTCTCTCTCTCTGTGTGTGTGTGTGTGTGTGTGTGTGTGTGTGTGTGTGTAACTTGGATTTTGTTTTTTTATTTAAATATAAATATCAACGTTGGAGTTGAGCATTGAGCTTGACTGCAAACCCTGCCACAAGAAGATGAGAAAAGCTCATTGCAAATTCCCTAGTGATCTCTCTCTCTCTCTCTCTCTCTCTCTCTCTCTCTCTCTCTCTCTCACACACACACACACACACACACACACACACTAGTATTTGATTTTGGCAACTCATTGACTACAAATCTGATTTGTAAAAAAATCATGATGTGGGTTTTATCCAAAAAATTGAATTTTGAAAAATATCTCACGCACCAATCCCTAGCAATTTTATTGTCCTTTGACACACAAGTTTCCTCAATCCAAATTGCTTATATGATGGGCCTCACTGTGGTTGGGAAACATCCTAAAGAGTCTCCCACATTGAAATCTTCCAATCCTTTAATCATTGAACTATTTTTCTTTGAATATGAACCGTCAACTTTACAGTCTTTATGTGAGCCATTAATCAAAACGTTTGGATATTCCAATGTTGAAGATTTTTGTGGTGGCCCCAATCATTTGTTTTTAATTCTCATAAGCTCAACAGTTTGGATCACCAAACCATGGTCGCACAATCTAAGTTCAACATGTATCATCCAAATCCATGATTTGGCTTGTTTCTCGTTAGAGAGTTGGGTGCTTCGATCGAGAGGAAATTAGTTTGAACTTACCAATAGTAATACACATTCAACAAGGTACTGTACAAAAATTGAAGACCCTTATATGTTTACGCATCAAATGTTACATTAGACTTAGTATGTTTCACTCATAAATGGAATATGGACGGCTTAGGATTTATCATTTCAGCTACTCGGTTTATCAGATGGCTTTTGGAAATTCTCCTTTATGAATGAAATGTGATAAGGAAAGTCTCTCATTTCGCAAAGCATTGATTTCATCATCTAGCAGATGAATTTTCATATCTTTCTTCTTAGATGGACTACTAAAAGAGCTCTTTGATTCCTCAGTAGCTTGGATATTCAGACCTTTATATAGATTCACTTGGAGAATGCACATAGCTTTACTGAATCTAACTCATCCCTTCACATTTTCCTTGTTTCATTTTTGTAGTTTAGGAAGAAAGTAAGTATAGGAAGTAATGATTATAAATTTCCAATTACTCAGTGGATTCAAACTCTGAAAATTGAGCTGCCGATTTGAGTTAGACATTTGGGTATGTGTTAAATGGCATATTGCTTTTGGTATAACTTAGAACGTAGTTTGTTGAATTTCAATCTTCATCTAACCTTGTTATGTTGGTCTATTGCAGGTTCTTGAGATTGGCAAGGGTAGCAAGGTTAAATACAAGTTGGATAAGACATCTGGTCTTATAAAAGTATGAACTTCTTGTGGGCCTTCTTCTTACAGAAATCTTTGTATTTCTATGTCCTTTCTGGACTTTTGGTGTCAGTATCTCATTTTACCACTGGCTTGGATTTAGTCTCGGGTTGGGTTCTCAAACTATGTAATTTGCATGCTTTTTTAGCATGCTGGTGATAACTGAAGATATAAATCATAGGATTTCTCTTGCAACTCTTCATGCAAGGTCTTATTGTCCTCCACTCCATACCTTTTTGTCACCTTTCCAACCTATCAACTATTTACTTTGCAAGAGAGAGTTTTGGTGGTCCACTCTTTTGTTAATAAAATAGCCTATTTGGATGCAACCTCCGCAACATCCAACAACCATGGAAAAACATCAACTTTGTTACTTTTTGAAGAGCATATGTTGTTGAAAATTGTCCTCTTATGTTGTTGGAATGATTTTCTTTTTGTAGATGGATATATAACATAGAGCGCTTTTTCAAGGAGAAATGAATGTCATTCATGAAAATCAAGCGAAGGAAGAGTTTTTCGAGAAATTGCTATAGGAAGATAGAGAAAGAGACAAGCTATATCTGTCATTGATTCTGGAAACAAAGAAGAATGCAAACTCAGGTAGTGAGATTGATCAATATTTTCATATAAATAGACGACTTGCACAATCATCTTGTCCATTTTGTTTATGGAAATGAATCTATGATAGTAACACACGATCACCATCTTTGTATCCATGAAATCCTCATCCAAATGGTAGTAGTCATGCTCAGGCATTGTGATTGTTCTAGTCCACAATCGTGATTTATCGTTTCTTTCACAGATGTTTTGGGTGTGATTTACTGTTTCTTTCATAGAAGTTTTGGTTGTAATTTATTGTTTTTTACTTGATGTGTTAATCTATTAGGGCGTACTAGCAGTGGCAACAAATGGTGTTTTTTTTTTATTTATGAAAGACACTAGCTATGGATATAGTACGTAGCCTAAAAACCAACTCCATAGCCATTCCATACCTAATACGCACTTACAACTACGGCTTATATCCATACCTAGTTTTTAAGGTTCGTAGCTATAGCTATAAACACCAAAGACTACAACTACAATCTATGAATTAACGACTACGATTTTCATCCGTACCATATACGAACTCTCCATAGCTATAGCTAATCGGGTTCTACACAGTTGCTACGGACAGTAGACTTTTCGTGATGGTTTATATCCGTAACTATATTTAATAGCTACAGCTTTAGGCCGTAGCAAAATGTAAAAAAGCAATGGCTATGGATTGGATACAGCTGATCTACGAATGAAAGCTGTAGCCATTAGCCCCTTTTTTTTTGCAGTGCTTGCTTATTGAAGTTGGTTTAATTAGAGTTCTAATTATTGGTCGTAGTCAAGTCTAGTGACAGGATTTGATGAAAGCTATGGTTATGAATCTCAACTAGATTGGAAAGAGGCTTGGCTTATACAATTGAGTATGCCCAAGGCCTGAGCCTTATTGAGGGAATCAAATCAGTAAACACCCATCTATTTCAGATTATCTGTGTGCTTTAATTATTATATCTACCGATTGGATAGAGATAGAAATTCGATTCCAGTTGTGCTTTGAATTGAATCATTGGATTGAGCATGATTAAAACTAGAAGTGGATCCTTGATGCTCTAGTTTCTCAATTATCAGATTTTTCCTGTTTTATATTTAGTTCTTAAAAACTAATTTCATAAACCTTCTTAGATTCTAGTTATTAGAATAGTTCGAATTATTTACCTCTTTCCTTGTGGATCGACCTCGATCTTACCGAGAATTATTACTACATCGCAGCCTTGCACTTGAGGTGAGCGAACAATGGGTCATGACCTTTCAGTGCTTTCAGATAACTCCTAAATATTGTATATTTATCCCCTACTTTGCATTACTTTTATCATAAACATTAAGTTAATTAGTCCTAATCATGTGTATTTCATGTGCAAGGAGAGATTTGAAGTCCAAGATTGAAATTACAGTTAAAGTGATGGTTTAAAGATCAAAAGATGATCAATCCAAAGAATGGATAGTTGAAGACTTATATTGAAGATTTGAAGTACCATGGAACCAAAGAAATCAAGTATAAAAAGATGGAGAAAAAGTCAAAAAGTCAAAAATTCAGAATAACAGAAAAAAATAGATTGTTGGTCCGACTGAAGTCATGTTTGATTTGACTAGAAGTGGTGAATATTGTCCAGCAATAAACAATAGAAATCAGGGCTAAATTGGCTTGACTAGACCATAATTTGGTGCCACCAAAGCAGATAGTCGGTGCCACTGAAGGGCTGTTTGGTGTGACCAAATTGGGCGCAAAGTGAACAATGAGTTCAGAGATTTTTTAGAGAAATTCAATCCGACCGATAGGGTATTCGACTGACTTCAGCGCTTCTGAAGGCTATGGTTAGTGCGACCAACGATACACGAAAGTGCAAAATTTTGAAGTCGGTGCGGAGTTTTCCTATTAAAAGAGGTGTTCTAAGGTGAAGCTTATGACTTGATACAATGTTTTATCTTATAGATTTATACTTTTGGGATTTCATGATGATATTTTAATTAAATTAAATTCGAATTACTTTATGAATCTTTGAGTTGTTTATTTCTAGATCCATTGTGAATTCCGGTTACGTTGAATGCTTGATTTGGCAAGTACTTAACTCAATTACAGAAGGAATCAATCAGTAAAATTCCTCGATCTATTATAGATTCTGGTTACATTAGATGCTTGAATTTCCTGCGAATGATGTTCGAGTGCTTTATGAGAGAATTGTTCAATTGAATTCATATATTGTTGGACGCTTATGATTGGTTTAACTGAATTATCTTTCAATTGGATAGGATAAAATTTTGATTTTAATTGAATTATAAAAGTTAAATCGATAGACTAGATATTGTGATTGTTATAAGTGGATCCCTGGATCCTTAATGCTTTAGTATTATTGTTTTAAATCTTTCAAAATCGCTGGAGCAAACCAACTCATTAAACTCTTAGTTCTAGTTTTATTCGTTTATGTTCTCAACCACATCTCCCTATAGATCGATCTCGGTCTCACCGTATTAAAACTACATCGTAGCCCTACACTTGGGTTGTCATCCTTTTGGATTGATCACTTTCACTTACTTTCTTTCATTATCCGAAGGAGAGAAGGAGACTGGGTCCCGTTCATTTGTAAGAGATGTGAAGGCGTCTCCAATTTCTTAGGTGCATAATTTCTTTCATTTTTGTTTCTTTTTTTTGTTTATTTTTTTCTTATAACACACACACACACACACACACACACACACACACAAATATATATATATATATATATATATATATATATATATATATATATATATATATATATATATATATATATATATATAAATACTTAGTTGAACAAGAATGTCACTAGAGTTCTTAGGTAGTGACTTTACTTCTTTATTCCTTTTTATTTATATTTATGTATATATTATTGTTATTATTTTATTATTTTCTTAAAATAACCCTCAGGATAGAAGTCGGTTGTGAATATATATATATATATATATATATATATATATATATATATATATATATATATATATATATATATATATATATATATATATATATTCACTATTGAAATCATCACTGGACCAAGTTCAATGATTTTGAGTTGTTTAACTCTCTCTTAGTCAAAATTTAAAATACATGTGGCTCTAATTTGAATCGTCCATTTGGGATAAGACTTGACATTTAGCCACCATTTAATGTGCCTTATCCAACAAGCCCAATATTTATAGGCAAACTCTTAATGGTGCTTAAGATAAGTTTCAATGGCTTCTACACGTCTGTAGTTCCATGCAACATGTGTGTCCTATCTAAAAATTTAACCAATAGATTTAAGTGTATCTTAGGAACTTTGTTGTGGAAGTTTAATTTTGTATTTAGGTGGCCCATTTGATGGATAAGGGTGCAATGAATGGTTAGATGATGAGATATAAGAAATGTAATCGGACAGTTAGGAGACTAATCCTATATATAGGTTAATATATAGTCACTTTCATGAATCAATAGATTTAAAGTGAATTTTTGGATGGATTGGATAAATAGACTATGAACTTAGATCACACGAAGGGATGGATAAGTGGGTGGTCACGTGTCTTGATCACATATATAGTGGATGATTAGATGAAAAAAACTATTGGTGGAGCCTTCAAACTGGCTGTAACCGAGGTGGTTCGGGCGACCGACCTCGCCCGTGAATTTTCTATTTTTAGGCCAAAACTGTCTGGACATTTTTGGAGGGTTTCGGGCGCCCGAACCTGGGCTTGTCGGGCGACTGACGATGGCTCGGGCGCCCGACCCTGGAGCTCAATAGTTTGTGCGGTTTTGCGCTAATTGTTTCTAATTCCGGATTTCTCTTATAAAGGTGTGTAAACAGGATTAGGGTTAAGACTAATACGTGTACTACACTATTGGGGAGAGAGGAGAATCTTAGGAGAGAGAAAAAGGGTTTTTCTCTTGGATTTATTGCTTCTAGGTTGGTATTCTCTGTAATCTTCTGAATTTCATAGAGCATACTGTCACTTTGTGCCGTGGTTTTTTCCCGCAAGGGTTTTCCATGTTAAATTCGGTTATTCTCTATGGTTGTTCTTTGTGTGTGCTTGTGGTGATCGTTTGATTCAACTTTATGCTTCCACGAGATTTTCCCAACAAGTGGTATCAGAGCTATCGTTGGGTGTAGCAGGATTCGAATCTGAAACGACACATGGCATCGAGCACGTAGTTCAACGTTGAGAAGTTTTTTGGTAAAAACAACTTCGAGTTATGGAAGGCAAAGATGCAAGCCATCCTAATTCAACAAGGCATCGAGGGCGCTCTTGGAAAGCGGATTGAGGCTATGAAGGAATATGAGTGAGCTCAAAGGGACAAGAAGGCCAGAACCTCTATACAATTGTGCTTGACAGATGACGTTCTCTATCACGTCATGAGAGAGAAGTCTGCAGCAGATACATGGACCAAATTAGAGAGCATTTATAAGAAGAAATCTCTAAAAAACAGGTGTATCTGATGATGCAACTTTTCTCTTTGAAGATGGCGGAAGGGGCAGATCTGGACGACCACATTAGCAAATTCAGTCAATTAGTTTGCAAGTTGCTAGATATTGGTGAAGAAATAAAGGATGAGTATCAAGCTTTCATCCTGCTGAACTCACTTCCTAGTTCATACAAGACCATCAGGGACTCTTTGTGTGTAGGCAGGGAAACCATAAGCGTTGAGACCGTCGTCTCAGTCCTCTAGTCGAAGGCGATGAGACAGAAGAACGGTAACGTTGGGTCTTCCTTCGATGCATTGGTTATGAGAGGAAGAAGTTCGGAGTGGGGTGATGGATCGTCGCGTTATAGATCCAAATCAAAGGGCAAGGGCAAAGGAAAGTTGAAGTGCTTGGGCTGTGGTCAGTCAGGGCACATGAAGAAGGACTGTAAGAGTCCTAAAATTAAGAAAAACAAGATAAAAGATTCTTCTGGGGAGGCCAATACCGTACAAGTGTCTGAGGGCAGCGATAGTGATGTTTGTGAAGTTCTGACGGTGTCGAGGTCGGATTTTCTTTGTGATGAGTGGCTCATAGACTTCGGGGCTTCGTATCACATGTGCCCCGACCAGAGTGCCTTTGATTCTTATAGGGAGCATGAGGGCAGCTCAGTGTTCTTAGGCGACGACTACACCTGTAAAGTTGTGGGTATTGGTATGGTGCATATCAAAATGTTCGATGGGATCGAACGTATATTGACGGAAGTGCGCCATGTTCCTAAGTTGAAGAAGTCTCTTATCTCTCTTGGTGCACTCAAGGCGATGGGCTGTAAATTCATTAGATTTGATCAGTGTTGTAAAGTTTCAAAGGGGGCCCTAGTCATTTTAAAGGGACAGAGGCTTAAAAACCTTTACAAGTTGATTGGGAGTATTTCATCAGGTGGAGCTGCAGTTACTGTAGCTAATTCCATGTCTGCACGTATGTAGCATGCGCGCTTGGGCCACATGAGCGAGAGAGGCATGAAGGTACTTTCTGATCATTCTTTGATTTCAAATTTTAAAAGCATGGAATTAAATATATGTGAGCATTGCATGTATGGTAAACAGTCTAGGCTATCTTTTAAAATCGGAAAAATGTCAATAAAGGGGTTCTTGAGTATGTCCACTCAGATGTATGGGGGTCGTCGCCCGTTATTTCTATTGGAGGGTCATTGTGGTTTATGTCTTTCATTGATGACTACAGTAGAAAGGTGTGGGTCTATTTTTTTGAAAAATAAATCCAATGTTTTCATCACTTTCAAGCATTAGAAAGTGATGGTGGAAAATCAGGCAGGGCAGAAACTAAAATTGTTGAGAACCGATAACAGTGGAGAGTTCACTTCTAGAGAGTTTAATCGATATTGCAAAGATAAAGGGATCATGAGGCACAACACAGTGCGTCACACACCGGAACAGAATAGTGTGGTTGAGCGGATGAGCCGTACTCTTTTGGAAAGAGCCCGGTGCATGCTCAGTAATGCTGAGTTGGGAAAAGAGCTATGTATTAAGACCGTTAACACGGCTTGTTACTTGATTAATCCGTCCCCTTTTATAGCTATAGATTGTAAAATTTTAGAGGAAGTGTGGAGTGCTCGGTCATTAAACTATTCAAGTCTGCGTGTGTTTGGTTGTGAAGCTTATTCTCATGTACCTTCAGTTGAAAGAGATAAGCTAGACCAAAGGGCTAGTAAACGTATTTTTGTTGGCTATGGTGATGGAGTGAAGGGTTATAGACTATACGACCCTGTCACTCGTAAAATCGCCCTTAGCAGTGATGTCAAGTTTGATGAGGGTTTTTTGTTCCGGAAGGATATGCTAAAGGAACCAGAAAAATCAGAGGTTGTTGACATCCAAGTTGACAGAGATGAGACACAAGCTGATACTGAGACGCAGTCAGAGGTACAGGATCAGGTGGAGCAGCCACCCATGCGAAGAAATCCACCAAGGGATCATACGATACCGGCAAGGTATAGAGATGACTCGAATGTTGCACTTGCCCTTATTACGGATGAGAGGGATCCTTCTAACTTTGAGGAGGCACTACATGATGTAGATGCTGAAAAGTGAAAGGCGGCAAAAGACTCCCTATACAAGAATGAAACTTGGGAGCTAGTAGAGCTTCCTGTGGGCTAAAAAGCAATAGAGTGTAAGTGAATTTTTTGAAAGAAATAGGATAGGTACAAAACTAGATTGGTAGCAAAGGGATATGCTTAGTGTGAAGGTGTGGACTTCAGTGAGATCTTTGTGCCGGTTGTGAAGCAGGTATCTATCAGGTTCGTGTTGGCGCTGGTTGCCCAATACGACCTCAAGCTGAAACAAATGGATGTAAAGATTGCTTTCTTGCATGGGGAATTGGAAGAGGAGATTTACATGGTGCAGCCAGAAGGTTATACAGAGCAAGGGATCGAGAACAAGGTTTGTAGGTTGAGGAGATCATTGTATGGTCTCAAACAGTCACCTAGGCAGTGGTATAAAAATTTTGATTCCTTCATGATGAGTTAGGGCTTTTTTAGGAGCGAGTACGATCATTGTGTCTACTACAAGACACTGAGTGATGAAAAATTTCTCATACTGGTATTATATGTCGATGATATGCTTATTTCCAGTCATAGTATATCTAATATCGATGTATTGAAGACTCAGCTTTCAGGGACATTCGAGATGAAGGATCTGGGGGCTGTAAATAGGGTTCTTGGTATTGATATTCATGGAGACAGGTAGAGGAGCAGGTTG
Source organism: Liriodendron chinense (assembly GCA_003013855.2). Lineage (NCBI taxonomy): Eukaryota > Viridiplantae > Streptophyta > Magnoliopsida > Magnoliales > Magnoliaceae > Liriodendron > Liriodendron chinense. The sequence goes on along the minus strand of ML058327.1, from coordinate 1,171,490 downwards.
TGGTTATCTTAGGCCGAATACCTTGAAAATGTGTTGGTAAAGTTTAGGATGGACAAGTCCAAACTGATTAGCGTTTCCCACGCGGGTCACTTCAAGCTTTCTTCAGAGCAATGTCCCACGACAGATGAAGAAAAGTATGTTATGTCTCATGTGCCCTATTTAAGTGTTGTGGGCAGTTTGATGTATGCCATGGTCTGTACAAGGCCAGATATTTTACAGGCCGTGGGTGTTATAAGCAGATTAATGGCTAACCCTGGCAAGCAACATTGGGAGGCAGTGAAATGGTTACTTCGATACATTCGAGGTACAAAAGACTACGTCTTGACATTCAAAAGGTCAGAGGACAAGTTGGTTGGGTCTATGGATTTTGATTATGCAGGTTGTGTGGATGAAAGGAGATTGACTTCAGGGTACTCGTTTGTTTTAACGGGTGGAGCAATTAGTTGGATGTCGAAGCTTCAATCTATGGTGGCTCTTTCCACTACTGAAGATGAGTACATGGCAGTGACAGAAGCATTCAAGGAAGTAGTTTGGTTGAGAGGAATGATGAATCAGTTGGGGCTTCAGTAGGAAGCCGTGCCGGTTAATTGCGATAGCTCTAGTGCCATAAATTTAGCTAAAAATTATGTTTATCATTCTCGTACTAAACACATTAATGTGTGTTACCATTTTATCCGACAGGTGCTTGAGGAATGAGATGTTACTCTGGACAAGATTCATACAAGCGTAAATCCTACAGACATACTCACTAAGGTGGTTCTTATAGAGAAGTTCAAGTTCTGCACAACTTCTGTGGGATTAGCAAAGACGGAATAGAGACGCAGTGTACATGAGGAGCGATAAAGCTATGATTGAAGATGAGATGACGGAAGAAGCAAGAGAGGAAGTTTTGTTTGAAGCCTCGGTGGAGTTTGTTGGTGGAGCCTTCAAACTGGTTGTAATCAAGGGGGTTTGGGCGACTGACCAAGAGGTGGGGTACCCGACCTCGCTCGTGAATTTTCTGTTTTTAGGTCAAAACTCTCTGGACATTTTTGGAGGGTTTCGGGCGCCCGAACCTGGGCCGGTCAGGCAACCGACGATGGCTCGGGTGCCCGACCCTATAGCCTGATAGTTTGCGCGGTTTTGCTCTAATTATTTCTAATTCCGGATTTCTCTTATAAAAGGGGTGTAAACGAGATTAGGGTTAAGGCTAATACATGTTCCACACTATTAGGGAGAGGATAGTCTTGGGAGAGAGAAAAATGGCTTTTCTCTTGGATTTATTGCTTTCAGGTTGGTATTCTCTGTAATCTTCTAAATTTTATAGAGCATACTATCACTTTGTGCCATGGTTTTTTCCCGCAAGGGTTTTCCATGTTAAATTTGGATGTTCTCTATGGTTGTTCTTTGTGGGGGCTTGTGGTGATCATTTAATTCAACTCTGTGCTTCCGCAAGGTTTTCCCAACAAAAACAAGTGAATGTACGGTCAGATGGTCACCCATGTACCTACACGTGCGCGAAAATGTTTGGGTTATTATAAAAGGTCCCAGAAAAGGACGGGGCCGTCAGGATGAGAATGACCTCTTCATATGCACACCAGTCAGATTCATCGATGTAGGGATCATCCATCCTGATGGCAAGTCGAACCCCAGTATAGAGGACCGAATGAGTGGACTCACTCTGACCATCTGCCCAATGAGGACCCAAGCATTTCCCCTGATTGATTGGACCATAATCCAAATCCACCAGAGCTGGATAAACCTGAGGAATTGCAAGCATCAGGGGTGATCCAAGAGAAATTGCATCCAACATATATACTGATGGTTGGGCATGATGATGAGGGCCCTCTGAAATTGCGTCTATTGCTCACACTTTGTAGACGCTAAGTGTGCGGAAGCTTAGAGCGAAGCGTAGAACCACGGCTAAGTCCTAGAGGGGAGGTAATTAGAATCGTTTTAAAATCTTTTTTTAAAAACATCTTGTCTAATTAAACTAATTAGCAATAAGAAATTAATTAAACAAGAACACTTGGCTTCCAAGCTTAAGTGGGTCCAATCACAAAGGCTAGACAAGATTAAGCATTTAAGCAAACTAGCCTAAGAACATAGATTATAATGATGCAACATATTGAGCTTCTAATCAATGTGCAACTATCTAAACTACAAAAGATATAACTACCTAAATAACTAGTCTAGAGAACTAAGTAGACAATATGAGATTCATCAAGCTAAGCATATGTCTACAAGCCTAGTGAACATACATCTTGTGTGTGAATGTGTCTATCTACAACATAGCATACATTCTAATTAAGCATTCAAATTAAGCAATTAAACATACAATGCATAAGTAGAAATGTGCTCAAATCATTCCCAAACACAAGCATGTATTGTGGTTCAACTACTTGTCTACTCTACTCCCGATTCACGTACTCATCCCTTAAGCACACCAGAATTCACTGAGGGATTCTAAATCAGGTTCCTTTCAACTTAAGTATTTTAAATTGGTTTCACCCTACCGGGGAGTTTAACAAGGTTCCTCCTAACGTATGACGAAGATTTTACTAGTTCATCTCTCAACCAAAATGTTTACGGGTTCCATCCAACCGAGGAGTTTGACAAGATTCCTCCCAACCCTTCGGTTTCAATTTAAGAACTTAGTGTACACTCCCACCGGAGGCTTCTCTTAGAGACTTGGTCGAGTTTGATTCCAAACTCTCACACTTAATCCTCCACAAGGAAAGATTGCAATCGGACTCTTGTAATTACAACTTCTAGTCGGATTGAGCCCCTTGTTCAGCGCCGCTTGGGTTGCTTGATCTCTGCTCTCCCATCCTTCAATTAGCTCCCCTTTGCTCCCCCAATCATGTTGCCAATACTTTGCCAATGTCTCAGCTTCAACGATCAGCTACCTTGCATGTGATGCTCCAAAGAGATCCCCAAGATGCTAAGAGATGGTGAGAATTCTCTACAACTAGTAAGATTTAGTTGCCTATCGGAATCCACCTAATTGGATTTCTAGAGAGGTTTGGACTAAGGATATACATATGGTGTAGGTGTCTAAAATATTTAGAGATCAAGAGAGAGCAAACAAATCTTCATTTTAGCTATTGAATGCTCCAACTTGTGATCAAACACAAGGAAGATGGGTTAGAATGATTAGGATTAGAGTCTAATGATGTGGGCAATGAGGGTGGCTTTTAATACATTAAATTCTCTCTAATGAGACCCTAAACTGTGCTATATTTATATAGATAAAGCTCAAGCGGAAGCAAAAGGCTAGCTGCCAACCGGTCGACACTCAACATCGACTGGTCGAGCAGGGTCTCTGACCAGTCGACTAAGAGCTACGACTAGTCTAATTAGGGCCAGGACTGGTGGTATGTTGCTGTCCCGAAAGAGCCCCTGAATGACCAGTCGACAACCAGCCCATGACCGGTCCGTGACCTGCCTATGACAGGTTGAATTTGGCCATGGACATTGGTCTGCTTACTGTCCTATTTCTGGCCTCTAATGATCGGTCGAACAAGGCCTGCAACCAGTCAACAGACACATGAAAACTGTTGTTTTATCTGTCTTATTTTCAGAAGCTCATGCAACCTCTTTAGCCTATCTTTGGGTGATCTTTTGGGATACCTAACGCCAATCTAGGATGACTAAAAGTTTACCTATGAGGTCAAGTCATCTATAGGTTTGGTTTTGGTTTTGGTTTTGGTTCAGGTGTTTTGGCTCACCAAGGCATCTCACTTACTTGTTTCTTCTTCCTTGATGACTGAGTCTTCGATCTTCATCTGCTTTGGGCTCAACTAACACCTAAACTCACTGACCTACGTAATTGACAAATAAGTTGCACTAATATGCCACAGAAAAGTGCACTAACACCCTCTTCTTACTTTCTCTTGCCTTGTCTCCTGAGGGGAGGGAGCACAGGGCAACAATTGGTTTGTAGTCCCATGGAAAATCGGCCAATTAATTCCTTAAGAATGCCTGTTTTACAAAAGAATGTTAATGTAAGTAGTACTCAACTCCCTGATTTAAATCAACGCAACCCCTAATATGCAGTTTTATGCTACTCAGGGCCCACAAAAATAACTAAAAAGAAAAAAAATTCACAGATCCCTAAAAATATAGAAAAGCTTTCAAAATCTCTAAGGCAATAAAGTGCCAAGTCTGTCTATCGAAGCACATAAGTTTGAAGTCGACTTCTATGACTTCGATCTAGAGTTAGATTTTAAGCTTATTGGTTTAAAAGGTCAAGGATTGAAGAAATGATGATTTGACTACTGAACTAAATGACCTCCTTAAAACGTTTGCATAAAAAGTAAATATCATTCCTGGCGACTTTAAGATCCTAAACCTAGGGACATTTAACATCTCCAGGGAAGTGAAATTAGAAAATCCCTCTCCCCTGAGAATAAGAAGCAGATGATTGAGTTCTTAAAACCATGACTATCAAATTTTGCCTTTTTCTTATGAAGAAATGCCTAGACAAGATAAAGATCTAGTGGTACATCATTTGCCTACAAAGCCCAAGGTTAGGCCCATCAAGAAGAAGCTCAGAAGAATGAGATCAGAGTAAATCTTAATTATTTGAAAGGAAGTTATTAATTAAGAAGTACGATGCAAGTTTTCTAGTGGTCTCCAACTACCCATAATGGCCTAGCCAACATTGTATCTCCAAGAGCTAGCTCGAAAAATGGAAAGGTATACATAACTAAGTCAAAATGTCTTATCCCTACAATACAAAGCTCCAAAATACAAACCACAAATCGTTATGATAAACTGGCATAAAAAGTTTCCAATTTTCATTCCTTTTCATAAATAAATACATTTTCTCTCCTTTTTTTAAATAAAAAGTTATAAAAGTGGGTATACATGATTATAAATAAAACAAGAATACCCAAACTAAAAAAATACATCCTCCTCACATCCACATCACTCGAACCGTAAGTGCTTCCCTTAAGGGCCCATTAGGGAAACACCCTCAGGCCACTACTCAGGTGAGTCTCAATTGCTATATATGCTCAAGCTCCTCTACTCTCTTACTAAGATGCTCTCTCTCTCTCTCTCTCTCTCTCTACAAGTATTAAATCTCCATTGACAACAAAGTAATTTTCCTTATCAGCACATGATAATACACAAAAATGGACAATCAAAACACCATGGTCGTTAGATGGTTGTGTCAACTAAAAGAAGTTGAACATTGTGCAACGAACCTACTTTATAAAAGCTAATCCCAATCCCAATCATTAGATCATGAAATGATGGGTTAGACCATTTTCAAAAAATCCAAAAAATAGCTTTAAATAAAAATCGATCCTGATTACAAACCACCAAATCATGAGATAATGGACTAAATCCTTTAAAAAAAATTAAAAATAGCTCCTAACAAAAATTGGTAGAAATCACAACTAATGGATCGTGATATAACGGGCCAGATCATTTTCATAAAACTAATAAATAAAAAATAAAAACTTGGCTCCGATTGCAACTATTGGATTGCGAAACAACAGGCTAGATCACTTTAAAAAAAATTAAAAATATCTCACAATAAAAAATAATCTTGATCACGACCATTTAATTGTAAGATCAAGTATTAGATCATATTTAAAAAATAAAATATTTCCAATAAAGGTAGACTTTAATCGTGACCATTAGATGTTGTGGATGCTCGCCTCTCTGCGCTCCCGAATTATCCCTTCCTTTCGGAAAAGGGGAGTGCGTGCGCCCGAATCGCTGTTTGTGCCACTAGCTTGCCTCGTTTTCGAGGGCTTTTTATTTGTTGTCATGTTAAGTTGGATATGTTTGGATGAGTTCGTATAAGATCAGAGTCGCCACTAGCCAGTTACTTCGAATCTACGGTCGGCTAGACCCCGTAAAAACGTTAGAGAATGGAATTCGAAGATCCCTTTCTCTAAAATGACTCATTTTGATCTGCGGCCAGAGATTCGAGGTAAGGGATCACGGTTACAGGGTGGGAAGATGTTAAGCACCCCACATTGCCTGTACCGAAGTACGGTCTCTACTTCACAGAATCGAACTAATACTTAAAAGTCTGATTTAATCCTCGTACACTCTCATGAATGATATGATGCATGAATGCAGGTTTGAACAATAAGAGTTTCTGATGGGCAGGTTTCCATTAACAGGCAAGCCCAGAGCATACGCTCGAACTAACAGGTGCTTTATGCAGGATGCATGCTGTGTATTTGAATAATCAAAGTGTTTGTAGTGACATGATAAGCAGGGGGGTTGGAAGAAAAGTAAATGTTGCACTTATGCTAGATGCAAATGATATGATGCTAGTAAAGGAGTAGCTGGATGGACGGAGGTGTCGCAAGGGTTTGCTTCGAGTGACTAAATCAAGACTTGGGTAGCTTAGAAGACTTGGACTAGGGTTAGGCTCTTCTCACTCGGGCTCTCCTTGGTGGAGGAATGGGCTAAAGGGATGGAGATGGACTCGAAACTTATGAAATTTATCTGGGAGTTGAGGGATGCTGAATATGAAGGGGAGAAGGGGTATTTATAGCTGCGAGCAGTGGCAGCTACTGTAAATATACTTGGGTGGCAACCTGGGGGCGGCCCGTACGGATTCGTTGCTCCAGCTTCGGAGCATACGACCCCCGAACCTGAAGCAAAAAAGCCCGAGGTTCGAGGTTCAGACCTACTCCGAAGCTATAGCTCGGAACTAGGTGAGTTGACTGGGTTTGAAAGATGGGTTGACACGGTGAGTTGACTGGGTGCATGGGCTGGACTGACTCAGTGAGTTGACTCGGTGATTTGACTCAGCGGGTTGACTCACCAAGTTTGACTTTTTGGGAATTTTTTTACTGATTTTTCTTATGGGAGGCTTTTCAGGCTGATGTTTAAGGGTAAGTCGACTAGGTTCAGGCTTGAGATGGTCTGTGGATTGGGGCTTATAAGGGTGAGTTTGGCTGGGTTTGGATATGGGATTTGGGGGTATGGTCCTCTATTCATTCAGCTATCTCTACCAACATTGTAGCCGAAGGTGGGGTGTCTACAGATATCCAAACAAATAACTAAATGATGGGTTAGATCTATCCAAATTTTTTAAGAAGAAAAGCCAAATAAAAACCACTTGACCATGCCTCTTCCTGAAATTGGATGGATGTTCCAAAGTAAACGACCTAGAAAAATGTCCAAAAATTGTTATAATAAAATCTTCACGCAATGATGTTCCCCGAGTGGTTCTTTTTAAAAATTAAAAAATACGCACAGTGTCTGAGGCACTACGAATTATTCTATACTTTCGAGTGAGTACTAACACAACATTAAAATTTGATTTTGGACTCTTTTGAGTCTTTAGTTTTTCTCCAAAATCATGAGTAGAATATAAGGCAGGTTACCTGAACTCCTAATATTAATTCTACCACCTTAAAATGCAAGTGTATGTTTATCTAGGTCAAAGCAACCATAATTAAAGCCATGGAAAAGTCTATTACAAATGAAGTATTAAAGTAAAAAAGTCAAGTGACAAAAGAATAACCCGGGTGTATCCAGTTAGGGACACCTTCGAGCTTAACTAATTACAGTGTAGTCAACCCAAAAGGCCACAAAAAGCGTAGGAAAACTACTCATTTCAAACAACGTCTCACAAGCGATCATAGGGGATTGTGTAGCTTTGAGAATCACATTTCTTTATCCAAAGTAAAAAAATTCATATTCTCGTAAGGCTGCCAAGTGCAGGGGCAATTATTTCTCCATAATCCAAACTTGCAAATAAACCAAATGCGTATTACCAATCACAATATGAAAGGGTTGTGAATATTAGTGATCTATAATGCCACAAAAAAGTACAGACAATCATAATGTTTTCCTCAACCTTGGGAGACACAAGTTTTCTTTAGCCAAATGAATTTTCAATAATGACATTCTAGTTAGAATAAATCAGACTATGTATTTGTCTCTAACCAAGATAAAGGGGTTTCTAGTTTCTTCAGCATTTGGTTGCATGCAACCTCTGCTAAAGAGGAGCATCTATAGACACCCAACCCAAGATAAGAAAATTACTTCATAGGAATCCAATCGAACTATTTAATCAACCTCGGAGAATCATCGCTTACCTGAATGAGTCAAATGGAGGGAATCTCTAGGACTTCCCGAAGCTAACCAAGTGCTCAAAATAATAAAAGGGCACTAGCGATAATTAAATTTCAACCAGTTGCCCTGGCCCACCTAAAGCTGCTAGTTGGCACTTGGACTCATGATAAGAAATACCTCAAAAAATGAATTAGAAAGCACTAACAGGAATCCAATTCTCGCCGGTGTTCAAAAGTCTACTTATCATCTAAACAACTATTATCACCTGAAACTCCTAAAAAATGTGAAAGCAGGATACACAGGCACCAACAGAAAACTAATTCCTGATGGTCCAGTCTATATAATCTAGCCCATTTCTTGTTGGTGAAGCCTTTAATCTGTGATGATAGGGTGTTATCCTTAATTAACCCAGGATAGGCAGCAAGTCACTTGACAATTTCGGGCACTGTCGATTGATCGACTGTTGGTCGTCGGCCAGCCGACAGGCGGCCAACGACCAGCCGATTTTTTAGGCTCAGCCGGCATATTTTAAGGAACCAGTAGATTTTGAGGCTCTCCTCTTTGAACAGTTTTTTACCTTCATCAACTGGCCAACAGTTGGGCATCGATTGACTAACAAGCAATCGATGATTTGCATAGGTATGTAATTTTGTGTAAATTATTTCTATTTTCAATTCTTCTACTATCTAAGCAGGGCGTAACCGAGATTAGGGTATTCTAATATGTTTCTAACAAGGGTATTAGGGTTTTAGAGAGAGAGAGAGAGAGAGAGAGAGAGAGAGCTTATTTTTTCCCTTGGGGCTTTACTTGTGGTTGAACATCTCTTGTAAACTTCTGAGACTCATAGTGGTGCTCGCTCAGGTACCATGGTTTTTCCCCACAAGGGTTTTTCCACGTAAAATCGGATTGTCTTCTGCGTATGATTGCTTGTATGTGTCATGTGGTGCTTATTTGATTCTAGTATGTGCTTCTATGAGGTTCCCAACAAGTGGTATCAAAGCATATGTTGGGGAGAATATTCAAATCTGAGATGAGCATCATGACATCTAGCATGATGTACGATGTAGAGAAGTTCTTTGGAAAAAATAATTTTGAATTATGGAAGGTCAAGACGGAAGGCCTCCTAGTTCAGCAAAGGCTCAAAGATGCGATCCTTGGAAAGCAACCTGAGATTATGAAAGAAGAAGAATGGATCTGTGGACCCTCGCCAATTTTTCCGCGCTCCCACACGACGTTCTTCTCCCTTCCCCTTTCCTTTCGAAAAAGAAGGAGATGAGGATGCGTGAGTGCGAAATCGCCGTTTGTGCCACTGGCTTGCCTCGTTCTCGAGGGCTTCGTTTGGTTGTCGTGTTAAGCTGGATATGTTTAAATGAGTTTATATAAGACCAGAGTCGCCACTAGCCAGTTACTTCGAATCTACAGTCGGCTAGACCCCGTAGAAACGTTAGAGAAGGGGATCTGAAGATCCTTTCCTCTAAAATGACCTCCTGTTGATCTGCGGCCAGAGATTCAAGGTAAGGGATCACGGTTACAGGTGGGAAGAGGTTAAGCACCCCACACACTGCCCGTACCGAAGTACGGTCTCTACTTCACAGAATCGATCAAATACTTGAAAGTCTAGTTTAAAATCCTCGTATATTCTCATGGATGACATGATGCATGAATGCGGGTCTGAACAGTAAGAGTTTCTGGTGGGCAGGTTCCAACAACGGGCAAGCCCAGAGCGTACGCTCGAACTGACAGGTGCTTAATATAAGACGTATGCAGTGTGCTTGAATGATCAAGGTGTTTTATGGTGAAGCATGAATGCAGGTCTGAACAGTAAGAGTTTCTGGTGGGCAGGTTCCAACAACGGGCAAGCCCAGAGCATACGCTCGAACTGACAGGTGCTTAATTTAAGACATATGCGGTGTGCTTGAATAATCAAGGTGCTTGTAGTGAAGCAGGGGGGTTGGAAGAAAAGTAAATGTTGCACTTATGCTAGATGCAAATGAGATGATGCTGGAAAAATGATAGCTGGATGGACGGAGGTATCGCAAGGATTGGCTTCGAGTGGCTGGATCAAGACTTGGACGGCTTGGGAGACTTGGACCAGTGGTCAGGCTTGGCTGGACCAGGGCTAGACTCTCCTCACTCGGGCTCTCCTTGGTGGAAAAATAGGCTAAGGGGTGGAGAAGGGCACTCGAACGGACAGGCTTTCTTTGGAATCGAAGGGATCTTGAAATGAGAAGGGGAGGGGGGTATTTATAGCAGCGAGGAGTGGCAGTTTGTGTAATTTTATCCGGGCGGCCTGCCATGGGCCGCCCGTACGGCCGCTCCTCGATTTCCAGCGAGTACGGTCACTCCCTCGGGGCTGCTGTTTGACTCGCTGGTCGACTCAGTGAGTTGACTCAGCGGGTCGACTCGGTGGTTTGACTCGACGGTTTGACTCGACGGGTTGACTCGGTGGGTTAACTCAGCGAGTTGACTCAGTGAGTTTGACTTTTTTAGGATTTTTTTGACTGGCCTTTTTTATGGGGGGTTTTTCAGGGTGGTGTTTAGGACTGGGTTGACTGGGTTCAGGCTTGAACTGGGCTATGGAATGGGGCTTACAAGGGTGAGTTTGGCTGAGTTTGGACTTGGGATTTGGGGGTATGGTCCTCCATTCATCCAGCTATCTCTACCAATAGTGTAGCCGAAGGTGGGGTGTCTACAGGATCAAACTCAATAAAAAGGTCAAGATCTCAATTCAATTGTACCTAACGAATGACGTCCTCTATAACATCATGAGGGAGAAGACGACGACTGATACATGGGTAAAACTAGAGAATATTTACGTGAAAAAGTCTCTAAATAACAGGTTGTATCTGATGCTTCAATTGTTCAACCTAAAGATGAAGGAATGGACCGATGTTGAGGACCACATCAACACTTTTAATAAGCTCATTTGTAAGTTTTGGACGTAGGCGAACAAATGAAAAATGAGTACCAAGCATGCATCCTGTTGAATTCTCTTCCTAACTCGTATGAGTCGTTTAAGGACTCATTCTGCGCAGGGAGGAAGATCATCAACGTTGAAATTGTCATCTCAACCCTTTAGTTAAAGACCATAAGAAAGAAGAGTGGTGATGTAGGGTCCTCTCTGAGCGGGATACTAGATCCTCTCGTTCGAGATCCAAGTCCAAGAGCAAGGGGAAGGGCAAGCTGAAGTGTTGGGCATATGTCTAGAGAGGACGCATGAAACACAAAACCTTGACGAAAGTGAGGCACGTTCTCAAGCTAAAGAAAAATCTAATTCCTCTTGGTGAACTTGAGCCGATGGGGGTGCAAGTTCACCGATTTTGAACGGTTTTGCAAGGTTTCAAATGGGGTTCTTGTTATTATGAAGGAACAATGACATGGAAATATTTACAGGTTGTTTGGGAGTATTTCATTGGGTGGAACTGCGACAACTGCAATGGATTCCATGTCTGCACGTATGTGGCATACACATTTGGGCCACATAATCAAGCGGGGCATAAAGGTACTTTTCGATCGTTCTTTAATTTCAGTTTTTAAATTTATAGACTTTAGTATATGCAAGCATTATATGTATGCAAAACAGTCTAGGTTATCATTTAAAATAGAGAAAGTACATATTTATAAAAGGGTGTTAGAGTATGTCCATTCAGACAGATGAGGTTCGTCGCCCATAGTTTCTGTTGGGGGGTCATTATGGTTTGGATCGTTTATTGATAACTATAGCAGGAAGCTGTGGTTTTATTTTTTGAAGAATAAATTCGATGTTTTCACCACTTTCAAGCACTGAAAGGCAATGGTGAAAAATCAGTCAGGGAAGAAGTTGAAAATGTTGAGAACCGATAACGGTGAAGAATTCACTTCAGCGGAATTTAATCGGTTTTGTAAGGAAGAAGGGATCGTGAGGCATAACAAAATGTGCCACACACCAGAGCATAATGGTATGGCAGAGCGGATGAATCGGACTCTCTTGGAGAGAGCCTGGTGCATGATAAGTGATAAATCGGTCACCTTTTAAGGCTATTGATTGTAAGATCCCAGAAGAAGTGTAGCGTGGTCATTCAATAGGCTACTTAAGGCTACGAGTGTTTGGTTGTGAGGTTTACTCTGATATACCATTAGTTGAGAGAGATAAGCTAGAGAAAATGGCCAGAAAATATATCTTTGTGGGCTATGGTGATGGTGTGAAGGGTTACAGACTATACGACCATGTCACACGGAAAATTACCTTGAGTCGTGATATCGAGTTTGATGAGGGGTCCTTATTTTGAAAGGATGTGCCAAAAGAACCAAAAAAATCAGAGGTTGTTGACATTCAAATTGATAGAATGAGACACGAGATGATATCGAGACGCAGGCAAAGGTACATGATTAGGTGGAGGGGCATGATAAATCCGTTGGGGCTTGATAAATGTTGGTGACAGAAGCGTTTAAATAGGTCGTTTGGTTGAGGGGCATGATAAATCAGTTGGGGCTTCAGCAGGAGGCTGTGCCGGTTAATTGTAATAGCTCTAGTGTTATAAATTTGGCTAAGAATTTTGTTTATCACTCTCATGCTAAACACGTTGATGCGCGTCCCCATTTTATCAGACAGGTGCTTAAGGAAGGTGATGTAACTCTAGAAAAGATTCACACTAACGTGAATCCAACGGACATACTCACAAATGTGGTTCCTGCAAAGAACTTCAAGTTCTACGCGACTTTTCTAAGATTGACTAAGACAAAATGAAGATGCAAAGTGCATGCAAAGTGGAGAAGCTATGATTAAAGTAGGGATGATGGATGAAGCAAAGGAAGAGGATGGAGTCGGCAATTGAAGCCTCGGTGGAGATTGTTGGTGGAGCCTTCAATCTGTGATGACAGGGTGCCGTCGACTGGTCGGCTGGCCAAATTAACCTAGGATAGGCAATAGGTCACTGGACAGTTTCGGGCACTGTCGATCGACCAACTGTTGGCCATCGACCGGCCGATTTTTAGGCTCTACTAATCGATTTTGAGGCTCTATACTCTCTTGATAGTTTTTTACCTCCATTGACTGGCCAACAGTTAGGGTATCGGCCAACTGACAGGCAACCGGTGATTTGCGTAGATATGCAGTTTTGCGTAAATTATTTCTATTTTTTGTTCTTCTATTATATAAGCAAGTTGTAAACAGGAATATGGGCATTTTAATACTTTTCTAACAAGGGTATTAGGATTTTAAGAGAGAGAGAGAGAGAGCTTATTTTTTTCTCTCGAAGCTTTGCTTGTGGTTCAAACATCTCTTGCAAACTTCTGAGATTCATAGTGGGTTCTCGCTTTGTGCGTAGTATTTTTCCCGCAAGGGTTTTTCCACGTAAAATTGGGTTGTCTTCTACATGTGATTGCTTGTGTGTGTCGTGTGGTGCTTGTTTGATTCTACTGTGTGCATCCTCGAGGCTCCCAACATTTCCTTCATCTAGGGTGGATTCCAAGTGTTGGGGAGGCGTTAGAGAGAGAGAGAGAGAGAGAGAGAGAGAGAGAGGGCAATTTCAAGAGGCCCACTTTGGGATTTTTTAAAGCGGTCTCTAAAAAAGAAGTGAGCTCCCTCCACTAGGCCAACAGACTGAAAGATTCAAAAGAGACGAGAGAAAATCTGAGAGAAAGAAGTTCATTCATCAAGTCCATAAGTAGGGCCGAAATCATGAATGCCCGATCATTTCTTTGCTAAAAGAATGTTCGATCTCCTTCTCCTTCTCATATCTCATTCAAACTTGCATTTTCATTCCACACTTCCATTGCTTACATCTTTAGTTAGACTGACATTGAGCAATACTTGATCTCCATAGTATGATCTCCGATGTAGATCATTCTATAACTTAGTTAAATCTCTAAAAAATCTAAAAATTACATAAGTAGAGGCCACACATTTTGTAGGTGGAAAATGGTGCTAACCCCTTCATTTTCCATCACTGAGGTTCTTACTCAGAATCTTTTACTACAGACCAACTGTAGATTCACTCGACTTGTGGAATCTTATGGTTCTCCTAGCTCACAAGCGATTCTGCTGTGTTTAGCCGGCCGTAGATAACAAACTTTATTGGTGAGTGGCGACTCCAACTTAAGTGCATCATTTTTTAATTAGTCAATACTACACCCCTTCTTCACACCATTGAGGAATGAAACCACATCAGTAAAGGGTGAGGGGTGAGCGTTCTCCAGTAGCTTTCACAAGATGAAATTGTAGAACTGGGATCTAAGAGAGCCATATCTCCTTATGAACACATCACATCAATCGGACCGCCCATCTAATGGGATCTCTCATCGATGGCTTATGATTTGAAAATCATACTGATGAGGACACAAGAACATTTAAAGTCTACCAGCGAAGAAGGCGCACACCACAAGCTTCTTCCTTATGGTTAAGCGATGATGGAGGAGCATTGAAGACCCTACGTACGTGATTGCACGTGATTTGGCACATAGAAGACATGTGTGTACGATGGAAGAAGACCAAACTAAAGGGACGGAAGAAAACCCGATTGAAGGTCGTCAGGCACTCGACCAAATTGGTCACCAAGCGCCCGACATTCTTCGATTTCGAAGATTTGCTTGCTGGACGTTTTTTATCCTAGTCAGGCGCCCGACCAAATTGGTCAATGAGCGCCTGACCACCTCACAAACTGTTTTTTATACTTATTTTTTACTTACTTTTTAGGAGTATTTTGGTACTTTTATATTTTTTATTGCTTATTTAAGTGGGCTAAGCCCTAAAAACGAGATTAGTTGATTATTATTAAACGAGATTAGTTGATTATTATTGAATGAAAGCCTCTTTGGTTGCCTCCTTCCTCTCTCTCTCTCTCTCTCTCTCTCTCTCTCTCTCATGAAACTTCATCTTCTTCTCCAATCTTTTTCTCTTTTCTTCTTGTGCCCCTCCAATATTCTTTTAAGGTAAGATCTACTCTCTCTCTCTCTCTCTCTCTCTCTCTCTCTCTCTCCATTATCCCCAATTCATGAACTCCTAAATTTGAGAATCGAATCAAAATCCTAAATTCCCAAGTTTTCAAATTCCTAACCCGAGAAACCTTTTGATTCCTCGGACTAGTAATCCCCATTGATCGATTCGATTAAGACCATGCAAGATCGGGAGGTTCCATCCCTCGCCGGATCCAACCATAGCAATAATTGAATCTCATACTTCGAGGATGTGATGAATGGCCCGCTCCATTGCATGTTTCCTTATAATTTTCTTAGTTCATGATGATTGATGTTAGATTTTATATTATTATTGTCTTTTATTTCCGCTGGATTATATGAGTTCATGAGCATACATCATAATTAGGGCATCCTACATCACATACATATTAGACAATCTTGGCTGTCATTTTGCTTTCCTGCACTCAACCAATACCAACCATTAATCAAATTTTGACTCCTAGGAATCCGCAGTATACTCTTTTTTTTTAAACAAAAAAAATCTATTAAGATCGCAAAAAACTTTACACGGGTTTTGGGAGGGCCCAGGAGAAAAAGAGCCTGGGCAACTCCTATCATAACTCCACAGCCTATCCAAAAAGCAAAAGACCTAAAAACTCCTATCCAAGCGACTCTAACTGAGAAAGCCACTTAAACTACCCAAACTATCCATCCAACCCACAGCAAGAAGGCCGCCTATATTGACTTATTCCTCTCTCAATCAAAATTATAGTTAAAAAATCATTATAAAAGGATTTGACAATGAATTCATTAATTCTTGCACGAGACTTGGTCACTTATCAGTCAGGTAAAAAATGTTAGAAACAAGTAGATGGTTTAGAAAAATTTCGCCAAGCTTCTTCAACCATCCATCTCTTTTATAAACAGCAGTATAACCTAGCTGATGAGTGAACTGATCTGAACTTAGACTTGGGGATGGGGCTCATCTAATGGACACCGTGGATCTCATGTCTGTGTACCACTTTGGCACATGTAATGGTGTGTGGGTAAGCTGCCCCTTCAAAAGCAAGTGGGTGTAGCAAAGGTTAATTTTCCAATCTCATCATGTTGGAAGCTCTTTACCAAATACAATAGCTTAGAAGATACGGTAGAGAGGAGCCAAAAAAGCGGTTGTAATTTATAAGAAGTTATGTGGTACTCTTCACAGGGAGTGATTGCTGACTCTCAGGTGAAACTATCCAAGTCTTGAAACAACTTTAGATATGTCATCACCCCCAACTGATGATCCCAACCTCTTATTAAGCATTTTCTAAATTTGGATCATAGATTGCTTTCATTTTCCCATCCATCAAATATCCACCAATAAGTCAATTAGAAAATTCCAAAAATGCTATCTAAATCATGGCCAACGATTTGTACGGTATTGACTTTATTACATGCAGCATGCCCAATTTCTTATCTAGTATAGCTTAAAACCCTACTCTTTTGGTTTAATTAAGTTATCTAAATGCCCTTTTATAGGTATAAACCTTTTCCATGTACTTTAATAATGCATATATTTTAGTAGTTAAAAAAAAATTAATTGAGTATAACTTTTTCCCCATGTGACCTTGTCTTCTCCTCTCATTATATATGGTAGAAAATGTCTTTTTTATTTTTATTTTTTCAAATTTCATTGAAAGTTTGGCCAACCTATTTCAAATCACAAAATCTTTTTAACTTTCAAAATTGTACATACTTGGATAATTGATATAAAATTGCAAAATACCAGCTCTTTTAGAGTAAAGACAGTCAAATGTGGGTCAGCATGATGGATAGTCCAAATCAATGATTGATTGTTTCTAGTAATTTATAACAACCATTTTCCTTGAATCCATTAGAATCATCCAACAGAATTGATTCTTTAGAATCATGAATGACAAATGATGGTTACATTCATCCAGTGACATGATGACCATCTTGTAGATAGGAATGAACAGTCTACATTTGTTAGAAAAGGTCTTATCAGTGTCCATCATGTGGTGCCCACCTTTGATTGGTGATCCCTTTTAAAATTCACTTTGATTAGATGACCCTAACCATCCAATCAATGATATGAAATCCATAATCGATACTTATTACAATAGAAAAAGTGCAATCAATGATCTGGACTTCCATTATGTGGGTGCACTTTTGGCTGTTTATCCCTCCCAAAAATTACTTTCATAAGACGATCCTTACAATGTGATCAAATTAAGGTTATGGAATTGGATGGTCCATGTTCATTGTAATGGAGAAGGTATTTCCACTGATCATGTATCTTCTACTTTAATTAGGTTGCACATCCCTCCTAACTTCAACTATATGATCCTACCCATCTAATTAATGGATAGAAAATGGATGAAATTCATATTGATTATAATAGAAGATCCATCAGGTCGCCCATGGCTCTTGAAAATCACTTTCGTTGTCCAATATTAAGAAAGATGATATTTCCCCTTGTGTATATTAGGATCAATTTATTGATTTGGATTGGCTATCATGTAAGAATGATTGTTGGTCCATCTCTTTAATTGCCCATTCTAGTAGAAAAGTCACTTTGATTGGATGATCCTAACCTCCAATCAATATATGGCTGGGAAAATGATGATCCGTTTTTATTTTAATAATGGTTCAATCATTGATCTGATTCCTCCTCCAATTCAATGCCACTTCAATCAATGAACCTAACAATCCTATTAATGGAAAGGAAAATGGAGGATCCATATGAATTATAATAGAAGTCCAATCACTGATTTGGACCATCCCTCATGTGGGTTTCACCTTTGATTATTCGTCTGTTTACAAATAATAACTTTGATCAGATGTTAACCATCTTATCAATGGCTAGAAAAATTGACGGTCATGTTAACTATAACAAACAAAGTCTAGAACATCCGTCACGTGAGGCTACATTTGATTGCCCGACCACTTAGAATTTATTTTGATCGAATAATCGGAACCATATGAAAAGAATGGCTAGAAAATGGATGGTCATATTGATTGTAATAGTGATGGATTAATCATTGTTCTTGACTATCCATCATGTGAGCTACCTTGGATTACCCATCCCTTAAGAGTCAGTTTGGTTTGGCCATCCTAGCCATCTAATTAATGCCCAGGAAAATGGACATAATGTGTTAATCACAGTAGATAGTGGGGGTGGCTAACATTGTGATGTGACTAACTGGAGTGGGAGGGTGTACTAACAATGGGGTGTATGAACTAACCCATAAATAAATAAATAAATAAATAAATAAATAAAAAGCTATGATAGTTGACATGGACGCGGTTTGGCTAGTGACCCAACGCATGCCAGCTAGCTGATGTTAAAGCTCTATTGGCCCCACAATAATGTATGTGTTTTATCCACGCCTTCCATCCATTTTTTCATATCATTTTAGGGCATGAGCCCAAAAATGAGTCAGATCCAAATCTCAGGTAGACCACATCAGAGGAAAACAGTGTTGATTGAATGTCCACCATTAAAGAATTCTTAGGGCCCACTGTAATGTTTATTTGACATCCAACTTGTTGATAACGCCAAATAGACCTGGATGAAGGGAAAACACAAATATCAGCTTGATCCAAAACTTCTAAGGCCTCCAAAAAGTTTTAAATGGTAAGCATTCAATCCACGATATTTATGTGGTGTGGTCAACCTAAGATTTAGATCTGCTTCATTTTTAGGCTCATGCCCTAAAATGAGCTAAAAAATGGATGGACAATGTGTATAAAACACATACATTATGTTGGGGCCCATGGAGCATTGACACCAGCTAGGTGTCTAGTGTTGGGGTCACAAGCCAAACCGCATCCAGTTAATATGGATGTAGATTGTGCAGTGACCCTGCCACGGTGGCAGGACTTTGTCGACCAGGCCCACCATGACATATATGTTTTATATATGCTGTCCATCCATTTTTCCATATCATTGTAGTCCATAAGCCTAAACTTGAGCATATTCAAAACTCAAATAGACCACAACATTGGAAATAGTGAGGATTGAACACCTATAAACACTTCTTAGGGGCCACAAAAGTTTTACATCAAGCTGACGTTTATGTTTGCCCTTCCCTTCATTTAGGTTTTTACCAACCTACAAATAAACATCACTTTGCGCCCTAGGATGGTTTCAACGACGTCTTCACCCAATGTTTCATGTGGTGTGGTCCACTTGAGGCTGGATATGCTTCAAATTTAGGTACTTGGCCTTAAATGATCTGAAAAAATGAATAGACACCATGGATAAAACACATACGTCCATTGTGCCCCATAGAATCCCACTGCCATGAAGGTCAGTGGTGGCAGGGTCACTCCCCAATCGGCATCCAGTTGTTATATAGTCTTCCCATCATGAGAGGTCCGCCATATATAGATTACAATTCATCACTTTCAAAAGTTACTTTGATCGGATGATCCTAGACACTGATCAATGACTGGGAAAAAGATGGTCCAGTACTACGCTTGTAATAGAGATGGTCTGATCATTGATTTCAACCATTCATCATATGGAGCCACTTTTTATTGCCTATTCCTTTTTTAAGCCAATTTGGTCAAACCATCATAAAAATTTTAGTCAATATTTGGTCAGTACATATTAATTATAATAGAGAAGGTCCAATAATTGATCTCATTGATTCCTTGAAGTAAAAAGTAAAAAATAAAAAATAAAATGTTTAAAAGGCTGACGAAGTGAAGGAGATGATTAGTAATTCATAATTAGAGATAATTTTACTTTTTTTTTTAAATCACTTCTTCTTAATTTACTAAAGGAATCTACAAATTTACAAAATTTCTGAATTAAGACCAAACACTTCATATATATATATAAACCATATCAATAAGAAAAATAGTAAGAAAATCACAATTTTTAACTTACCCAAACTCACCTTCAATGAACATAGGACCCTCAAAAAGCAAAAGGTCCTTAAAGCATGAAATAGTAATCTGACAAATATTATAAGGCCAATATTCCTATAATGTCAATCGTGGAGTCTAATCCCTTCTCTTTGCATCACTAGGATAAGGACGGTTCCTAAGCCCTTACTTAACCACCCTAGTTTTGATGCTAAGCCCCACCAATCACCCATGTTTCCCTACTCAACAGCAATGTCCAATCACCCTATCAAAACCACACATCATATCCATCCAATCGTACGGCTAGAAGCAGTCAGGATAATAAAAATAAAAAAACATGGGTACTCTTTTCTATAACCCTAGGCATGTATCTTTTCAAAACTATAAACCTACGCATTTCTTATAGGACATAATATTTATTCCAATCAAGATTTCCATCAGTTATTTTCATATATTCCAATCAAGATTTCAATCAGCTATTTTTATGGCTTCTTCCTTTTTTTTTCATCATCTTGTATTATTAGCCTAAGGTCTAGGCTATGGTGATTGGGAAAGACAAATACGTAGATTTAGGCTCTCTAGAGGGTGGGAGTGCATGAAAAATATCCATCTCAAGTCCACGTGTCATGATGTGATTGGAACAAAGGATTGTGCATGTAAGGCTAATGCTCCACTCTTGAGATGCACTACAATCCAATGTATACGGGCCAAAACACTTATAATCAAAGGTCTGTAACCAATGACAGCTCCCATCATCAACATAACAATAAAGTGAAAGGAAGAGAAAGCAAAAGACACAGCTCACATGCATGAAAACTAGACATGGCCCACCACAGCATCTAAAACAACTTCCCAGCCATAAAATCCGATCACAACTCCCACACAACATCTGCACCGAAAATAAAAGTAGAAATAAGATGATGGTCATGGTCATTGCCATAATGTTCATGGACATGGTAGGAAAAAAAACATCCATTCTATTATTTATGTTCATGGTCTATAGATGTGGAGACATGTAGCAGATTGGATCATTCATCGGGTGGGCCATACATGGATGGGCTGTGTTACAGGTTGGATGATCCTAGCCACTGCTTGGAGAACAATTTATGATGAGAAATGGATGGTTAGAAGAAAGTCTCAACGGGAAAAAAATCTTCCAATCAGTGGGTAGTACCATCCAACCAGTGTAGTTAATTTTCAGCGTATGGTCCTCATATGGTGGGGCCCAACAGATGCACAACCAAAGCTTGTACATGGGTGCAACCTGTGATGTTGATGATGAAAACATGAAGAAGAAAGCTCTTACCATGAAGCAAAGAGATGGATTCATTTCCGGCATTGTTGTCACTTAAATGGTACTTGAGACCTGGGTTGCCGATCACAGGGTCGACCTTAAACGCATCGATGGATCCAACGGCTCCATGTATCTCATGGTCCAGCTCGGGGTGGATCTTCCTCTTCAACATCTTTGTTACCATCTGACCATCATAAGAAAATATTCAAATTTTCATAAAAACCTTCATACCCATCACATGATTAAAACCCAAATGGACGAGAGAGAGAGAGAGAGAGAGAGAGAGAGAGAGAGAGAGAGAGAGAGTCAGTAGCCCAAGTCTTCTGGGGTGATGAGGACCGTTGATCTAGTGGTCCAATGACCGTTGTGATTGGTTAATCATGTTATTGGTACAATCTTCACAAGTTGGTATTGGCCAATTGCAGACCACTGGTACAATAACTAGAAGGGTTCTGTTACTGTGATTTTTCAGCTGTGGCCCACTTACATCGTGACCCACTGGACTAATGGC
The DNA here is from genome assembly GCA_003013855.2 of Liriodendron chinense. Taxonomy (NCBI): domain Eukaryota; kingdom Viridiplantae; phylum Streptophyta; class Magnoliopsida; order Magnoliales; family Magnoliaceae; genus Liriodendron; species Liriodendron chinense. The sequence goes on along the minus strand of ML058327.1, from coordinate 1,149,876 downwards.
CTTGATCACCCTGAACATGGCCCACATGTTCAACAGAGAGAGTGAAAAAATCGAATGATTGAAAGAAGGTGGCCCCACGCGGATTATTAGGTGAGGTAGAGGTAACAGCTAAGTGGCTGAGGCCCTGACCATGGCGCCCTGTGTGATATATATCCACACTATCCATCCATTTTTCCAGCTCATTTTAGGTCATGATCACGAAAATGAAGCAGATCAAAATCCAGAACAAACAGTAGAGATTGAATTCCTACCATTAAAAGCTTCTCGAGGGCCACAAAAGTTTTGGATCAAGCTACTTTTGTATTTACCCTTCATCCAGGTCCGTGTGACCCTATCAACGGGTTGGATTGGATATAAGCATTACAGTGGACCCTAAGAAGTTTTTAATGGCGAGTGTTCAATCAACATTGTTTCCTGTGATACGTAGTCCACCGTAGATTTGGATCGGCGTCATTTTTTAATACGCCCTAAAATTAGCTGGGAAAAGGCATGAACGGCGTGGATATACAATAAATACATTAAGGTGGGCCCCACGGGCTGGGCCTCACCTACTAAGCTGTTACCCCTGCCTCATTTAGTCAGCGATACGTCAGGTGAGCCTTGCATGCAATAGTAATACTAAAAATACTTAATATTGCGTGAGGACGTGGCTACCCTCATCCCTCCAAGTCTCCAAAGCGTTCACATCTCCCAATCGCATGATCTGAACCGTCCATCCTCTGGTCACTGTCATGAATGGTCCTCCATCAGGAACAGATGATCTTAACCATCATTTTATGGAGTTGAATATAGGCTGTCGAAAATTTCACCGTCATCGACGGTCAGGACCATCAGTTCAGCGTGGACTATGGGTCGTGGCACATCACGCTAACTGCCATAAGATGGACGGCTCATAATTCAGATAATATTTCATGTGGGGCCTACTATGCAATTCATGGGGAGCAACAAAAAAGAAAAGGTGGGGAGAGAAAATTCAAGAGCAATGTACTCGGTGTATTTTTCTCGTTGGACGAGATTCCTCTCCCTTCCATGGCATCAGCTTCTTAGCTAACGACCGCACATGCTTTGTACTGCACGCCGGCTTCTTCCCGGATCCCGGCGAGGACTCGCCGGAGCCGCACTTTCCGGCGGCAACGGAGGCGGCGGATGCAGCGTCGGCAGAGAACAGATCGGCCAGCGTCGTCCTCTCTCCCTTCTTCTTCTTGTCCTTCTCCAGCTCATCGCCACCGTTGAATTCTGGTATCGCGAGGAACCGACGGAGGGGATTGTCCGCTGCAGCAGCGGGTTTCAGCATCTCATCTCTTACGGTGGATGAGTCGGGATTCGCGCCAAAGACCTTCTCCAGCTCTTCCTTGAAGGCGTTGATGGCTGACGGATGGAACTCTTCTTGTTCTTCTTCTGCTTCTCCAGCGCCGTTAACGGCGTCATCTCCCTCCGTGACGGAATATTCCTGTTCTTGGACGAAATATTCATCATCAGGTGTGAAGGGTTTGAGCTGATCGAGGCCGAAGGTGCCGATGGTCAGGATGCCATCTTGCCAGCCGCTTAGGACGTCAACGATGGTCACGTGATCGTTGAGCAGCGCGTCCGTATCGCACGTGAGAGTTGACGACTTCTTCCCGCAGTCAGCAAACGTATCTGTTGGAGAAAAAAAAAGGAATTTGTGGGGATTTATTTGATACTCCGGCAGCGTACGACGCTTGATACGCAGGCGCTCAGAATTGGCTTGTATTAAGTAAAATTAAACTGACTATATATTGGATCTTAAGGTTTTTAAGTCACAACAAAAAATCAAATTGGTTGAACGATCCTAACCGCTCATTCCTGGACACTTGGATGTTGAAATATAAGCATTGTATATTTTTCATTTCTAACCGTCCAAATAACGTCCACCAAACCGAAAGTCAGATGGTCAAATAAACGTATTTTTGGATCATGATACATCTAACACTGAGATCCATAATTTTAACAGCTCACTTGGTATCCATTATTCAATTTTAATTTGTTTCTAAGTGCCTGCGTATTATCAATCACACTCTGGCAGAGTATCAGAAGTTTTTTTATTAAAACACAAAAACCAAGCCCCATGCATGAGTCCGACGATAGATCGTAACCGTCCAACTACTCGAAAATCTCACCGACGGTTATCCTAGCCGTCACTTTATTCAGAAATTTTTTCTATTAATATTAACCATCAATATACTTGATTTTTACCATCCACTTGATGGCCGCCATACCGATGTCTAAGATCATCATCCACCGTTGGTTTTACAATGTATATGGTGTCAATCCACCATCTACCATTGGATCTCCTCAATTGAAAATGGGGATCTTTGCAGGGTAGGGTCGCTCCGGCTAGCAAATCCATATGCTTTCACTAGGTAGTGCAAGCAATCCAATCCATGTTTTTATGTCGATTAACAGTCGTGTGTTTGCCTGTAGTATATACATCTACCCACGTGTACGGTCGGAAGATGCCTCTATCCTATTATAACAGAACATGAGTTGTGTCGAGCTGCATGCAGTGCACGGTGCACGTACGTGCTCGCGTATCTACCACCGTCCGAATATTGTGGACAAATCAGATTTTAAAATAAATGTTGTGATTCAGTTCCACCATTTTGGTCAGTGGGAGATACGCATGCACACCAACTTTCCATGTGCATGCAGTCTTTCCCCTACATTCTCCATTCGGTAGTTACCCGAGGTCGGTATTGGTCAATGCAGTAGACCCCACAATAATGTTTGTGTTTTATCCATGCCGTCCATACATTTTGCCAACTCATTTTAGGGCATTAGCCAAAAAATGAGGCAGATCCAAATCTCAAGTGGATCACACCACAGGACACAGTGGTGATTGAACGCACGCCGTTGAAAAATTCTTGGGGGCCGCAAAAGTTTTGGATCAAGGTGATATTTGTCATTTCCCTTCCTCCACGTCTGTGTGACCTAATTAACAGGTTGAATGGCAATAATGGATCGGATCACCATTGTTTCCTGTGGTGTGGTCTACCTGAGATTTTGATCTGCATCATTTTTGGGCTCATGTCCTAAAATGAGCTGGAAAATGAATGGACGGCATAGATAAAACATATACATCATGGTGGGGCCCACAGCACCGACCGGTACCAAGGTCTCGGAGGGACCACTGCCGAATCGAGTCCAGTAGTTTACTATTTTTTGAACAAGTAGGTTCCATTCAGGAACCATTGTGTTGGCCCACTGGCCCACATACTGAGTGGTCCAACAATCGAAACCGTCCATGTTGTGGAATCTAAGCTACAGGGGAACTCAATCTGAGCAGATGGTTGTCACCATCACCATCTATAGATTTACTCAGAACATGATAATGGAATCATAGCTTAGTAATGGTAGTAACGAAAATATGGACGGTTGAAATCATCGGATCATCTCAGCATGCCAATGGACATTTCTCTTCAAATTCTACCCTTTCGCTGACGCGTGTGTGAGAGAGAAAGAGGGGGGGGGTGCACCTCTTTTACGAGAAACCATGCAGTAATCCACGTTGGGGTGGAACTTTCGGTGCATCCAGTCAAAGATCTGTTCAAAAAACAAGCATTAAAACACACGTAGAGATTAAGGGTGTGTTTGGTTGCACCGAATATCATGATATTTCATGATTAATAATCTCATTTAGTACAAAATGTCATGATATTTCATGAAATTCGGTGCAACCAAACACGCTAAAAAACGACTACGTCTCTCTCTCTCTCTCTCTCTCTCTCTCTCACACACACACACACACACACACACACACAAATTGAGAGGTTGCATGGAAGAGTCTCACTCAATTCTCACCTTCATTTTCTCTGCAAATCACTGAAAGAGCTGAAGTAGAGCAATGGCAGAATACTGATATAGGTCGCTGAGGCTGAGAGAGAGAGAGAGAGAGAGAGAGAGAGAGAGAGAGAGAGAGAGAGAGAGAGAGACACAGAGCAATAATACGAGGGCCACCTAAGTCCAGGCCTTATATTGCGACACCTGCCACCGAGATGTGGGGCCCAACATTCTACAAGGGATATTGAAGGGCCGCTTTTCTTTCTCTGATCTCGAGCCCGGTCGTTTGATCTCTCTGGCAGGATTGATAATGTCCAAATTCTTGAATGACGTTAATACCCTTTTCATGTCTTCGTCTCCGCGTGAATTTATAGGGGTAAGCTTCGTCCCCCACTCAACTGAATGAGAACCATTCCTCTTCTGGCCCCACATGCTCAGATGTTTAATTGGCCTATCTTAACCGTCCATATTTTAAGAGCCATTGCACTAGATGAGGCACTGAAGGACGCGGATCAGGTGGTGTTGCCTACACCACCCCCAGCGGTGGTGATGTGTTGGGCGCTGTGGGACCACGTTGATTTATGTGTTTTATATCCACACCGTCCATCCGTTTTGACAGCTCATTTTAGGGGAAGCAAACCGTGATGTATCTGTTTATCCACGCCGTCCATCCCTTTTCTAAAATCGTGATAAGGTATGAGCACAAAAATAAGGCAGATCCAATGCTCTAGTGGACCACACCAAAGTAAGATTGGGTTGCATTAAATGTAAGATTCATCTCTGATGTGGTCCATTAGAGCCTCGGATCTGCCTATTTTTGGGCCACACATTAACATGATCTTATAAAAGGGATGGACGCCGTTGATAAATAGCTACATTTAGATGGGCCCCACACAAATCTGGTCAGACCTGACCAGGGTCTAACGTAATCCGCTTCCCATTTTCGGGCATGAACACAAAAATGCTTCAGATATTAAGCTAGAGTGGACTACACAAAAGGATAACGTGGAGGCAATTCCTCTACGTCCCATTCTCGGGCATGAACACACAAATGTAGTAGATCCGAAGCTAAAGTGGACTGCACTTACAGAAAAAAAAAAAAAAAAAAAAAAAAAAGTAGTGATTAAACTCCTACCATTAAAAACTTCTTGGGCCCATGAAAGTTTTGGATCAAGCTGTTGTTTTCCCTTCGTAGAGGTCTATGTAACCTTATCAGTAGGTTGGATGATAAATAAACATTAGGCAGGCCCTAGAAAGGTTTGGACGGTAGATGTCATTGTTCCCACTATTTCCTGTAGTATGGTCCACTTGAACTTCCGGTCTATTTCATTTATGTGTTCATGCCCTAAAATGAGCTGGAAAAATAAATGGACGGTATGAGTATAAAACAAATACATCATGGTGGCCCCACAGCTCCCAACACATCACCACAGCACCGCTGAGGGTAGTGCGGGCAACACCACCTAATCATTATTCCCGCTATTTCCTTTGGTGTAGTCCACTTTAGATGTGGATGTACTTAAATTTTGGGCTCAACCCCTGAAATGAGATGCAAAAATGGATAGACGGCGTGGATAAACCATATAAGTTCACGGTGGGCCCAACAGAGTTTACTCAAGTACGTAAAAGTGTAGTGAGTAACTCAGTACGCATTCCGATTTCTCGGCGTCCGCGGACTGAAGACAGGGTGATGATTCCTTACCGTTGATTTTAGTAGTGAAAAACGCTCCACATTCATGTGTAAATATCTATGGTCGGGATTATCCGTTCATGGTGAGTTGTGGAATATATGTCCATTACGAGAGTAGATTATCTGTTACCCCGGGAACAACTTAGTGGGTGTTAACCGTGTGGGGCCCAACTTGATGTATTTTTTTGTATATCCACGATCACCATCTGTTTTTTCATCTCTTCTTAGGACGTTATCCCTGACCCTAAGAAGACTCAAATCTCAGGTGGACCATATCATTAGAAAACAGTAATGAATTGCCACAAAAGTTTTGTTTTGGATCGAGCTGATATTTATATTTTCCCTTCATCCAGATCTTCTTGACATTATCAACCGGTTGGATTGCAAATAAAAATTACTATAACCTTACGATGGCCTTTTTTGAATTTTTGGATTGCAAATAAAAATTACTAAAACCTTGGGCTCTTTGGAATTTTTAATGGTAGGGCACTCAATCACCACTGTTTCCAGTGGTATGGTCCACCTGAGATTGAGGTCTGCATAAGTTTCGGAATCCCATCCTCCAAATGGGCTGGAGAAATGGATGGACGGCGAGGATATATAAAATATCATTCATGTGGGCCACACAGTAGGGGTAACACCCACTAAACTGTTCCCCGGGTGATACCTCCCTCTCCTCACAGTGCACGTGGCAGGATGACGTGGAAATCGGGTCCGTCCATATGGAGGGTCCTACGATGGATGAGTTCGTCTCACAAATCACACCTTTTAGAAAATCGTATCCATCTAAACTTTGGCCATTAAAATGACTTCAAAAACAAATTAGTTAACTGTCAAATAGGCAGTGGTATGTGAGCTGTATAAATAAAAAATAAAAAAATAAAAAAAAAGGGAACGGTTAGGATCATCTCCTTAGTTTTTATTTTGAAACTTATGCCATATCCGTCGTGGTGCCAGTATATGGGTGGACCGGATCGATACAACACCGTGCCACGTGTACCGCGGAGAGAGTCATTCCATGGGATCCAAGCCATCCGTCTTAGATCTTCCTACCATATATGGATCTGGGTCAACGAATAGATGATCCCAGCCGTCAGTTTCTGTTGTTAAATCTACCAGCCATTTGTGGACCACTACATCTGGGTAAGAACTCCACTCCATGGGCGAGGATCCAATAGATGGACGACCTGGATTCATTGGATCACCTGTCGATTGTCGGTTATTGGGCGGACCGGGAATGGGGAGACAGGTGTTCTCGCGACTTATCTCTCATTTATCAGTTCACTAGTTTAGGATATTCTTGTGAACCCAACCATACACGTGTACTAACCAAGCAGTGATGTGGACCGTTCACTTATTGGGTCACCTCTTGGATTGCCAATGATCCAAAAATCTTTGTGACGGAATGAGTCTAACCATGTTAGTCACACTTCAATGTTAGCCACGCCCAATTGATACCAGGACCTCAATGTTGAAACGAGGTTATCCTCATTCGGTCTACTATTGTCCCAAAGGTGTGGGTGCGTGTCTTCTTATTTCATGTAGGGCTGGAATCCCTTTGAATTTGCATAGCAATTCCAGCCCACCATGAATGAACGGCCGGTATCATTAGGCACCCACACTCCTGTCGACCGAGTGGGCGCAAAAGTGAGAAGCGTAGATATTTATATATTTTATTCTAAAATAAAAAAAAATCTTCTGGGATAGATAAGCTTGTCTATCCTTACTAAGTAACGGATTGGGTACTACCCCGCCCTCCCTAGCTCGCAGCAGACACGGGCTGTGTTCGATCTGCCTCCTTTCGGGGCTCAAGCCCTAAAATGGGGACCGTACGTTTCTAGCTATGTGGAAGTTCCTGTGTAGGGAGGTTACGTGGCCCACCATGATGTTTTTTTATCAATCCACCCCGTTCATCTGTTTTGTTCAGTTATTTTTGGACATGAGACCAAAAATGAAGTAAATCCAAAACTCAAGTGAGCTAGACGAGAGGAAACAATGAGGAATTGAGTAACCACCATGGAAATATTCCCACAACTACAAGAGTTTAGCATTATGCTAAGTTTTTGTTTTTTCAGAGTTCATCCCAATAGAAATGACCTGATGTAGAAATGACCTTATAAACTGTTTGGATGGCATAAAAACATCAAGGTGGACCCCAAGAAGGTTTCAACGGTGGGAATTTTTCTTTTCCCACTTTTTCCACTAGTGTGAATTTTGGATCTGCCTCATTTTTTATCTCCTGTCCTAAAATAAGCAGGCAAAATAGATAGACGGTGTGCATTGATCGCAAACATCATGGAGAGCCCCACGTAACTTCCCAATGCAAGAATGCGAATGGCTTTAATTAGCAGGAAATCTCGGACGCTGCTTACGAGAGATCGCTACTGAAGTGTCGTCACCAAGTTCTATGGGCCCCACTATGACGTATGTGTTGTATCCATACCGTCCAACCATTCAGAGAGATCATTTTATGGCCCCCCTAGAGGAAAATCCTAGCTCTACCCCTGGGCTCTAAGGTGCCATCGTGATGTATGGGTTTTATCACATCATCTATCCAATTTTTTCATGTCATTTTAGGGCAGAAGCCAAAAGGTGAGACAGATCCAAGTCCCAAGTGGACCACACCACAAGAAGCAGTGGTGATAATAACACCCACTATTCCTAGGGACCACCATAATGGTTAATTTCCATTAAAAAATGTTCATACGGCCACATTGTAATGCCTCGAAAATCGGCACCCGAGTACAAAGACTCTGACCCCAAGTTTCCAGATGTTAACTTAGTAAAATGCTTGTCTAGGAATGCCGTGTGTGGGAAATGCTTCCACAGTGTGCCCTCAATCAGATTTACATTCATTCTATACATAAATAATTAGAATAATACATTTCAATTGGCAGATTAAAAGCAAAGCAGAGATAACTAAATCCAGAAATATAGGGCTAACACCCAAGAAGTACAATTAAAAGTAGTGTCCACCCATATGAGAATTATACAACTCACAATAGATGCAATAAGTACGAAAAATATAACTACCAAATGGAGAGAGCTATAAGTTTACTGGGGTGCCCCGAATGCACCACCAACTGGTCCTATTCTTGGGTCATTTATATATGTCAAACAGAAGGTGTCAAACGCCAACATAAGTGCAGAAATATCCCCAAGATTATACTTAGGACATTTTAGTTATAAACATGTTCACGACAAATATATATTTCTATATGTACTACTCTTTAGTATATTACTCTAACTCATAAATACTAAGCAAGTTACACATATTATCCACTCAAGTATGTGCAAGTAATGATAGCATAGCAAAGCAATAAATTTTCTAAACTAGTTGGTTAATGTATGGAATGTATGAGATGTAAATAAAAGAAAATGATGCGTTGATCTTTCTAACAGTCGACCAGCCACCCCACAAGTGCATGCATGTCCCGGATAAATTATCACAATGACAAGAGTAAATGGTGTACTGATCTTTCTAACAGTCGATTAGCCACCCACAAATGCAAGTATGAAGGTCGTTCTTCGGTATATAGGCTTTTTTAATAGTCGAAAAGTTACTTGGAATGCCAATGTCATGTATGCATGATTAGTTCAACATTTATTAATCATTTTTCATACAGCAGTATTGGCGAAGATGGAATACCACCATTATATCACAAGTCTAAAACTGGACCCCATGACTCCTTGCAGTGCATTGCCAATCATCGCCAGTGACCGCTCGATCCGAAGTTAACTTATCCTCCCATTAAAGCATGGTCTGGCCATAACTCATCAGTCACGCCCAAATCAAAGCAAAAGGGCTCATTACCTAAATATCAAATATAATTAATAAATTTAGAGGTGCGGGCTTATCAATCAAAATTAAACTAATACACGCCTGTATCATTCGAACGGTACTTAAGCACGCAACCATCCGTCGGGTCAAATTGGCATGGGGATTGTTCAAACAATAATTTGTCACCCCTGTCAATGCTCACTGGTCACTATGGGAAGGCTCATCACCCCAGCGTAGGCCGACAACTCAATCACGATGTCCCATACCACCATGCCTAACTCATGAGACTTTGGGAATCGTATCGTAATATGGTTCTAAGTGGACTAAGCACTAGTAATGTCAGTATTCTAAATTTAATAGAGGTGTGATTTGACAATTAAATATAAGAATGATTAACTCTGAATGAAACTTATTTGGTGGACCAATGTGGACAATGACAAACCGATAGTGGCCAATATCGGTCGACAGTGTCCCATCTTGGTCGATCGAATAAGCTCGTGACGACCAACCAAAGGGTAGGCAGTACGCCAGTCGAACGTTTGTTAAAGCTTAATCTAAAGCAACACTAAGCAAATTTAATACCACATTAGGGGACATCAATCGCACAAGTGTATAAAACATTAACACACAATATATTAAAGCACCTGGCCCGACCGATCTAAAGGACCCGGATGAAGGAGCCCGGATGACACAGGGCGATACATACATCCATAAGCATAAACACATTCTAATATTGTAAATTCATATTAATACTGTTAGAACTAGAAAATGATGCAAGGACATCTTTCGTGTAATGTTATTCTGGGGTTCTGAGTAATGAAAAAACATTCATAGACAATTACAAGCATTCACAAAAGGTACACAAAAAGAGATCGCAAAGCAAATTTTATTCCAAAGATCCTGAGATCTTGTACATTCTAGGCCGTGATTTGGTACGAGCCCTTAATTACATCGAATGATTGATGACCCTTGATTAAAAGGCAGAAGACTAGTCAGCAGGGACTATAGTCTTAGAGTTCATAGTCGTAGAGACCTGTATTTTACGGTCAAAGAGACCTGTATTGGCATGGTCGAAGAGACCTGTATTTGTATGGTCAAAGAGACCTGTATTTGTATGGTCAAAGAGACATATATTTGTTATGGACTGATCCATTTTTTTATGAGTCGGACATCTATGTCCCATGTTTTGACCGGAGATCCGGGCTGAGACTGTCAGCGTTTTTACCCGAGGGGTGCGACTCTAGGCCTGCACCAGTCATTTGTGACGAGTGACCGCAGGAAGATTGATCTGCAGTTGTATGTACCTGAACGGCTCAACCAGCGGATGCCGTTTGAATGGGTAGGGCATCGACTGTTCTTGAATTGTCAATCTTTAACAAATTCCATGTAATAGTTTAGAACTCTCTTTACCTAGTTTATTGTGTTAACCATAGTCCCTGCTGTCTAGCTTTTGACCCCAAATCGGATCATATCTTACACTAGATACATATGATGATATATTTATATAGTTGTGGATGCTGGTGGCTTCTTTCCGAGAAGTCATTTCATTCATTGTGTTGAATTGGGTCAAACCTCGAAGACACGCAATCCTGTTCATTTACAGACCCCAGAACATTCGTTTGACCATTCCATTGCGTCCGGAACACTCGAAATACCCAAAATAGGCTCAAATGGAACTTGAAAACACTTAAAATTGAGCCCGGTGCACCCGTAAAGATATTCTATAATTGGCTGATTTTTTTGGTGCATGGGACTTAATTTATGGGTGCGTGGCCCCAACACAACTTCAAATTAAGTGCCTAGTCTTTTGATGAATTTACGGATGCATGGGGTATTTTTCGGGTGCGTGGGACACCAATATGCAAATCTGAATTACGTCGAGTTTATGGACGTGTGGGACCCGAATTTATGGATGCGCAGGCCATTTTTCGGGTGGGTGGGAGTTCGATGCACTTGTCTGAATTAGGTCGAATTTATGGATGCGTGGGCCATTTTTCAGGTGCGTGGGACACCAATCCACCTGTCTGAATTACGTCGAATTTATGGACGCGTAGGATAATTTTCGGGTGCATGGGACCGAATTTATAGGTGCGTGCCCACACTTGTGATTTTTTAAAATTCAGACCTATGGTAGTCTTGGTCAGAGTAATCTTTCGGTGGAAGATGTCAATGGCCGAAAAGGAATTTCGGCGACCGAGAATAATTTTCGGTAATCGAAAAGGGGTTTCGGTGAGGGTTTTCCAAAAGAAATCTCAAATACCTAGAGGATAGTAGCTCTTTCTCTTTCAAAACGTACAAATGAATAGTCGGACGGGGTATTTACACCAGAAAATACCAGAACTTGGCCAATGAGGGGCTGTCAAGTGCCACGCACCCCTAAAATACCTCCCACGCACCCCCAAAATCGATACGTAGAGCTCCAACGCACCTAAAAAGACATTTTAAAATTTGCTGAATTTATGGGTGCATGGGACCCTAATTTTACGGGTGCGTGGGACCTCCTGCACCCTGAAATGATACTTCTGAAATGTGTTGAATTTATGGGTGCGTGGAATGCAATGCACCCTTTAAATCGGTATCTGATCTTTGACGAATTTTCGGGTGCGTGGGCACCCAAATTTATAGGTGCGTGGGACCCCTTGCACCCAGAAATGAGTTTCCTAATTTTGTAAATTTTTTGGGTGCGTGGGTACCCGAATTTACGGATGCGATGGACGTACGATCCAAATTGGGAGCGTTGACAGACTTTTGAACGTTCCAAATTGGGTTTTGAATTGCGATGAGTTTGTGGGGCCCGCTTGATGATGAAAGTACATACATTGTTCATCATAAATCATAATGAAGTTATGGGTTCAATTTCGGACGGTTCCGATCCGGTGATTCGCGAGGCCTGCCGGAGATTTCATCCACAATTGACTAAGGGAATTTTTGTAAATCTTCGTTTTACGTGCGTTCGAAGGGTATTTTGTGGATTCTTTTGAAGGTGTGTGGCCATTTTGCTTATTTTGAGGCCCCTTACATTTTGGGACCCCAACAGATGCCCCTCCTGGTGTGTCGCGATGGACGTACGATCGTTCAGTGCGGCGCACCGGACCTTTTGGGTCCCTGCTATATATAGAGAAGATAGCCAATTTTCGTTATTTCTCATTTTTCTCTGGATATTCGCCCTGCCTTCCCCGCATCCAAAAAATCCCCAACGCACCTAAAAATTATCTCCAACACACCCATTTATTCCACACACACCCAAATATTCAAGGTAATATGAATTTATGGGTGCGTAGGGCTAGCACGAATCCTCAAAATGAGACTTTGAATTTCTTGGTTTTTTAAGGGTGCGTGGGATCATATGCAACCAGAATTTTAAGTCTGAAGTAAATTTTTTACTTTTCGGGTGTGTGAAGGTGCACGCACCCTTCATTAAAATTTATCGGATGGCTCTGCTCCTAACGCACCCCAAAAATGAGTTTTGGACAAGTTTTTAAGGGTGCGTGGGGGTCCACGCACCCAAGGATTTGACTTGGTGAACTCTGGTGTTTACAGGGGGGTGTGTGGGATCTCACACACCCTTCATCACTATTCACTCCCCAAGTGTAAGGTTGCGAAGTAGTAATAATTCGGAAGGACCGAGTATCGTTCCCACATAGATTTATAAATGGGTATTCTCAGAATTTGTCTAAAATAACTAATAATTAAGATCCTATTAAGAACTAAAGCTGGAAAATAATGATTTGAGTTTAAACAGTGAACGTGTAAGGTAATATTAATCTAAAAAGGCACTAGTAGCGCCAAGGATCCACTTTTGATAAGTTTCAATGCATCAACACAATTAGATCTCACATAACTCAATCGGAATCGAATTCATATCTCTATCCGATCGGAATATAGAGCGGTTCAATCAACAATTATCTAAAACAGTTGCTCATTCATTGATTCGATTCCCACAACAATGCTCAGGCCTTGGGCACACTCAATTGTGTAGGCCAAGCCTCTTTTCAATCTAATTGAGATTCACAACCATAGCTTTCATCAAATCCTGTCACTAGACTTGATTATAACCAATGATTAGAACTCTAATTAAATCAAAATCAATCAGCAAACAACTAATTCAAATTATAACAAAAATAATTAAGAACTTTAGTTGAATGAGTTCCCACATGAAGATCAAGCCATTGTACACAAGGCAATCAAAGGGTCTACCATGCCCGGAGTCAATGATAAATCAATGAACTACACAAGCATAACCAATGCTCAGAAGATAAGCTACTAAGTTTAGAATTACTAAGAATCACATGAGCCCGGAGTCATCAAGAGATCAAAGCAAAACCAAACTAGTACTTGATTCAAACTCATATTGAACTAAATTCTTCAATTAAAACATAAAAAGAAAATCTAGGTTGCATCAATCCATCAAAAACAAATCAAAAGCTTCACCTCTTAGCCTTAGTTAAGAGATTTTAGTTCATCTCTAACATCCTTGAACTAAAAGCCTTAAAAACATAAAAACTACTAAAACTTAAAGAAAAACTAGGAAAACTTGAAGTAGAATCCGTCTCCTAAGCCTCCTTGATGATCCCCACGTCCTAGCATGCCTTGATATGAAGAGGAGAAGTCCCTTTTATAGATTGGCGCGGAAGATTCTAAATTGCGCAAGGAATTACGCAATTGCGCAGAGAAAATCGGAGCTTCACGCACAAGCTCTGTTACGCTGACGACCGGTCGTATGACCGGTCTGAGCTCCTGGACGACCGGTCGCACGACCGGTCTCAAAACCTCAAAAACAGTCTAGTGAGTTTTGTGTTTCTGGACTACTCTCAACCTGTCTGGCGACCGGTCTACAGACAGGTCTAAGAACAAATTTTCATATTTTCTTCTTCGTCTCTTCTCTTTCTTTCTTGCTTCTTTCTTCCACCTTTTGGCACTTGTTCTATTGATCTTCAATGCATACAAAGTGACTCTTTTAGCTATGAATTAGTGAAGTCTCCCTCTCATTCCTACAATCACAAATCCATGCATTAGATTAGTCTTTAAATCATGAAATCCATGCATAATAAGTGATGAATTGGGGTTAGAATATGCACAATTAAGAGCTCAACACACCCCCCAACCAGCATTTTGCTAGTCCCAAGCAAAACATGCGTGAAACAAGTTCAATTCTCCAAAAACCAACTCTTCTTCAGAAACTATGCTTCTATCCATTCCGAGACATACAAGTGTAAAATCTAGAAAAATTAGGTGATAGAAGTTGAAACCTTAAACTCTCAAAACATAATAAGTGTCCATATGAAATTCTCGCTGATTAATTGATGAATAGAAGAACTCGAACAAATTCAACCTAGTGTGCATAGTGAAATTCATCTCATGAGTTTCTGTGCTTACCTTCTTCATAGATCAACTAAACTATGGATTTCAAGGTGCACAGAGCAACAACAAGCCTATGACAGGAATTTGTCTTACCTTCCTTCCGACGGCTTTTACACTACTTCCATTTTCGGCTTTGGTTACAAGTAGACCATCCCCCGGTTGGTAATAGGTAGCCCTTTTCAGGAATTTTCCACCATGTTTTTTATCATTCCCAATTTTCATCCTTCCTTTTCCTTTTTCTTTTTCATTAGATAGGATTTTTAGAAATCCGTATATTTCGTTATTTTTCCATGGACAAGGATGGACAAAGTACCCCGGCTTGGTTTCTCAACACCTTAAATCAAATTCTAGTTAATCCATAAATCACATAATCCTTTCAACCCATGAAAATCGTGTAATGTGAATTAGGTGTAAAAGTGTTCAAATTTTCTATCACTCACATAAATAGGAGAATTCACATATAAAACCATTATATTAAGAGAAGTTCAAAGCTTGCAACATCACTCACTTCGTATCTCATTTTCTTATACTCATATCATCTCGAATGCATAGAATTAAAGTTTTTCAAAAGAGTTTTGAATTTTAAAAAAATCAAAAAATTTCTACATCATTGCTCGAAATGTCACAAAAGCTAGTAGATTCATCTAAGGAATCTCTCACCCCCAAAACTTTACATTGTCCTCAATGTAAGAAAATATACAATGAATGCAACACATAAGAGCAATGACAAAATAAAGGGAGTGAGAAAGAGAGATATCACCTGTGGAATATATTTCATGGCAAGATTAGCTTTTGGAGATGGATTACTTCACCACTAAATTGACTGATCAAAGCAAATCCTAATGGGATATCATTCTATGAAAACTATTTAAAATCATCCTAAGTCAGACTAGGAGGTTAATCCCAACAATTCATCCAAAAGCATAAAGTCAAGCAGAATCATTAGATGGATCAAAAGGTTGTGCAATAAAGTCATCCAATATCCTGCTTTACAATATACATGTGTGTGAGTGATCCAGCTAAGCCACTGAAAATTCCAAAAAGGAATTTCAACAGGTTCCTTAATGTTTTCACCACATGTATAAGAGGAGATAACATCATATTTGTCAGAAAAAATATGTCTCCATTCGAATTTTCCTGGGTATTGATTTTGCAAGTATGGATCATCCCAGGGTTAGTAGAGTTCAGTATGCATGAACCATAGAGGTGTGAAAATATGAATTGATTTCTCAGCGCAACAAAGTATTGTTTTCACATCCTTCTCTCGGCTAACGTCATATGCCGATACCGACTTTAAAGGTGTGACCATATCCCCTATCAAATCATCAGTTCTTATCAAGGGAGTAAGTCATGTCTTCGTCTAAGTGACTGGAGTAAAAAGGTGAGAGGGACTCATCTTCCATAATAGAATTGATCATGTTTATTTCGTGGACCTCCTCATCTTCATCCTCTTGTTGGTTGTCAATATTAAAAGCATTTAACTCAATCATCATATTGCCAAAAGACATTTGTATGACCCCACTCCTACAATTGATGATAGCGTTTGATGTAGCTAGGAATGGGCGGTCAAGTATGACAGGAATTTGAGGGCCAATATTAACCATGGGTCGTGTGTCCAAGACAATAAAGTCCACCGGTTAGTAGACCTTATCAACTTGGACAAGAACGTCCTCCATCACCCCTCTCAGAATACGAATTGATCGGTCAGCGAGTTGTAACGTGATTTTGGTGGGTTTTAATTCACCTAAACCCAATTGTTCATAGACCAAAAAGGGGATTAAGTTCACACTTGCCCCTAAATCGAGTAAAGCATGTTTCACCCGGTAGTCTCCAATTACGCATGATACTTGTCGGACAACCAGGATCTTTGTATTTCTTGGGCATCCCGTGATTTATAATGGCACTTACATTCTCTGTCAAAAATGCCTTCTTTTGCACATGTATTTTTCTTTTCACCGTGCAAAGGTCTTTTAAAAATTTAGCATATGACAGTATTTGCTTAATGGGATGTTGATTTTGACTTGCTTAAAAACCTCCAAAAATTTCTGATATTTATCTTGAGGTTTGGTTGAAATCAAGCGTTGAGGGAATGGAGCAACGGGCCTATATTCTTTCAATGGCTCTTTTTCATTCATGGCGGTGCTAGGTCCATCATCCTCTTTGAAAGATACCGGATCATTAGGCGTTGAAGCCTTCACCGGGTCGGATTTTTCAATAGGTTTACCACTTCTAAGAGTGGTGATGGCCTTAGCATGTTCCATGTGTTGGTTAGAGGAGCTAGGCATACTTATTTCACATTGTGATTTCGGATTTGGTAGAGGTTGGGTCGGAAGAATCCCTTCCCTTGCGTTTAAGCGAGCCTTGATTTTCTCCACCGAATTTTTAAGCTCAAGCATTATCGTATGGTTTGATTGATTTATTTGAGCTTGACCTCCCATGAATGCTTTCAATGTATCCTCTATAGGCATTTGAGGTGGGGCCATAGGAAATTACATTGAGGGCCCCTTTTGAGGATTACTTTGGTTGGTTCCATTCGCCCAATTGAAGTTAGGATTGTTTCTCCAACTAAAATTATTCGTGTTTGGATTTGGAGTACTAAAAGGTCGTTGATAACTATTCAAAGCATTCGATTGTTCATATAAAAGTTCTCGAAACGCATAAATTGTTGGACAATCTAGCGTTTGATGTACATTAGAAGCACAAATACCACAAATAGTTTCAACAATCCCCCTTTGTTGGGTTGTATCCACTTTCCTTAATTCCATCTCCTCGACCTTTCGTGTGAGATTAGCCACTCTAGAACCTAGATCATCTTTCTCATTTAAAACATAAATTTCTCCCTTTTCCTTGGCTTGGGGTTGTTTTGAACTTGTCGGCTTAGATGTATCCCAGGATTGTGTGTTTTCAGCCAACATGTCAAAATAGTCCCAAGCTTCCTCTGTTTCCTTGTTCATAAACTCCCCATTGCACATCATCTCCACAAATTGGCGCATGGTTGAGTTTAATCCATCATAAAAGAAACTAATCAACCTCCACCGTTCATAGCCATGATGTGGGCATGCGTTTAATAGCTCATTATACATTTCCCAACATTGGAAAAAGGTTTCATCTTCTTTTTTAGCAAAGTTCATTATGGCCCTTCTTAGTGCATTGGTTCGATGAGTAGGGAAGAATTTTTTAAGAAACTCCCGAGTCATCTCAGCCCATGTCCCAATAGACTTTGGCCTTAAGGAATGTAGCCACGATTTGGCCTTCTCTTTCAAGGAAAAAGGGAATAATTTTAGTTTTATAGTATCCTTGGTTACATTGTCATAGTTTATTGTGGCGATAACCTCTTCGAACTCCTTAATATGTAAATAAGCGCTTTCAGAGTCGAGTCTATGAAATCTGGGAAGAAGTTGGATCAATCCCGGTTCAAAATCAATATTTCCCACATTGCGAGGGAAAATTATGCACAGACTCCTTTGTGGATTTCCCTTAGGACGTACTCAGCTTCTTCTGTTCGTAGGCATCTCAAGTAAGGCAGTGAGAACCATTTCTTGTATAGTAAGTCCCCCAGTATGGTATACTGAGCTGACCGGTACCTGATCTTCCTTACTTCGAGCTTATCCTCGGGCATTTTGCCCTATTGCAGGTATCGGACAATCGGGTCCATCAAGCTTGGCCTATAGTTGATTGGAAAAGCCTCTTTCAACTCAGGATGACTGATGCTTGGTTCCGACAAGAACTTTATCGGAATAGTTCGAGCAAGATCGATGTCGATGGTCAAGGCCAACATGGCCAAGGCATCTGCATTTGCATTCTTGGACATCGGAACTTTCACGATCTCGTATCCCCAGAACTTATTGAGCAGGTCTCGGGCCCTGCTCAGGTAGCCGATCATCTTCTCGTCCTAGGCTTGATACTCAGTGGTCACTTGGTTGACCACCAGCTGTGAATCGTTATAGATCTTCAGCTTTTGTGCTCCCATTGCCTTGGCCAGTCGTAGGCCGGCTAAAAGGGCCTCGTACTCGACCTTGTTGTTGGAAGCTCTAAAGCCGAAGCGTAGTGCTTACTTGACTTTGATCTGGTTAAGCAAGGTCAGGATCAACCCTACCCCACTCCCTTATGCGTTCAAGGACTTGTCTACGTAGAGGGTCCACATCGATGTGGTCAGAGTTTGTTTTTTCCCTTCCTCTGCGAGGGGAGCGTTTGAAGAGTATGTGAACTCTGTAATGAAATCTGCGACGACCTGGCCTTTAATGGTCGTCTGAGGTCGATATTTGACGTCGAACTCGCTAAGCTCGATTGCCCACTTGGCGAGCTGACTTGAAGCCTCTTGCTTTTGAAGTACTTGCCAAAGAGGTCGATTGGTTAGGATGACAATGGTATGAGCTTGAAAGTAGGGCCAAGGCATCGGGAGGATACGACCAAAGCTAGGGCTAACTTCTCGATCTCTGGGTAGCATGTCTCGGCATCAACCATTGCTCAACTCACATAGTACATGGGTCGCTGAGTATCCCATCCTCCCTGATTAGGGCCGAGATAACAGCTGTTGGCGAGATAGCTAAGTACGGTAATAGCTCCTCCCTTTGCATAAGTTTCAAGAGCAAAGGCAGGTGACCTGAGGTAGGCTTTGAGTTGTTGGAATGCCTGCTTGCACTCCTTCATCCAGGTTGGCTTCTTGCTTCCCTTCAACTGCTTGAAGAAGGGCAGGCACTTGTCCGTAACTCTGGAGACAAATCTGTTCAGCGCTGGCACCCGATCTATGAGGTGCTGTATTTCTTTTGTCGTGTTGGGCGAGCTCATCTCTGTGAGGGCTCAGATCTTGTCTGGGTTGGCTTCAATCCCGTGTTGGTGAACCATGAAGCCCAAGAACTTTCTTGATCTGACGTCAAAGGCACATTTACTTGGGTTGAGCTTTATCTTGTATTTTCTTAGGATGTTAAACATCTCTCCCAAGTCGGCTATGTGGCATGTGTCTCCATGCTCTAAACAAGCATGTCATTGATGTAGACTTCCATTGTCTTTCCAATCTGTTCAGGGAACATCTTGTTCACCAACCTCTAGTAAGTCACTCCAGCTTTCTTCAGGATGAAGGGCACGACTCGATAACAATACAAACCAAACCTTTTTCTGTGATGAAAAGAGTCTTCTGCTTGTCGTACTTGTGCATGGCAATCTGGTTGTGCCCTGGGTACTCATCCATGCAGTTGAGCAATGCGTACCCGACGATGACATCCACCATTTGGCCAATCCTTAGGAGCGAAAAGTTGTCCTTGGGGCACGCCTTTTTTAGGTCGATATAGTCTACGAAAACTCTTCACTTCCCGTTGGCCTTTTTTACTAGTACCACATCGGCTAGCTAATCGGGGTAGTGGACTTATTCGACGAAGCCGGCCTAAAGAAGCTTGCCAACCTCTTCGTTGATGGTGGTGTATCTTTCCATGTCGAAAGCTCATCACTTTTGTCAGACGAGCTTGTGGTCGAGGTCTGTTAGTGCACTTTTTGTGGCATACTAGTACACCATATTTGTCAATCACGTGAGTCCATGTGTTGTAATGTCAGTTGATCCTTGAAAAGCTGAAGACCGAAGATTCAAGTGGACAAGAAGCATCAAGCAAGAAAAACAAGTAAATGAGATGCCTTGGTGACCCTATCCCTTTAAACCAAAACACCCAAAACCTCTTAGATGACTTGGACCAACTAGGAATACCTTTAGTCATCATTATTAGTCTTAAAACTTCATGAAAAACATGATAAGTTAGACTAATTAAAGAGGTGGAAGCTGCTGTAAATAATTCAGCTCAAATAACAGTTTTCAATTGATCTCCAATCAATCGGATAGTGGTTCCGATAGGACTTCGATCAATCGAAATTTGTTCCAGCAAGTTTGAAAAACTCACTGGACAGATTTTCGATCAATCGGACATACTTCCGATCCATCGGATAAGGTCCTTCCGATCAATCGGAGTGTGATTCCAATCAATCATAATTTCTTCCAAAAAGTTTGAAAAACTCACTAGATAGATTTTCGATCAATCGGACAGGTCTTCGATCAATCGAATGTGACCTCCAATCCATCGGACCTTTTTTTATCAATCAGAGATGCGCGAATCTGCCTTTTTTTTACCATTGGAAGAGAATCTATAAAAGGAGGGGATTCATTTTTTAGCCAGGAGATGGGATTTTGAGGAGATAAAAGCCATCATTGTTGAAAATCATTAAGAGCTCTATTCCTAACCCAAATAAGTGATCTTCCTTGTGATTCATCACAAGAATGGAGCATTCAAAGCTCAAGATGAAGATGCACTTGTCCCTCTTTGATCTCTAATGATTGGATTGAGCTTTATAGTTATATTCCTATCCAAGACTCTATGATGAGATCTTTATAGGTGAGACTCTCTAAGCAATCCATTCTCATAAGTTGTAGAGATCTCAAACCTACCTCCCATCCACATTGGCCATCTCAAGAAGAGCATATGCAAGGGGATTGATTTTTGGAGCTGGAGCATTGGCAACGCAATAGCATCAACATTGGGGGAGCACAAGGGTAGCTGATTAAAGCATGGGAGAGCGGAGATCAAGTAACCCGAAGCGACTCATCAAAGGGGCTTAATCCGACAAGTAAGTTGTCAATTGTAAGAGTCTGATTCCACTCTTTTCCTTATGAGGAATTGAGTGTAGAGTTTGTTTGTCAAACTCGCATTCTAGGGTCGTTTGCCGATCATTGGCTTATTAGTTGAGCCTAAAACGTAGGGAAGTTTTTCATTCCTTGGCACATTTATCGGGCCTAAAATTTAGGGATGTTTGTCGTTCCTTGGCACATTTCTCGGGCCTAAACAAGTCTCCAAGGGGAACCACCAACACGGGTGTGAACGTGTAGGTTGGGAGGAACCTGTAAACTCCCCGGTTGGGTGGATCCAATTTAAAACACTTTGGTTGGGAGGAACCAGATTTAAAACTCCCTAGTGAATGCTGATGTGCTCAAAGGGTTGAGTACTTGAACCGGAAGTGGAGTAGACAAGTAGTCGAACCATTATATATGCTTATGTTTGTGATTGTATTTGAGCATTTCTCATTATGCATTGTGTTTAATTGATTAATTATGAATACTTAATTAAGAATGTATGCTAGGTACTTGATAGGCACATCCATACACAAAAGATGTACTTTCACTCTTTGAGTAGACTTAAGCTTAATTGATCCATCCTCATTTAAGTCTACTTGAGTTGCATAGATTAGGTTCTTCATTAGTTTAATCATTTATTAATCTATGCTTGCTTAGACTAAGTTATTTATTGTTTAAATCATATGCTAGTCTTTTGATTAGACCCACTTAGGCTTGGAAGCCGAAGTGTTAATAACTTAGTTTAATTTGTTAAAACTGTCAAGTAGGCAAAAACTTAGCCATAATTCTAGTTACTCCTTAAGCTTTCGCACGAGTATGCATTGGTGTCATGTTAAACTACCAACGTAATTTTAGGGTCCACACTTAGGCGATGTACCATAATGTTCGAATCTATCCGGGGCATGTCTTAGTGAGACCACGTGAACTCGTCAACATGCTCTCTCAGCAGGTTTGTCATCTCTACTCGAAGTTGGGGGTCGAGTAGTGACCCGATCTGAACTGTCCTCGCAGGTTCTTCCTCGGAGAGTCATACGAGGACCAGGTCTTCTACAGGTGAACCTCTCTATGTGCTCTCCTCCCTTGGATCTATGGAGGTGATCTACATTGTTTGTTGTCCTTGTGCTCTTCCTTGGAGAGTTGTTGCATAACATTGTCAAGCTTCATGCTAATCACCCCTCACTCTATCGACCTCGTGCTTGGTCGAGAACTTCATCGTGAGTTGGTAGATGGAGACCACAACCCACATGGTGTCCAAGGAGGACCTGCCCAAAATAGCGTTATAAACTGAAGGGTTGTCCACTGTGTGGAAAATCTACCATGAAGGTGACCTAGTTGGGGGCCTCTCTTGTTGTGACTAGTAACAGGATGCTCCCTTTCGAGGTCACACTCTCTCTGGTGAACGCAAGTAGAGGGGTCCGCACGGCTCGGAGTCTTGATCTCCCGATCCCCATCTTATCGAAGGCAGATGCATACAGAATATCGATCGAGCTACCGATGTTGACCAACATCGAGCGTGTCTTGTGATTTGCCACAGTCATGTTGGCTACCAATGCGTCATCATGGGGGTGGAGGATCCCTCTTGCATCCTCCTCGGTAAAGGTGATGGTGCATGATTCTATCATGGGTTCTTTCCCAGATCGGCTAATGAGGTTTACTCAGTGGACCTCGTCGGTAAGCTGTGCATTTCGAGTATGAGCTTGGTGTGCTCAGTTCGACTCTCATCCACCAGCAGGTCCATTGAAGATGGGGCGGATGTCACCCACTGGCTCATTGTTGATATCCTCTTCTTGTTGTTCTCTCTAAGGAGATGGTCAGTCTTCCCAGGGCTTGGCGATGTACTTGCGCAAGTAGCCCCTCTGGATGAGGGTCTTGATCTCTTCCTTCAGGTCGAAGCAATCGACCGTATTATAGCCACGATCTCAGTGGAAGTGACAATATTTCAATCGGTCTCTCTTCTCTGGGGTGGCCCTCATCTTGTTCTGCCACTTCAGAATTCTCTTTTCTTTTATCTTCATGAGCACCTACTTGACAAAGGTATTCAGTAGAGTATACCAATGAAATTGGCTTTCTGGGAGCGCCACCTCTACTATCTTCTCTTCATTTTTGGCATCATGCCCTAAAATGAGCTGTAAAAATGGATGAACAATGTGGATGTAAGTCACATACAACATGGTGGGCCCCACGGTCAGGGATCCCCTGTCCGGGAATCCACCACAGCGTGCCGGATATTTGTGGTTTTCCTTCGACCTGGTGTTGGATGGCATATAGTTGTCATGGTGGGCCAGGAAGGTTTAACCGGTGTGCATTTCCATCCCTACTAATGTTCTCCTATGAAATGGAGTACTTGAATTTTGAATCTCTTATTTTCAGGCTTCCATCTTAACATGAGTTGACCAAACTATAGATAGAATGGATTTCACATAGACGTAGCTATGGCCCTACAAACCTTTCGATGGAGTACTCCAACCAAAAGTGATATCCTGATTAGGAAATGGGTGGAGAGATGATGCTGTTGTATTTTAAAAAAGAATTTTAAAATATTTATTTCAAATTTTCCTTTGAAAATGGTTTCCCTCCACAAGTTTGTTTTTGGAGTTTGTGCATTTTCTTTGTCCCACATCGGAAATAACCAAGGAAAAAAGCAAGTATAAAAGTAGAGGTTTTGCACATGGGCTAGGCCCTCAGGGGGCAAGTGAATTTTGTGGTTTGTGGGGGGCTATGCACATTGAACCATACTATGCCAAAAACCACACGCGCGCGCGCCCGCCCGCCGGTCGGCCGGCCGAGCCGAGCCGAGCCGCGCCGTCGCCGTCGCCGTCGCCGGTGCCGGGCCGGTGCCGGGCTCGGGCTCGGGCTCGGGCTCGGGTCCGGGACCGGGTCCGGGTCTGGGTCTGGGTCTGGGTCTACTGTGAGTATACTTGCGCACCTTCCTTTTGCTCCAACGGACACTGAAAGTGTACTTGCACGAACGGTCTTTTGTTTTAAACGTCCAAAGAAGCGTCTGTTCGGATGGTCGCATCAGTTGGGTTTAAACCCAACGGACCTAACCCAATTCAAAACGGTGCATTAAGCACCTAATCAAGTCTATATATAGATCTGATTAATCCGTTTTAAAAAGATTCGAAAATCATCTTCTCTCTCAACTTTACTAAAGCTCTGGACTCTGGGTTTGATTTTCTGTTTTTTCTGACTCACTGAGTCACTGCATCTCGAGTTTGCGGTATACTTGCTGGTTCGAGCCCTGTACGGCGAGTGCACAGCCGGGACTAGGGTGATAGTCGTTGTATCCTGGAGGCCAACTGTCCGTGACTCCTGTTGCATTTGGAAAGCGGTCCAAGGAGGGCAGATTTGGTTTCAAGCCCAGTGACTCGTCACGCCTCGACTCAGTGTTCTTCAAATCAATAAGTTCTTTACATTCCTTTTAATTTTATTTTTTTTTATCTGTCAGTTGTTTTCAACCTCTTATTACAACAATCTTGAAACCAAATTCAAGTTGAAAACAACAGATAGATTTTATTTCTGTGATCTTCTGTTGTCTGTTCCAATTTCAACTCGGAACAGATTACAGTTCCTCTTGTGCTGTCTGTTCCAAACTTAATTCGGAACAAAATTTTACTCTTTTCTCTTCAAACCAAAGTGAAGCACACATGGCTACTATCACAGTTAATCCTACTACTGAACTGTCCAAGATTGAACCCTTCTCTGGACAGAATTATAAACGATGGAAACAGAAAATCTCTTTTGCTTTACAAACCTTAAAAGTCTTTTACATCTTGTCTGATACATTTATAGTTGACCCAGCCAACCAAACTGAAGTTCAAGATGCCAATAATTGCAAACATTACATTCTGAATACCTTGTCAAATGAACTGTATGATGTTTATGTCTTGTATGATTCTGCGAAAGAGATATGGAATGCACTTCAGAAGAAGTATGTTCTTGAAGACGCTGGATCTAAAAAACATGCAATATCGAACTTCCTTCACTTCAATATGACAGATGATAAACCTGTCACAAATCAAATTCATGATTATCAAAATCTGACTCATGAATTAACAATTGAAGGAATAAAGTTAGACGAGGTATTTCTTTCTGGAGCGTTAATTGAGAAATTACCTCCTTCTTGGAAAGATTACAAAAATAAAATGAAACACAAAAAGAATGGCGTCTCTTTGGAAAATACAACTGTACACATACGTATAGAGGAGGCAAATAGGATCAGAGATCAAATTGGTGATGCCAATGAGTCTGTTTCAAAGGCTAACCTAATCGAATCAGGTC
Organism: Liriodendron chinense; assembly: GCA_003013855.2. NCBI lineage: Eukaryota > Viridiplantae > Streptophyta > Magnoliopsida > Magnoliales > Magnoliaceae > Liriodendron > Liriodendron chinense. Next base: position 1,124,355 of record ML058327.1, on the reverse strand, counting down.
AGGAAAAGAAGGACAAAAGTAAAATACAATGTCACAATTGTAAAAAGTTTGGACACTATGCTAATGAGTGTCGGCTGAAAAAGAAGCCAAACAAACAGTTCAAAAAGAAAGGCAATTGTCATTTTTGTGGAAAACCAGGACATTATGCAAACGTATGTAGGCTGAAGAAAAAGAACAATAAGCCACAAGTTAATCTTGCTGAAACAGAAGCTGATACGGTTGTTGCGGTTCTGACCGAAGTCTTCCTTGTACACAACCTGGAATGGATACTGGATACCGGGGCAACTCGGCATGTCTGTAAGGACCGTAGCATGTTTACCTCTTATCAAGAAATAAGGGATGATGAACAAGTCTTCATGGGAAATGCTCGGACCTCTCCGGTTGCTGGAAAAGGAAAGATAGTTCTGAAGCTTACGTCGGGAAAGACGTTAATGTTGAACAATGTCCTACATGTACCTGATATTCGACGAAACTTGATCTCTGGTTCGCTCCTCAACAAGGCTGGTGTTAAACTTGTATTTGATTCAGACAAGCTTGTAATGACTAGGAATGGTACCTTCATTGGGAAGGGTTATTGTAATGATAGTCTTTATATTGTAAACGTTGATAATAATAAGATGTCATCTAGTTCTGCTTATATTGTTGAGTCTACTTCTTTGTGGCATAGTAGATTAGGTCATGTTAATGTAGCATCTATAAAAAGAATGAATAGGTTAGGTTTATTACCTAATATATCAGAAGAAAATATAGAAAAATGTGAGGTTTGTGTAGAATCAAAATTCCATAAGAAACCTTTCAAATCTATAGTTAGAAATTCTGAATTACTAGAGTTAATTCATAGTGATTTAGGTGATTTCAAAAATCACATGTCTAGAGGTGGTAAAAGATATTATATAACTTTTGTAGATGATTGTTCTAGGTATACCATAATTTACCTTCTTAGAAATAAAGATGATACATTTGAAGCCTTTATCAAATACAAGACTGAAGTTGAAAACCAACTAAGTAGAAAAATTAAAAGGCTTAGATCAGACAGAGGTGGAGAATATATGTCAACACAGTTTAAGGAGTTTTGTGAAAAATATGGCATAGTTCATGAAACCACTGCACCTTATACACCAGAACAAAATGGAATAGCAGAACGTAAGAATAGAACTCTAAAAGATATGATGAACGCAATGTTAAATAGTTCAGGTTTGCCTCTCAACATGTGGGGGGAAGCTATCCTATCAGCCTGTTATGTCCAAAATAGAATACCTCACAAGGTGTTTGGAAAGACACCATATGAACAATGGAAAGGTCATACTCATAGTTACAAATATCTAAAAGTGTGGGGGTGTCTTGCTAAGGTAGGATTACCTGAAAACAAGAAAACCAAGATAGGTCCAAAAACATCAGACTGTATCTTTATAGGTTATGCACAACATAGTGCTGCATATAGATTCCTGGTTCTAAATTCAAAGAATAATGTTTTAGATCCAAACACTATTATAGAAGCCAGGGACGCAGAGTTTTTTGAACATGTATTTCCTTTTAAATCATGTTTGGAAGGAACAAAAGATGATAATACTTTGGATATGAACTTAACTAGTAGAACTATAGAAACTACTAATGAAATAGCGGAAGAACCTAATGCTTCTAATGAAATAAATCAAGAACTAAGAAGAAGTAAAAGGGTTAGAAAAGAAACTAATATGGGAGATGGGTTTTTTACATTCCTATTAGAAGATGACCCTGCAACATACTCAGAAGCTATAAATTCTTCAGACGCTACCTTTTGGAAGGAAGCTATAAAAGATGAATTACATTCAATAATATCTAATAACACATGGGAACTAGTAGATCTTCCTCCTGGAAGCAAACCTATAGGCTGTAAATGGGTTTTTAAAAAGAAACTTAGACCTGATGGAACTATAGATAAGTTCAAAGCCAGGTTAGTAGCTAAGGGTTTTAGACAGAAGGAAGGATATGATTATTTTGACACATATTCACCTGTAACCAGAATTACATCAATTAGAGTATTAATAGCTATTGCATCTATTTATAAGTTAGTGGTTCACCAAATGGATGTTAAGACAGCATTTCTAAACGGTGAGTTAGAAGAAGAAATCTATATGGAACAACCTGAGGGATATAAAATCATAGGACAAGAAAACAAAGTATGTAAACTTGTTAAGTCCTTGTATGGTTTAAAACAAGCCCCTAAACAGTGGAATGAAAAGTTTGATAGTGTCTTAAAATCAAATGGTTATATTGTAAATGATGTAGATAGATGTGTTTACAGTAAATTTTCTGATAATGAATGTGTCATTATATGTCTATATGTAGATGATATGCTAATCTTTGGAACTAACGTAAAACTTGTGAATAATACTAAACAACTCCTGTCTTCTAATTTTGATATGAAAGATTTAGGAGAAGTAAGTATGATCCTAGGTATTCAGGTAATCAGGAAAGATGATAATATTACATTATCTCAGTCACATTATGTTGAAAAGATATTAAAGAAGTTTGAACACTTCGATTGCTTACCTGCCAGTACACCATATGATCATTCTGTGCAACTCAAGAAGAATACAGGAAGTAGTATATCTCAACATGTTTATTCTCAAGTAATAGGTAGTTTAATGTATCTGATGAACTGTACAAGACCAGATATTGCTTTTGCTGTAAATAGACTGAGTAGATATACACATAACCCTAGTTATGATCACTGGAATGCTTTAAACAGAATATTAAGATATTTAAAAGGTACTGCTACATATGGTATATGTTATACAGGTTATCCACCAGTATTAGAAGGATATACTGATGCCAATTGGATAACTGACTCTGATGAAACTAAATCCACAAGTGGATATGTATTCACAATTGGTGGAGGAGCAGTATCTTGGAAATCTACGAAACAAACGTGCATTGCTAGATCGACAATGGAGTCGGAATTCATTGCATTAGAAAAAGCAGGTTCAGAAGCTGAGTGGCTAAGAAATCTCTTGGCAGATATACCTATTTGGCCAAAGCCTGTATCGACTGTATCTATTCATTGTGATTGCCAGGCAGCTATAGCCAGGGCTAATAGTAAGATCTACAATGGTAAAAGTAGACATATCAGACTTCGACATAATATTGTTAGACACCTGCTGACTGATGGTGTTATTACTATTGATTTCGTACGATCGGAAAAGAATCTGGCAGATCCTCTGACCAAAGGACTATCCAAAGGGTTAGTCATAGAAACATTGAAGGGAATGGGGTTGAGCCTAACATTATGAGCTACCAGTGTCGGCAACCCAACCTATACAAGTGGAGATCCCATGCGATAGGTTCAATGGGTAAACAACAAGACACTAGGAGACTGGGAAGCACTGCAGTGAGTTACCCCTTCCTGAGATGTACGCAGTGCAAACAGCAATGTTTGGAAGGATGAGTCTGAACTCTTAATGAATCCATAACCAAGATTGGTGGTGTATCCTTTTGCTGTGTACACTTGATGGAATTCACCTATATGAGTGTGGAAGTTGAGGCCGCTTCCTATGAGATATTAGGCTATTCTCTAGAGCGCTCATGAAAATCCAGGTAAAGGTGCATGGCCGAAACGCACCAAACCGCAGAACCCCGAAACGCACCAAACCGCAGAACCAGCAGTATCGGAATAGTTGTGTGAGTGGCATGTATGGCCGTTTACGTTAAAGGGTTAGGTTAAAGACCGATAGTCACCTAATTCCTGTAAACCTGTCTTGTTTACTCTAAATGTTGATTAAAGTCCGATAGACATCAACACTATTACACAACTGTTCTACTCTAAACTCGAAATGTTTTGAAATTTGAAACATGTGGGGGATTGTTGTATTTTAAAAAAGAATTTTAAAATATTTATTTCAAATTTTCCTTTGAAAATGGTTTCCCTCCACAAGTTTATTTTTGGAGTTTGTGCATTTTCTTTGTCCCACATCGGAAATAACCAAGGAAAAAAGCAAGTATAAAAGTAGAGGTTTTGCACATGGGCTAGGCCCTCAGGGGGCAGGTGAATTTTGTGGTTTGTGGGGGGCTATGCACATTGAACCATACTATGCCAAAAACCACACGCGCGCGCGCGCGCCGGCCCGCCGGCCGGCCGGCCGAGCCGAGCCGAGCCGAGCCGCGCGCGCCGTCGCCGTCGCCGTCGCCATCGCCGTCGCCGGTGCCGGTGCCGGTGCCGGGCTCGGGCTCGGGCTCGGGTCCGGGTCCGGGTCCGGGTCCGGGTCCGGGTCTGGGTCTACTGTGAGTATACTTGCGCACCTTCCTTTTGCTCCAACGGATGGTCGCATCAGTTGGGTTTAAACCCAACGGACCTAACCCAATTCAAAACGGTGCATTAAGCACCTAATCAAGTCTATATATAGATCTGATTAATCCGTTTTAAAAAGATTCGAAAATCATCTTCTCTCTCAACTTTACTAAAGCTCTGGACTCTGGGTTTGATTTTCTGTTTTTTCTGACTCATTGAGTCACTGCATCTCGAGTTTGCGGTATACTTGCTGGTTCTAGCCCTGTACGGCGAGTGCACAGCCGGGACTAGGGTGATAGTCGTTGTATCCTGGAGGCCAACTGTCCGTGACTCCTGTTGCATTTGGAAAGCGGTCCAAGGAGGGCAGATTTGGTTTCAAGCCCAGTGACTCGTCACGCCTCGACTCAGTGTTCTTCAAATCAATAAGTTCTTTACATTCCTTTTAATTTTATTTTTTTTTATCTGTCAGTTGTTTTCAACCTCTTATTACAACAGATGCACCGTTCAAAACAAGAACGCCACAAGCACCGAAAAATGTCCAACCATGAGGTAAAAACTGTACCATAGATCTACTTTGGAAATATAAACTATCTGTAGTGGGTCCCATAATTTGGAGGAATACATTTGATTACATGCTACTTGTACTTGACTACTTGCTATGTACGTGAGCACAGCCGTATCAAATAACAGTGGAGATAGTGACACATACAGCCAGTGTTTCCTACCCAAGATGCAAAAAGTGGAAAGAAAGATTCTGAAGCAACAGAAGGTGAGTGAGTACCAATACGACCATCGCAGGTAGGTCTGCTAGAGCAGGACGGGGCTAGACCGAACCTGAGCTATCGATCGTTAATGACACAGCGACTGGGACCCACTTGTCTATTCTCGGGTTAGTAGGGGTGCAGTCTCGGGGTATTTAACTGGAGAGTCCGAGTTGACTCAAACGAGTCACATGAGACTTTTCCAAGTCTTAAAACCATGACCATGTCCCCAACCCTGTTCCATATCAGGTTCCGTCAGTTGGCCCTACTGGGAGCGGATTAGGTGTGGGTGTTACCCATACCGTGGGGCCCACCCTGATGATTTGTTGTATATCCACTCTGTTCATCCATTTTTTTCAGCCCAATTTAGGATGTGGTCCCAAATATTAAGCAGATCCAAATCTCAGGTGGACCACACCACAGGAAACAACGTTTACCATTAAAAAGTTCCCAGGGCCCACCGTAAGCAGATCTGTAATTTTTATTTACCATCCAACCCCTTGATAAGATCAACCAGACCTGGATGAAGGGAGAATACGAAGATCAGCTTGATCCACAACTTTTGTGGCCTACAAAAAGATTTCAATGGTCATTCATCACTTTTTCCAGTGGTGTGGCTCAGTGGAGATTTGGATCTGCTTAAATTTTGCGATAGCATCCCAAAATGAGCTTAAAAACAGATGCACGGTGTGGATATAGAACACATTGATCAAGGTGGACCCCACATGGTAAGGGTAATACCCACTAAGGTGCTACTGGAATGGATATAGAACACATTGATCAAGGTGGGCCCCCCATATATTGGTTTATATCGTTTGGCCCTAAATTGACCAATCATGAAACAGATGGAATGGTGTCTACCTCAGGAACTAACATAAAGAAGAGTGATGGGTGTTGCTCTTAATTCGGCCAATCAAGGTCGCTTGTGTGACCGAGGGCCTGGATTGGAAATACATGTGCATGTATGATTGCGCAGGTGTGTCAAAGTTTGATCGATTCAAGGATAGTGACTGAATTGGTCAGTACCTCTACTTCAAGATGGATAGATTGGAGAGTGAATTTGGACCCAAAGTCCTCTCAATCATCAACTGATTGATTTATTGCACACCGTACTCAGGCAATTTGAGTAAGGTAAATGGTTAACACTTACGAATGTGCTCTTTTTCCCTTGTACAAGTGGATGCAAAATCGACTGATTGGGGAATTTCTATTTCACAAATGCTTTAATGCAATATTCCTCGATCAAAGTGGAAAATTTACACATAGTAGAATAAAGGCTAGCATAAACATGATCAATCTTAGTAATGTATTAGCCCTATTATAACTGTTGTGCTTTATACTCTTATTACAGCGAAAAGTAAGATAAATACCTTATCCGCCTATTGAAATAGATGATCCAGGCAAATAGTCAGCAAGATATGACCGTGGTATGAACAACTGAATCGGAACTCAGATGGACATAAGAATCTGGCAACTTAAGATTATTCAGATATTTAATCAACTCCTAAGATAAACATACAGCAACGGGATTCATTCGGCAGTAGTGAACTAGGCTAAGAAAGTAAAATAAACATGATAGTAAAGTAGACATGTAGATAGATGTGTTTGCATAGGGCCTCGAGCTCTTCTTCGGGTGTTCCTTTTATAACTTTTTTGAGATGGTGAAAGTCCTTCATTGGGTTTCATAAGTCCTTCAAGATTCTTCATGTGGGCTTTCCGGATACGCAACATTTTCCTCAGCAAATCTGGAAGATCTTAACCAGGAAGATCTCTAAAACATTAGTAGCGGCTGGATCTCAAATTTTCATTCTTATACATAGATGTTCCCTTAAAGGACCCTTTCGGTTTGATCAAGGGAGCATCTTTCACTTAATCACAGTCATTTACTGTGGTGATCTGGTGTAGATCACCTAGTTTCCGACATAAGTGGGATTTAATACAAGATACCGATCAAAGATGAGTTGAGTCGCATCAAAGTCTCTCATTCTTTTAATTCTAAATGGGTCATGGTTGGGGACCCAATCCAGATGATGTGGTTGTTTCTCCCAATCATCAACCAATCCAAGGAGGCTGGGTTTGTTTGAAGATTGTCTCAATATGTAGATTTTCGGGATCTTCTGAATCAAATGTCTATAGGGAAATTTTCCATTTTAAAAGGACTATAAGAGACTGCCTCGCAGATGAGATCATATCTATTTGTGAGATAAGATATGCTCGCTCGATGGGTCTTTTATAGTCATGCCAGGCACGTCTCTCATTTAATGAGTATGTTAATCCTGGCCACATGGCATGCAACGGTTCGTCCCCTTAAAGAACTTGATAAGAGTGTACTGTCGCAATAATGATAGAATACATAACGTCAAAGGAAGATCAAACGCAGATCTTCTCTAGGTGTGAGTACAATTCTGATTATGCCAAACACGTAGTATCTCCACATGGTGTCTTCCTATTGGTCCACGTCAGGGCACTGAAAATGGGTGTAAACAATTGAGACCCACTTGTCTAGTCTCAAGTTGAGTAGGGGTGCAGGCTCGGGGTATTGGACCAGAGACCATGAGTCCCCAACCTATCCCATATCAGTTGCTCCATGCCAGATAATATGCTCTATTAATATCAATTTTTAGCATCTTATATTGTAAGTGCATCAGCCTGCATTGTGTTGCAATATATTTGATAACATTCTATGATTGGCCTATGTAATTTGGTTATAAATTGACCAATCATGCAACAAACGGAAATAACATCTAATGATTGGTCTATGTAATTTGGTGCTAAATTGACCAATCATGCAACAAATAGAATGGCTTTTACTTCAGGCACAAACATAAAGAAATTAATCACTATAGAATAATTTCTACTTCAAGAACAAACACAAATAAGAGCCACTGGAACCCACTTATCTAGTCTCAAGTTGAGTAGCGGTGTGGGCTTGGGGAATTGAGCCAAAGAGTCCAAGTTGACTCTAATGAATCACATGGGACTCGTCCAAGTCTTAAAATCGTGACCATATGGCCAACCCTATACCATGTCGGGTTATGCCAAGCTGGATAGTATACTCTATTAATATAAGTATTTAGTACTGATGACTAACCACTTACTCTAAAAACTCAAATTGATAGAGCATGACGAATCAATCCCTTTATCTCATAGTCCAGGCTCCTGCTTCACACAGGTCAAGCCATCAACCAAGGGCCCCATTTCACATAGGTCTGCATCACACTAGCCATCCGCCTCACATGGGTGGAGCCTACATCACACGAGCCACCTGCTTCATATGGGCCGTCCCACCCCGAGTGTGCCCTTGCTCTCCACTGACTGCGCGCGGCTAGGGCTGTCAACGGATCGGATACGGGCCGGATCAGTGATGATCCGTATCCGATCTGATTAAAGATATATCCGACCCGAATCCGATTCGGATCATAAGTATATGATCCGAACCCGAGCAGTTTAAATATTTTGAAACCCGTTTTCGATCCGAATATGATACAGCCCATGGGGTTTTGAAAAATGGCAACGAAAAATGGGAGAGAACGGGAGAGAACAGGAGAGAGAGCACCGACCGATGACCAGCGACCGGCCATCATATTCCAGAGGAGAGAGAGAGAGAGAGAGAGAGAGAGAGAGAGAGAGATGCTCTGTTCACCTATGAGAGTTTTTTTTTTAATCGGGTCGTTAACGGGCCGGATCAAGGTTGATCCGAATCCGACGTCTTTAGGTATCCGAATCTGACCCGATGATCTGATTATTGATCCGAAACTGATTAAATCGGAGCGGATCTGGATCGGATACGGATCATGATCCGTGCCGTTGACAGCCCTACGTGCAGCCATTGATTGCATCACACGTCTTGACAGGTGAAAGAAGACCGAACCCAAGAGCCTAAAGTGATGGGGAGTAATTTGATACTTTGGAAGAGTATGATGGCTCATACACATGCACTCTGAAATTGTATATGTGCATGTAATTCAAATTAAGGTGTATAAATCATGGGAGCCACTGTAAGTAGGCTATAACTGCAAAATCAAATTGGTCGGCTGATCTTGACCTCTAATTAGTGGGAGTTCGTTTGTTGAATTTGGACCACTGGCTATTTTTCATGTTCACCATCCATTGGATGTGTGATAAACCCATGCAAAGTGGGTCCCATGATTTGGATGGTTTTAAATTGAATTCCATACATGCCATGTGTACAAGTCATGATTGCATACGCATAAACAAGAACATCAAAGTTTTCCATCATAACGATCCACAACCTACTTTCCATTATACAAAGTTGTCTAATTCCCTTAGAAACCCATATACCATTAAAGGATTTGATTTTTCCTTGGTGACTACTCAGGATCCACTGGGGCCCACATGCTAAGATAGTCTGTTTAGTTCAACTATTCATATTCCAGTTACTAATATATAAAAGCCATGATCCTGCCCTTTGAATTTTAGAGGAGAATGCTAGCCATTGAAAATTTTGTTTACATTGTTGTAAATTTAATTACAGATGATGATGGTCACAATCATAGCATAAATTCCACAAGATGGACGGTTGTGATCAGATTGATGGGGCTTTCCTCGGTGTAGAGGAGAGATTGGTGTAGCCCGAGGATGGTCGGGCTACAGAAATTAGCCCGGAAGGATAGAAAGTCACTGGACTGTTTTTAGTACAGTCGAGCTCCTAATGGTCTGCTGATCAAGCGCCCGAACATGTTGGATCGGGCGACCGAAATTTGGCAGTTTTCTCACTATTATTCTCTCTGGACAATTTTTTAGTTGGGCGACCATGCGCGGAGTGCAAATCCGCAGTTTTCTGTTTTGGCTCTAATTCTTCCGGTGCTCTATTTAAAAGGTTCCAAAACGAGATTAGGTTATTCCAATAGGTTGTTTACACGTCCAAGGAGAGAGAGAGAGAGAGAGAGAGAGAGAGAGAGAGAGAGAGAGAAGAAGAAGCTTATTGGAAGAGGAGGTTTTGCTTGTAAAGGTGATTCATGGTGTAATTGACGTCTCGGCTCTTCAACGTCCTCGTACTCGGTGAGATCTCTCAGTTTCTAATCCTTTTATTGTTTATCCACTCATGCGTGAGTGAAGAAGGTTAGATCCAAGCGGATTGTGCTTGTGATCAAGGTTGTAACAGTTCTCTTTCATAGTGGATTAGGTCCCATGGTTTTTACCTCTTCGAGGATTTTTCACGTAAAAATCTCTTGTGTCGTGTGGTTTATGATTTGATTTAGTTCATTGCTTTATCATATCCCATAATTCAATTAGTTTGGGGAGTGAGATCCTAAGGTTTTGTGAAACGCACCCAACAAAAGTAGTATCAGAGAGTTCAGGTTGTTTGAACGGTAGTGGGATCGATTCTGAATTATGGAAGGTGGCTCATCAAGGATGATCAACCTCAATGGGTCTAATTGGACCATATGGAAAGCTAAGATGGAGGACTTACTTTATTGCAAGGACTTGTATGCTCTAATCTTAGGCATATCAGCGAAGATAAAAGATACGCCAGATGATGATTAGAAGAAGTTGGACCAAAAGGCGGTGGGGTTCATTAGACAATGGTTGGGTGATTTGGTATTCTACTATGTATCTACGGAGACCTCAGCCGCTAACCTATGGCAAAAATTGCAAGAGCTATATGAGAGGAAGACAGCCAACAATAAGATCTTCCTTATTTGAAGACTTGTAAATCTCAAGTTCAAGGATAATAGTTCAGTGGCTGAGCACATGAATAAAGTCAGCAATATTGTGAACCAGCTCTCCGCTATGAAGATGGTCTTAGACGATGAACTATAGGCTTTGTTATTGCTTAGCTCGTTGCCTGATACTTGAAAGACATTGGTGGTGTCTCTAAATAACTCTGCACCAGACGAAAAGATGTCCATAAAGCAGGTAACAGGTTGTCTCTTCAATGAAAAGACAAGGAAGAAGTCTCAGGGGTCTACTCAGTAAGAGGCCCTTGTGACACTGGATTGGGGGAGAGGAGAGAATAGAAAAGGCGGGAAAGCCCGAGATAAATTCAAAGGCAAGTCTAATGTGAAGAGAGATGTTGAATGTTGGAACTGTGGTAAGAAGGGTCATTATAAAAGTGAATGTCACAAGAAAAATGATCAGAAAGGAAAAGAGAAGGAAAAAGGTGATGAATCAGATTCTACTAAGGTCGCCTCTGATGGCGACGTTGTGGTCATTCTCTCAGCGGATCACGATGTTTGTCTCACAGCTGCGAATCAAGACACCGATTGAGTGATCAATTCGGGAGCATCGTTTCATGCAACTCCACGAAGGAATTTCTTCACAAGCTACAAGCAAGGCATCTTCGGTACAGTGAAGATGGGGAACTCTATAATATCCCAGATTGTGAGAGTTGGTGATATTTGTATGAGGACCGATGTTGACTATACATTGGTTCTAAAAGATGTGAGACATATTCCCGACCTTCGCATCAACTTGATGTCAACGGGAAGGTTGGATGTAGCCGACTATGAGAGTCGGTTTGTTGGTGGGCACTGGAAGCTCATTAAGGGTTCGATGATCGCAACAAGAGGGAAGATGTGTTGCACCCTATACAAGACATTTGTCAGCATATACAAGGGTGGGTTGAATGCAACGGAAGATTCAGTGACAGACATGTGGCACAGACAGCTCGACCACATGAGTGAGAAAGGGCTTCAACTACTAGCGAATAAGCATTTTCTTCCAGAGTTGGCAAGTATACCTCTCAAAACCTATATTGATTGTTTATCAGGGAAACACCATGGAGTTTCTTTTGTAAAAATCGCTTCTCATGTTAAGAAAATGCATGCATTAGATTTGGTTTATTCTGATGTTTGTGGTCCTACGAGGACAAAATCCTTAGGTGTGGCATTGTATTTTGTTACGTTTATAGATGATGCATCTAGGAGGGTTTGGATTTATGCTTTGAAACTCAAGGACGAAGTCTTTAGTGTATTTAAAATATTTCATGCCATGGTCGAGAGAGAGACAAGTAGATCATTGAAGTGCATCCGCACTGACAATGGTGGTGAATACATCGGAGCTTTTCATGAGTATTGTAAGTCCCTAGGTATAAGGTATGAACAGACAGTGCCCAAGACCCTCCAGCACAATGGTGTATCTGAACGAATGAATCGCACCATTATAGAGAGAATCAAATTCATGTTATCCCATGCGAAATTGCCCAAGATGTTCTGGGGAGAAGCAATGCACACAGCGGTGTATTTGATAAACAGGTCTCCATCAGTCCCGTTGAATGGAGAAGTACATGAAAAGGTGTGGACTGGACATGATCATTCATGTAGTCATCTCAGGGTATTTAGATGCAGGGCATCCGTTCACGTACCAAAGGATGAGAGGTCCAAGCACGATACGAAGATCAGGCAGTGTATGTTCTTAGGGTATGGTGATAAAAAATTCGGTTACAGATTGTGGGATCTAACCGATAAGAAGCTCGTCAGGAACAGAGATGTGGTTTTCATTGAACATCAGTGCATATAAGACATTGGAAAGCCAAAGAAGACCCAGCCCAGTTCAGGTGAGCTAGAAAACATGGATCCGGTTACTCCTCCCGTAGTGCTTGATAACGGGAGAGTACAGCAAGATGTAGAGGATGTGGGAGTTCCTATAGAAGATGGACCGAGGGAGCAGCCCCCACTTGATCCACCTGTTAGTCACAGGTGAGGAGGACATTTATGGACAGACACTCGTCCAAGAAATACTCGCCGCATGAGTACATTATGCTTATTAATGCGGGAGAGCCAGAAGATTATTCTGAGGAAATGGAATCCTTGCATAAGAACCACACCTATGATATGGTAAAATTACCTTAAGGACAAGAAAGCTCTAAACAACAAATGGGTGTTCAGAAAGAAGATTGAGTAGAAGAATTCACAGACAAGGTTCAAGACCAGACTTGTAGTGCAAGGTTTTGGTTAGAGGAAAGGTATAGACTTCGAGGAGATATTCTCACCAGTGGTGAAGATGACATCCATACGGATGTTGCTTGGGTTTTCGGCTAGCATGGATCTGGAAATAGAGCAGTTAGATGTTAAAACTGCTTTCCTCCATGGTGACCTGGAAAAAGAGATCTATAATGCCAACCAGAGGGGTTCAAAGTCAAGGCAAGGAGCATATGGTGTGTAGGCTTAAGAAGAGCTTGTATGGGCTGAAACAAGTTCCGAGGCAATGGTACAAAAAGTTCAACTCGTTCATGTTAAAGCATTAATATGACAGAATGGAGTCGGACCACTGTGTGTTCATGCTTAGGTTCTCAGATGGTGATTTCTTAGTTCTGCTATTGTACGTTGATGACATACTTATCATGGTAAAAGACATCAAGAAGATTGACAGGCTAAAATAGGAGTTGGGCAAGTCTTTTACAATGAAAGATTTGAGCCCTACTAGACAGATCTTAGGAATGGAGATAACCCGTGACAGAAGCAGCAGAAATCTTTGGTTGTCACAAGAGCGATATATTAAGAAAGTCCTAAAGCGGTTCAATATGAATGCAGCGAAGTCGATCAGTACTCCACTAGATGGTCACTTCAAATTGAGAGACAAGCAGTGTCCCAAGACGAAGGCAGAGGTGGATGAGATGCAAAAGATACACGACGCCTCAGCGTTAGAAAGTTTGATGTATGCTATAGTGTATACGCGCCCAGACATAGCATATACGGTTGGTGTAATCAACTAGTATCATGCCAATCCTGACAAAGAACATTGGGCAGCGATGAAGTGGATACTACGGTATCTGAGGGGCTCATCTAGGCTGAGCCTATACTATGGTGACGAAAAACATATGTTGGAAGGTTACACAGATGCAGATATGGCAGGTGATATAGACTCTAAAAGTATACATCGGGGCTCATATTTACGTTTACAAGGGGAGCAGTCTCTTAGCAAAGCAAGCTACAGAAGGTCATAGCATTGTCGACGACAGAGGCTGAGTACATCGCGGTTACAGAAGCATACAAAGAGATGCTTTGGATGAAGAGGTTCCTACAGGAACTCAGCCTGAAGCAAGAACAGTAAGTGGTCTATTATGATAGCCAGAGTGCGATACACTTGAGCAAGAATCCAAGTCAGCATTCGAAGTCGAAGCACATATAGATTCGGTATCACTTAATCAGGGATACTTTGGAACAGAAAGTATTATAGCATGAAAAGGTCCACACGGACGATAATAGGTCAGATATGATGACCAAGGCTCTGCTCAATGGCAAGTTTGAGGTTTGTAGAAGCCTGGCTAGCTTGAAGAAGACAAATTCCTCTTGAGTCAGAAAAGGAGAGATTTGATGGGGTTTTCCTCCTCAGTGTAGAGGAGAGATAGGTGCGGCCCAGGAATGGTCGAGCGCCTGGCCAGTTTGGGTCAGACAACCGAAATTAGCCCGGAAGGACAAAAAGTCACTGGACTATTTTTGGTACAGTCGGGCGCCCGATGGTCTGCTGACCGGGCGCCCGACCATGTTGGGTCGGGCAACCGAAATTTGACAGTTTTCTCACTATTCTCTCTTCGTAGTTTTTTGGTTGGGCTGGCGCCCGACGGCTTATGGCCAGGGTGCTCGACCATGCGTAGACTGCAAATCCGCAGTTTCCTATTTTGGCTCTAATTCTTCCGATGCTCTATTTAAGAGGTTCTAAAACAAGATTAGGTTGTTTACACATCCAAGGAGAGAGAGAGAGAGAGAGAGAGAGAGAGAGAGAGAGAGAGAGAGAGAGCTTGTTGGAAGAGGAGGTTTTGCTTGTAAAGGTGATTCACGGTGCAATTGACGTCTCGGCTCTTCAACGTCCTCGACTTGGTAAGAACTCTCAATTTTCAGTCCTTTTATTGTTTATCCACTCCTGCGTGAGTAAAGAAGGTTAGATCCAAGTGGATTGTGCTTGTAATCGAGGTTGTAACAATTCTCTTTCATAGTGGATTGTTGATCTGGACTAGGTCCCGTGGTTTTTACCTCTTCAAAGGTTTTCCACGTAAAAATCTAGTGTCATGTGGTTTATGATTTATCCTATAATTCAATTAGTTTGGGGGCCGAGATCCTAAGGTTTTGTGAAACGCACCCAACACAGACCACACAACCTTTGTGAACGCAGGACATGCGTGTGAGCCTGTTAAGGTCATGGGCCACCCCCCAATTTGTACGGTGGCCCAAAAATCAGGTTGCCCACATGCACGAGAAAAAGGGATGGCTGAAAAAAAAAAACAGATCAACATTCCAATGGGAAATAAACCTGTAGTCCGCGAGATGAACACCCAGGATCATGCACGGACATGCAACAGCGGCACGTGTGTGGACAAGACCACACACAGCTGAAGCTGAAGATAGGTAAGAAGCCTAGCATCCGACCGTGCCAATGGGCCAGATTGGAGAGTGCATGAATGGGAGTGAGCTTTTGATATGTGGTGCCTAAAATCATGAAAGTAAGAGCATGTAGTGTTGGTCGCCTTGTGCTCTCTGTTGTTGGCTTTAAAGCTAGCAATAATGTAAAGTCGATCCATGCACGCTAGAAACAGCCTCTTCGGATTCTTCCAAAATCCAAAGGCATGAATTTCAATTTGATAATGATAGACAGCAATAGTTATACAGATATTTCAATGGTTCGTATGATCATATCAGTCCTTTTCGCCAGTCCCTGAATTTCTAATTCCATGTCCTTTGTCATGAAATTTCTCTAAGGCCCACTCACTCAAGGCAGTGAACTAGTTGCGGTGATTCATTGATGCTTTCAGTTGTCCTTTTGGATGTGTGTGATCGCCGAATCTGAACTGTCCAACTGGTTGGTCATACTGCAGATGGACCACAATAGTAAAACCACTCCATCAATCAATTCCATGATGACCTATTTATTTTCGCACATGTGATTACCTTAGAAATGTTAAAAGGTCTGTAACTGTTGAAATTTAGATTTAACATGTTTTTCTTTTAAAATTGTTTTAATCATTTTTTGAAGAAAAAAATTATAGAAATGGGAATCAATTTCCACACTTCTTGTTGTTTTGCAGACATGAGAAAACATCACATCTATGGAAATTGATTTCATTTACATGGGTGTTACACAAGGAAGGATGTGATGAAGTTGATCACCATTTTCCTCAAAGGATAAATACCTTGAATCCACAAGAGAAATTTCCATTTCATAAGAGAAAACGACAAAAATCGGAATTTGATTGATTAATATGAAGATTAATAATAGAAATGAATTTTAAAAGAGTTTATATAACTTAAACAAACCCTAGAAACGCATTAAAAGAGTCCTAATCAAATAAGAAAACTAAATCATGCAAGTTTGAAAATTTCTGCAATTTCCTGCAGATCCATCGATCTTAGTATCTACCTGTTGACTCGATCTTTCGACCCATTGAAATGGATTTCAACCTATCAAATGTCAATTTCGACTTGTCTAAACTGGCAAAATCTGTCCAACAACTAAACTGAAATTTCCGCAGGAATTTCGATTGGTCGACTAGTCGAACTATGCTGAATTTATAGATTTTTCTTTGAGATTTTTCTAGTCTAATATATAATAGAAAGGTGCTTGATCCTCGTCCTACATCAGACCCCTCCGCTTGAAGAAAAAAAAAAAAAAATTCGTCCTCGAGTTCTTCTTGGGACTTAGTTCACAATACACATTCAACCTTGGCGAAATCTTGTACAATTACAGAATATAGTCCCTCCTACTTTAAAAGTATTAGGTTGGTTCTCCATTTCCACAAAGGCCAAACTCATGCCATTAGTGAATCCAGCTACCTTTCATGACCTTGTCTCAACTAGATCGTCCCTCGCCGAGAAATAATGAGACTGCTGGAATAGTACCTGATCATCATCATTGTATAGAAATTATGCCTGTAGCAGTCACTTCATCTGCTTCTACGTCCAGATTGGCACCTTTATCTGTCTCATCTACTCGCATTGAAGTTGTTCCCACCAAGTCAAAGTGTCGCCCTTCAACTTGTAAGCCACAAACTTAATCTTCTTCTCCTCAGGGATCTACATGTAATTAAAGAAGCTTTTGACTTCAAAAAACCAATCATCGATGTGAAGCTAGCCATTGAAGCTAGGAAGATCAACCTTCCTCTTGAAGGCTCAATCCATTCAATCCACCCGATCGTGAATTCCAGTGCCCACCAAAGGCGGATCATTGCCATGAGCATGAAGTTTTCCTATGGCCTCCACTATATGGTCGACAGCAGCCTACAACTCTTACATGGCTTACCGATTCTCCCATCGCGTCGCCTCGAAAACCGCCACTATTAAAGGATAATCCCATCTAGCACCGTCCATGGAGTTGTTGCACAAACCTTCGTTAAAAGACATTTTTTGCATCACTAAGCTTGCCCCACGTCGAATTTGTGGGCATCACTAAGCTTCTCGTTGTAGAAGGCTACCTGGCCGGCCTTCCTGAGACAAAACTCCCCCAATTTTAACATACAAGGCATCGCATTCAACCTCGAATAGTTTATCAAAACTAGGGAGAACGAGCACTGGAGTAGTAGACATTCTCTGCTTAATTTCAGCAAAGCTTCGGTCTGCTTTTTCTGTTCACTTAAACAGTCCCTTCTTCATGCAATCTGTGATCAGTGCTACAATGGTGTTGAAATTCCTCATGAACCAATGATAGAACGTCATCAACCCGTGAAAACTTGGCACCTCATGGATGTTTGTCAAAACCGGCGATTCCCTGATGGCTCTTACCTTCTCTTCATCCACACTGATGCTCGTGGATGTCACTATGAAGCCTAAAAATAAAAGGCTCTCGGTCAAGAAGTTGTACTTCTTCAGGTTAAGATACAACTTGTTCTCTACTAACACCTATAACACTTGTCTAATATATTCCATATGGTTTTCTTGACTCTGACTATATATTAGGATATCATCGAAGTAGACCACTACGAACCACCCAATGAATGGTTTCAGAACTTAGTTCATCAGCCTCATGAATTTACTAGGCACATTCGAGAGACCAAAGGACATAACTAACCATTCATACAACCCCTCCTTGATCTTAAAAGTTGTCTTTCACTCATCACCCGATTGAATACGGATTTGTTAGTAGTCACTCCTCAAATCCAACTTGAAAAATAGTTTTGCGCTCTCAAGCATGTCCAACATGTGATCTAGTCGTGGTATGGGAAATCTATACTTTATGATAATCTTATTGATTGCCTAGTTATCAACACACATATGCAAACTCTCATCTTTCTTGGGAGTTAATAATGCTGGAACAACACATGGGCTCATGCTTTCTCGAACTAGACCCTTACGAATCAATTCATCTAATATCCCTGTAAAATTTCACACTCCATCGGATTCATCTGATAATGAGGGCGTTTAGGCAAACTAGCCCCTGAGACAAGGTCAATATGATGTTGAATATCCCGCATGGGGGATAGCCCATCGAAAAGATCTTCGAGCCAGATTTCTTTGAACTCATGCAACAAATATTTCAATTTCTCAGGGATATTTATAAGTTCTACATCTTCACCCTAACCACTAATGCATACACTTCTTCTGTTTCTTTGGACTCCACAAATCTCTTGTGGTTAGGAGAAAACATCCTTCCACTTTAAAAGCTTCGGATTATTCATCTAGGCCTATAGGGGCGAGTATTGCTTCCCAGCTGTCCTTGATGAAGATGTAGACATTATCTTGTCCTCTATGGATTTTATCACAATCTGATTGACATGGCCGACTAAGTAACATGTGACAAGTCTCCATATCGACTACGTCACATACTATTTGGTCTTTATAGTGTTTACCAATAAAGAAAGAGATAGTGCATTGTTTTATCACATTCGTCTCACTGACTTTCTTGATCCAGCAGATCGTGTACGGAAAAGGATGTTTTTCCGTCTTCAACTGTAATTTCTTCACCATGACCCGAAAAAATAATGTTCTCATTACTAACACTGTCTACGATCACATCACATACTTTGCTATTTATTGTACACCGTGTTCAAAATATATTATGTCACTACGGATGTACTTCCTTCTTTGGCATGTACAAGAGCCTCCCCATGACTAAAGACTCATCATGATCTCTCGCAACCCAATCCTCCTATACACCCCTTCATAAGCTACATGCTCAGCTTTACCAATCTTTGGGTCTTCCTCTACATCTTTAGCGCCCCTATCATTGATGGCTAGATTAGCCGCTAATCATTGAGGACATGTGTTTGATAGGTGACTTGGCTAGCCACATCGTAAACAATGGTCTGGCCTTGGCCGACCATAAGGATTCGAAATCCTACTCGAGCTTGGAGTAGTTTTCGCTACTTTTTGGGGTCTCGATGGGCCGCTCCGTGAATCTCGGTTTGCTGACATAGGAGGTTGACGACACCCTCGCTACAAGTTTTCCCCCTTAGCCAGCGATGTTCTCTGCGAAGGACCCACAGTGGATGTCAGCATCGCAGGATAGGCCCGATTATTAGACCGCTCTAGCCATGTCTCTACTCGGGTGGCCAGTTTAATCGTCTCATCCATCGTCCAAACGAGATACATCTAAACTTGATCATGGATCGTCATACATAACCCATCGATGAATCGAGCGACCTATTACGATTCGGTTTCAACTAAATTGTTCTGCGTTGCCAAATGTGAGAACTCTTCTATTTAGTCTCTCACCGACCAACTTCCTTGCTGATAATTCTGGTATTGTTGGAATAATACATGATCATAATCGCTAGGAAGGAACTATGTGTGCAACAACTATTCCATCCGCTGCCATGAGCGGAGGGGTGCCTTCATCTGTCGCATCTGCGTAAGCTATATAGTTTCTCCCACCAAGCCGAAGCGTCGCCCTTCAACTTGTAAGCAACAAGCTTCACTTTTTTCTTCTGGAACCTCCATCATGTAGTCAAAGAAACGCTCGACTTCCAACAATGAATTGAGGAAATCTTCAATGTGAAGTTGGCCGTTGAAACTCGAGAGGTCAACCTTCATCCTGAAGTGCCGATCCATCTGATCTTCCTGATCACCTCCTCGTACGGGATGCAAGAGGACCATGTCATCGACGTCTTTATCGCTGGATCCACATCGTCAGGTGTGGTCCTGCGATTCACCGCCGACAATGCCCCGCGAACAGTGCAATTGCACTGTCCAATGACCACTGAAGGTGTTGTCGCCATGAATAAAGGGTGGCACTAAGGCCTCCACTATGCGATCGAGGGTAGCCTGCAACCCTTGCATGGTTAGCCAATTCTCCCGTTGCGCCGACTCGAAAGCCGCCACTATTAAAGGATAGTTCGCAGGAGCACTATCCATGAGATCATTGCCCAAACCTGTCATTAGAAGCCATTGATCCGAGGGAAAGTCCTCAATTTGATACCAATTGACGCAAGGAAAGACATGATGAGGTTGATCAACGTCTTCATTAAATGATAAATTGAGTCATATTTTACAACAAGGTATATTTTACAACAAGGTAGAGATCATATTTTCTATTCGTTATTGGGTCAAAGCGCAGACAATGTCCTTCACTTTGAGGTAATTCTCACCTCTCGGTTGATAAAACAAGTGAAGGAGGCTCCTGACGCCCTGACAAAAAGGAAAGTCAGTGTAGTAAAATTTTCAACACCGAAACTTCAACACTTCAACAGGAAAACTACCCTCCAATGTCTTGTTTTATGCCCAAAAATTAAATGATTGAAGAAGAACAATTTTCAGAAGAAATATCACTACACGTTAGGAAATGTTGCAATCACCTGATTGAAAATGGGTACACCACTTCAGACGCATCTGAATAAAGAAGCACTTACATCTAAGACTAAACTCATAGAGGCTTGATCAAGCTTTTCAAAGCTGGAAACAACGCTCAACCAAGAGAAAATTCACAGCGTGCACTGGCAGTAAAATTCCCAACACTAAATCTCCAACAGGAAAACTACCCTCTAATGTTATGCCTCAGCTCAAAAAACTAACAATCAAATTAAGAAGAAGAATTTTCAGAAAAAAAAAAAAAAAACGGCGCAACATGTTACGAAATGTTGCAATTACCCAATTGAAAATGGCCACAACACTTGAGATGGACCCAAATACAGAGGCGCATACATCCAAGACTCAACTCATGCAACCGAACAACCGTGCAATCACATATGCGGTGGTGAGTAGAAACACACAAAATCTAGTTTATCATGGTGAATGGAAAAGCTATTCATTCCTTTTACTCACAAGATGTTAGACAAACCGGTCTGAAAGCAACCAATGAAAACAGTTTCTTGGTCAAAAACTGGATCTTCTGGTTCTGAGTACCTTGTGGTCTTATATTTCTGAACTGTACAAGGGCTAGTTTTGGATTAAGGAAATCTTGGAAATTTTTTATTACAATTGAAATGATCCTAACTTTCTTGGTTTTTTTTGTGTTAGGGATTCAAGGACTCCAATGTGGATATGGAATTTGTAATGATTATGCAGAATTATTTTTTTATTTTTCATTGAAGTAGGATTTCAAATTCTGGGGTCATGTTCAGATTACAAGAGGAATTCATTAAATAATGATTACCCTAATTCTCACACCAAAGACTCCCCATTATAAATAAGCCTAGTGATTACTTTGTGGATTCCTTCTGAAGAAGCATCCATTACGATCTTATTAAGGGAATTCTAATAAAATTCGAACATGGTGGAAAAAGATTTTTTTTTTTTAATGATTGCGGAATAACTTTCTTTTATCATGAATTCACTTATCCAAACTAACCCTAACAGGACTACTAGGAATTTCAATATCAGTAAAGAAATAAAATTTTGGAGAATAAAAAATATAATAGTGCATTTGGTTGCAAAAACTATCAAGCAATTTCATAACAATATAAAAATTGATTTAGGGGTTCCTAATGCCCTCAAAGCTTTTAATTAACATGTGAAATGCCAATCATCAATCCAAACTGTCCATTTTTTTGTACAATTAAGGACAAGCTTTAGTACAAAAATCATGCCAATCAGATGATCCTATCTCCTAATTAATAGCACGGAAAATGGATAGTAAAAATTAAGAGGAGAAATAAAATAGGCACAATCATCATCTTGAACCATCTATGCCATAGATCCCAATTTGTATTGCTTATTATTCCAAAATAGTATTTTTGTTTGAGTATTTTAATCATGCAATTTATAGCCCATAAAAAATTGGCGTCACACTACACGAAATTTTTTTTTTTTAGAGGTAATTCTTTATTGTGTTAGTCATGCAACTCACACACCCTATTAGTACCGCAACACACCCACCTGGTTAATCACACAAATTGCCCACTAACAATGTCAGCGTGTCTCGAACCTGAGACCTGGCTAGAGAGGCTATGGCATGTCAACCAGCCCAGATAACAGGTGGGAGACCCGAAATTGTTATCAAGGAAATAAATCAATTTCCTAAGTAATAACAGACTTACCAAGGAAAATTGCAAACGCCATGAGGGGAGTTATTTCGTGGCTAAAAAATGTAAAGATAGCTTTTGCCCTACTTTTACGGAGGAAATTTCCTCGGTAAAATCCACAATTACCAATGAAGTTTAAATTTCTTGGGTGATTACTTTTACCAAGGAAATATTTCCTGGATAAAACGATACTCTTGCAAGGGACAACATCCTTGATCACAGGGACAGACGAAATTATTGTGATACTGCTAAATGACAAACAAGAATGAAAGTCAAATTTTGTTGGAAAAGATGGTGGTTATTTCTTGGACATCCCATTGTAAATTAAAAACTTTGGGTCATTGCTAACACCTCACGAATTGTAGAAACATTAACAAAACCCCACACACACAGCACACACACACATATATAACATGGGAAAAGGTATTGTTCACTCAAAGTTCCCGTGAGGTCGAGTTGTGTGGGCCCCACTGCAATATTTGATGGGCATCCACACCATGAATTTGGTGGGTCCCTGTTGGTTATGGGATATCCCAAAAATTAACTATATCCAAAACTCAAGTGGGCCATACTATTTGAAAGAGTGTAAAATCATGCCTAAAACATCTAAAAGCACTTGTTGGAGCCCACTTGGGTTTTGGATACTGTTGAAACTTGGTGTGACCTCTTGTTTAAGTGGGACACGCACAATGGATGGGATGGATTTCTCAGCCACGTCTCAATCGATCTCGTAAATGATCATAATTTCAATGGGTTGATATCCACTATTAACTATTGTCTATGGCGTGGCCCACTCAAGTCATGGATTGGCCTGAGTTTTAGGCCCATGGCCCACCACAGAATGGTGCATCTGATTGATGGTGTGGATGCACATCACACATCACAGTGGGGCCCACAAAACTCGACCTCATTGGAAGTTCATATATATATATATATATATATATATATATATATATATATATATATATATATATATATATATATATATATATATATATATAATCATGTGGTATTACCTCCCTAAAATACTTAGGGATTAGCCCTCATGTACAAAAGCTGGATCCACATATCACACCTCCAAATCAAACGTGCATAAATGTTTAAGGAGGTTGTCTCTAGTCTTGAACACTAGATTCGGGCCATCTATCTGGTGGACCACATAAACATGCCGCCTTGAAAACAGGTTGATCAAATCATCAAGTGGGCCACACATGAGATCAAGAAAAATGAGCAACGGTCAATTCCTACATACATGTGTGGCTTACTTGATATGCAGACCAGCTTAATTCAAGGATCCTTTCCTGGATGAGGAAATCCACTTGGCAATTGATTTTCATAGAGCATCTAATCATTACCCATTAATCCAAAGGGGGTGATAGAATAGAGCATGTTGAACCATGGTAAGATACACCACCAATCAAAGTATGCACGTGGTGGCATCTAAAAAGCACTCTTAACAAAGAAGTTTAGAAAAAGTTTAGAAAAGTGAATTTAAATGCCACCAACACCTCTATGATTGGTGCTCTACCTTATGAGAGTTCAACATGCTCTATTTTGTCATTTCCCTCACCATATAATGGAAATGTTATGTGTATTTCAATAAAATATTGTTGCCTTTCGCTGTCTTTCTGTGCTTTTCTTTAGTCCCATATCAGATAGAATGGGAAGAAAAAAGTGGTTTATATATGTTTGCCTAACATAGACTTTTGTAAAGTGTGTTGAACTATGCCCAAGCCTGTATGTAAGCGCAGGGAGGGTG
Organism: Liriodendron chinense; assembly: GCA_003013855.2. Lineage (NCBI taxonomy): Eukaryota > Viridiplantae > Streptophyta > Magnoliopsida > Magnoliales > Magnoliaceae > Liriodendron > Liriodendron chinense. The sequence goes on along the minus strand of ML058327.1, from coordinate 1,100,221 downwards.
CAGCCGGTGGGAAAACTAGCTCAAAAACCTTTAACCGGGCGTATGCACACATGCACACCCATTCGTTGCTTTTATTGTGTCCATTAGATGTGGCCTACTTGAATTAAGCCATTTTCATAGTGTGAAACACACCTTAATTATCGAGCATATCAAACCGACATGACCATTTCTCCTAAATGGGTCTTTTTCAAGACGTTGTATTTTGGGGTTAATGCTTTTCTCCTTCTCAAATTATTGCTTTTCCTCTTTATGAATCCTATTTACTTTGGGCAAATGGAAGGGGCATGTTCTGTGGTGAAGGAGGTGTTGGTTTTCTCGCAACTTATGCATGCTATGTAAAAACATTGCTAGGGATCGAGTTGTATCCTGAGAGATAGCCGCGTCGGCAACTTTCTGCACCGATTCTTCATATCAAGGGGGCGTGAACTATATCAAAGATAGCGACAACGTATGTGCCTCTACCCAGTGCCTATTCTGTATTATTAATGATCTGTTCCTGCCAAAGGCGAAAATCTACATACCATGTGTGGGGTTCCTTTGTACAGATTTCTTTTAGACAAGTATTTTTCATTTCCGTTACATTAGAATTAGTAGGAAATGCATTCTTAAACTACAGGCTTCCACAAGATGAACATTTTTTATACACCCAAGCAATCACACTACAAATTATGTATACTCCTCAGGAGCTGGCCACCTTATTAGAAAATATCTCTATCCCTTCAAATAGCCAAATACTCTAGTCCATTTTAGAATTCAATCCCCACCACCTTGAAATGAAGAATTAACAATCTTATTCAAATATCTTAACATACCTGCTATTGAATGCCACGGGATTTCTCTATCATTTGTGTTAAGCTTCCAATGACCCAAAGGAGGACCGGCAACATGATGGGAATAGATAAGCCTATAGAGGTATTCAAGGGCCATCTTTTATTCGAAATGGTGGTCGGATTTGGAGATTCCCTTTCCTTTTCTTTCCCAAAAAGAGTGGCTACACCACCGATAACTCTATTAATGGAAAAACCATTTATGTCCGAGTGGGTGGATGATCACCTTTTGAGCACTTTTGCCCATATCACCCAGACATTTTAACTTTGGCCACCACTTAAAAAATACTTCGAGGAATTCTTTGTTGAAATGGTCAACTTCATTCTAAATCACCCAATGTTACGCAGAACGCCAACAACGCCGGTGAACCGAGATCCAATCTCCGGTCCCACCCACAAACGATAAACAGGAAGATATAATAACTAGAAAAGGAATTTACACAAACCAACAATCCACAAGACAAAATTTACGTAGAAAAACCCCAACAAGGGTAAAAAACCACGGTGCAAAACTCCACTATCAAGAAAAATGAAGTTACAAGCAATATACTTACCTTCTCTTATGCTCCCATGCACTAGAGATGGACCTTTTGCTAATCCTCTTGCCTCTTTCTCACCTTGGACATATAGAAACCCTAATCCCATTGCCTAATCTCGGTTTACACCCCTTTATATAGCAAAATCGAAAAATACAACTCAAAATAGGAAACCCTGCGTTTAAGTCTGTGGCCGGTCGGGCGCCCGAAAAATACAACTCAAAATAGGAAACCCTGCGTTTAAGTCTGTGGCCGGTCGGGCGCCCGGTCATAACTGGGTCGGGCGCCCACCCATTACAAAACATGTCCAGCATGAAACAGCTTAAATCCGACTATTATCGGGTGCCCGGTCACTTTGACCACCTGGCGCCGACCGTTCACAAAACAGTCCAGTGGCTAATGTCTTTAACACATGAATATCGGGCGCCCAGGTCCACAGACCGTCCGGACTCCCGACCGTTGTCTAGTGTGACCAGTCCCGCACTCAACAATCTTCCACTTGGAGACACATCACCACATGATCATTCATCTTCTACATCCGGAGTGCACCGCCTCCCAGTCTTCAAGCCTGAAGACCAATCAAAGCTAAATAGAGCTTCAGTTTCTCCCGTGTGACCGTCTTGGTCAACATATCTGCAGGATTCTCACTTGTATGAATCCTCTCCAAAGCAATCGATCCATCTTCCAGTAACGAACGTATAAAGTGTATTTGATGTCAATATGCTTGATCCTCGAATGAAAGACTGAATTCTTAGCGAAGTCTATTGCACTTTGACTGTCACTGTACAGCTTGCAATCTGTTTACTTCTTTCCCAACTCTTCCATAAAACCTTGCATCCATACCATCTCATTGCACGCTTCTGTAGCTGCAACATATTCTGCTTCCGTTATACTGATGGATACTATCTTCTATAACTGAGAGATCCAACTGACTGCAGCACTACCCAGGGTGGAGACATACCCTATAGTGCTCCTTCTACTGTCGATATCCCCTGCCAAATCTGAGTCGACGTAGCCTTGTAGCTTGATTTTCAATTCTCCATAACACAGCCCTACATCCACAGTACCTACTAGGTATCTGAGGATCCACTTCACAGCTTCCCAATGTTCCTTCCCGGGGTTGTTCATGAACCTGCTAACAACTCCCACTGTTTGAGCAATATCTGGCCTCGTTCTAACCATAGCATACATGAGGCTCCCTATAACTGACGCATAAGGGACTTTAGCCATGTAGTCCCATTCCTCCTGCGTCTTAACTCCTTGCTCCTTAAAAAGCTTGAAGTGATTGGCTAATGGAGTGCTAACCGGTTTAGCACCTCCCATGCTGAATCGATCAAGTACATTGGCTATGTACTCTGCCTGTGACAAAATTAGCTTCTTGTTTTCCTGTCACGCTTTATCCTCATGCCTAAGATTTGTTTTGCAACTCCTAAATCCTTCATGGAAAACTCTCTAGACAGTTGTCTTTTGAGATCTCAGATGTCCTTCATGCTTGATCCGGCCACAAGCATATCATCAACATACAGAAGAAGAATAATGTACGATGTATCAAACTTCTTCAAGTAACAACAGTGGTCTGCATGACATCTCCTGTACCCGTTTTCCGACATGAAACTGTCGAACTTCTTGTACTACTGTCTTGGGGCCTGCTTCAGGCCATATAGACTCTTCTTCAGTCTACACACCTTGTTCTCCTTTTCTAGTGCCACGTATCCTATCGACTGATGCATATATATCTCTTCTTCAAGGTCTCCATGAAGAAAGGTTGTCTTAACATCTAACTGCTCTAGATGTAAGTCCTCTATAGCCACTATACTCAAAACCATGCCAATCGTAGACATCTTCACCTCAGGTGAAAATATTTCTGTGAAATTGATACCTGCCTTTTGTTGGAACCCTTTCACAACCAGTCTAGCCTTGTACCATTTTGAACCATCGTGCTCATCCTTCAGTTTGTAAATCCACTTATTATGAAGAGCTTTCTTACCCTTAAGTAGAGTGACTAGCTCCCGTGTACGATTAGACTCAAGAGAGTCCATCTCATCTTCCATAGCTTGCTCCCACTTAATCCGCATATCTGACCGTAACGCCTCTTCAAAACACTCTGGCTCACCATTATCTGTCAGCAATAGATAATGTAAGGAGGGTGAGTATTGGACCTTGGGTCTCCTCTCCCGAGTAAACCACCTCACAACCGGTGTCTGCGGCTCTGCCTCATCATGCTCCTGTGCATGCCCATCCTGTGGCACTGTAACATCCATGTCTGGTAACTTTTCCAACTCTACGAATTTCTTCTCATCGACCTTATTCTGCTTTTGCTGCAAATTGTCTTTATGCATCACTTTTTCATTGAAGACTACGTCATTGCTTCTGATAATTTTTCGGTTCTCAGTATCCTAAAACCAGTAGCCAAAATCATTCTACCCTTAGCCTATAAACGTGCACCTTCTGGACTTTGCATCCAGCTTGTTTCTGTGCTTTGCATCAATGTGAAAATAAGAAGTGCAACCAAACACTCTGAGATGTGCAAGGCTCACCTCTTTTTCAATCCACGTTTCTTCTGGTAGCCCACCATCCAATGGTGCTGAGGGACTTCTATTGATGAGGTATACAGTAGTATTCACAGCATCTGCCTAAAAAATCTTGGCCAACCCTGCATGTAGCCTCATTCTCCTAGCGCGCTCAAGGATGGTCCTGTTAATGCGCTCAGCCACACCGTTTTGCTGCGGTGTCCTTGGAATCATTTTCTGATGTTTGATCCCATTTACTGCACAATACTCCTCAAACCTCTTATCACAGTATTCTCCCCCATTATCCGATCTGAGACACTTCACAGTTTTACCGATCTTATTTTCTACCATAACTTTCCACTTCTTAAATACGTCAAATACGTCAGACTTGTGCTTTAAGAAATAAACCCACAGTTTTCTACTAGCATCATCAATGAAAGAAATAAAATAGCATGAACCACCAAGAGATGATACCTGTGCTGGTCTCCACACATCAGTGTGTACGAGCTCCAACAGATGTGTCTTTGGAGCGTGTCCTGTCTTCTTGAAGCTTACTCTCTTCTTCTTGCCATACATGCAATCCTCGCAGAATTTCATATCGATTGCCTTCAACCCTGGTAGCTTCCCCATTGACAATAGCACTTTCATCCCTTTCTCACTCATATGTCCTAACCTCTGATGCCATAACTACCCGTTCACTCCAGTTGATGCGACTGCAAGTGAACTATACGATTCGGAAGTCACGTACAAGGTACCTTCCTTCTTGCCTCGAGATATTACCAAGGTACTTTTGTGACCTTCCATGCATCGCTCATGAATGTCGTCACATATCCGGTATCGGCCAACTGCCCCACTGAGATCAAATTTCGTCTCAAACTCAGTGCATGTCTGACATCCTTCAACTTCAAGACCGTTCTGTCTTTCTAACTTAAGTGAACTTCTCCCTTGCCAACAATACTGCATGGCTCATCATCACCCATGTAAACTCTTCCAAAGTTACCTGACACATAATCACGAAGAACTTCTTTTGACGAAGTGGCATAAAACGAAGCACCCGAGTCTATAACCCAAGACTCATTCCGCGCATTAAGAGACAAGATCAACGCCTCTATGTCACTCTCCTCAGATAGATTCACTGAATCCTTCCCACCTTGAGAGCTTCCTTCTTGTTTCTTAAGCTCCCTACAATCACGCTTCATGTGCCCCTTCTTCCCGCAATACCAACACCCGTCCTTGTCTTTCGATCCCTTGGACTTACTCCTCGACTTAGAACGACCGTGTTTATTGCCTCCTTTGTTCGAAGATCTTCCTCTTCCTTCAACATTTAGAGCATTCGCTGAATCCCCTGAAGCTCCCGATGCCTTCTTTCTAGATTCTTCGCTTAGAGTAAGACCAGCCACATCATCAAATTTCAACTTTGTAGACCCTGAGGAATTACTCACGGCAATCACCAAACCATCCCAACTATCTGATAAACTGGACAAGATCGATAGTGCCCTGACCTCGTCATCAAAAGTGATGCCAATGGATTCTAATTGGCTCGTGACTGTATTGAACTCATTTAGATGTTCAGCCACGCCCCCACAATCTGACATCTTCATGTTGAATAGCCGTTTCATAAGATGAACCTTATTGGATGCCGAGGGTTTCTCATACATCGTAGACAAAGCCTGCATTAATTCTTTTGTGGTCTTTACTTTGGATATATTGAAGGCAACGCTTTTAGACAAAGAGAGTCGGATCGTTCCTAAAGCCTTTCGATCCACTAAAGCCCATTCATCATCTGTCATGTTCTCTAGTTTCTTCTCTTTTCCTCCTAGAGGAATGTAGAGGTCGTTCTGATATAGATAATCCTCCATCTGTATCTTCTAGAAGGCAAAGTTTTAACCTATCAAACTTCTCAATTCTAGTTTTCCCTTCTTCCTTCATCGCTCCCACTTGAACGAAACTAATAGCTCTGATACCAGTTGTTGCGCAGCACACCAACAACATCGGTGAATCGAGATCCAATCTCCGGTCTCACCCACAAACGATAAACAGGAAGATATAATAACTAGAAAAGGAATTCACACAAACCAACAATCCACAAGACAGAATTTACGTGGAAAAATCCCAACAAGGGTAAAAAAAAACCATGGTGCAAAACTCCACTATCAAGAAGAACGAAGTTACAAGCAATATACTTACCTTCTCCTATGCTCCCATGCACAGAGATGGCCCTTTTGCTAATCATCTCGCCTCTTTCTCACCTTGGACGTATAAAAACCCTAATCCCATTGCCTAATCCCGATTTACACCCCTTTATATAGTAAAATCGAAAAATACAACTCAAAATAGGAAACCCCGCGTTTAAGTCCGCGGCCGGTCGAACGCCCAGTCATAACTGGGTCGGGCGCCCGCCCATTACAAAACACGTCCAGCGTGAAACAACTTAAATCCGACTATTATCAAGCACCCGATCACTTTGACCGCCGGGCGCCCGACCGTTCACAAAACAGTCCAGTGGCTGATGTCTTTAACACATGAATATCGGGCACCCGATCACTTTGACCCCCGGGCGCCCGACCGTTCACAAAACAGTCCAGTGGCTGATGTCTTTAACACATGAATATCAGGCACCCGGTCCACAGACCGTCCGAGCGCCCGACAATTGTCTGGTATGACCAGTCTCCACACTCAACACCCAAATGATATTATATTAAAGCATCATTAAAGAATATTGCCCCTCTATCAAAAAGTATTTACAATGAGGCAGATAATATTGGTACCTGTTTTGACTGAATTCAGGTCTTACCAGGTAGGGATCCTGTCACGTCCCGATCTTATTTTTGGGACCTAGACTCATATCTGAACGTGTCTTGAACGTAAGTATCCATCAGGTGCTTGGACCTTGGTTTCTAGCCAAGTATGAGGCGAACAAGGGCTTTTACATGGTTAGGAGCACTCAATGGTCGGATTACATCGAACATGAATGTGCCCTTTGACCCCAAAAGTGTGTAGTGGGTTCTTTTAGGGCCTGTTTGAATACCACCAAATAAGCTACATTTTAACTTATGTTAGGCATTAAGTTACTTTTTCACACGATTGCTAAAGTAATTTATATGCTTAAAGCTACTTATCCCTCAAGTCTTTTTTTCTTTTTTAGTTTTTTAACTTTTCACTTTCACTTTTCTTCTTTAAGCTTTTCAACTTTTCACTTTTCCTCTCTCGCACTCTCTCATGGGATATATCAAAGGAGGCCCCACATGATGGATCATCCACCTCAAAGGTGGGCTCCACATGATGGACGATGGATATTGAAGGAGGGCCCCACATGATAGACAATAACATTGATGGTGGGCCCCACATGATGGATGACCAACATCAAAGGTGGGCCCTACATAATGGATAGTGCACATTAAAGGTCGGCTCCTAATAATGAATGGCCCACATCCAATGTGAGCCCTAAATGATAGACAGCCCACATCAAAGGTGGGCCCACACAATGAACAATCCATATAACAAATTGGCCCCACGTGGAACTGGAAAAGGACCAAACAACCTTCAGGGATAAATACTTATGATATTGGAAACCAAATATGCTTTTCTACCCTTTTGTTGATAAGTATATATGTGGTTTACCAAACATACTTATCTACTTAGTAAGTAGAAACCTAGGTAAGTTACTTGTGGCATAGGTAGCTTATCTAAAGTAACTTACCATCCAAATGCCCCCTTATATGCGTGTCACTTAAAAAACATATGATCTGAACTAGATTAATTAATATTTATATATACACATATTATAATATCATTAACAAAATTAATCAGATCCAACTTGATATTAACCGGGTCCAAGATGGTGGGCATAGCTCGAACCTGAGTAAACCCAATTTATAACCAGATCCAACCCAATCTTTTAATGGCTCTGAAAATTTAAACCCAGACACATTAACATCAGGTCATGCCCATTGAGCACCTTTTGAGAGTCCTATACATACAGGAAAGGACCAGTGCTCCAACTGTCCATCCAATCCAAAAGTCGCCCAATATATTTTAAACATTAAGCTAAACAAGAAAGACCAAAATCAATATGCCAAATCCCATTGGAGAAAAAGGTGATCAACCAATTCTGGCTTCCATTTGAAATACATGATAAACTGTGTTCTTATTTTTTTAGGTTGTCAACTGTAGGATTTTGTTGCAACGATGACCCGCAATACACCTTAATAGATAACTCAGACTGAGTTGAGTTGACTCAGATGTGTTTCGAGTTAAATGAGTTTTTGAACCAGGCTTCTTCTGCCTCTATACTTCCATATAAAACTGATTAGAATGAGTATGTGGCTCATGCACCCTTTGAATGGGAAGCGGATTGGGTGGATCCCCAGATACACCGAGGTCAGTGGATCCCTAACTGTGGGGCCCACTGTGATATATGTGCCTTACATCCATCTTGTCCATACATTTTGAAAGCTCATTTTAGGCATGATCCCAAAAATTAAGAAGATCCAAATCTTAAGTGGACCACGCTACAAAAAACAGTCATGATTGAATCTCCACCGTTAAAAACTTCATGGGGGCCACCAGAATGGGGGTCATCCAACCTGTTGATAAGGTCAAAACAGACTTGGATGAAGAGACTACAAATATATCAAATTGATCCAAAACTATTTTGGCCCACGAGAAGTTTTTAATGGTCAATTACCACTGTTTTCTGTATTATGGTCCACCTGAGATTTGGATCTTTTGGGTAAGATGCCCTAAAATAAGTTTTAAAAATGGATGGACTGGCGTGGATACAAGGCAAATGCATCTCAATAGACCCTACGGTCAGGGATCCACCCACCTCCGTGGATCCGGGATCCACCTAAACCCCGCCCCTTTGAATGCCAGATGTGGCACAGATGATCTAGCACAAAAATCAGGCCAGTCGTGTCATGCCATTCCTTACGAAAACAATGGCTAAATTAAATAGCAAAACAGTCCACATTCAACATGCGGGCCCCAAGATGCATGAAATGGCCTTATGTTCTTGCCATATCATCTCCGTTGTGAGGTCCACACACATGGCTGGTTGGCGGGGCGTGCCACATGGAATGGTGCCATTAAGGAGGGGTGCATGTGGGTCCAGCAAACCACCAAAGCATTGCATGAAGCACATGGAAATTGAAGCATAGGCCATGGTTGAGGACCATGTACACCTCTTTAGGGGTAGATCAGACAGAATAGTACCAAGGACTGCTGTTAGGGATATGACTAATGAATGTACTATGTACAAATAATCCCAAATGATTTTGTGACCATTTAATTGTCATATAGTGATAGTCATGTATAGTGGCCCACCTCATGGAACCATCCATGTAGAACTTGCCTACACACAACAATGCCAAGGAATTGACATTTACGCCCCACTCGGGTCGATTTCACACACAGCCCATTTTTGTTTTCGGAATTGAAGTAGTACATAAATGACTCATATGGGCTCTAAAATGAAATTGAGTGCAAGTAAATCAATACAAAATTAAAGATGGGTATGGATATATAGTTGCTACCTAATATTAAACCATTGGAAATCAGGTGCATGGAAAATTACGATTTGGATCGCCTAACACTTTACAGAAGGGATCCAATGCTTTGATGTTTTATAAGGAGTGTTTGGATGCCACCCACCTTACATTTTTCATTACATCTGCAAAAGACGCGCATTTTGTCGGGAAAGTTGGCTCCCCTCCCCTTTTTATTGTGATGCGGCTACCAAGTTGTTGATTGAATGCGTCCAATGCATTTGCTCATATGTGTTACGTGTTTGAAAATCCAAACCGTTCATCAAACTCAGCGTCACAAATTAAGATGCCCCAACAAAATTCAGGCTGCTTGGATGCATTGGTCAAACAATCTGAGGTTCATCCCAGCCGTTGTTATTATTTTGACGGTCAGGAGAAAAATCGTAGTGCCTAAACATGCTCTAACTCAGTTGTGAAGCGGTGTGTGTATGACGTCTGGACCTTTTATTGGACCCCACCAATTGGTGGTTAGGATCACCTTAACAGTGTGATTTTTGGTGCAAGGGCTGTCCACCTTAGATCCTGGAAGATAAATGGTTTGGAAGGATCAAAGATAGGTGGGCCCAAATACCAGTTGTAACTGTGTACAACTGGTGTTGGTTTGATCACTTACTTGGATATTAGTGCTTGGATACATTGGTCACACAATCTTAGGCTTATCCCAGCCGTTATTATCATTTTGACGGTCAGGAGAAAAATGCACAGTGCCTAAACATGCTCTAACTCAGGTACTGTTTGGTAAACTGAAAAATTAAGCCTAAAAGTTAATTTGAGTACTGAAAACTTAAAGTGCTGAATTTAAGTACTTATAAGAACTGAAAAATCTGTTTGGTAATTTATCTGAAAATTACCGTTGAAAATTTATCATGGCCACAAAAGTTTCGGATCAAGCTAATATTTGTGTTTTCCCTTAATCCAGGTCTTTGTGTTCTTATGAATATGGTTGATGGTAAATAAACATCATGGTGGGCCCTAGTAAGGTTTCAATGGTGGGCATCATTGTCCCCATTGCTTTCAGTATTGTGGTCCACCTGAGGTTTAGACCTGTCTCATTTTTGGGCTCATGCTTTAAAATCATCTCTCCAAATGGATAAACTTTGTAGATATAATACACACATTATGTTAGGGCTTATAGAATTTGGTGACTTCAAGTACTTGCATGGGATAATTTCATGGATGGGAAAGTAAACAACGAAGGGTAATCTTGTCATTTTTAAATGTTAATAAGGATACTTTTGTCAATTTTTATCTAAAAATTTAAAGAGAAACCACTTACCTGCATTCAGCTATAAGCTTTAAGTCAAGTTAGCATGACTTAAAATAATCCACTTAATTTAAGTGATTTTTCCAATTAAGCACTTAAATTTTTTTAGTTACCAAACGGTCTAAATTACTAAAATCACTGAAAATATCATTTTTCAGTGATAAGTCGTGAAAATATCATACATACATTGCTTCCAGACCTCAGTTGGGAAGCAATGTATGTATGAGGTCTGGAACTTTTGTTGGGCCCCACCAATTGGTGGTTAGGATCACCTTAACAGCGTGATATATTATGCAAGGTCCGTCCACCTTAGATCCTAAAAGATAAATGGTTTGGATGGATCAAAGGTAGGTGGGCCCAAACACCTGTTGTAACTGTGTTCTGGTTTTATCAATAACTTGGATATTAGTGCTTGGCGCCGAATCCTTTTCCCAAAGGAAGCCTCATGCTTTTCTCATGCGTCAGCCTCACCTCTCTTGGACACGTGAGACGTGTGCTGAGATTCTGGATCTAATGGCAAGATAACCAGAGATGAGGCCCGTCCCTTCTTTAGGTGGGCCACAACAATGGTATAATTTTCAGCCGTTGGTTATCTTGCCATTGTCAACTAGGAATGATATATTAAGAAAATGCACTTGAAAACCTTAAGTGGGCTGACTTGACGGGCTTTTAGACAAGGACGTCGTATGGCCTGGTCGAACAACAGGCTTGATTTTAGAACCGGATTTCGTGCCTCAGGCTACATATTCAAGACTAGGCCCAGCCCAAAGCATGCCTAGTCCACCCCATCGGCAACTCTACCGATACGATACATACACTACAAATTCAACTTAGGTGCTAGCATGCGGCAACAATCTCAAATACAAATCAGGTCGTTAATCAAAAGACCGACAGAGGTATCAGGCCCATTTCAACGCCCATTAGGGGACATCATAGACACCAAGAACCAACCCATGAAATAAGCAACTAAGCTATGTTTAGATGCAATAGATAATGGATTTGCCAATGTTTTCCTCGGAAAGTTGGAATAACCAAGTTCAAATTTCCTCAGTATCCGTTACGACTAAAGGTGTGTGGCCCACCTGGCCAGGCCCATCGTTGGACCAAGCTTGAACCTATTAGGTTGGCACATGGGCCTGACTTGGGCCTGGTATGTGTGGTCCAATCAATTTCAGGTTGGGCTTGCCTTGAAGTCATCTTAGCCCGACCTACCCAACTTCATATATATATGTCTTATATCTTACAAATATGCCATCTTAATTCTGTACCAGGCAACCCATGCATCGTGAATATAGACCATTGATTTCATTTTTCAAACGTGTGTATACCACTTTAGAAACATTCAACTCCAAATGGGGATTTTCTCAATCTGGGGGGAAGTCCAGTTGGGGCCTGAGACCAGCCAATTTTTTGGGGCTCTGTATTGAGTTGGGCTTGGGCCTAGACCTTAAGGGCGCATTTGGATCATTGTTATTTTGGATAAGCTACTTATGCTATAAGTAGCTTATCTTGGTTTCTTCTTATTCAGCCCACGAGTATGTTTGGTAACCAACATGCTTATCAACCAAAAAGTAGAAAAGCAAGTTTGGTTTTCAAATCATGAGTAATTATCCCACGAGATTGTTTAGTCCCCCTCACATCTACCATCTGATGGGGACCATTTACTGTGTGGACCCCAGCTTTGATGTGGGTCATCCATCATACGAGGCCCACCTTGGATGTGAACCATTCATCATTATGGCCTGAACTTTAATGCGCACCATTCATTATGTAGGGCCCACCGTTGATGTTGGTCATCCATCAAGTGGGGTCCACCATCAATGTTATTGTCCATCATGTGGGGCCCAACTTCAATATCCACCACCCATCTACCTTTGATGTGGGCCCCACCTCTGATGTGGCCATCCATCATGCAAGGCCCGCCTTGGATATGGGCCACTCATCATTAGGGTCGACCTTTGATGTGGATTGTCCACCATGTGAGGCCCACCTTGATGTGGATCATCCATCGTGTAGGGCCCACCATTATTAAATTGCCCATCATGTGGAACCCGTCTTTGACGTGAACTGTCCGTCATGTGGGGCCCACCTTCAATTTGGGTTGCCCATCATGCAGGGCTTGCCTTGGATGCGAGTCATTCATCATTAGGAGTCAACCTTTGATGTGGATCATCCATCATGTGGGGCCCACCTTCAATTTGGGTTGCCCGATCATGCAGGGCTCGCCTTGGATGCGAGTCATTCATCATTAGGGGTCAACCTTTGATGTGGATCATCCATCATGTGGGGCCCAACTTCAATGTCCACTGCCCATCATGTGGAGCCCATATTTGATGTGAGCCTTCCATAATGTAGGCCCCACCTTTGAAGTGAGTAATCCATCATAACAACCCACTCGGGATGTAGACTTTTTATCATTATGGGCTAACCTTTGATGTGGACCATCCATATGCAAGCCCACATAATATAGGGACATCCATCATGTAGTGCCCACCTTTTATGTGAATTGTCCACTATGTGAGCTTCACTTTCAATGTGGACAGTCCACCATGTGAGGCCTCTTTTGATATGGACAATGAGAAAGAACCTTCTTTAACATGGACTCAGGAGAGTAATAGAAAAGTCATAAGTTAAAATGCTGGGAAAAAAAAAAATTACTTATTAAGATAAGTAGCTTTTGACACGAGTTACTTTTACAACTATACTTGCCAAATTAAGTTAAGTGAAAGAAGTAAATTAATTAATTAACATAAGTTAAAAAGTAACTTATTTAGTGGTATCCAAACAGGCCCTAAGTGATGAGCCTGGCGTGACCCATTGCTATCTCTAGATCCATGTGGTGTATGATGCTTGATAGCAGGCACTCATAAATTGCACAAGTGGCCTACATAAACTCAAATTAAACTTGGAGACGTAACTAAAACCCAAATTAAACCTGGAGATGTAACTAAATCAGAATCCAAAATCAAATTGGTTGAATAATCCTCACCTTTGATTGACACCAATGAACGTTTTTTTTATTTCAACCGTCCAATATGTCCACCAATCTAATGGTTAGACTATAAAATGAGTGTCAATTTTAGTTAAAAGATAAATCCAAACTAGGTAGCGTAATTTGACCTGCTCAATGTAAATTTCCTATATTCCAAATGTACAATTTCGCAATGCCTCCATATCAACCATCACAATATGCCAAAATATCTGAGTTTTCCGCTGGGTTCCAAGTTGTAAGTCCATGGGCATAATTGCAAATTGGATCTGATTTCAGTTCCATGTGTGCTTGCCCTATGGCCACCCAAAAAAGCCCATTCAAGATCATTTGTTCTACTATGATATTTCAATTTGTGACCCATTCGAAGGGATGGAGATTCAATGGAACCGGGGAATTGCCAAGGTCAGTAGATCCATGACATGGCGGATGCAATTGGGCAATATACACTCGGTCAGAGGGGCCCGCAATCTCTTTTAAATGTTTTTCAATACCACGTACTCGACCATGGGTCTTCTCTTTGACAGCGGGTACATCCTCAATCACATCCTACCACATCATAGATCAACGGACCACGTGGTTCAGATCCACAGAATTTGAATTCCATTTCAAGACGCCTATGATTGGATTGAGCTAGCGTGGTTTACATAGGCAAGCCTAACTTTCCCCTAATTGATCATTGCATGGACATACATGCATCAGATTCCACCATCACATTTTTCCCATGGATCCAAAAATTCAGTGAAATCCAATACTTAGGTGGCCCACCATGTAACCCTCATGAGTCTTCGAAAGTCCTAGTTTCCAGAGAATCCACTCTTTATATGTGGCAGGTTATATGAGTGGATTGGATGGCATATACACGCCATGCTCTCCACCTTGCACACAATTTGGACGATTTTAATGGTGAACTTCCCCTCTCAGCCATTTCTCCTAGCATAGCCCATAGAGTGTTAAATCAACGTGATTTTTAGGCCCTAATCCAAGTAAAGGGTGGATCTTATCCTTGTCACTAAACGTAGCACCCGTAAGGGTTGTTTTTTCTGACCCAAGCGTCATGTTAACTGTGATATCAATTTGTTGAACACTTAGGGCGTGTTTGAATTTTTGGAAACGACTATAAAAGATAGTAAACACAGCTTCCAAAGGAAGTCTCTTGATTGGATACGCAATATCTCACTGATATTTCACTCCTCAAGAATCACATCGTAATGAAGGCCTGTTTCAACCGCTTTCTACCTGAATCCAGCTGCGAGGATGGACGACATGGATGTGAGGTACATACATCAAGGAGGGCCTACCCACGTGGGTGGATCCGGGATCCACCGAAGCCACACCCGGTTTGTCCTGCCCTAAATACCATTAATATGGGAAGTTGAGATTATATATCCAATCACCCAATTTACTATTGTAACTGGAATTTGCTTCAACTATGCCACAGCTACTTGAAATGAACTGTATTATGATCTTTTTGTAAAAATTTGGTTGAATATCTAAAAGACATAATTATTACATAAATACCAACCATTACAGGGGATTTCACGAATCCAAACAGGCCCTTAGGATATCATACAATGTAGGCATGTGCATGTCTAAGTGTTGGCCCATCAAATGGTGTGGCCAATTTAATGGTCTGGATTGGATCACAACCAACAACTTATCCTTCTTCGATTTAAAAATAAAAAACAGAAAATAACTTAGCTTTTCCTTCTCCTTTTCCTTCTCAACATTTATGATCTTCTTGAACCCATGCAACATTTCCTCTACCTTTAATTGTAAGATTCTTTTGGGTCACACATGGCATTGTGCTTGGGGCAGTGGAATGGACGGTCTAGATCATTGAAGGTGACATCAGGTGAGGCACACAAAAGGATGGCGTATATAGTCGCCATATGCCCCAGAGTATCATACTAACTCGTTCAAGAGGTGTGGAGGCAACAAACAGTTGTGGAGAGGCTGGGGTGGGTGGGACTTCTCCACTACCAATCAAATGATATAAACACTATTATGGTCTCCTCTCCTCGCATTGGTTAAAATCAGAGCAAAACCCCATCGATCGACAATGAAAATGAGCAAAAGACACAAGTGTCAGCAACCATTATCACCACCTTCCTTGGCAAGCTCTATCGCTGCCATTGATGGCGGGTTCAGGTATAATATTTGTCCCCATGCTCGATAGACAGCACTTTGATCATGAAATTGATTACAGTTGGTATCAAAGCCAATATTGCACCATTGATCATAACGGAATCTGGCCACATCTCTCTAGTTTCTCCCTTTCCCCAGTCGTTTCAGCCCATTGATGCTGATAGTCATATCATCTAAACACTAGTAATGGTGCAGCAATTGCCACAATTGTCATAGCTATTAAGCCTCCATTGATCTCATGTATCATTCACCATCAGAATCCAGCAGGTTTGGCCACAATTTCAATAGCTCGGGTCTTGGGAATCTCCGATAGGCAGTGGTGATGTCTAAATGAAAGAAAAATCCTTGGAAGAGAGGGTTTAATTGAGGAAGATGATATTTTATGGGCTTAAAATTGGCCCTACACCCTTTGTTATGGGCCTTGTATCATACTAGTTTGTAATGATTGGGCCATCTACAAGTGGGCTTTATGGCTTTATGCCTAAGAGTTGAATGTACAAGTGGTATAGGTACAATATATCTGGCCCAAATATGTGCCAAGTATTAACAAATATATGGTGTTAATGGGCTAGATATATATACAACTGTAATTACAATTTTTCCAAGCCTAAATAGAATGCCAAACCCATTTACATAAACTATCGCTAGCACTGTTGGAATATATGAATTACCTGTTCTATTTTTTTTTCTTTTTTACACACGCACCCACATCACACACTCAACCACACACTCACACTCCTCAATGGCTTTTTTTTTATACTATAATGGGTACTCGAACCCAAGACTTTGTATTTAAAACTCTTGAGAATCTACCACGAGACATGATTAAGGACCTAATATATGAACCTACTCATTCCGTAAAGATAACCCTCCATCGACCATTGATTGATTATAATTAACGATCACTATTATTCAATGGTTATATGAAAAGTCATTTACAAAAACATTGGAGAAGAGAGAATTGAGGAGAAAGAGGTTCCGGGCTTGCGTGTCACATCTATTGGACCTATGTCTTCGAACCACAATGGATGAATAATGTAAGCTTGGATAATGAGCTAAGACCATATTCTCTCTATTGGGCCTTGCCTTTCTGAGCCAATTAGTTGAATTATAAGCTAAGGCTCATCGCTATCTCACCACAATAAACGTTTTAGGTTGATAAACTAATCAGGACTCTCCATCTAGTTGGGCATGTTATGGATGGCAAATCCTTAAGGAAATAGGTGGAGCCGTTCATTCTAATTTTATAATTAGTGACTTTTCAAGCATCAGTTTAAAAAATAATCTAAATAGAAGGACTTAAATAGTATATCAGGTGTGATATTTTGACGATTCAATTTTCAATCATTTGTTAATTGTTTCTACCTTATTATCAAATGACCAATTTGTTAAGTTGATTCTTGGACATGTATATTTTGGGCCATAGAGACTTCTTTATTTTGGGTTAGTGCACACACCCCACTGTTAGTGCACCCAGCCCCCTGTTAGTCACACTGCAATTTTAACCACCCTCACGTTGGGAATCGATACCATGACCTCGGTGTTGAAACGAAGCTATCTTCACTCAATCTACCACTTGAGCTATGGATCCGAGTGTGGGTCATGGAGACTATGAATTAGTACATTATATTAAATTTACTGTGCAAATATTGATACATTACATTGGTATACATATATAGATACATTATCATTAAATAAGATCATTACTGACACATTTATTCCATTCTTAAGTGTTGATTAATTCATAATATTGTCACTTAGGCTTAATTTTTCATCCTAATCAAAAGTAAGGACAAATTTATGGTGTTGTGCTTATCCAAACATTTGAGGTCTAAGCACAATAAAATGACTAAATAGACTTAGTATAATAACCTACATGATTCATTTACTCGTCTATTTATCTATGCGTGTTGAGAATATCCATTAGAAGCATCCGATTAAATAAAATCCTCGTTTTTAAGAGTTGGTAGAAAGAATTAGTTACATTTTTTATCCAAAGTGGACAAAATTGATCATGCTCATCAATTCTTTTATCGATTCTTAGAATCAAAAGGGCATGTGATTCATAGTATGCATTAAGAATTAATAAGGTAGCATTTGTCTTCAAACGGACAGTGTTCTACCTAAATGAGTTTTTCATCTGGTGAGACCCAAATGGGATAGGGCGGATGGTGTTAATGGAATGAGATCGAAGGGTCCATCTTGCCTACAAAGGCATTGGGTCATTTAAGCTTGTATTGTTGTCATTCAACTAGCCTCATGTTATGAAAACCACTTGCATGCTATTATCTGAGCTCAAATGAATGAATTGTAATGATGCACTAGGGTTTTACATAAGGATTAATGTTTGAATTTGTCACCGTAGATGATTTATTCAGTCACCCCATCGATTAGATAAAGGTTT
This sequence comes from Liriodendron chinense, assembly GCA_003013855.2. Classification (NCBI taxonomy): domain Eukaryota; kingdom Viridiplantae; phylum Streptophyta; class Magnoliopsida; order Magnoliales; family Magnoliaceae; genus Liriodendron; species Liriodendron chinense. The sequence continues at coordinate 1,081,997 of ML058327.1, read as the reverse complement.
AGTATAACAGGCCAACAACTTTCTGAATTGTTCTTATTTCCAAAAGGATTGAATCCATTCGTTGTAAGTTCTAACAAAAAATTACGTGGCTCAGCAACAAAATATTCTCATTTACGATCCACTCCTCTTTAACAGATAGAATCTACCAGATGACGCATGAATGTTACGCTTCTATATTGACTCGCACCCATATGCCATTTCATTTTCTCGTGAATCAATGGTATATTGTACATTCATTTCAAACATCTTGTTGTTAGTGAAAAATATCTTGACACCTTTTATAGGTACACATTTCCTCATCAATTTTCTTTCATTTACCGGTTCTCATCTGCTCTCACACACTTAGAATAACTATAATTATGTTCATAATCTATCCAGTACAACATGCAATCATTATCACATGAATGAATAATCGAACACTTCATTCACAAAAACTTGATCATTTTCTTCGCAGTGGAAGTGCTTTTGAAAAAGTGTTTTCACTTGGCAATATCATTTTCATCATTTGCAACAACCCATCAAGGCTCTTACGAGACCATTAATGTCTAGTCTTCATGCTCAACAACTCAACTATAACTAACAATTTTGTATCCTCTACTTGACAAGACGGATATAGAGGTTGTATCACATCCTCCATCATCTTCCTATATTGAATATTATCTTCTGAATTATGTAGAACTTGGACATCATTCTCATCATGGCATTCATCCATGCCTACAGCTTTAACATCTTCATTGTTAAACTGTTCAAGTGTGTCGTTCACCATATCGGCCATCCTAGAGAATGCATTGTCATTATGATTCCTATCAAATGTATTAGCCCCAACAGTTACTAGACTTCCAGCTCACTCTTCACTATGAAAGATCAATGTTAAGACATATCAAGACCATCACAGATCACATGTTTTAAAATTTCGACAAGTTTCTTCCCCCCTCGTGTCGTATTTCAGCATTTGATATAAGGACAAAAATAATAGTCATCACTCACAATCGATGATGATTTTGACTCAAGTAAGTAATGAATGACAATACACCTTTGAGATAATCTTCTGATATTCTAAGTTTCAACATCCACTATTTACTTGAAAGAGCGAACGTTGAAAACATTATCTACGAGCTGAGAAATATGGATTTGAAAAATTAGAAGGATTGACGAGTTATAAGTTAGAACTCATGAAAAAAATATTTATGCATCATATAAAATTCTTTAATGATATTTCTACCTAATTGACTAATCAGTCACTCATCCAAGACTAAATAGATTATAATGCTTTCATATTCTCATTTAATTACCCACATCAAAATTTCATATTCCGATGTCTCTCTAGATATGCTAATGTTACATTTGATTTTCACGTCAAGTATCCACACAAAGTGAGGATATTTAACGTTGAAAATAAATATAAAAAGCATATCTAGAGAGAAAAAAAAATGAAAGATACAATACAAAACAAGCATATGTATTTAAATCAGAGAACCAAAAACATTTTAATCTACCTAAGTTAAATTGTTCAAACAGGACAATTTGAGAATTTCTATATCTCCAAAAGCACACTATATTTATGTCTGGCCACATAAAAATTCTCAAATTGGAAACCGATTGTGCTTGATTAAAACAAATTCATACACAATGGCAAGTACAATTCATCGTCCAACCACCTTATAATAAAATGTGTATAAATTAAACATACCCATTTCTAAATTTTCACAAGTATAAACTAAATAACCTAGTGATATCTACTACATACTAATAACATACAAATAATATTGGTGCATCATACAATAAACTACAAGAATATCATGTCCCCCTAAAAAATGAATCTTTTGGATGACACATACACATACACACACATATTAGTTATTTATTTTTCATGTCCAATCGCAACTACAATTCATAATCCAACTAACTATTAACAGTATACATACACATAGAAGATATCCAATCAACTCTTAACAATATTCAAGAAGTATATAAAATGTAAGATAACCAACAACTAATTTCATCATTCACCAACTTAGAACTTAACCTACTAGGATCGGCCATGCACTGTGATGTATTACAGAATAGCAGGATCTAAGGAATTATAAGTTGGACCTCATGAAAGAAATATTTATACATTCTATTTAATTCTTTAAAGAGTATCTCTACCTACAAGTATAAACTAATAAATTAGTAATATCTACCACATACTAGTAACATACAGGCAATATCGAGGCATCATACCATATGCTATAAGAATATCATGTCCCCCTAAAAAAATTAATCCTCTAGGAATAACGTATACACACACACACATTATAACGCCCCGATTTTTCAGTACTCAGGTGATGAGCCCGTGCTTTGAAAAAACTAGATGTATAAACTAATAAACATTATTTAGTATCAATACCACATTCCAAACATTTGAGAGGTAAATCTAAGAAATCAACGAATCATCATATCAAACGGAAACAAGTAATACCCATAGGCCTTATACAAATCCAAGGTTCCAAAAGTAAAGAACAAAAAGGGAAAAGGAAGTCTATTTGTCACTGACCGCCATATGGTCCAGTTCCTCTTAGGACAAATAAGGCCAAGTGTCTCGAATATCCGCCTTAGACTATCCACAACTAAAATAGGGACAACATGTCCATCATCTGCACCATCTGATATATTTCGACAACGTCATTCGTTGTCATAGTGAGGTAACACCCTCCAAGATTCTATTTTCATAGCATGAGACAATCATATAAGGAATATATACATATAACACAAGTTGAGAAGTAATATAAAAGCATGTAAGTAAATATCCAACCCATCTCATAACAATCATGTTATTTTCAATTCTTGTTAATGCATGAATGCATGCATATGTTCTTCAGCTTGGGAATGTATCCAGCTGGTGAGGGTCGAACCGACAGTAACTTGGTTAATCACCTAAGTTACCCGCAATGCAAATGCTTATCAAATCAAGAATAGTGTAACTCATCTTCAACACTATCTGCAAATGTCATGCGATGGATGATTACCTAGCCGTCATTAGTCCATTTGATAATTCAATAAAAGACATTCGCGATCAATATGAAAGACGTGCACAATCCGTAGCATAAGCCGACGGCTCGGGCAAAGCATCCCAGAACACCATCCCTGGCCCACAAGGGGAATGATCATAGTCTTAACTTCCATTTTTTTCTAAACAACATGTCACAACTCAATTTCAATATAAGGTGTAATACAACATTATAATCTATCATAATGTCAATTCCTTCTACTATTCCAATACATAACTATTAAAATAATCATTTACTCTCATGATAATCCACATAATGCACATAATTCAATAGCATTCACTTCAAAAGTAAAATTTACACACATAAAAATTAAAGATTCAGCATATCCTATTATGAAGAACAACTTTCATTCAAGTACAACTCTTTGTACAACATGTGAGCACTATTATTCTTTCTTCAAGTTAATTAAACATTCCAAAATGTAACTATTAATCAAATAATATTTTGCAATTAAACAATTAAGCACTAATAATGTAATAATTAATCACCAATAAAAATGAGGGAAGCTTGAAGGGTGAAGGACCTCACCTTCAATACCAATCGTTACTCCTTAAAATAAGCAAAAAGAGAAATTGAGGAAGGAAACTTTCCAATCTCCCAAACTTTGAATTGGACATGGATCCCACTAACCAAGGCTATTGTAAGCCAAATGATGAGAAAAGCCTACAAATATCAAAAGCATATTGAGACTAAGCATCACTTATAATAAAATACGAACATGAAGAGGTCGAATTCCTAAATAATCATAAAGAACTACTACACCTAATGTAAAACTAGACTCACTCAAGCTAGTAAGCAATCTGCGCTTTCCAAATTAACTCATTGGTGGACTTAAGTAAATGGAGTTGAACCAACAAACTCTGTAATTTTCACTACCTGGTTCATTCAATGAGCTTACGAATAAGAAACACTAACCCAATAGATAAAGAAATGAGTTTAAGGGTTGAGTAATCTAGACTACCTCATTTACTCTATAACATTTGGATTGAGGTAAATACCCATTTCAATTTAGTGAAGGGTTATAATTGAGTTTGTAATCCTCTCACTTAACAAAACCATGGTGGCTCAATTTAGAACTCAAATTTATCTGAAGACTGTTGTCATCCTTAAACTCATACATACAATGGTGCAGTCGGTCTATTAGAGAATTAGGAGGAAGACTGATAGTTGAAAACAACTCACAGATGCAAAATGCTTCTGGATAACTGATCAACTCCAGTGATGAACAACCACTATATCATATAATAAAATCAAATCAAATCAAAACCAGACCTATAAGATGGTTTGTGATGCACAAATCACATTCTACTGCTTCTACAAATAAATATCTAGTCTAAACCAAGAGATCTGAGATTTTTCTCACCTGTTACAACTATTAAAGAACCAATCTCAGATGGACCAATAACACCACTCGAGGCAGAGCACAGAAATCATATCTATCTGTTAATCCATAACCAAATTTGAATGATGGATAGAATTCATAACTGAATCAAGCAACCTATTAACAATTGACTTAGATTTGAAAATAATCATACTAGATATTCACTCGAAGCTATTTGTAGAAGAGAATTTACACCAAACAGCAGGTTGTGCACTGATGAGACCTTCCCCAAACTGAATTTCTGAGCAGCTCTAATGTTGCAACGAAACTTGTAAATGAGAAACTCCAAGGGTCGAAGGCGATTCCCCGACCGACCTTACAATGGCAAAACGTCTGCCTGAGTTGAAAATGCCACTTCCGGAGCTCAGAGAGAAATCAACCTGATAACAGGGAGGGGCGGCTGACTCCATAGGAATGAAGAAGATGAAATAAGGGCCGAGTTTCTTAGGGTTTCGCTTGATTGGAAGCAAGACCAAAGAAGGAAAAGAAAACTTTACTTTCTCTTATAGCCGACTCACAATCCTCGTGAAAGGTTTGTGAATGGCTGAGATCACACTAGAACTCGCCCTAATAGACTTCTATGGACGGTCATGAGGATTCAAGAATGTTTGGACCCGAATTGTCAACCTGACAATTACATTTTTGGGAAAAAAAATAGTTTCACAGACAGACTTTGGCTAATCCCCCACTTGCACTCACTAGCCCCACAAAGGAAAGATTTCATTGTTAGACAAAGGGCCTACCTTCCTCTAAAAGGGACGGTTTGGATCAACCAAAAGTGGGACATATTAATCAAAATCTGTTGGTAAAAACGTTGCTGAAAACACAATTCTCAATTGAACAGCCCTACTTCTATATCTATCCACGCACCATCTAATAAACTACAACGGCCATCACAACCAATGTTCACTTAAGATGACCACCATGAATCGTTTGAACGGTTTGGATCGTCCCAACAGGTCATCCAAAGTGGGCCACCTATGTCCCAAAAACAGACAGTGGTCCACTCGCCCGCTGTTGTGGAAGACAAAAGCTAAATGAGGAATTTCCTCTTTTGAGTTTTGAAAGTCGGGCGTGACCGACTCCTTGGAATAGTGCACAGCGTGTGCACATATAATGATGCACACACACATCAATATAGTGGGCCCCATAGAACCTATTTATAAAATCCACTCCGATCACCAATCATTACTAACATAATGGAGGTATCTGGTCTACTCCTGGTCCATTCATCATTTAGGTGGACCTCACTTGCTGATTAAACTATTGTATTAGTACTTTTACACACACTCCAATGGTGGAAATATCCTAAGTTTAATTTTAAATGATGAACAAACCTCAAGGAGTAAAGTAGTCTACCAGTCACATGCAATTTCAAGTATAATTGTATAATTTTTATTTAATGAGTCAATTATTAATATAATACAATAATCATTTACTTATTATGATTATAATTATTTCAATTATTTATTAAACTTTAATTTGTTACGATTCATAAGGTCCACTACAAACCATTATTGTATACAAAAAGAACTCACATATGTAAAATTAGTTTAACTATTAAGTATTTTAATTGGTTAGTGGTTCATCTTGTGAATTTGATTATTCTCCTCTAAAAATTCAAATTATAATTATTAATTAATAAGGAAAATTTTCTACCATAATTCGTTGACTTCTAAATTCCATATGACATCAAAGTGCATGCCAGATATGGGGTATTACACACATATTAGTTGTTTATTTTTCAATTTCAATTACAACTACCATTCATCATCCAAATCCCTAAATTGTAAATCTAAACATTAAATTCGAAACACTAAAACGTAAACCGTCAACACTTGACCCTAAACCCTAAACTCTATGCCTTATCATAAACCCTAATTCATAAACCTTAGCCATAAACCACAAACTCAAAACCCTAATTCCTAAGCCTAATCTTATACGTTCAATCTTAAACCTTAAATCCTAAACCCAAAACTCTAACCCAATCCCTAAAACTCTAAACCTAAAACCCTAAAAATCAAATCATAAATCATAAACCCTAAAATAAAAAATCCTAAACCCAAAACCCCATACCCTCAACCCTAAACCCTAAACCTAAAACCCTAAACCCTAAACCCCAAACCCGAAACACTAAACACTAAACCCTAACCCCAAACCCTAAACTCTAAACACTACCCTTAGATTTAAATCTTAAACCTAAAACCAAAACCCTAAACCCAGTCTTAAACCTCAAATTCTAAACATTAATCCCTAACCCTAAACCCTAAGCCTTACCCTAAACCTTCTCTAAACCTCAAACCGTAAACCCTAAATCCAAAACCCCAACACTCAACACTAAATCTTAAGCCCTAAACCCAAAATCATAGACATTAAACCTGAAATCACGAACACTATACCATAAACCCTAAATCCTAAACCCAACCCTTGAACCCTAAAGCCTAAACTCTACTCCCTGAGCTTAACCTTATACACTAATCCTAAAAGCCTAACCTTAATCCATAAAACCCTAAACCCTAAACCCCAAACCCAAAACTAAAACCCTAAACCCCAGCCCTAAACCTGATAAAGAGTTTTTATATCAAGATTGAGGTCACATGCTCAAGCTTAAGGCCATAAGGGCCTAAAATGCTGATTTGTATATGATTGTTAAATCAAATGTCATCACACATGGGTAAGATGCATAGAGAGAAAGAGAGGGGGAGAGAGCGATGTCCTGTTTGCTAAGGACCTACTCCCAATAAGGATGTCCTAGCTAACTCTAATAAAGAGAAATTTGTCCCTGATTCTCTTTGAATCCTAATCAGGTATCTCTCAACAAAATGTTATAAGACTGGATGAGATAGTCCAGGCTTTTCAGAAAATATATAAGTAAAAGAAAGGCATTAAAAAACTATATAAGTGAAAGACAATAAATTGAAATTAAACCTAAGAATTATGGATTTAGATTTAGATAATTTTTATTAAAAATATGTTAATTTGATTTTCTAACTAGTTGGTTAGTCAATAAATGGATAAATGAAAAGAATCAATTCTCAATATTCAAAAAATAAATGTATATTAATTAAAGATTAAAAATGTTAAATCAATCTAAATTTTGAAAACTAACCTACATAATATAGTTTCCATAACTCGAGTGTTTATAATTTCAAAATGCCCAACCATTAACATTTATCCTCTACTAGAGTATTGACTAAGATAGATGAACGATGAGGATAAAACTCATACATCACAGTGGGCCTGGGGAAGTTTCCACATTGTTTCATGGTGTGTTGGGAATAGGACGCCAACAGCCAAAGCGAAAGCCAAACACACACAGCAGAATATTGGAATCAAACGAGAAACACAACACAAGCATTCAACCACAAGAGAAAATTTGATTTTACATGGAAAACCCCTCAACGGGTAAAAAACCACGGCACAAAGCGATCCACTATGATTCAGATGATTGTAGAGATTGACAGCCCACAAGCAAGGAAAACTCAGAGAAAACCCAAGCTCTCTCTCTCTCCCTCTCTCTCTCTCTCTCTCTCAAAACACTCTCCCCTCTTCGTAATCCACTTAGGAAACTTTGGACACCTTAGGATTACATCTAAGTCCGAATACATGCCATATATATGGCAAACAACTCGAAAATAAAAACAACTTACTCAGATCCACGTAACTGTGTAAGAAACCGCGTACACAGCCGACCGGTCGGACTGATAAAAAACAGTCCAAAGGAGAAAACACATTGAAATTGTCATGCCAGCCTCCATAGCCGACCGGTCATGACAGTCCAGGGACGTTGTCAGAGCACAGTTTGCAGGCTCTTCCAACAGTGTGGAGCCCGACTGATATTTGGATTTGCCTCATTAGGGGGGCTCATTAAAGGTTTCAACAGTGGCCCTCCTAGGGGGGTATTTGGATTTGCATCATCAGCGATACACGGGTGGGTGTATCGCTGCTGCTTCCTACAACAGTGGGACCCACTTGAATTTGGATCTGTCTCATCAGTGGGCACCCACGTCTAGGTCTACGAATGGCCTAAATTTTCATACAACAAATTTGGGTGGGCCATCCCACAACCCAACACCTAGGCCTGAGCCCTCTTTTCTTCTTCTCGGTTAAGATTTGTAGAAAAACTATCACCCGCACCCATGGCTATCAGCTGATGGCCAATGCAACGGTGGCGCAACCATGGAAACAATAAGCATGAAGTAGAGAAAGAGAGAGAGAGAGAGAGAGAGAGAGAGAGAGAGAGAGATAGAGAGAGAGAGAGGGAGGGAAGATCAGCCATACCTGGCATAAAAAGCGCGGGTGCTAGGGAGGTTGTCGCCAAAAGGAGGGGGGAAGGGGAATAGGGCAACTGATTGAGCGTTGTTTTATTATTATTATCCCCAAATTGAAAATTGATGGTTGTTTTTTCCGCGTTCTCACATAGTATTTTCAATCTTGTTTAGATTGCAGGTGAGATTCATTAAATAATGGTTGCCTAATTCTCACACCAAAGATTCCTAACTTTCATACAATTAGGGATAATCATCAATCTAGACCGTCCATTCTTTCATACAATTGGAGACAAGCCATGGTGCGAAAATCATGCCAATCGGATGATCATAAGCTTCCGATTAATAATATGGAAAATGGATAATCAAGATTGAGTGGAGATATAAAATAGGTCCAATCATCAACTTGAACCATCTATTCAATAGATCGTAGTTTGGATTACTTATTATTCCAAAGTAGCACTTTGGTTTGATTATTCTAACCATGCAATCTATGGCTTGTAAAAAATAGAAAGAGCAAATTAGCCTCATTTATAAGGTTAGGATCATCCGAGCAATGTTATTCTTTGCACAATGACTTGCTACCAATGGTTCTATTGAATAAATGATTTGGGTTGACGATTAGGCGTCCCAATGTAAATTAAAAACTTTGGGGATGTTGTTGACACCCCATTAAGGTGGGGACATTAGCAAAACCACACACACATGTTTTACCTCTATTAAAAATTTAAGGATTAGCCCCCATTTACAAAATATGTATCCACATATCGCACCTCCGAATTAAACGTGCATAAATGCATGAGGAGATTTTGCCTCTAGTTCTGAACACTAGATCCAGATCATCTATCTGGTGGATCACAAAAATATGTCATGTCTTTAAAATCACATTGATTAAATCATCAAGTGGGTCACACATGAGATCAAGAAAAAGAGTGATAGTCAATTCCAACATACATGTCTAGCTTACTTGATGGGCTGATCGGCTTAATTCGAGGATCGTCTCCTAGATAAGGAAATCCACTTAGCAATTGATTTTCTTAGAGCATCATGGAGCATCTTATCATAATCCATTAATCACCTTAGGGGATGATAGAATATTAGACCATGTTAAACCATAATAAGGTAGACAACCAACCAGAGTATGCCACATGGCATCTCAAAAACACTCTTAACGAAGAAGTTCAAAAAAAGGTTGGAAAAGTGATTTTGGATGCCACTAACCCTCTATCATTGATGTTATACTCTATTACAATTCAACATGCTCTATTTTGTCATTTCCCTCAGCCATATAATGGAAATACATTCTTAAATTACAGGCTTCGATAAGATGACCAATTTTTAGACACCCAAAGCAATCACACTACAAATAACACTCTTAGGGAGATGCCCACCTCATCAGAAAATGTCCCCACCCATTTAAATAACCAAAAACTCTAGCTCATTTGAGAATTCAATCCCCCACCACCTTGAAATGAAGTCATAACAATTTTTTTCTCATCTCTTTACATACCTCCTATTGAATGCCATAGGATTTCTCTATCATTTGTGTTAAACTTCCAATGACCCAAAGGAGGAGGATCGGCAAAAAGATGGGAATAGATCAGCCTACGGAGGTATTCAATGACCATCTTTTATTTAAAATGGCAGTCGGATTTTGAGACCTCTTTTCCTTTTCTTTCCCAAAAAGAGTACTAGGACTACACCACCTGTAATTCTATTAATTAAAAAACCATTTACATCAAAGTGGGTTGATCATGAAATTTTTGAGGGGCAAGGCCACTTTTGCTCAGATCACCTAGACATCTTAACTTTGGCCATCACTTGAAAAATGCTCTGAGGGATTGTTTTTTGAAAATGTCCAAATGATATTATATTGAAGTGTCATCAAAGAATATTGTCCCTCTATCTAAAAGTATTTAGAATAAGGCAGATACTAGAGTATTCATACCACAGTTGAATGGATGCAGGTCTTGCCAAGTCAAGATACTTTCATGTCCAAGTCTTATTTTTGGGACCCAGACCCATATCTGAACCTGTCCTAAACCCAAGTTTCCATCAGGTGCTTTGACCTTGGTTTCCTGTCGAGTCTGAGCCAAACAAGGGCGCTTAAATGGTCAGGAGCACTCAATAGTCGGATTATATCGAAACTAATGTGCCCTTTTTGACCCGTAAGTGCGTAGTGGGTTCTTCTAGGGCTTGTTTGTATACCACTAGATAAGTTACGTTTTAACTTAAGTCATTAAGTTATACTTTTTTTTTTAGTTTTAAACATTTCACTTCTCCTCTCTCTCTCTTAGGCCTGCACACGGGTCGGGTTAGGGTCGGGTTGGGCCCAATCCTGGACTGAACCTAAACATATTTTAAAGGTTCGGGTTTCGGTCTGGGTCATGACCGGGTTGGGCTGACCCAACCCTAACCCTACCCTACTTGTAAAAGGGTCAACCCTAACCCTACCCTACCCTATATGCTAAACCGGGTCGGGTCGGGTCGGGTCGGGTCGAGTTGGGAATATGTTATACTTATTTGCATTTTTTTAAACTTTGTATATTAAAAACAAAAGTGTTTAACGATATTAAATAATATTCTCTCTACACAATATCATGAATAATCGTTTATTTAACTTCAAAATATATTATAAAATTTAGGTGGAATATTTCTCTACCTTGTCATTTTCATCTTCTTCTTCATTTTTCTCCACATCAAAGCTGCGTCCTCCCCACCTAGGAGTTAACCAATCTTGGGCATAAATGAGAGCTTCGACAGTAGATGGTGCAAGTGAGCTTCTCTCTTTGCTAACAACCCTTCCCCCGGTGCTAAATGTCGATTCTGATGCTACAGTTGAAATAGGGATTGAAAATATATCACGCGCCATCCTTGAGAGTATAGGAAACTCATGTGCATGATTCTTCCACCATTCCAGAACATCAAAATTTTCAGCTTGATTTCTTAAAACTGGCAACTTCAAATATTTGTCAAGTTCTGTTTCGTTGATCATTCTTACCGTAGTTTCTTCAATTGTTACGAAGGAATACATTTCATCAAATATACTCCCATTCACCTTGGAAGTCGTGGCTTGAGAAGAACCAACAATACATGTCGAACTGACTTCTGCAACTTCAGATTCGCTGACATAGTATGTGTTGATGCTGGAAATTCGTCAACAGATGAGGATGAAGATTTCTTGATATCGATGGTCGAATGATGCTGATCCTCTTCCTGAAGAAAGGTTGGATCCTGTAGAACACAAAAGAAAGTTAAGGGGGGTGGCTGGGGTCCAGCCGTTAGCCCTTCGATGCTTAAGTCAGTGGGATCTTGAAAGATTGAATATCTATCTTTTGATCAGTTTTTGTATCGTACCTCAATAATGGAGAGAATGCTCCAATTTATAGACTCAGGTCGTGGAGTTGCGTTCCTTATTTGTTGCCGTGATGTTTGTAGAGGAAATCTCGAATCTCTGAGATTTCCTGAGCTATCCCGTGATCTTCGAAGATATTCGGGGAGTTGGTTAGAGATTACCCGGATTCTTCTCCTCTCATCATGCACAAACTTAGAGAACGGCGGTAACGGAATCAGGTCGCTCTAATGAGAGCGGTCAGCCTTACGAGGTCGTCCACAGGGATCACCTTTCCTCCTCAATCAGGTAGGTCAGACCTGACGATGTGTTTGGGCCATTCCGTCTGTCGTCAGATCGGCTTCGCACTGAGCAAGCTGAGCTGAATCTACCCCCAGGTCAGCTCGTATTCTTCTCGCAACAATACCGAGGTCAGCTCGTATTCTTCTCACAACAGAAGTCCCCCCACTCCCGAGTCTAGCTTGTCTGTCTCGGGAGTAGCTTGGTAAAGAAGATACGACGATCTGGCTACTTTTGGCATTTTTACAGCTGTTGCGCCGTCATCTTGACGGGCGAGAAAGCGGCATTTAATGCGTCGTTCAAAAAATTGAGGCGTCATCATTCGTTTGTACGGCGTATCAGCGCTCAACAGAATATTATCGAACGGGGTGGCGCCACGTGTCTGGAGTGGTGCGTTACTTTTTGTACGCTTCAACCGAGGGCCGCCACGTGGAATCATTGCATTAAATGCCAAAGAATCCTTCGGATATAAAACTTGAGAGTTAGCGAATTTCGGAAAAATCTTTCTCTTCTCCAATTCTGCTTTTCTCTCTTTTGGGTTCTCCTCCTCCATTTCCTTTCTCTCTTTTGGGTTTTCCTCTGATACCTCTCATCCAGCCAGTATACCAATCAGCTAGGGTACGCTTTTCTTACCCTTAGAAGACCTTCTTCTCTTCTTATATTTTTTCAAAATGTCGAAGACCTCCTACTCTGATGCCATACCGATGGTGAGGTTTGGGGATTCCGAATCGGACCCACCTCCATTAGAGCATCAGGAGATGGACCCCAGAGAATCCCATTCCAGGACAACCGATCCTGTGAATGAAGAGGAATCCGACGTTCCTGAGCCAGGAATTGGGGATGGGACGGCTCAGAGGGATTCCTTCGAGCTAGATGGCGTGACCTCACAGATTACCCAGAGAAAACTGGATAATGCGAGGAGGACGTACGGGATCCCGGAATCCGTAGAACTTAGGATTCCGGACCGAACTGATAGACCGAGCCGACCTCGCCAGGGGGAAACCGTTATCTCCCTGATGCATTTAGAGGCCGGGCTCAGGTTACCTCTACACCCCTTCGTGCGAGAGGTCCTTAACACCTTAGGTCTCGCACCGAGACAGCTGCAACCTAATGGCTGGAGGTGTATGGTGGGATGCTACATCTTGTGGCAGAGAGTAGGAAATAAAGAACTGACCTCGAACGAGCTGTTCTCCATGTACAGTCTCAAGTCTCTAGGAGGTCAGGGTCTTTATTACCTCTCTTCTCACTCGGGCCATGGGGCCTTGATAGTGACCGGCCTACCATCCTCGACAAGAATTTGGAAGAGGAAATGGTTCTTCGCGTCGGGGGATTGGGAGGCTTCGTCGGATGAGCTTCGCCCTCTGGAGCATAGGGTCCGAGCTGATTTTGCTCTGCCAGGTCGAGCTGCACTTGGAAAATTTTTTGAATTTCTAATGCTTTTCACTTATGCTTTTTTGACTCTGACGCGTATTTCCCTGTCTGTGCAGCTTTGGTGGCCATCAGGGTAGCGCTTTCTGCGATCCAAGAGAGGCAGATCCGAGCTGCACGGGAGTATCCGCTTGAAGAAAGGAACTTCCGCAGTCTAATTACTGTAGAATCCGTCTTTGAATCAGGTCAGCAATGTTGATATTTACCTTTCACTTGTCTTTTTCTCCACTTGTTGTGTCCTGATATCTTTCTTTGTGTTTTGGACAGGCATGGCACCAAAGGCGGTTTCTAAATCCCGCAGAATCCCTGCTCGGCTCCTCGAGCGCGGGGAAAGCTCGGCGGAGCCCCCAAGTAAAAGGGTGGCCATGAAGGCAAAGAGGCAACAAAGGTTGCCTCAGTCGTTCGTGTGTGGGTCTGGACAACCTCTGGGCTCATCCCCTGCAGGGGGTGAGCCTCTGGCTGCCCAGTCCCCTACTTCCGGGGTTCCGGTCGTCAACGTGCCAGACACCTCGGATTCCCGGGTTGAGCCATCTACGGGCCGACCCGCAACTCGAGCCAGCTCGTCTGGCACTCCGACAGCATTGACTTCAGCGGGGCCCGCTTGCACCCCCGCTGAGGTCGGATCGTCACGCCCTCCTCCGGCTCCCCGGGCCACCCGCACTGCAGCTGCTTCTGGGGCCGAGCAGCATGAAGACCAGGTCAACATGCCTCCGGTAACGGAGCAGTTTGCGACCTGAAAAGAGGGGGTTAACGCCTACATGGACGTTAACCAGAGCATCCCTTAGGATCTGAGCTCTCTTACGTCGTCAGATCCTGACCAGATGGTCGGAGTCGCAATTGAGAGCAGTCTCAGGGTGAGCTGACTGTCTCTTTTTCTCCTTCTTTTTCTTTATCCATGCTGTTGTTGCATTACTAACTGTCGTAACTCATTTTTTGTAGGACTCGGCCTTGCTCATCATGATCCGCCAGAAGATGGCTGAGCGGACTCACCAGATGCAAAAAGCTCTGGTTGCCGCCTCTTCCTGGAAGAACAAGACTGAGGCGATGAAGGCTGAGCTGAAGAAAAAACTGTCTGAGCTGGCAACGGCCCAGAAGGAGCTGCAGACGGCCCAGGCTGAATTGCAGACAGCTCAGTCCGAGCTGAAGGTGGCTCAGTCTGAGCTGGAGGTGTCGCAAGTGCAAGTCCAGTCTCTGGAGGAGGCGATGAGAGAGACTTCAGCCAAGGCTCAATCTGAGGTGAGTAAGGTCGAGTCGCTCGAGGCTGCTCTCAAGACAGCTGAGGAGGAGAAGGTGGACCTGGCCAAGCTATTGAAGGAGGTCCAGATGAAGGCTCTGGTTGATGCGAAAAATGCAGAAGCTAAGTTTGAGAGGCTGAACACAATTTCTGAGGAGCTGTATAATCATGGCTTCCAGGATTGCAGACGGCTTGTTCTCAAACACTTCCCCGATCTCGACCTGACTCCCGTCGACAATGATGAGAACGAGGATGAGGTCACGAGGGAGGGACCTTCAAAAGGGTCGGCGACCGATCCGTCCAATGCTACTGAAAGCTGATCTACCTTGTACTTTTCTTTTTTTCTTTTTTTTTGTAACAATGTAAAAAAAGAATTTTGCTTTAATACAAGCCCTTCAGAGACATCTTTATTCAAATCTCGTGCGGCATTTTCTTTCTTTTGTGCATACATTGGTCTTGGAATGACTAAGGAACCCTTTGTAATCATTGAAGCTCGGTAACACAATCCGACCATAATATTGTAGTAGATGACTAGTTGTAAGGCTTCGATTAGCTCGGAACGTTAACACCGCTAGGCCGATTTGCTGTTGTAAATTGGAATGTCGCTACTCACAATGCTTAGGAAGCAATTTTAAAGAAATTTTATTGAATCATCGCCTCGGACTACATATTTTATACGAGGCCCTGCTCGTTCATGGATAGTAGATCTTCAGGTGATCAGCGTTCCATGGATGGGAAAGGGGCCTGCCGTCCATGCTTTCGAGCCAATAAGTACCAGGACGACGTGAGCTGAGCACCCTATATGGCCCTTCCCAGTTGGGACTGAAGGCAGCGATTTTATCTTTAACACTGACCTTTTTGAGAACTAGGTCGCCAGCTCGAAACCACCGCTCTTTTACTCGGGAGTTATAGTATCGCCTAACCCGTTGCTGATAGGCTGCTAATCGTATTTAGGATGCCTCTCGTACTTCATCGAGCAGGTCCAGGCTTGCCCGTAGTTGTTCTTCATTTTGATCAAGTCGGTGTCGGCTCGTCCTGCTCGTAGGCATCCCGACCTATACTGGGACGACGGCTTCTGCTCCAAAAGCTAAAAAGAAAGGCGTTTCCCCGGTTGTGGACCGAGCTGTGGTCCGATAGGCCCAAAGTACTTCGGGAAGTTCGTCTGCCCAAGCAACTTTCTTTTCACCGAGCCTTGTTTTGAGGTGATTCTTGATGATCTTGTTGACAGCCTCGACCTGGCCGTTGGCTTGTGGGTGGTGGGGAGAAGAATACACGTTCTTGATGCCCAGACCTTTACAGAATTTTCGGAACCTTTCGTTGTCGAACTGCCGCCCATTATCAGTGATTATTGTATTTGGGATCCCAAATCGGCACACAATTGCTTTCCAAACGAACTCCGTTGTTTTCTTCTCAGTAATGGTAGCTAACGGTTCTGCTTCCGCCCACTTCGTGAAGTAGTCGACGGCGACGATCGCGTATTTCACCTGTCCCTTACCAGTCGGAAGAGGGCCAATGATGTCGACTCCCCATTGAGCGAACGGCCACGGTCCAGACATGGGGGTGAGCTCCTCGGGTGGTAGGTGAGGAATTGGAGCGAATCGTTGGCATCTATCGAATCTTTTAACAACTTCCCGGGCGTCGTGCTGGATGGTGGGCCAATAATATCCCTGTTTGATTATTTTCTGTGCTAGGGCTCGTGCACCACAATGATTCCCGCAACAGCCAAAATGGATTTCGAGTAACACGTAATCGGCTTCTTGGGTTCCCAAACAACGCAGACATGGAAAAGAAAATCCTCTCTTGTAGAGGATCCCATCGATCAGAGTATATCGAGCTGATCTATAGCGGATGCGCTGAGCCTCTTTTTGATCGGCGGACAACTCGCCCGACTGTAAGAACCGGATGATAGGATCTCTCCAATCTGGGGTAGCCGATACTGGAAAAACTTCTGCAGTTTCGTTTGACGATATGCTTCGTTGAGGGAGGAATTCAACGGGAACCATCCTACCGAGCTCATCGTTGGCTGATGAGGTGAGCTTCGCGAGAGAATCCGCATTCATATTCTCGCTCCTCGGGATCTGAACAATTTTATATTGATCAAAACGTGACAGTAGCTCTTGGGATCTTGCCAGATATGCGGACATTTTCCCTCCTTTTGCTTGGTACTTTGCGGTCACTTGCCCGACCACCAATTGGGAGTCACTATGTATCTTTATAGATCGGATTCCGATTTCAGAGGCGAGACGGAGACCGGCTAAGAGGGCTTCATATTCAGCCTCATTGTTCGAAGCTCGGAATCCAAACCGGAGAGCGTATTGAATTTGGATCCCGTCTGGCGCTGTCAGGACGAGACCGGCTCCGCTACCTTGTGAATTGGAAGATCCATCAACGTGTAGTAACCAGGTCGGTGTGTTGTAGTTATTTGCTGGTGACGGGTCGGATTTGCTGTTGTCCTGAATTTCGAGGGGCTCGGTCAGCTCGACGATGAAGTCAGCGACGGCCTGGCCTTTGATCGCAGCTCGAGGTCGATACGTTATGTCAAATTCACCGAGCTCGACAGCCCATTTGACGAGACGACCTGAGGTTTCCGGGTTCTGTAGCACCTGTCACAATGGTTGATCAGTCAGCACAGCTATCGGGTGCGCCTGAAAGTATGGCCTCAACTTCCGGGCTGAGGTGACTAGAGCCAAAGCCAGCTTTTCTATTGTCGGATATCGGGTTTCGGAATCGAGTAGGGCTTTGCTGACGTAGTAAACAGGCCTTTGGATCCCTTTGTCGTCCCGGACGAGTGCCGAGCTGACTGCCACTGGGGAGACTGCTAAGTACAGGAGTAGTTCTTCTTTATGTGCCGGTTTGGACAACAGCGGCGGAGAGCCGAGGTAGGCTTTCAATTCGCAGAAAGCTTGCTCGCAGTCCGAGGTCCAAATCATCTCCTTGTATTTACGCAGCTGCTTGAAGAAGGGGAGGCATCGATCTGTAGCTTTTGAGACAAACCTGTTGAGTGCCGCAATCCTTCGTGTGAGCCGCTGGATATCCTTCACTGTGCGAGGTGAGCTCATGTTGAGAAGTGCTTGAATTTTTTCAGGGTTGGCCTCAATTCCTCGCTGGTTTACTATGAAGCCAAGGAACTTTCCTGAGCTTACCCCGAAAGCACATTTGCTGGGGTTGAGCTTCATTTGATACTTCCGCAATATCCTAAACGCAGTGCAGAGGTCGCAGACATGGTCCTCTAACCGTTTGCTTTTCACGAGCATATCATCCACGTACACTTCCATAGTTCTACTGAGTTGGTCTGCAAACATCTTATTTACTAGTCGTTGGTAGGTTGCCCCGGCATTTTTTAACCCGAAGGGCATAACCTTATAACAGTAGAGCCCCCGATCCGTAATGAATGCTGTCTTTTGCCTGTCGGGAGCATGCATTTGGATCTGATTGTATCCAGAGTAAGCATCTATGAAGCTGAGGAGCTCGTGCCCGGCGGTTGCGTCGACGAGTTGATCTATTCGTGGTAAAGGAAAGCTGTCTTTAGGACAGGCCTTGTTCAGGTCAGTGTAGTCCACACAGACTCTCCATTTCCCATTGTTCTTTTTTATGAGGACAACGTTTGCAAGCCATTCCGGATAGCATATTTCTTGGACGAATCCCGCCTTGCGCAATTTCTGTACTTCCTCTTCGATGATCATGTACCTTTCTGTATTGAAAGAGCGCCTTTTTTGACGGATCGGTCTGATAGTTGGATCGACGTTTAGCCGGTGGACCATCACTTCTGGGCAGATTCCGGGCATCTCTTCATGGGACCACGCAAAAACGTCCACATGCTCCTTTAGGAAGGTGATTAGGCTCTCTCATACCTTGCCCTCCAAACACGATCTGATTTTGATAGTTCTGGTCGGGTCGGTATTTGACAATGAAATGTCGACCAGCTCCTCGGCGGGCGACCCGAGTTCCTTCTCTTCCTCCCTTGGATCGAGAGAGGTCGCATGAGAAACGGTTGATACCGTACTTTTATTCTTCCCTCGTAGGGAAAGTTCGTAGCAACGACGGGCTTCCTGCTGATCTCCCCTAACTACACCGATTCCTTCGTCGGTTTCAAACTTCATTGCAAGGTGATAGATGGACACGGCAGCTTTAAGAGCCCGCAGGATAGGGCGGCCGATAATGGCGTTATAGGCAGAGGGGGTATTTACAACAAGGAAGTCAACCATAATTATTTTCTAGTTTGGTTCTTCCCCGGCGGTAACTGGTAGAGTTATCTCCCCTTCGGGCATGATGCTGTCCCCTGTGAACCCGGTCAACGCTGTCTTGACCGATCTTAGTCGGGATCGATCGATCTTCATTTTTTCGAACGCCGAAGCGTATAGGATATCGGCCGAACTGCCCGTGTCGACCATCATCCTGTGAAGTCTTTTATTGGCGACCACCATGGCAACGACAAGGGAGTCGTCATGTGGGTGTACGACCCCGCGAGCGTCCTCCTCGGTAAAAGTTATTGTTTGTGAGGTTACCTTTGCGACCTATGCAGGTCGGCTAGTGAAGTTAACAGAAGATCTCGGTAAGGATGTTCTTCCTTGTCGTACGTAGTTTTTGCGGGAGTTCCCGGTATCTCCAGTGGTCGGTCCTCCGAAGATCATGTGGATTTCTTCCACAGGGTTGTTGCTTTGTTCCTCAGTTAAGTCAGCGACTCGACCTTCATCCCTTCGCCCGTCCGGACGCTGAGCGATATAGTCTTTCAAGAAGCCTTGCTGGATGAGGGCTTCTATCTGTCGCTTCAAGTCAAAGCAATCTACGGTGTTGTGACCGTGGTCTTTGTGGTACAAACAGTACCTTGATTTTGACCTTCTATTGGGGTCGATTTTTATCTTCGCAGGTCGTTCGAAATTGTATCTACCTTTCTCTGCTAAATACACTTGCTCGATGGTTTTGTTGAGCGGTGTGTACTTTTTGAACCGTGGTGCGGGTGATTTTGTTCGGCGAGCAGGTCCGTTCCGAGTCGGCGATCTTTGCTCTGACTTCCGTTCCGACCTGTGTCTTTTTGAGCTGCTGCTATCCTGACGATCCTTATTCCTGGTCGTTGGTCGGTGAGCGTTAACCAGTTCTTCGGCGTTGATGTGTTTTGCCGCCCGATCTAAAAATTTTGCCACGGACTGAGGTGGTTCTTCCCCAACAGACCAAAGGAATCTTCGGTCCCGCAGTGCTCCGATCATGGTGTGTAACAGTACGTCTTGCGAGAGATTTTCAATTTGAACAGCTTCAGAATTGAAGCGCACGAGATAATCTTTCAGGGACTCGTCTTCCTTTTGCTTGATCGCAGCGAGATGAGTTGAATGCTTCCTCGGGTCAGTGCTCCCGATGAACTGAGTGGTGAAAGCCCGACTTAATTGAGAGAACGAGCTGATTGTGCGGGGTTTTAGGTTGCGAAACCAAGTCCATGCCGAGCTCGTTAAGGACAATGGAAAGGCCTTACACATAATGTGTCCGTCGGCCCCGAGGAGATCCATGCGGACTTTGAAGTTTTCTAAGTGTTCTGCCGGATCTCCTATCCCAGAGTACTGCTTCAACTGAGGAACCTGAAACCCTTTGGGAAGGGGCTCTTCACAAATCTCATCGGTGAACGGCGACTCAGATGAGTCGACCAGTGCATCCACAGCGATTGGAGCTCGGGCTCGCTGTGCTCTCTGAATATCGCCCATTTGTTCCCGCAGTTCCTTCAGCTCGGCCTCTAGTGGGCTTAAGTTGTCGTCAACCCGGTTGCTGGCTCCAAGATCGGCTCGTTCATGTGCGAGACGAGCTGTTCTTCGTTCCTCGAGCCTATGTCGTAGATCAGTGGCAGGCAAGCTTGTCGTTGGCCGAGATCTGGTCTCGGTTGCTCGGCTGGCGACCTCGTTTTCTTCTATCGGAGTTGGGTGTTGAGAACGGTGCGACGGCCGAGTTTGGTGAGAGTGCTGGGTTTGTTGAGGCTGAAAATGGGTATGCCGAGGCCCCTCATGGTCTCTACCATTCAACATGGTTGGACGGGTTAGACCAGTTAGCAGGGCTTTAATTTCGTCCAGCCTCTGGTCCACGTAGCCCAATCGTTCGTCGACCCCACCCAGTTTTTGATTGACCCCTCCTACCTGCTCTTCGAGAAGGGACAACCTAACTCCTCGGTTGCGAGGTCTCTGTTGTCCCCCCTATTGAGCAAAAAGAGGAGAGTTCCCACCGAGCTGGATAGCGGGGATGTCGGGGAATGATCCTTCATTCTCAGAGATTTGATCGTCTGAAGGTCCATCGATCGCGGGTGCTTTCCCTTTATACTTTCTCTTTCCAGCCATAGCGAAAAAGAAGGAAGAAGTTGAGATCGTCTTTAGCGATTGGGCGAGGACACGGACTTCCTAATTAAAGGAAGAAGGCGGTTCCCACAGACGGCGCCAATCTGTTGATGCTGGAAATTCGTCAACAGATGAGGATGAAGATTTCTTAATATCGATGGTCGAATGATGCTGATCCTCTTCCTGAAGAAAGGTTGGATCCTGTAGAACACAAAGGAAAGTTAGGGGGGGTGGCTGGGGTCCAGCCGTTAGCCCTCCGATGCTTAAGTCAGTGGGATCTTGAAAGATTGAATATATATCTTTTGATCAGTTTTTGTATCGTACCTCAATAATGGAGAGAATGCTCCAATTTATAGACTCAGGTCGTGGAGTTGCGTTCCTTATTTGTTGCCGTGATGTTTGTAGAGGAAATTTCGAATCTTCGAGATTTCCTGAGCTGTCCCGTGATCTTCGAAGATATTCGGGGAGTTGGTTAGAGATTACCCGGATTCTTCTCCTCTCATCACGCACAAACTTAGAGAACGGCGGTAATGGAATCAGGTCGCTCTAATGAGAGCGGTCGGCCTTACGAGGTCGTCCACAGGGATCACCTTTCCTCCTCAATCAGGTAGGTCAGACCTGACGATGTGTTTGGGCCATTCCGTCTGTCGTCAGATCGGCTTCGCACTGAGCAAGCTGAGCTGAATCTACCCCCAGGTCAGCTCGTATTCTTCTCGCAACAATACCGAGGTCAGATCGTATTCTTCTCACAAAAGTATGCATACAAAGCTTCAAGCGCATCGCATACGGATTTAGTCTGTTGTTATGCTTGATCAGTACTACGAAACTTTCTAAACACAAACTTGACCACAAGTAAATTCATCGTAGGGTCCAGAGATGTACAAATCAACATTAATAGAGAACATTCGTCCCAATACTTCTCAAACTTTTTATCCATATTCTTCACCATCATCATCATATATATATGAGGGCTCAACATATTTTTGGCAATTGCATCCTTAATTGCAATATATTCCTTTAGGAATTTATTCCCAGTAGGATACAATGTTCTAGAAAAGATTTTTGTGCTTTCATAAAATACTTGAAGCAAACTGCAAACTTCTTCAGCCCTCGTCCAGTCTTCATCATTTGGGAGCCACTCAAATGCAACATCATGTTGTGCATAATACTTAAATGCACTCCTCAATTTTAATGCAGTTCCAAGCATTTCGAATGTGGAGTTCCATCATGTACATACATCTAATTTTAAAGATTTCTTAGTATTCAAATTAAGACGTTGTACAATCTCCTTCTAAGTATGTAATATCGATGGGGACCCCCTTATGTATTTGACACTTTCACGAATATTCTCAATCGTTGGATCAATTGTACGGAGGCCTTCTTGAACAATCTGGTTCAAAATGTGTGCACAACATGTTACTTGGAACAGTCTTCCTCCAAAGAATAAACTTCTCATTGAATGCAAGGTCGACTTCAGATTGTGGGCCACAACATCATTTGTCAATGCATTATCCAATGTTATGGCCGATATTTTGCCATCTATACCCCATTCGGAAATGCATTTTGAAATGCAATCAGCAATCATTACTCCTTTATGAGGAGGAGGAAGGTGTCGAAAGTTGAGAATAGCCTTGCATAACTTCCAATCTTCGATGAAGTGCGCGGTAACTGAAATGTAGCCCATTCTCTGATTTGAAGTAGTCCAGAGATCTAAAGTCAGCGCAATCCTCAAAGCCGATAGAAGATGAGGCTTCAAATTAACTTTCTCAGCTTCATATATACTCATGCACTCCCTTTGTAGTCATACGAGATATATTCTCCACTTTTGTATTCAAATATTTAAGAAGTTCCATGAATATTTTACTCTCAGCAAGTCTGAATGGTTGTTCATTTACGATAAGGAATTTAGTCAATAACTCTCTCATCTTCTCCTTCATGTAATTGTATGTCCCCAAAGATGTGGACCCACTAGCAGTTGTACAAAATGTAAGGTGTTGTTGAGTAGGCATTCCTTTCTTAGGCTTCATAATACACTTCCTGATGTGTTTAACAAATGCAGAAGTCGACCCATCAATAGGCTTCTTGTAACATTTTTTGCAATGGATGCATTTGATTTTTTTCTCACCAGATTCAATGATTTCTTCAAAGTCTTCCCATACATTTGACCTTTTTCTTGTATTAGTCTGGATTTGACTTCCTTGTTCATCCATCGGCGTATCTCCTTCCAAATCGATAAGAGACGTCATTGACGCATCTCCTAATGTAGGGTTTGAAACTTCGTCTTGATGTGAGTGTGATGACATCTAACACACATCATAAGAGAGAATCAGTTTCTCAGAAAATTTGTTTCTATAAATAATTACGTAGTAACTTTTAAATTTTAAATTGTCCAAACAACACGTCTAGACTCAAATTTTACGTACACAAATAGGGACATTCGAGACTCGAGCACCCGAATAGGGACACACACTTAGGGAGAGTAGGATTTTCGTGGCCACTTTTCTCTCAATAAAAATTAATGATAAAAATGAAAATTGAAGAAAAGTAATGATAAAATGATTTTATAAAAATCATTGACTTATGAGAAAGATAAGAACTATGATTAGGTGCATCTGGGCTATTCATTAAGTGGGCCCATTATGTACACATGGACCACCTTTTTCTCATATGAGACAGGCTTTAGTAGTCGTCATGCAATATGTTTATGTTAACAATTTATCATCATGATTCATGACCTACTAGTTTACTATACTACACACAGTGCGTTGGAAAGGGCTTCATATCAACCTAAAAATCAAACCTCAAACAAAAACTAAATCAAATCCATACAATAAACTAATAATCAAATACCAAACCCTAAATCAGCTCCAAAACATATAGATCAGTCAAAATTGGAATAGTCTACATCCAAACACATAAAAACACCATATAACATTAAAATAATGCAAATCATAATAAAAAAAATAAGAGAGAAAAATGAGAATCAGAACTCCCAATAAAAGATCGTTCCATTAAAATAAATCTAAAGAGGAAAAATCAGGACAGCGATGGAAAAATCATCTGTGTCTTGAAGGATTCGAAAGAATTCACTGAAGAAGAAACTCGAGTTCGAGTACAAAGAAAGCTAGGGTTTTTTTTTTTTCTTCTTTCCCCAACTCCTCGTATCTTAATTCGAGTGCCATTACTCGTTAGATAGCTTAGTGGGTGATACCCCTACCATGGGGCCCACCTTGATAATTTATTGTATATCCACATCGTCCATCCATTTCTATATATCGTTTTAGGATGGAGCCCAAAAAATTAAGCAGATCCAAATCTTAGGTGGACCATGACACAAGAAACAGTGGTGATTGAGTGACTCACCATTAAAAAATTCAAAGGGCCCATAGTAAGGTTTTCTTAATGTTTATTTTTCATCCAACCCGTTGATAATGTCAAAAAGATCTGGATGAAGGGAAAATAAAAATATCATCTTGATCTAAAACTTTTTTGGCCCATAAAACATTTTTAATGATCATTATCACTATTTTTTGTGGTATGGTTCACCTGAGATTTGGATCTTCTTAAGGTTTCAAATCATACCCTAAAATGATACAAGAAAACAGATTGACGGAGTGGATATACAATAAATACATCAAGGTGGGCCCCACACGGTTAGGGTTACACCCGTGGGCTGATTCTCTCCCGTGAGATTGGGAGATGAATCGGCGGATTAGGTGAGACCATGTATCCACCGGGGTGGGTGGGACCCTGACTTTGGGACCACTGTGATGTATGTGACTACATCTACACCATTCATTTGTATTGAAACTTCATTTTAAAGCATGAACAAAAAAATGAAGCAGTTCCAAGTCCCAGATGGACCATAATATAGGAAAAAGTGGTGATTGGCCATTAGAAACTTCCTATGGACCACAAAAGCTTTGGATCAAGATGATATTTATGTGGCCTCTTCATCTATATGTTTGTGACCTTATCAACAGGTTGGATGGAAAATAATGGCAAACAAATATTTTGGTGAAATCAATGAAGTTTTCAATGGTAGAGATTCAATCACGACTGTTTCTATGGTGTGGTCCACCTAAGATACGAGTCAGCTTCATTTTTTATATAATATCCTAAAATGATCTTTCAAAATGGTTAGACGGTGTGGACATAAGACACATACATCACTGTGAGCCCCACAGTTAGGCATCCACCCACCTTGGTGGATCCCGGTTGTCACAGGCTCACAGCCTGTCACCTAGTTCGATCCCATGAGATTTGCGGCAACGAATTAGCTGTTACCCAGGTAACATCTTAGTGTGTGTTACCCTAACCGTGTGGAGCCCACCTTGATGTGTGTTTTGTATATCCATGCCATCCATCTGTTTTCCTCTATCATTTTAGTAGATGATTCAAAGCCTCAAGAAGATCCAAATATCAGGTGAACCATACCACTGGAAAAAGTAATTAATGACTATTAAAAACATTTTATGGACCACAAAAGTTTTGGACCAAGCTTATATTTGTTTTTTTCCCTTCATCCAGATTTTTTGACATTATCAATGGGTTGGATGGAAAATAAACATGACTAAAACCTTACTATTGGCCTTTGAACTTTTTAATGGTGACGACGCTCAATCACATTGTTTACTGTGTTATGGTTCACCCGAGATTTGGATCTGCTTAATTTTTGGTACCCTGTCCTAAAATGATCTGTAGAAACAGATGGACGGTGTGGATATACAATACATCATCAAGGTGGGCGCCGCGATAGGGGTAACACCCACCTAGCTGTTACCCGGGTAATAGCCAAGTCACGCCCGAGATTTGCACTGCAGCGCTGGTCACTGGGTGAGACGATGGAACCAGCCATGCGGGTGAGACCCTGATCGTGAGGCTCACCTCGATGTATATGCTGTAAATCCAAGCTGTTCATCTGTGTTTCCAAACTATTATAGGTCATGGTCCCAAAAAGGAAGCAAATTAAAGCTTTAGGTAGACCACACCGCAAAATCAATGGTCATTGAACTCCCACCATTAAAAAATTCATAAGAGTACCTAAATTAAAAATCAGTAGTCAGATATTTCTAAAAGCAATAGACTAATATAAACGGGGCGGTTCGGGTCGGGCAGAACGGGTCGGGTATACACGGGTCGGGGTACGGGTCGGGCGTGTTTGGCATGTACCCTAAACCGTACTTAAATTAAAAACGGTCCAGCCACATCCAAACAGGACCGTACCATTTTCTCTGTCGGGTCGGGACGGATCGGGTTTCTACCGGGTCGGATCGGGCGGGTCGGGCGGGTTAACCAGTCAGATGTGCAGCCCTACTCTCTCTCTCTCTCTCTCTCTCTCTCTCTCTCTCTCTCTTTCTCTCTCCCCATTCATATCAAAGGAGGCCCCACATGATGGACTATCTACATCGAGGGTGGGGCCCACACAATGGATGGTCCACATCAAAAGTGAGCCCCACATAATGGATCACCATATTAACGTAGGCCCACATAATGGATGGTCCACATCAAAGGTCGGCCCCTAATGACAATAGCCCATATCCAAAATGGGCAAGTATGATGGATGACCCACTTCAAAGGTGGGGCCCATACGGTGGACAGCCACATCAAAGGTGAGCTTCACATGATGGGCAATAGACATTGAAGTTTGGATCCCACATGATGGATGGCCCACATCGAGGTGGCCCCACATGATGGATGGTCCACATCAAGGTCAGCCCATAATGATGAATGGCTCACATCCAAGGTGAGCCCTGCATGATGAGCAACCCACATTGAAGGCGGACCCACACGACGGACAATCCACATCAAAGGTGGGCTCCACATGATGAGCAATTAATAATGGTGGGCCCCACATGATGGACGGTCTACATCAAAGATCAGCCCTATTGATTAGTGGCCCATATCCAAGTCGGAACCTGTATGATGGACGACCCACATCAAAGGTGGGGCCCACATGATGGACGGTCCACAACAAAGGTGGGCTCCACATGATGGGCGGTGGATATTGAAGGTGGGCTTCACATGATGGACAATAACATTGATGGTGGGCCCCACATGATGGATGAACAAACCAACATTAAAGGTGGTCCCTACATAATAGATGGTGCCATTAAACGTCAGCCCCTAATGATAAATGGCCCACGTCCAAGGTGGGCCCTACATGATGGATAGCCCACATTAAAGGTTGGGCCCACTCAATTACCAGTACACATCAAAGGTTGGCCCCACTGGATGGAAAGGATGTGAGGGGGACCCAATGGACTTCAGGGGTAAATACTTAAAAGGATGTCGGAAATGAAATATGCTCTTCTACTTTTTGGCTGATAAGTACGCATGCTTATCTACTTAGTAGAAACCAAGGAAATCTCCTCCCCTGCATAAGTAACTTATGAAAACCATATTATCTAACTAGATTAATTAATATTTATATATGTACATATCATAATGCCATTAACAAAATTAATGAGATTCAACTTGATTTTAACCAAGTCCAAGATGGTGGACATAGCTTGAACCTGACTAAATCCAATTTATAACCAGATCCAAAATGGGGCCAAATCTGACCCAATCTTTAAATGGATCTGAAAATTTGGACCCAACACACATTAACATCAGGTCTTGCCCATTGAGCACCTTTTGAGAGTCCTACATACAGGAAAGGACCAGTGCTCCAACTGTCCATCCAATCCTAAAGTAGCCCATTATATTTTAAATAAGCTAAAGAAGAAAGACCAAATCCAAAATGTCAAATTCCATTGGAGAAAAAGGCGATCAACCAATTCCTTCATGATGCATGAAATGGTCTGGTCGTGCCATATCATCTTTCTGGTGAGGTCCACACACATGGCTGGTTGGCGGGGCGTGCCACATGGAACGGTGCCATTAAGGAGGAGTGCATGTGGGTCCAGCAAACCACCAAAGGATTGCATGAAGCACATGGAAATTGAAGCATAGGCCATGGTTGAGGACCATGTACACCTCTTTAGGGGTAGATCAGACAGAATAGTACCAAGGACTGCTGTTAGGGATATGACTAATGAATGTACTATGTACAAATAATCCCAAATGATTTTGGGACTATTTAATTGTCATATAGTGATAGTCATGTATAGTGGCCCACATCATGGAACCATCCATGTAGAACTTGCCTACACACAACAATGCCAAGGAATTGACATTTACACCCACTCAGGTTGATTTCGCACACAACCCATTTTTGTTTTTGGAATTGAAGTAGTATGTAAATGACTCGTATCGCCTCTTAAAATGAAAATTGAGTGTAAGCAAATCAATACAAAATTAAAGATGGGTATGGATAGTTGCTACCTATTATTAAAATCATTGGAAATCAGGTGCATGGAAAATTAGGATCTGGATCGCCTAACACTTTAGAGAAGGGATCCAATGCTATTGATGTTATATAAGGGGGTGTTTGGATGCCACCCACCTTACATTTTTCATTACATCTGCAAAGGTCACGCATTTTGTCTGGAAAGCTGCCCCACTCTCCCTTTTCATTATGATGTGGCTACCAAGGTGTTGATTGACCGCATCCGATGCATGTGCTCATGTGTGTGTGTGTGTTTGAAAATCTGAACCGTTCATCAAACTCATCATCACAAAATAACATGCCCCAATGAAATTCAGGCTATTTGGATACATTAGCCACACAATATTAGGTTTATCCCAGCCATAGTTGTGATTTCGATGGTCAGGGGAAAAATGCGTGGTGCCTAAACATGCGGTCTAACTCAGTTGTGAAGCAGCGTGTGTATGAGGTCTGGAACTTTTGTCGGACCCCACCAATTGGTGGTTAGGTTCACGTTAACAGTGTGATTTTTTGGGCAAGGGCCGTCCACCTTGGATCCTTGCAGATAAATGGTTTGGATGCATCAAAGATAGGTGGGCCCAAATACCAGTTGTAACTGTGTGCTGGTTTGATCATTAACTTGGATATTAGTGTTGGCGCCAAAATTTGACCGGGTCAAATCTTGTGGCCAGGATGACATCCAGGTGGTGGAAAAGTTCTTTCCTATAGACGCTACGAGAAGCATCGGTGGAGAGATAAAAAGAAGGGAGGCTAGAGAAATACAAGGAATTCACTCTCACACTCTCATAAAAAGTCTTCCAGAAGCACAAACACATGGAAACCTTCTTATGCAGAGGTTTCGACATACACACAAACCATCCAACGATTACTTCAGGATATGGGAGTGGTTATAAGATATTTTCTCCTGTAACCGCCCAAGAATTATATAAAATGAGGAAGATCGATCAAGTAAAGGACATCTCTCGATCAACATAAAATCCAACAAATCTTTTTATCTTATCCGTCCTCCGGTACATTTATCTTAATATACCGTATTGTAGCACACTCCATGTGCATTTATCTTAATATATTGTAGTTTAGCGTCCTCCATGGACATTTATCCTTTTAGCAACAAATCTTTTATCTTATCTGTACTTCAGGACATTTATCTTAGTATACGGTAGCGCAGCATCCTCCATGGACATTTATACCATTTTAGCATAGTCATTAGTTGTAATTCCCTTTTATCAATGCCAAGCGCTGGATTTGAAGGATGATCAAATCCAATCATCCATCTCCATCCGCCAACTTCGGTTACGCCTACGGCCACGCCATGTCATCTACGGCTACGGCTACACCGACAATGATCTCCATCCTCCACTGGGCGATCTCCACCATCTGCCAAAGGTCACATCCTACCATTCACCTTCATCCGCCAACTTCAGTTATGCCTATGACCACACTAAGTCATCTATGTCCATGGCTACACCGACGACAATCTCCGTCCTCCGTCAAGCAATCTCCACCATCCACCAAAGGTCATCTGTTTATCATTTTGTTTTCTTGTATTTTGTCGTAATTGTTGCACAGTTGAATGAATTATGCATTGTTTATCGTTGATCGCAATCACGCAAATTAGAAAGTCTTTTCGTATGGAAGACAGAGGAGCAACTTATCTTCGAAGGAAGAACCCCACCCTCCGACAATCACCTGATTAGCACAAAACAACATATTGCAAGTGGCTGAATAGGCGGCCGATCTTTACAGATTTCGATCATACACGATCGATTACAACATATCTGCCTATATTGGCACTTGGGTTCAGAGTTATTCAATTGAAATCGAGTCGCATAGTCAATTCTGGCACATCTGCACTTATCTCCAAGCGTGGCCGAAAATAGCAAGGAACAATTAGTGCTTGGCGCCGAATCCTTTTCCCAATGCTTGAGGGCCTCATGTTTTTCTCATGCCTCACCTCTCTGGGCACGACTTGGGTGAGACCCGGAACAAGCGATGTGGGTGGGACCCTGAACCTAGGGCCCACCTGGATGTATTCTTTGTAGATCCATGCCGTCCATCTGTTTCTTCATATTATTTTAGGATGGAGTCCCAAAAACGAAATAGATGAAAATTTTAGGTGGACCACACCCCAAGAAAGAGTTATCATTCAATTGTGACCATTAAAAACTTCCTGGAGTCCCCCGTAATGTTTATTGACCATCCAATCTGTTGATAAGGGCACGTAGACAGGGATAAAAGGAAAAAACAAATATCAGGTTGATAGAAAACTTTTGTGGCTCACAAAAGGTTTTTAATGGTCATTAACCAGTGTTTCTTATGTTGTAGTCCACCCAAAATTTTAACCTTCTTCATTTTTGGTACCATAGAACAAAATAATCTGGAAAAGCAGATTAACAGCATGGATCGACAAGGAATACATCCAGGTGGGCCCTAGGTTCAGGGTCCCACCCACATCGCTGGTTCCGGGGTCTCACCCAAGTCGCGCCCCACCTCTCTTGTCCACGTGTGACATGTGTGCTCACCTCTCTTGTGCACGTGTGCAATGGTCTTACCAAGCCCAGCCTGTGAACGACACCTAGCCCGAGCCTGGCCTGACTCGTGTTGGGAAGAGAAACCAAGGCCCATGACCAGCCCATGTGGTCTCGAGCCGAGCCAAGCATTAGTTGGGAAACATTTCTAGAGAAAAAAATATTATATGTATTGGTGATCCAGACCGTTGATCTGATCAGTCCTACTATGGATCGAGCATCCTTAAAAAATCTTTACTAATAGGAGTTTGTAACTTCAACACGAACGGTCTGCAAGCAAATTAGTTTGAAAGAAGATGCAATCACTGTTCGTCCATTGCATCCCCAGGAACTTGATGGCCCAACAAGTGGAGGGTTTGGACATTCTAATCCCACGTTTGAGTCCTCTATGAAAAAATAACGTTTTAAGGGCACGTTTGGATGACCCCTCGAGATTATTTTGGTAAAAATAGTTCTTTTGTAGCCAGTACGAGTTCCAATACATCATACGTATGTGGGATCCAAATCATCTATTAAGATGCACAGTCACGTTACCAGAGATGAGGCCCGTCCCTTCTTCAGGTGGGCCACAACAATGGTATAATTTTCAACCGTTGGTTGACTATCTCGCTATTGTCAACTAGGAATGATATATTAAGAAAATGCACTTGAAAACCTTAAGTGGGCTGACTTGACGGGCTTGTAAACACGGACAACTCGGCCCGGTCGGCCAACGGGCAATGCATGCCTGAGGCTTCATACTCCAGACAAAGCCCAGCACAAAGCATGACTGGTCCACCCCCATCAACAACTACACCAATACGATACATCCATCACAATTTCAACTTAGCTGAGAGCATGTGGCCTTGAGCTCAAATAAGAATTGTCGATCACAAGGCCCACACATGTATCAGGCCCATTTTAAGGCCCACTAGGGGACATTCAATTTCAACTTAGCTGCTGAGAGCATGTGGCCATGATCTCAAATATGAATCGTCAATCAAAAGGCCCACACATGTATGAGGCCCATTTTATGGCCCATTAGGGGACATCCAATTTCAACTTAGCTGACAGCATGTGGCCATGATCTCAAATACGAATCATCAATCGAAAGACCCACACATGTATCAGGCCCATTTTAAGGCCCATTAAGGGACATCATAGGCACCAAGAACCAATACCAAGCTACTTTTAGATGCAATGGTGAATAGAATTGCCACTGTTTGCCTCAGAAAGTTGGAATAACCAACTTCAAATTTCCTCAGTATCAATTAAGAGAAAAGGCCATGTGGCCCACCCAGCCCGACCCATCTTTGGACCAAGCTTGAACCTATTAGCTTAGGCCTGGTATGTGTGGCCTGATAAATTTCAGGTCAGGCCTGTACGCCAAATGTACAATTTCGAGACGCCTCCGTATCATCCATCACACTCCACCAGAGTATCTGAGTTTTCCATCAAGCTGCAAATCCATGGCCATAATTGCAAATTTGCAAATTGGACCTCATGATTTGGATGGTTTGATTCTAGTCACGTGTGTGCTTGGCCCATGGCCATTGAAATAAGCTAGTTCAAGATCATTTGTTCCACGATGATATTTGGATTTGTGACCCATTTCAAGGAATGCTGATTGAGTTGATCCGGAGAATCACTGAAGTCCGTGAATCCATGACATGGCTGAATGTAATTGGCAATATACCCTCTGTTAGAGAGGGGTCCACAACCTCTTTCAAATGTTGCTCCATTAAGTACGTACTTAACCATGGGCCTTTTCTTTGACAAGGGATATGTAGCCAACCACATCCTATCCCTTCTGTGTGGTTTCTGGAATCCACCAAATCTACGTCCCATTTCAAGAGGCATGTGCTTGGACTAAGCTAGCCAGACTTGCATAGGAAGGCCTAACTTTCCCTAATCGATTACTGCATAGGCATACATGCATCTAATTCACCACATTCATCCATGCTACGTCAGAATTTTCCCATGAAACAAAAAATTCAATCAAATCCAATACTTCGGTGGTCCACAGCGCATTATGCCTAAAACCTCTAAATTCACCTTCTGTGGCCCACATGAGTCTTCAAAAGTCCTAATTTTCAAAGAATCCACTCCTTATGTGGCACAACAGATGAGTAGATTGGATTGTATATATTGTTGGGGAAGGATGCACAAACCTTTGGATCTTACAATCCCCAACTAACTAAATTATAGAATATTAATGTAGAAAAACGAACAAGCAATCAACCCAGATGACATTAATAACTTTTTACGTGGAAAACTCTCTAACAAAGGTAAAAACCATGGGACCTCATCAGCCAAACAATCCACTATGCAATAACGTATTACATAATGATCATGAGCTTATAACACGCTCGGATACAATTTTCTTCACCCTTAGGTGGATTACAATCAAAGAGAACCATAATATAAAGATCTAACCGATCCGAGGACTTTGAAAAAGCTATGAACGAACTAGCGTTGTGGATGAATCGTCAAGGACACGGCCTTCTCATTCTTCGATCTTCCTCTCTCTCTCTCTCTCTCTCTCTCTCTCTCTCTCTGTCTCTTCTTCCTTTTCTTTTTTTCTCTCATTTGCTCTAGAACGTATAAATATTGCTTAGGTTACCCTAATCCCGCATTAGTAGTGCTTAAATAGCACTTCGATTGGAATTAGAAATAAACCGCACAAAATAGGAAACTGTATAAAACAGTCGCACTCGCTGTCGGTCGCCCAACCCAATTGGGTTCAATCGCCCGAACCTAGCCAAAAATGTCCAGAGAGCACAAAGAAGAATCCACCGAGTTTGTATCGCTCGAACTTCAACTTCAGTCGCTCGATATTAGGCTCAGTCACCCGATCACCAAATTATCGCTCGCCCTAAACTGTCCAAAACAGTCCAGCAAGTAATTGACCAATCTTGGAGAGTTTCAATCAATTGCCCAATGACCCCAGAATTGCACTCTCTCCACTTCTTATGAGGAGGAACACTCCAACAAATCTCTCCCTTTCAACTGAAGAAAAAGACTTCACAATCTTCAAGCCCACTAAGCTTCTGCAAGCCTCGAATCTTTCCTTAGCTAAAGTCTTGGTCATCATGTCTGACTCATTATCATCCGTATGGATCTTCTCAAGCTATAGCAACTTGTTCTCCAATGTATCCCTAATCCAATGATACCGAATCTCTATGTGCTTTAACTTGAAATGTTGGCTTAGATTCTTACTCAAGTATATCACACTCTGGCTATAACAATAGACCACGTGCTTATCTTGCTTCAAGCCAAGTTCCTATAGGAACCTCTTCATCCAAAGCATCTCCTTGTATGCTTCTGTGATTGCAATATACTTGGCCTCTATCGTAGACAATGTCACACACTTCTGTAGCTTACTCTACTAAGAGACCACTCCTGCAAATGTGAACATGTACCTTGATGTAGACTTCCTAGGGTCTATGTCACGTGCCATGTCTGCATCTGTATAACCCTCTAACAAAGGTTTCCCTTCACCGAAGCATAGGCTTAATTTTGAAGAGCTCCTTAGATAATGTAGTGTCCATTTTACTGTTGCCCAGTGTTGTTTGTCAAGATTGGCAAGATATCGGCTCCATTAGTGCACTTATTTGTGGCATATTAATGCACCTTATTTTTCAATCACGTGTGTCCATATGTTGTAATGTCGGTTGAACCTTGGCAAGTTGAAGACTGAAGATTCAAGTGAACAATAAGCATCAAGGAAGAAAATATAAGTAAATTAGAGATACCTTTGTGACCCTAACCCTTAGAACCAAAATAACCATAACTTCTAAATGACTTATGATTAAATAGGTAAGCTTTTAGTCATCATAAACTGGCCTTATAAGAAGTCCCAAAAGACCATCCTTTAAGGCCTAATAAGAGGTTCATGAGCTGTTGTAAATATTCACCCCAAACAGCAGAACTCATTGTGTTATCGGCTGCGGGATCGGCCGACCGACCAATCGGATCGACAGGCCGAAAAGGGCCAAAGTTGGACAGCAAAAGAAACATGTGTTCAGGCCTAAATCGACTGGCAAACAGTTAAAATTAGCTAGCCGACGGGCCGTGTCGACATGCCAATTTGTGGCTGATTCATACAACAAGCCACATGGGGAATTTGATCGGCCGACTGGCCCATTTTGGCCAATCGACAACTAGCCATTAAAGCTCATTATTCAACCATTTGAGCTTTATCTATATAAGAACATGGATCGGCTCTTGGGCTTAGGAGATGAATTTTAGTGCATTATAAGCCATCCATATTGTAACTATTATTAGACTCTAATACTAAGTCAAATCAAGCTATCTTCCTTGTAATTCATCACATGTTGGAGCATTTAAAGATCGATTGAAGATGAACTTGTTCCATCTTGATCTCTAGATGTTTAGACACCGAATCTATAGGTCAAACCTTCGTCTAGACCTCTCTTAAAGATTTTTCAAGTAAATCCTTCTAGGTATATAACTCAGCACTAATTGTAGAAGATTCAACCTACCTCCTATCACTTTGGGCATCTCAAAGGAGCATCGGATGTAAGACAATTGATCGTTGGAGCTTAAGTCGTAGAAAAGCATCGGCATCCAAGATCGATGGAGCAAGAGGGGAGCTGATTTAAGCATAGGAGAGCGATAAAAAAAAAACCCTAAGAAAGCACAACAAATGAGGCTCAATCAAACAAGTTGTCAATTGTAGGAGTTCATTGGCACTCTTTCCTTAGGTAGGATGGAGTGTGAGATTTTGTAACCCAAACTCAACAAGGTCTTTAAGTAAGGAGCCTCCGGCGGGAGAAGAACGTAACGTTGATGGTTAGTCTATTGAAAACCACGTAAGTCTCTAAGTGGGGAGCCTCCGACGGAAGAAGCACGTGAGTTCTTGTGTAGAATCAAGGTTGAGGGCTAGCCTATTGAAAACCTCCGTTCAGGTTGAGAGGTGAACCTGTGTGTAAAACCTTTATTTAAGGGTCGAAAGGTGAAACTAATTTAAAACCTCTGTTTAATGATATTCGATGTACTCAAGGAGTGAGTATCACAATTAGGAGTGGAGTGGGAAGACTGAACCACTATACATGCTTGTGTTTGTAATTGATTTGAGCACATTATTATTATATTAGTATTAGTTTAATTATCAATTATATGAATGCTTGAATGGAATGTATGTTATATACATGATAGGTAGATTCACACACAAGATGTATTTTCACTAATTAGACTAGTCGGTAAATTATTATATCTTTTGTAGTTTATGTGATTAGACCCACTTTAGCTTATAAGCTAAGTGCTATTTGCTTAATTCAGTTTAATTGATTAGGTAGTTTTAATTAGGCAAGAGTTTTTAAAATGTCATAATTACCCCCTCTAGGACTTAGCCATAGTTCTAGTAGCTTTGCCAAGCTTTCGCGCACAGCGGAGGGTGTCGTGTTGGACGATTTGATGTAATTTCAGGCTCACCATGCCAACTGTAAATGCTCTGTCTGGGAGTGCACACACAATAGCATACATCAAACTTCTTACCATTGAAGCATAGGGTATCTTTTGCATCTCTTACAACTGTTCATTGGTCTTCGAACACTGTCTGTCGCTTAATTTGAAGTGATCATCGAGTGAAGAATTAACTGGCTTCGATGTCTTAATGTTAAACATTTCTAAGACATTTTAAACATATTGCTCTTGTGATAACCATAATTTTCTGCTGCTTTATCACATGTGACTTCCATTCCTAGAATTTGTCGAGTTG
Organism: Liriodendron chinense; assembly: GCA_003013855.2. Taxonomy (NCBI): domain Eukaryota; kingdom Viridiplantae; phylum Streptophyta; class Magnoliopsida; order Magnoliales; family Magnoliaceae; genus Liriodendron; species Liriodendron chinense. The sequence continues at coordinate 1,045,114 of ML058327.1, read as the reverse complement.
AACCCAAGTCTTTCATCACAAAAGACTTGCTCAAGTCCTGCTTTAGCCTGTCAATCTTCTTGATGTCATTTCCCATGATGAGTATATCATCAACATATAACAAAAGGATGAGAAAGTCACTGTCATACGCCTCCTTGCTAAGAGCTAAACCCAGGGTTGTACGGGCCATTCGAGAACCTTCGTGTAAACACACAGTGGTTTGACTCCATTTAATCGTACCCATCTTCAACATGAATGAGCCAAACACCATTGTCTCGGATCTTGCTTCTGTTACTGGCAGTTGCGCTAAAAGCTCGAGCTGTTAGGGAACGACATAACTATGCATGTCAGGGGGTTTGTTGACGCCTCCAACACCTCCCCTCACATGCGGGCGGTTTACTGGCCTCGCATGTGATACTCTGGACTGATACAATACCGGATGCCCTATAATTCTGAATTTTGCAAACCTCGGGACTTGAACACCAGACGTCCTACTCTGATACCATGTTACTGACCGGTTGCACTAAAAGCTTGAGCTGTTAGGGAACGATAAAACAATGTATATCAGGGGGTTTGCTAACACCTCCAACAACTTCGACCCGTATAAGCTCTTCTTCAACTTACACACCATGTGCTCCTTTCCTTTTATTTTGGTCCAATGGCCACAATTTTTTTCTTCTTGGCTTTTCGTGGCTGGTTCTGAGTTATAGGGTCACAAATCGGGTGATCTAAGCCATCCATTATTTTTTAGAAGGGTCTTGCACTTAATGTTTCCTTTATGGTTGAGTTTTAAAGTCTCATTTGACAAATAAGTGCAGCTTTAATCAGAATGCAGCTGGAATATTGAATTTTGGTAGGTGTTAATCCATGGCTCTGATTAAAGGGTCAGGAGTAAAAAAAACTCTAGATTGAGACTGATAATCCTGCTTGGGATGAGCATGGGGTTCTACCTCTAAATTTGACTGGGCGTTCGATGGTAATAAGGAAATCTAGGTGCAGTTTTATTGGGGTATAGCTAGTTGGTTCAAGAGTAGTGTCTACACTTGTGTTCTAACAAATGTTCAAGAGTAATGTCTTTGCGATTTAGGTGGAGTGTCTACACTTGTGTTCTAATAAATGTTTTAATGGTTGGCATTCAATCCTCACCATGTTCCATTGTCCTTCACACTTGAATTTTGGCTTTACCTCATATTTTATCCCATGTCCTAACATTGTTTGGCGAAATGGACGGGCGGAGTGGATTTCTCATAAACATCATAGTGGGCCCACTTAGCTTCCCATCATAGTCCTGCAATTCATACCTTTTGCGATCCTATAGTCAGAAACTTTCAATATCTATCTTTTGATTTGCACACAACAGATCCACTTTGTCTATCAATTTTGCTAGTTAACAAGAAAACAACGTTCCAATGTTCAGGTACATCCAAAACTCATGCGGGCCACACCAACTTCAATGGTTGCCAAGGAAAACGTCCACCATAAAAGTGAGTGAAGCATCATTTTTAGAGTGGTCATCTTGTTTTACGGTGGCTGTTTAAGTCAAATTCCAAACGTGGTATCATAGTTGGATTATAAATACCATATGTATGTGGACCACTCTAACCAATTACCACAATCTGTTGGTTAACATCTGTTGGGGTTCAAAATTTCACCCATGATAGAGGGTGAATGATGGCTCAAAATGAATGGTTTGGATCGGTTCAAGACCCGAAAAATAGCCATAAAAGTGATAGAACACTTTCCATACATGTAATACACATAGAACTCATGCAAAAGAATAGTACATATGGCTATGCATACCTAAAGCCTGCATGAGCACATGCAATCATTAAGCTAAGCCATCACGTGCATGCAACCAACTCATGCATACTATGCATAACCACACATGCCACACACATGTACCTTGTTTTGCATGCCATGAATGCAACCCATACATCCCATGCGTGCTACCCATGTATGAAGCCCATGAAGGCACTGAGTATAAATGTAACTCTCATCTATGCCCATGCATATATCTCAAACATATATACATTCACACCATGTAAGAACACTATTCTCGTGTAACCCATCCATACATGCATGCATAACACATATAAACCATGGACCATGCCTAAGACTAACATATGAAACACACGTGTCATCCATGCAACAAATGCATATACGCCACAAACTACATGTTCACATACATATGCAATGCATGCACGGCCTGAACACCACCAACATATCACGTGCACACATAAAACCACAATATGTACGTACGTTCACATTGCCCATGGTAATGTTCCCACCAGACGTTGTTCTCTATACCCCACCAAGGAGTATATACTTGATCTAAGTCGATCATCTGTTTCACCAACCCATTTTACCCCTTGGGACAGAAAATGAAGAAGATCTGAGTCCTATAGAGACTACACCAGGAGAAACATTGGAGGAAGAATTGTCCATGGTTGGAAGTTGGCAACATACATAAAGCATGTAAAACTCACACTTTAAACTTCTCAATTTGTGAAAAAAAATAACTTTATGAGCTTATTGTTGTGGGGCCCCCATCGTGATGCATAAGGGTAATCCAAACCTCCCAGACATCTTGATAGCTTATTTTAACCCTTGGGACTAAGTATGAGGCATATCTGAAGCTCAGGTGGGACACACCATAGGAAGATCAACGCTCACCATTATAACTCCCAAAATGAGTGATCACTGGTTAAACCTCTCTAGTGGCGCGCCACAATATTGTTTTCCAAGATCTGAACCGACCAGAGTATCCTAGGGGGGTCACACACATGGAACATTTAAATGATTGCTCGACCCAATATCTGTGTGAGCCCCAAATATCATTCAACGGCAAAACAACGGTGACACTATTTCCTATGGTATGGCCCACATGAACATCTGATTTGCCTCAAACTTGGGCCCACCCCATAGAATAACACTCCCGAGCCAATGGACGGCTTTGATCCTGACCCATAGACTATAAATGGTACCCACCTAAAAGTTTGCCAAACACGTGGAAACATGTAAAAAAAGTCACAGTCGTAAAGACATGCGCCCAAACGCTGTTGAAAATTGGTTATTGATTGAAAACATATGTGGGGCCACCATGATGCCCTTTGAACCATCTGAAACATTTAGAGAATCACAAATGCCCACACGTGTCATATGCATAAATGCTAGCTTGATCTGATACTTCTATGGCTCCACATGAGTCTTCAACGGTGATTGAACGGTGAAACTGTTTCCTCTCGTATGGCCCACCTGGAACTCAGATTTAGGTGAAACTTGAGGCCACCTCCTAGAATGACGACCCTAAACTAATGAACTGCTCAGATTTGGGACCCACGAACTACAAAGGAGACCCACTAACAAGTTTTCCAAAAGACGTTCGAACCATGCAAACTCATGTTATATACGTATGGTCAACATCAACCGACATCCAATGCCTCTAAGAGTCCACCATCTGAGTGCTTTGGAGAAGCCGACCTGTTCATAGGATCAGTGTAGTCCACACGTGCCAGAGTACACAAGATTAACCTGATCCAAGTTTCAAGTGGACCACACCATAAGAGGATATATATATTTACCATTACAACTCCCAAACCAGCAACTATATAAACGGGTTGCGTGAGTGGCATTCAAGAAAATGAGAGAGAAGAGGAGAGAGGAGGGCGGGATGAGATTGGGAGTTTTTCACATGCGCCCACCCTTTTGAGGTGGAATACATGCGCCTGAATGCATGCACCCATCATTCCAAGGTGGGAGACATGCGCGCCCGGATGCATTCCCCAATGGAGGGATACATGTGCCCGTCCTTCTAAGGAGGGACACATGCGCCCACTATCCAACTACCAAAAAACTAGGGAGAATGCACTAAGTGAAAGGGGGACATGCGCCCAACTTTGTTGGCCAAAGTGGTGAAGCCACATGCGCCCATCTCCACCCACCAGGCGCATGTGCAGAGCCACATGCGCCCGGAAGAAATCTTCTCTCTCTCCCTTCTTGTATGTTGGTCACGTGCGCCCACTCCATGTCACATGCGCCCACCACCCTACATGTGTTCACTCTCATAGACATGCGTCAGCCCTCTTCCAACATGCGCCTGGACTGGCCACACCGGAACTGCACTGCACATCTCTCTGCACTGCACTGCACATCTCTCTGCACTGCTTGCACTTGCCACTACACACTGCACACCTTATTTACATAAAAACGCTTTAAGTAAATGGTTTCCATTTATTTTAAGTTATTTATGTAAATAAGGAAGTACCCCCCATTTGGATTTAATAAAAAATACTAAAAAAATAAATTCCAACAACGAAGATTTTGATTTTCCATCCGAAGTACAAATTGCAACTTTTTGGCACTTCCCAAAAAGTTTGCCTTTTGATTGAAGGGGTTTTCTTTTAATCCAAACCGTCTAAAAAATCTGAAATACCCTAATTATGCTAAAACACCAAAGTCCAGGTGAAATATTCATGATATTTTATTGTCGATCTGTGGATATATAAAAAAATCCAGATTTTTACTTAGAATTTTCAAGCAGCGAAATGACTAGAATATCGTTTTAATGCAAATTTGTACAGAAATGAAGTTATGACTAAATAATATTGATTGCTTCATGCATTAACACCTATCTTGCTTAATCTAGCATTCATTCACTGCTTAATCTACATTCATCTTGCTCAATCAAGCACTCGTCTCTACTTAATCTAGCACTCATCTTTGCTTAATCTAGCATTCATTTAACTAGACATGTATTCAACTTCACATGGCATACATACTATTGTGTTCTCATATACATTCATTCTCATATGACATATCTTCTATTGTATTCATCACATACAATCAATCTCATATGATATACATTCAATTACATTCATTGTACATTGAATGTCCCTTATCTCGTTACAATGCCCTACACATTTATGCATGCGTGAGCAGGTTTTCTTCTTATCTCTCGTTGTGTATTAGCTATCAACAAAGGTACGAGGTCGGGATCACTTCTGAAGACAAGTTGACAGACTCCAACCTTACTCGACAACTGATTATAGGAACTTTGTATCGATTATGTTCATTGCACAATTAGGGTTCTGCCTGGATTGAGGCTCAAGACTAACCAAAAGGGACTATGGTTATCACAAGAAACCACAAACAAAAGAGTTCTAACTAAGCTTGAAACATCCTGCTATAGATTGCTATTATGAAAAAGACAGTCGATGCCCTACCCATCGACAACGGGTCCGTCGGTTGAGCTGATGAGGCAGTTGCGGATTGCTTTCCTAAGGCCACCTGTTCACAGTAACAGGCGCTGGCTTCAGGTTATGCCGACCAACATTTCGATGTTCGTGTATTCCAACGGTCACCTGTTCACAGTAACAGGCGCTGGCCCAGAGTTGCACCACTCGAACCCTGACAGTCTCTCAACCCGGACAATCCGAAAGAAAATGGGACATAGACATCCGGCTTGTCTAAGAAACATGGCTCAGTCCATAACAAGAAAATAAATAGGTCTCTACGACCATGAACTCAAAGACGATAGTCCCCGATGACTTAGTCACCTGCTCGATCTATCCGGGCCTTGTCTTGAATACTCCATCTATTGTACAAACATTATTCATAGTAGAGCTTTGTCGCTTTGTGCCATGATTTTCTCCCGCAAGGGTTTCCACGTAAAAATCTTTGTGATCTCTATGGTGTGCATGATTTACATTGATATTTCCTCATTTGCTTTATTTAATCTATTTATAATGTATACATTCATTTACTTTTACCTTTTAATCAAGGGTGATTAACCATTGATGTAATTAAGGGCTCGTGACAAATATCACAGCCTGGAATGTAAAAGATCTCAGAATCACTGGAATAAAATTCGCCTTGCGATATCTCTCTTGTGTACACTTTGTGATTACTTATGATTGTCTACAAATGTCTCTATACTCAGAATTCTCCCAGAATAATGAAACACAGGAAGAAAAAAAACTGCCTTGAGCGATTTTTCTAGTTCTAACCAACTGGCAACTCTGCTGGGGAATTCAAACAATACCAGAATCTCTAGTTCTTTATGAGTAAATGGACATTCTAAGATAAATCATTTGCAGACACTGATGTGTACATAAGAAAGGTTACCGTGAGGAGAAATGTTCGGCGTCTTCACGGGCGCCAAACTGGCGACTCTCAACGGGAACGTTATTCCCTTCATCTTTAAGGCAAAAGCATTTGAAATCGAAGTTTTCAAAACTTTCAAAAAAAAAATCCTAAAGTTTTAAAAGATAACAGAAGCATGTGTATTCTTGTTGCACATTTAGTTTTATGTCTAACTTTTATTGCAACTGGTAAGGTCGTGCACTTTCTATATCTATTTGTAGAATGCTCTAATGGACATGTGATTGTGCAGTGAAAGTTATCGAAAATACTAACCTTAAGAACAGGAGAAATGTCGTATGTACTTATCTTTTTGGTGACTGGAGGATTCTACTTCTCGCATTCCACTATGACAACACCAACCGCTTCCAAGTCTGGCTAACAGCTAACTCGAAGCCGCAAACAGCCGAAGGGAATGAAGAAAACAACGATGAAGACTCCATATTAGAAGACCATTGTGGTCAAGGCATGCCACACCATAAAAAAAAAGGGGGCAGTGGCAACCAGAACAAGTTAACAGCGCTTCCACTGCTGACCAGACTACAGTAATGTGGCCACAAAAGTTCATACGCTTAGTTGGTAATTCCCAGCTCTTTTGGAAGTGAACCACCTAGACAGGGGGCAGATCAAGCCGATTATGACGGTCACGAAACCAAGAGAGAGGATTGTCATTGAGACCAGTCAGATGAAATCAAGGCCAATTCGTGAGGAGCAGCTAGTATAGGTCGTGATGGTGTAGATAATTGAAGGCGAAGAGCCGATCAAACAAGATGTTGAACCGTTAACAACTCAAGAGCAGATCAACGAATTGACCGAAGCTCAGTTATTGAGGTGAGGAAGGAGATCTAGTAGGGCTCTCAATGGAGCGGGTCAGATCCGAGATCCGATTCGCTCCGAATCCATATAATGCGGATTTGGATCTTAAAATAGGTCCGATTAGTTAAATGGACCGAATATGGATCTTAAAATAGGTCTGATTACTTAAATGGAGTGGATACGGATTCACAAGAACATATCCGAGTTAGATCCGAATCCGATTAAGATCCGACTCATTGTCACCTTACTGTATATGTCATATTCTTGTTGGCCATCTGTTTTACAAATTATTTTAGGCCATTTGGACCATACCATAGTAAATAGTGGGATTTGCATCATTTTTCTACTAAATTAAATATATTATATTATATATTTTATATCATATATTTTTTAGATTTGTAATGGGGGTGCATTCAGACCTAGATCCGACCCGAATCTGATGGTTATATGGATTTTTGATCGGAAATGGATCTAACAATTTATAAATGGATCGGATATGGATATCACCTTTTGGATCCGAGGTGGATCCGAATCCGATCTGAATCCGTCTACAGGTATACGGACTTGGAGTCGGATCCAACTGGATCCGATCCAGATCCGACCCATTGAGAGCCCTAAGATCCAGGATGCCTTAGCCACCCCAATTGCACAGAGAATAGCCCGTAGTGCCGCTTCACTACTCGACAACCGACAAAAGAATCACAGGGGGCAGATCAGGCCATTTATACAGAAAACCATTGAAGAGACAGTAGAAACGATCGTCATCAAAGTCATTCTGACAAAGCAGAAGCCGACACGTGAGGGGCGATCAATGCAGGACACGGTGGTTTAGGTGGCCCAAGATGAAGAATTGTTTGAACAGACTAATTAACCGCCAGCAATCCAAGAACAAATTAATGAGCTAGTTCAAGATTCAAAATGACTTAACAAAGTAGTCGAAGGACATTCATGATGCTCTGGCAATCCTAATAGCGCAGGGGGCCACTCAAAACATCATTTTCGCCCAAGATATCACAGGGGGCAAGTAATGGGTTTTCTCATCAAACGAATGAGCCAGTGAAGTGGCGGTCAATCTCATAGCTAGAGAAGTAGCCCAAGCAGTAGTCAACTTGATAATCAAAGTAACAATCAAAGCAGCTATCGACTCAAAAATTACAAGAGCGGAAGGAAAAGGAAATTGCTAGCCGACTCAGCAGGTTCCTGTGAGTACCGTAGTGCCATGGGTGATCCCTAATGAGTCTACAATCTTGCCGAACTCTTTATGGGCACAAAGTCACTGAACTCTACATATGTACAAATATACCCTTGCACTCCGGATCTAAACGAGTTCAGAAACAAATATACCCTTGCACTCCGGGTCTAAACGAGTTGAGAAACACATATACCCTTGCGCTCCGGGTCTAAACGAGTTGAAAAAATACTCCAGGTTATGAGAATAAACTGAACCATACAATCTCCAGGCTACGAGGATAAACTGAACCATACAATCTCCAGGCTACGAGGATAAAATGAACCACACAATCTCCAGGTTACGAGGATAAACTGAACCACACAATCTCCAGGCTACAAGGATAAACTGAACCACACAATCTCCAGGCTACGAGGATAAACTGAACCATACAATCTTTAGGCTACGAAGATAAACTGAACCAGATCCCTCCAGGTTATGAGGTAAAACTGAACCAGATCCCTCGAGGTTATGAGGTGAAACTGAACCAAATCCCTCTAGGGTATGAGGCTAAACTACACCAGATCCTTCTAGGGTATGAGGTTAAACTACACCAGATCCCTCTAGAGTATGAGATTAAACTGAACCACATGAATATCAATCAATCGATCAAATCAAATATGAAAGATCCATATAAATAGAAACCGCCATATGGGAATGAAATCTTTGCATCAATCAGATCGAAATGAAATCACCATATCATCAAGCAAGATCCTAACATCATGTGAATCAAATATCCACATCATCGGATCAAAGCTAAATCTCTGCTTCACTCCGATCAATCATGAATTCAAGATGTCCACTCATAATCATTGATCATAATCATATCTTCAAATTTTCGGATCAATCCAGTTTGATAAGAGGGTGGTATTCTATAGAGAATCTGCATGAGATGCAATGTTTTCATATTATTATTTCATCATGATCTTCTTGTTATCATTATGACATTCTTGCATTCTTCTACTCTATATGAGAGCAATTAATAGTTGTTGGTCTTTTATATATGGTTTCATATATGTCACTTCACATCGGAGCATCTATAACTTTATCTTATAAACGATTTCGCAATGAGAGTACACGATTGAGGACTACGGTTAGACGACCTTCTATATGGATTTCTAGGGCATGAAAGTGTTCTTCAGGAAGATATCTTTATAAATTCAAGTCTTTGTATGCGATGATTATTCCTTTATATGCCTGGTTCCCTGAAGAACATTACTTTACAAGACTATGAGTCAGATACACTCGGGGCAAGCTCGACACATGGTGAGAAGCCCAAGTATAGAGAAGAAATTGCCGGGGGCAAGCCAGCAATCCCAATATAATGCTCCATGTCACGAGCTTAAACTGAATCCCATATAATACTCCACGTCATGAATCTAGACTGAATTTAATCTCTCAAGAAATGATCGATTATGATTAGACTGCGATACTCCATGTCATGAGTATAAACTGAATCTTATGTTGTCAAGATGCGGGACTTGATATTACATCCCTGGAGGCGAGCGTGGAGCATAAGAAGCTTATATATTTACCAAAGCAACGACATAGAAATAAGCACCAACATAGTCAGAAGGGAAGTGATTTTACCAAATACCTATCTTCTTTCAATACATTTGCCTTGCTGCACATGCATCTCTTTATTCATTTATCACTTCGCTTGTTATTGTCATTCAAATTAGCACAATACTTATATACATTACACCTTACATAAACATGAAATGATAAACTGTTGCATAGAGCATGATTGCAATTTCATAATAGTACTATCATCACATTGTTACCTAAACTTGAACATCACATCGTAAGTTCACGAGATATCATACAAACTCGTGCGAGATACTTGTGTCTATCCTCTCGCCAAATAAAGCACATCAAGAAAATACGAGCAAAACGAGTTCAAGAAGACAAAGCAACAACGAAAGTAGTATCGTGATCAAGTCCAACGGTTAGCTTTGGTGTTCTGACAAGCCTAGGGAAAGGGCCAAAGCTGTCACACTCAACGTACCTCATATTTCTTCAATCATCATAAAGTGCAGAGACATGCAGGCCATTAAACCCTAACTCTTAGGCCGCTATCATTCCTCTCCCAACTTGAGGAATGCCCACTAGTGCCACCAAAGAAAGTAATGCAAAAGAAGCAAGCTCTACAACTTGTTATACGCTTCCACATTGTTTGATAACAATTATAGATCTCTGAATGTATATCTCGTCCACCGGTATCAGTCGTGAATCTTTATACATATACTTTATTGACATCAGTTACAGAATTTCGTGTACATATATTTCTTCATTATTGTCACGGATCTTCTTATACATATATTCTACCAGTATCGGCTATGGATCTTTCTGTACGTTCCTCTGACCGGTATCACTCATAGGCTCCTGCGTATATCTGTCATCATCCTCAGCTACTGGGTTATATATATGTAAGAACCTGAGTTCATGCAGGTAGTATTACACTTGTGTACATGTAAACCTAGGATTAGTCAAATGTTGCAGGCACTTAGAAATGTTGTAGAGTAGTATCTTGATCCGTTAGTCTAATAGGTGGATCGAATTTCGAGGACGAAATTCTGTGTAAGGGTGGTAGAATGTAACATCCCAAAAATTTAGGCGCACGAGTAAGTACACGAGTGCGTGTTCACATGTGAGAAATTAAATTCTAAACTGTATTGTTCACACGCATACACACATGTATACAGTTTATACGTGCCCAGACAACTTATCAAGCCTCTAAAAAACTTAGAGTACCCAGTTAAGTTGATAGACCGACCGTTAGGATAATCTGTCGTTACTAGACTAGAAGATTTCACCGTCCACTCCGAATTCGAATTACGCGATCAACCGCCGTACATTATCCTGTACACATGTATGTCCATAAATAAGAACCGTACATCGTGTCCATCACAAGGTATATCCTTAGACCAGTGATTTCTTGGTCCTATGAACCTGCTCGGGTGTGTTTGTAACACCCTAGGATTTTAGAATAATTTAAATTATAATTTAGTTAATTATTTAATAATTTAAATAAATTGAAATATTGATAAATTAATAATAAATCATCCGTAGGGAATTACTATATGGTCTCTTTGTTAAAGTTGCTTAGAATAAACCCTAGAACAACATGGAAGTGATAGATTTTACAAAACTCGTAAATTTATGATAATTACGAAAATGCCATTAGTTAAACTTAAGTTATACCACCTTTTTAAGTTTTATGATTTTTGAACATCATTTTCACACGAAACTCTATATACTAGTTTTAGGACACGATCTAACCATACACGTCAAATTTCAACCCTCCGATCATTCTACAAATGTCCAAATCAGAAAATGGGCCATAAGTGGGCCGCCTTAACTTAGATCTGCCTCATTTTTCTCATGGGCGACTAAATTCTTGTTATCCACCATTTGAACGGAGGTAATGACCTCTAACTATTACAAGTGGGCCCCACATGAAAGTGGAGCACGAAATTTGTGTTTACGTGCACGTAAAGTTACCTTTTTAAATCATCTTCTTCTCACGACATTTTCAGCGGACGCTGTTACAGCGTGGACGTACGTGGTCTTTGCAATGCAACGTGGCTTATTCAACGTACGTCGAACCACCGTTTTCAACCAATACGAACTTAGATTCCCAAGATCCGGGTCTTTGCAATGCATGGACGTTCAAGATCAATTGTAATAGGGTCGTGTGGACCCCACCTATCTTTTCAACGATCATAGGTGGCTTAACCTGCGAGAAACAGAAATCGAATCCAACTTTGATTCGGAAACCTCCAACCGTTAAGCGACGACCGTGGGCCCCACACCATCCACTGTCTGGGCCCCATGTAACTGATCCAAGACACCCATCAGATTAGCACCCCAGTCGTAGTCGGTTCATTTAAATCTTGTAGCCTCTCGAAGTTTGCATGGCCCACTCCAACCCATCCTTCCAAGACCGACAGATTATGATTCGCGTAAGATCCGCTGATCCACTCCGCATGATCAGTCCAAACTTCACCCAAAGAATCGTGTGGACCCCACCTACATTCACAACGGCTCCAATGCGCAAGAACTCTCCAGCACAAGCAGTTTCCTTCTCCAACTTGGATTCAATCAAAGATCCCTTCCGTACTGTGCAACCAACTCCCAGCTGATTATAAACCCACCGTAGGCTTCTCTACTCTCTCTAGAAAAACGTAGAGATAAAGAGAGTGAGAGAGAGATCCGTTAGAAAGAGGGATTGGGTAGAGAGAGAGAGAGCAGTTAGAGAGAGATAGAGAGATTGTGTTGCTGCTGTTGATGCTGGGGCAACGTCCCAGACCAAGAGAAAGAAGGAAGAAGAAAGAAGAAAGAGGAAGAAAGAGAAGAAAGAAGGAAGAAGAAGAAAAGAAGAAAGAGAAAGAAAGAAAAAAGACCGAGTCGACTCGCTGAGTCAACTCAGATTCAAGTTAGGTCCTATTTGAAGCCTAGAGATTAGCAAATCGGTGAGTGATTTATCCCACGTAATTTTCTATGTTAATGTTCTATGTGTTCTTCTTTGTTTACGTTCAAGTTATAAAGACTCCTTCTCTAGCTAGGAATCTAGGTATACTTTTATACATTCTTTTTATCATGGGATCCTAGATTAGGGATTCACTCATCTCCGATTTTTATGACCTCAAAGGTTCACCTACTAATTATACTTATTGAGTTAATTGTCTCAACTTTTCCTTTTAATGCACGTGTCAGAATTCTACACAATTTGATTTAGTATTTCTTACATAGGATGCCATCAACATTCAACTCTAAATACATGTAGTATTCTTAAGATTTCACATAGTATTATTCTTAAATGTAATGATCGATATCAACGTAAATTTAAATAATACGCAATACATAACTCTTGGAAAAACCTTAGCCAATTGTCAACGAACTAAACTTTACACGATGACCTTCTCAAAATCCCTCGATCCACGATAACTAAAACTAGATAAAGAATTATATGAATGAAGATTACCCATGCATGGTGTGCTTGTGATTGAATCATTGAATGCATTGCATGCTTGGAAGGTGCCCTCATAACTCATGACATACGCATTCATTATACACTACGGCAGAACAGGAGCATGGTTGATTTGACTCCTGGCGTGTATGGTTGATTTGCCGCCTCGCTGTACCGGTTAGGTGAGCATGGTTGATTTGCGACAGGTTCCTAATGTTCAGTGGCAGCGAGTTCTGGTCGTTTCACTTGTTGAGCATGGTTGATTTGCTCGGTTGGATCAGTGGTGCATGGTTGATTTGCCCACTGGCGTGCATGGTTGATTTGCCGCCTCGTTGTACCGGTTAGGTGAGCATGGTTGATTTGCGACAGGTTCCTAATGTTCAGTGGCAACGAGTTCCTAGACGTTTGTTGCTCTCACACGTATCATAACATACATGACATCATATTCCATTCATAATAAAACATCAGTATATTAATTATAACCTTATCCTCGTATATTTCATACAATTATATCCGTTGATGATTCACGTCCTATCTCTTATTAACTAGAATATTACCTGTGATGGAAATGACCTCACTGGGCTTTTAGCTCACCAAAATCACCACAGTTCTTGCAGGTTCACAGGAAGAAAAAGACATAGATGGAGCAAAGTACTCAGAGGGTCACATATCACACGAGCGTCGAATGTAATCGATTTATTTTAGTTTTGTAAAATTCAATGTAACAAGACATTAGTGGAAGAGAAACTTTATATTTGGGATTTATTTTAGTTATGCGATGTGTGGAATGGAATTTCAAGGAATCTGTGCTCGAATTTTTCAATTCACACCCTGAAACTCGGGCTTTGGGTGATTGTACTCGGGTTCCGAATTTCAGGGCGTGACAATATATCTGCAGTCATCCCCAGCTACCGGATTATATATATATATATATATATATATATATATATATATATATATATATCTGCTAATCACCGACACCTACATGATTCTATACATCCTTTATTATCGCTTGTTATAGGATCCAGTCATATCTGCCGCCAACATCAGTTAAAGAATTATAGGATCTTCTATTAGCATCATTGGAGGGTCAGGACTATGGATTCATACACCTACCGGTCGAATACTCCAAGGGATCAACAACGAGTGAAAGTAACCCCACACCACAATGAATTTGCTACACAGTAAACCAAGTCAGCATAACTAAGAAGGAAGTGAAGAAGACGGAAGTACTATTAGAAGATAACAAGATTAGGAGGATTGAAGTTTCAGTCTCACAAATATAGGTTAAATCAGTATTTTGCCTTCATGCCACGTCAATACAAGAGTTACGGCTGTAAAACCGGAAGTACAGCAAGATCCCAAAGGGAAGCAAGAAGAACCAGAAGATCCTTATACCTCCATGGTATGGCAACACTCAGATGAAGTCTACATAATTGAAAAGGGAGAAAAAAGCACTCTGTTAAAAAAAATGATGATGATGAAATGATTTAGCTGGACCTGGTTTATAAACTTGAGCCTAGGAACCAGTGCATTGCATGGTAGATCATAAACGCCCAGCGCAGCGCACCGAGGGGGCAATTGTTGGGGCTCAAAATTTCACCCATGATAGAAGGGTGAATGATGGCTCAAAATGAATGGTTTTGCCTTTTATAATGTATACATTCATTTACTTTTGCCTTTTAATCAAGGGTGATCAACCATTGATGTAATTAAGGGCTCGTGACAAATATCACAGCTTGGAATGTAAAAGATCTCAGAATCCCTGGAATAAAATTCGCCTTGCGATATCTCTCTTGTGTACACTTTGTGATTGCTTATGATTGTCTACGAATGTCTCTATACTCAGAATTCCCCCAGAATAATGAAACGCAGGAAAAAAACTACCTTGAGCGATTTTTCTAGTTTTAACAACATCGAAATACGAGGACAATCCCTGGGACATAATCATGGATTTATTAACAAATTAGTACTCTTGTCTATCGTAATTAATTATTTAGGTAGCCTTTTTAAAACTTTTTTAGACCTTTAATAGTAGTAAGTATTTTTCAAGATAAAAATGCTCTTGCTAATTCTCTTTCTTCTTTTTCTTCTTCCTCATTTTTTTTTTGAAAAAGACAAATAAATTAGAAAATGCCTCTCTAATATCTTCTTCTTTAAAACATAAAAAGAGAATGAAAAAAAAAAAGTCAAGTAAATAAAACAACTCACCTTCTTCTTTTCGTTCTCCTTCTTTTTCTTCTTTCTCCTTTTATGAAAAAAGGACAAATAAATCATAAAATTAACTAATGAACATAAAAAAATATTCTTGATCTTCTTAAATAAAAAGAGAATAAAAATAAAAATATGAAATAAATAAAACAATGTACTTTCATCTTCTCTTTCTTCCTCTTTTTTCTGAAAATTAAGACCCAAACGGTCAATAAAGAATTAAGACATTAACAATCAACAGATAACTAAGACCCTAACAGTCAACTGAGAATTAAGACCCCTAACGGTCAACTGAGAACTGAGCTCCTAACACTTAGTAGAGAACCAAGACCCTAACAGTTAACAGAGAACTAAGGCCCTAAGAGAATTGAGATCCTAACAGTCAACAGATAACTGAGACCCTAATAGTCAACAGAGAACTGAGACCCTGGCAATCAACAAAGAGCTGAGACCTTAACAATCAACAAATAACCGAAACCCTAATAGTCAACAGAGAACTTATCCCATCCTTATAAGGGCAATTGTGAACTGTGATCATAATAATCAATAGAGAACTGAGACCCTGTCCTTAGAAGGGAAACTGCGACCCTAATAGTCAATAGAAACTAAGATTGTGTCCTTACAAGGACAACTACAAACTGTGACCCTAACAGTCAACAGAGAATTAAGACCTTGTCATTACAAGGGCAACTATGAATTGTCGACCTAGCAATCAATAGAGAACTGAGACCTTGTCCTTACATGGGCAATTGTGAATTGTGATCCTAATAGTCAACAGAGAACTGAGACCCTGTTATTAGGAATCATAACGTTAATAAGGCGTAAGTGTGAATTGTGACCCAATAAAGAATTGATACTTTACTGGACAACAGAGAACTAATATCTTATTATTGGGATAACAACCACATTCAAAGTGAGAATCGAGACCTTACTCATTTGGGCAATACAGAGCTGAGACCTTGACGGATAAGGTCTCAGTTCTCACTTTGAAGGTGGTTGTTGTCCCAAAGATAAGGTCTTGGTTCTTTGTTGACTTAGCGTCGTAGTTCATAGTTGCCCTTGTAAGAATAGGGTCTCAGGTCTCAGTTCTATATTAACTGTTAGGGTCTTAGTTCTTAGGGTTTTAGTGCTCTGTTGACTATTAGGGTCTCTGTTCTTTGTTGATTATTAGGGTCTCAGTTCTCCATTGACTCCAGGGTCTCTGTTTTTAGAAAAAGAGGAAGAAAGCTACAAAAAGCTACAATAGAGAACTGAGAGCTTAATGGACAAGGTCTCAGTTCTCACTTTGAATGTGTTTATTGTCTCAAGGACAGGGTCTCGATTCTTGGTTGACTTAGGGTCGTAGTTCCTGGTTGTCCTTATAAGGATAGGGTCTTACTTTTCTGTTAACTATTAAGGTCTTAATTTTTTAAAAAAAAAAAAAAAAAGGAAGAAGAAAAAAAGTAGAATGAGAAATAAAGGTCTGTTGTTTTATTTATTTGATTTTTATTTTCATTCTCTTTTTATTCATTTAAGAAGATTATGAATTTTTTCTGTTTATTAGTTAATTTTTTTTATTTATTTGTCATTTTTTTTCAAAAAAATAAGGAAGAAGAATGAAAAAACAGAAGGTAAGTTGCTTTCTTTATTTGATATTTTATTTTTATTATCTTTATATTTTCTCTTTTTTTATTTAAGAAGATTAAGAATGCTTTTATTTTTTTTCCTATTTATTTTTTAATTTTTTATTCATTATCTTTTTTTCATAAAAAAGAGGAAGAAAAATGAAAAAGAAGGTAAATTCTTTTATTTTCTAAAGAAGAAAGAAGATATTGAAGATAATTACAAGTATTTATTTCCAATTTATTTGTCTTTTTTTTTTCTAGAAAAAAAAGAGGAAAAAGAAAAAGAAGAAGCACGGACATTTTCATCCCTAGCTTTTTCCAAAAGCTATCAAGGGTCTAAAAAAGAGTTTTAAAAGGTTTCCTAATTACCTAATTAAGTTAGACCACGGGTCTAGTTTGTTAATATATTTCATAATCATCATCTACACACACACACACACACACACACACACACACACACACACATCACAATACAATAATCTAAACAGGCCCTTAGGATCTCTGGTAAAAAGGTGGCCACACACTTGATGGACAGGGTGGATCCCATGCATGTTTCTCCCATGTAGCGTGGGGTTAGTGCCAATCAGACTGTTCGCTTGACTGCACCTTCTTCGGGGCAAACACCATCCCATGAATAACTAAGAAAACCTTTGATGCTTTGGTAGAGTGTAATAAATGATATGAAGTGAAACTGTCCATCATGAATAAAAAATTAAACTTATTTCATGATTATGATTTTGGGATTGGTGATATTTAATGGGCGGTTGCTAATGAAAATATCCAACAATCCTATTTCAAGAATCAAGAGTCCATGAAAATTAAACTGGCACTGCCCACAGCAACCCATCAGTTATTGGGGCCAACCATGATGTATGCTGCTTTTTTTTTTATTTTTTTAATCCACGTTGTCCATCCATTTGAGAGCTCATTTTAGGGCATGAGTCAAAAAATGATGTATATCAAAATTTCAAGAGGACCCCACCACAAGAAACAATAGTTATAAAAACTTACAAGAGGCCATAAAAGTTTTTGGACAAGAAGATATTTTTGTTTTCCTTTCATCAAGTCTTTGTTGAAATAATCCAAAGGTTGGACAACAAATAAACACTACAGTAGTTCCAACAAGTTTTTAATGGAGGCCTTCAATCGCCACTGTCTTCCTGTGGTGTGGTCCACCTGAAAGTAGAATATGAGTAAATTTTGGGGTTATGTTCTAAAATAATGATAGAAAATGGATGAATGGCCTTGTTAAACACATACATCATTGTGGCCCAAAGGGCACCGCGAGCAGTGAAGTGGCTTTGCAATAGACACGGATTGCCTACTGACGCGGTCAGTGGCCAGTTGCCACTAGACGGTGCTCTTTGAGCCGTATTATGATGTAAAGTGTTTTATCCACTCTGTACATTAATTTTTCCAAATTATTTTATGTCATGAACAGAAAAATGAGGCAGATCAAACTCTTATGTGGACCATATCTCAAGAAACAGTGGAGATAGAATGCAGCCCATTTTTCAACCGTTTGAGCTTTATCTATATAAGAACAGAGATCGTCTCTTGGGCTTAGGAGAGGAATTTTAGTGCATTATAAGCCATCCATATTGTAACCATTATTAGACTCTAATACTAAGCCAAATCAAGTCATCTTCCTTGTAATTCATCATATGTTAGAACATTCAAAGATCGATTGAAGATGAACTTGTTCCATCTTGATCTCTAGATGTTTAGACACCGAATCTATAGGTCAAACCTTCGTTTAAACCTCTCTTAGAGATTTTTTAGGTTAATCCTTCTAAGAAGACAACTCACCACTAATTGTAGAATATTCAACCTACCTCCTATCACCTTGGGCATCTCAAAGGAGCATCAGATGTAAGACAATTGATCGTTGGAGCTTAAGTCGTAGGAAAAGCATCGGCATCCAAGATTGATGGAGCAAAAGGAGAGCTGATTTAAGCATAGGAGAGCGATAAAAAATAACCCTAAGAAAGCGCAACAAAGGGGGCTCAATCAAAGAAGTAAGTTGTCAATTGTAGGAGTCCATTGGCACTCTTTCCTTGGGTAGGATGGAGTGTGAGATTTTGTAACCTAAACTCAACAAGGTCTTCAAGTAGGGAGCCTCCGGCGGGAGAAGAATGCAAGGTTGATGGTTAGTCTATTGAAAACCATGTAATTCTATAAGTGGGGAGCCTCCGACGGGAGAAGAACGCGAGTTCTTGTGTAGAACCAAGGTTGAGGGCTAGCCTATTAAAAACCTCCGTTCGGGTTGAGAGGTAAACCTATGTGTAAAACCTCTGTTGAAGGGTTGAGAGGTGAAACTAATTTAAAACCTCTGTTTAGTGATATCAGATGTACTCAAGGAGTGAGTACTGCAATTTGGAGTGGAGTAGAAAAACCGAACCACTATACATGCTTGTGTTTGTGATTGATTTGAGCACATTGTTATTCTATTAGTGTTAGTTTAATTATCAATTATATGAATGCTTAAATGAAATGTATGTTATACACATGATAGGTAGATTCACACACAAGATGTATTTTCACTAATTAGACTAGTTGCTAAATTATTATATCTTTTGTAGTTTATGTGATTAGACCCACTTAAGCTTGTAAGCTAAGTGTTGCTTGCTTAATTTAGTTTAATTGATTAATTAGTTTTAATTAGGCAAGAGTTTTTAAAATATCATAATTATCCCCTTTAGGACTTAGCCATAGTTCTAGTAGCTTTGCCAAGCTTTCACGCACAGCGGAGGGTGTTATGTTGGACGATCCGATGTAATTTCAAGCTCATCATGCCGACTGTAAATGCTATGTCTGGGAGCGTACACACAATATCATACATCAAACTTCTTACCGCTGAAACATAGGGTATCTTTTGCATCTCTTCCAACCGTTCATTGGTCTTCGAACACTGTCTGTCGCTCAATTTGAAGTGATCGTCGAGTGAAGAATTAACTGGCTTCGATGTCTTAATGTTGAACATTTTTAAGACATTTTAAACATATTGCTCTTGTGACAACCATAATTTTCTGTTGCTTCTATCACGTGTGACTTCCATTCATAGAATTTGTCTAGCTGGACCCAAGTCTTTCATCATAAAAGACTTGCTCAACTCTTGCTTTAGCCTGTCAATTTTCTTAATGTCATTTCCCATGATGAGTATATCATCAACATATAGTAAAAGGATGAGAAAGCCACCATACGAGAACCTTCGTGTGAACACACAATGGTCTGACTCCGTTTGATCATACCTATGCTTCAACATGAACGAGTCAAACACCATTGTCTCGGATCTTGCTTTTGTTACTGACCAGTTGCGCTAAAAGCTTGAACTGTTAGGGAACGATAGAACAATGCATATCAGGGGGTTTGTTGACGCCTCCAACACCTCCCCTTGCGTGCCGGCGGTTTACTGGCCTCGCACGTGATAATCTAGACTGATGTAATACCAGATGCCCTATAATTTTGAATTTTGCAAACCTTGGGACTTGAACACCAAATGTCCTACTCTGATACTATGTTACTGACCGGTTGCGCTAAAAGCTCGAGCTGTTAGGGAACGACAAAACAATGTATATCAAGAGATTTGCTGACACCTCCAACAACTTCAACCAGTATAAGCTCTTCTTCAACTTACACACTATGTGCTCCTTTCCTTTTATTTTGGTCCAATGGCCACAATTTGTTCCTTCTTGGCTTTTCATGGCTGATTCTAAGTTATAGGGTCACATATCAGGTGATCTAAGCCATCCATTATTTTTTAGAAGGGGCTTGCACTTAATTTTTCATTTATGGTTGACTTTTAAAGTCTCGTTTGACAGATAAGTGCAGCTTTAATCAGAATGCTGCTAGAATAATGAATTTTGGTAGGTGTTAGTCCATGGCTCTGATGAGGGGCCAGGAGTAAAAAATCTCTAGATCGAGACTAATAATCCTGCTTGGGATGAGCATGGGGTTCTACCTCCAAATTTGATCGGGCGTTCGATGGTAATAAGAAGTTTTTGGTGCAGTTTTATTGGGGTATAACTAGTTGGTTCAAGAGTAGTGTCTTTGCGATTTAGGTGGAGTGTCCACACTTGTGTTCTAACAAATGTTTCAATGGTTGGCATTTAATCCTCACCATGTCCCATTGTCCTTCACACTTGAAGTTTGGCTTTACCTCATATTTTATCCCATGTCCTAACATTGTTTGGCGAAATGGACGGGTGGAGTGGATTTCTCATAAGCATCATAGTGGGCCCACTTAGCTTCCCATAATAGTCCCGCAATTCATACCTTCTGCGATCTTATAGTCAGAAGCTTTCAATATCTATCTTTTGATTTGCACACAACAGATCCACTTCGTTTATCAATTTTGCTAGTTAACAAGAAAACAAGGTTCTAATGTTCAGGTACATCCAAAACTCATGCGGGCCACACCAACTTCAATGGTTGCCAAGGAAAACGTCCACCATAAAAGTGAGTGAAGCATCGTTTTTAGAGTGGTCATCTTGTTTTACGGTGGCTATTTAAGTCAAATTCCAAACGTGGTATCATAGTTGGATTATAAATACCATATGTATGTGGACCACTCTAACCAATTACCACAATCTGCTGGTTAACATCGAAATACAAGGACAATCCCTGAGACATAATCATGGATTTATTAACAAATTAGTACTCTGGTCTACTGTAATTAATTATTTAGGTAGCCTTTTCAAAACTTTTTTTAGACCTTTAATAGTAGCAGGTGTTTTTCAAGATAAAAATGCTCTTGCTCTTTCAAGATAACAATCAATAGAAACTAAGATTGTGTCCTTACAAGGACAACTACAAACTGTGACCCTAACAGTCAACAGAGAATTGAGAACTTGTCCTTACAAGGGCAACTGTGAATTGTCGACCTAGCAGTCAATAGAGAACTGAGACCTTGTCCTTACATGGGCAATTATGAACTGTGATCCTAATAGTTAACATAGAGCTGAGACCCTGTTGGCGTAAGTGTAAATTGCGACCCAATAAAGAATTGATACCTTACCGAACAACAAAGAACTAATTGGGACAACAACCACATTCAAAGTGAGAATCGAGACCTTACCCATTTGGACAATAAAGAGTTGAGACCTTTACAGATAAGGTCTTGGTTCTCACTTTGAAGGTGGTTGTTGTCCCAAAGATAAGGTCTTGGTTCTTTGTTGACTTGGCGTCATAGTTCATAGTTGCCCTTGTAAGAATAGGGTCTTAGGTCTCAGTTCTCTGTTAACTATTAGGGTCTTAGTTCTTAGGGTTTCAGTGCTCTGCTGACTGTTAGGGTCTTTGTTCTCTGTTGATTGTTAGGGTTTCAGTTCTCCACTAACTCTAGGTCTCTGTTTTTAGAAAAAGATGAAGAAAGCTACAAAAAGCTACAACAGAGAACCGAGAGCTTAACGAACAAGGTCTCAGTTCTCACTTTGAATGTGGTTATTGTCTTAAGGATAGGGTCTTGATTCTTGGTTGACTTAGGGTTGTAGTTCCTGGTTGTCCTTATAAGGACATGGTCTCAGTTTTCTGTTAACTATTAGGTTCTTAATTTTCAGAAAAAAGAGGAAGAAGAAAAAAAGTAGATCGAGAAATGAAGGTCCTTTGTTTTATTTATTTGATTTTTATTTTCATTCTCTTTTTATTTATTTAAGAAGATTATGAATTTTTTCTGTTTATTAGTTAATTTTTTGATTTATTTATCATTTTTTTTCAAAAAAATAAGGAAGAAGAATGAAAAATAGAAGGTAAGTTGTTTTCTTTATTTGATATTTTATTTTCATTATCTTTATATTTTCTCTTTTTTTTTTATTTAAGAAGATTAAGAATGCTTTTATTTTTTCCCGTTTATTTTTTATTTTTTTTATTCATTATCTTTTTTTTTCCATATAAAAGAGGAAGAAAAATGAAAAAGAAGGTACGTTCTTTTATTTTCTAAAGAAGAATGAAGATATTGAAGATAATTACAAGTATTTTTTTTCCAATTTATTTGTCTTTTTTTTTTTCTAGAAAAGAAGAGGAAAAAGAAAAAGAAGAAGGAGCATGGACATTTTCATCCCTAGCTTTTCCTAAAAGCTATTAAGGGTCTAAAAAAATGTTTTAAAAGGTTTCCTAATTACCTAATTAAGTTAGACCACGGGTCTAGTTTGTTAATAAATTTCATGATTATCATATATATACACATCACAATATAATCCAATACAACAATCTAAACATGCCCTTAGGATCTCTAGTAAAAAGATGGCCACACACTTGATTTACAGGGTGGATCCGATGCATGTTTCTCCCATGTAGCGTGGGGTTAGTGCCAATCAAACTGTTCGCCTAACTGCACCTTCTTCGGGGCAAACACCATCCCATGAATAACCGAGAAAACCTATGATGCTTTGGTTGAGTGTAATAAATGATATGCAGGCATTTAAAAAATTACTTAGAAGTTGCATACTGAGCATTCAACTAATTGAAGTGAAACCGTCCATCATGTACAAAAAATTAAACTTATTTCACGATTATGATTTTGGGATTGGTGATATTTAATGGATGGCTGCTAATGAAAATATCCAACAATCTTATTTCAAGAATTAAGAGTCCATGAAAATTAAATTGACACTGCCTGCAGCGACCCGCCAATCATGAGGGACAACCATGATGTATGCTTTTTTATTTTTTTATTTTTTATTTTTTATCTAGAGGACCGCATCACAAGAAACAGTAGTTATAAAATCTCACAGGAGGCCACAAAAGTTTTTGGAAAAGAAGATATTTGTGTTTTCCTTTGATGAAGTCTTTGTTGAAATAATCAAAAGGTTGGACAACAAATAAACACTAAAGTAGTTCCAGCAAGTTTTTAATGGTAGGCCTTCTATCGCCACTGTCTTCCTGTGGTGTGGTCCACCTGAAAGTAGAATATGAGTAAATTTTGAGGTTATGTTCTAAAATAATGATAGAAAATGGATGAATGGCCTGGTTAAATACATACATCATTGTGGCCCAAAGGCCACCGCAGTGAAGTGGCTTTGCAGTAGACACGGATTGCCTACTGACACGGTCAGTGGCCAGTTGCCACTAGACGGTGCTCCTTGAGCCGTATTATGATGTAAAGTGTTTTATCCACTCCATCCATTCATTTTTCCAGATTATTTTATATCATGAACTGAAAAATGAGGCAGATCAAACTCTCATGTGGACCACACCTCAAGAAACAGTGGAGATAGAATGCTCATCATTAAAAACTTTTTAGGGGCTAAAAGAGTTTTTGATGAAGCTTATATCTGTGTTTTGTCTTCATCAGGTCTGTTTGACCTAATGAACAGGTTGGATAGCAAATAAACATTACAGCGGGCCACCGGAAGTTTTTAATGGTGGGCGTTCAATCACCACTGTTTTCTAGTGGTGTGGTTTACTTTAGATTTAAATGTACTTCATTTTTATAGTAATTCCATAAAATGATCTGAAAAAATAGATGGACGGCGTGGATAAGACACATACAACATGGTGGGTCCACAGAGCACTGTCCAGTATCCACCTCGCTTCTGGCAGCATGTGGAGGCAATCTGCGTCCGACGCGAATCGTTTGCACTATCTAAACACGTCGATGGTATTACATGAGAACTCCCATACAACCTACCTCTCACAATACAATTGGAAGAGATAAAGTTAAATCGGGACCATCCATTTAGTGGTCCTGACAATGGATGGAGGACAATCAAGAATCGACATCGAACAGACAATTTCAGGCATCACCTTTGTTTATTTTTTCCACTGTGTTGTGACCGTTCAATTATTTTGATTTGACTATGTATTTAAATCCACTAATAGGATGCCTGGTATCGTCTGATTGAGGAAATGCATTTCGATCCTGTGCATCTATGAAGAACGGATGGTCTCAATCAACCACGTGTACGGTTTAGAGATAGGATGCATGGGATTTCCAATACAACCGTGGGCACCGTACCGTTTCCCTTAGAAATCCTTTCTCGTGGGAATGAACTGAGGCAGTGGTGGGATCTCTCTCGCTTGCTATCTCTGTACAGAGAAAACCCGGGAATTTTCCCATCCCAAGATTCTCTGTCCCTCACAAAAACCCTATTCTCTGAAAATGCCTTCAAACGGCGACGAACCGGAACCCAAAAACGGGGAGAATCCGGAATTTCCGAACGGAAGCGAACCGGATCTACCTACAAAAGCCGATCCGGATCCTGCAGTCGAAGAAGAGACCGAGATCAGATCGAACGACGTGGAGAAACCCTCACCGTCCGATGAGATCGAGCGCTCTGAGATCGGGAACGGCGACGAGAATCGGACTCTCACGATGAGGGAGCTCTTGAATGAGTTGAAGAAAGAGAAATCGCCGGAACGAAATGAGGCTTCTGAAGATGGAGGGGGATTGCGTAGGAGCACGACCACTGCCTCCGACGGTGAAAGGCGGGATGCTGGATCCTCACATAGGTCAGTTTTCAAGATCGGCTCAGTTATATCGATTTTGTAGAAAAAAAATGATTTTTTCTTGTTATTGTTGGTTGAAGTATTGCAACAGGATTTCTTGAGAAGGATTACATTTAGTAGAATTATATGTTAATCTGTGGGATATGTTGATGCATCCAGCCCATACAACTGGATGCTTGAAGAACAGGCCCGTTTGAGGACCCTAATTAAGGATTTGGAGTGTCCAACCGTCTAGATTGAAGAATCCAACGTTTTGATGGTTACGTTTATCTGATAGAAGATAGTGGTCCCAACATGCACCATGGATCTAATCGGCAGTCATTTAGTTATTCATTTAGTTGATCCAGTTTTCTGCTAGTACTATTCTCACATTTTTAGTGGGCTACTTTTGGGTATCGAACAATGTCAGGGTGATACACAACTGGTCCCCTTTGAAGGTCTATTTAGCTAAACCGATGCAAGACGACTAACCACTTGCTCTAAAAGCTCGAACAGATAGAGCGTGGCGCCTCTGCATTATAAACCAGCCCAAGATCCTGCAATTCCGATACTATTTCAGTGAGATATGACCCAGTTACAAAAGCCATGATTGTGACGGGATTCAAGGGTAATTTGGTCATTTTTTAATCATCACCATTGTTGTCTAAGCCTTATCAGTTGGGTTTGGCTACCCAAATCTTGTTCTCCAATTCTTATCTATCAAGGATGTGCTCAGTTAAACCATATGTCATCAGGTCTTTTCTTGCCATCTCTACACACTCCCGCCCAACATGTGCTGGTGTGTAACACGGGTGTGAGATCTGGGATTTTCATCATGTCATTTCCTCAGTGGATGCCTGATAGTCTAAAAGTCAGGCTCGCCTATTCATTGGGTGGCCTATATGTAGAATGTGCACCATTGGTTATATTTCTTTTAACCATCTGTTGCTGACTTACATGCGTGATCCAACTGATGAGTGGATAGTCTGGGCTTTAGGGGCTAAGGAACATCTGTGGTGGGGTCCACCTGATGAATGATCTAAATCTCTCACACATGTGATGTGGGTATGTGTTGGGTGCTTGTGTTTGTCAGATGGTGATGCTTGGCTCAAACAGCATTTCTCGCCACACTTTTATGTTTCATTCCACTGGTTTGATAAACTCTTGCTGGCTGCTGCTTGCCATCATCTTCTCTTTCTCAGGATTGGTTACTCGTGCAAAGGGTTATTGATGTTATGATCCTCAAATCTCCCATCGGCTTCACATCTTTCTACACGTTAACTTCTTGAAAGTATTTTTTCTTTTTCCTTTTCTTCCTCCCTGATTTCCTCATGCTACTAACTCAGTGTTTGCTCTCTTTTCCTCTATGGATAACTCATCTTTACCTGAGGATTCTCTCGGTCAGTAGTATTTTTGCCCCTCACCCTTCAGTTAAGCAATTATGTTCTCATCGTGTTCTATGCAACACTCTTATATTGGTCCCCACAGCACTTTTAATAGCACAAGGCTTCTCTAGATCAGATATCTCATTTTTTTATTCTCCCATGAAAGCTGTAAGTGTTCACTTATTCTTCTCTAGTACTAGCTCTTTACAAGTGCTCTCCCAATTAGGTATCTCCGGTTGCTTCTATGCCACTGAAACTATGAATTCATGTTTCTTCTCAGCCTTTTGTCAATCCTATTTGTTTAATTGACATTGAAAATCACTTGTTACTCTCCATCATCATGCATTTTTGGTTCCTATTTGTTCTTTTGAGATCCTCAATCTTCTAATGGGGAATATCAACAAATAATGCCTAGAGAAACTTTACTTTTCTTTAATATTTTTTCTTTTATTGATAAACAACATGTCTACAACTATCATTTAAAAGAAAAATGTCTACAACACTCACTACACCTCCAACAGCATGAGACTTGGAGCTTCTTCCCATACCATCATCTAATAAAAACTGCAACCGGAGAACTGTTGGTTTTGTGAGGTTAGGACATAATTTGGTAGTTATTTTGACATGTACAACACTAAGTGGTCGCCAACAGTCATCCCGAAGTGAATAAATGGAACTTTGCTTATGGGGACAAGATAGCCAATGCTTGCATTATTTATGTTGCAGCCATTCGTTGTTGGCTGCTCTATTAGTTGGATGCTGGCATGCTTCTTGCATGGACAAGTTCATTACATGTCGCTTCCAACCCTTTTCCTCCTCTTGGATTTATTTCTGCTCCTCTTGTTTGTTGCCTTTGCAAAGAAGTTCAACCCAACAATTATTCAAGAAGGGTTTGCTCAGAGCCATCATCATTCATCCATGTTAATCTTGGTCTCTATCCTTGAGGACTTGCTACCTTAATACATGGATGATACGAATGCAACTGGTAATAACTAGGCAACTATATCATCAATTAAGAAGAAGAAAACTGCAAGCTGATGCCAAATACACAATATGATAGCATTGCACCATTTCTACAGCAACATCCAACATCGTTTCCAACCTTAGGAAAGAAAAAAGAAAACTTCCATTTCCTGTCGATAATGTGTTAAGTTTCCTTGGTGATACTCTATTTTGCTAACGCATTTGCCTCCGGATTTTCTTCACAATGAGCATGGGCAAAATTCTAAATCTTCCTCAATGAGCTTAGCTATCTTTCACGAGCAATGCCAGATCTCATCCACGTAATTGTGTTGCTTGAGTCACCTTCAATAATAATCGGGTTAAAGTTATAGCTGACGGCCAGTTTAACCCTATGTAGAAGAGAAGCCGATTTGGCATAGTTATAATTGCAAACACCCAGAGGCCCAGAAAACTCCAGCATAGTAATTCCCTGATGGTTTCAAATAATCCCCCTGATGCCTGCCAGACCTAGATTTCCAAAGGGACTGCCATCAAAGTTTAGCTTGTACCATGCTTTGGGTGGACTTCACCATCTTTCTTTAACTTTGTTAACCTCCAAACCACAATTCAATACCTCTCTTCAATTCTGTTTAGTAAGCTGATGAGAGATTCCCTTAATCTTATTATTCGCTCTGCTCCAATAAAGATCAACTGCCTTATTTTGTATTAATATTATTATTACTACTTTGTGAGGGGTTAGAGATCTGCCACCTTCAGTATGCAAAAGAGGGGTGGACTTCACCGTAAGGGGATTGAAAGTTGCAACCGAGGGGTTAGAGATCTGCCACCTTCAGTATGCAGACGATACTTTGTTGTTTTGCGAGGCTACTAAACAAGCAATGAACAATCTTTGTAAGCTCTCTGTTTGGTTTGAGGCAGTTTCAGGCCTTAAAATTAATACTTCGAAATCAGAACTTCTGGGGATCAATGTGGGAGACGTGGAGATTCGTAGACTGGCAGAAGTTTTTGGTTGTAAAGCAGGCATTTTCCTCGACTTATCTCGGACTGCCACACTATGCGTTGGGAAGCCGCCGAAACATCTGTGGGACAAGGTGATCGAGAGGATCGAAAGGAAGTTAGCTTCTTGGAAGTGTCGCTACCTCTCTCTTGGGGGCTGCCTCACTCTTATTAAGGCGGCTTTGGCCAATATGCCAGTGTACTTTGTCTCTGTTCAAGTGCCCTAAAGCAGTGCTCAACAGATTGGAAAAGATTAGAAGGGAGTTTCTATGGAGAGGACCTCGGGAAGGAAAGAAGTTTCATCTTCTTAGATGGGAAGAGGTATGTAAGCAATATAAGTTTGGTGGTGCTGGTATAAAACCTCTTCATGCTATCAATGATGCTTTGTTGGGGAAGTGGATTCAGAGATTCGGAACAGAGAGAGGCAGGTTGTGGAGGGAGTTGACTGCTCATAGATATGGGACTCATGAGGGTGGGTGGTTGACTTAATGCTCTTCCCTTTACCGTGCTTCTCCAATCTGGAAAGCAGTGGTGACTATTGAACACATGGTCTGCTAGGGCATTGCTTTCTTGGTTGCCAACGGACGTCGGGTCCGTTTTTGGGAGGATGTGTGGTGCAGTGAATGAACTCTCTCAGAACAGTTCCCTGGCATTGCTCGTTTAGCTCCTGACCACTCTATTATGGTGGCTGATTGTTTCTCCATATCTAAGGGGATTAGTGCTTTGAACACCTTATCAGAAAGCGAAGAAGATGAATATGTTGAGCTTCTGAAGACTGTCGAAAGTTAGGCTTCACGACCAAGAAGAAGACTATGACTTGGGTTAAGGGCTCAAATTGCCTTTTCTCTGTTAAATCGTTAGTGGACTTTGTCGACATTGCCAATTCCGTTTCAGTTTCGCATTCGTATCACCATTGGTTGTATGCCCCCCCGGGTCTCAGCCTTCGTTTGGTTGGTAGGTAGGAAAAGGATTCTCACTATTGACAATTTACAAAGGAGGTCTCTCATTTTACCGAATATCTGCCTTATGTGTATGAAGAATGGTGAGTCTATCGACCACCTTTTCATCTACTGTTCCTTAGCGACAACGATTTGGAGTCACTTCCTTTCTTGTTATAGTGTGGCCTGGGTGATGCCGAGTTGTATGGAGGCTCTCCTTTCGGCTTGGCACGGGGGCGGAGTTGGGAAGAAGGGGGGGGGGGGGGGGGGGGGGGGGGACAAGGTGGAGGCTTACGCTCATGGCAGTGACATGGTCTATTTGGGGGCCTGGCTTACGCTCATGGCAGTGACATGGTCTATTTGGGGGCCTAGGAACCAGTGTTGCTTTAACAACCGTAGGTCTCAAATAGAGGAGGTCATAGCTAGAATAGCAGCTATGGTAGGGGAATGGGTTTCCGTTGTAAAATCTGGCCAGGGTGCCCCTTTTGTTGGGCTTTCTTTCCTTGCTCTGTTGTATTCTTTTCTCTTTTTTGCGAGCTTTCTAATAAATTTATCGTCACCTTTCAAAAAATAAAAAATAAAAAAATTACTACTTTGTGAGACAGTGCTCATCCTACGGGATTTTCCACTAAAGATCCTATTATCCCTATCCAACCACAGGCACCAACGTTAGCTTGGAAACTTGATTTATTTATGTCTTCTGACTCAAATACTTCATCCGTTGTTCATATTGTGATCCAGTTCGTTGCTGCTCCCTCTGTGTAGTGGTTGATTGAATTTTGACCAGTGTTTGCAGTACCTCTTCTCAAGATCTGTTTCTTCCGTTGTTGCCTCACTTGTCTCTTTTGATGCCAATTGGGCTGGCATTGGACTGACCATCCTTAAGGCCGGTGCACTATATGGTTATGTATTTTTCTAGGGAACTTGAGATATTTGCCAGTTTTAGAAGTTGAGTACTTTTCTATGCGTTGCGGCCACACCACACCTCCACAGAGAATGTGTGGCTTTGGTAGTTGTTTCCAATTTACTTGTTCATTTAAAGATCCCATTGCCATTATTTGTGACAATAAGAATGTTGTTGGGATCTCACATTGAATCCCCTTCATGCATACGCCAAACTGGCACTATGTTCAGAAAAATATTTCTCAAAGGCATCATGTCAATGCCATTTCTCTTCTTCCTTACTGTGCTGATTCAGTAAGAAAGACTCACTATCATCTGATATGAAGTTCCATTTGGGCACTCATGATGCCTCTTTGTCATGGGAATCTTGGGTTCAACCCTTTGGCTCAATTGGGTGGTGATTTGACATGGTATTAGAGCGGAAGGTCCTGTGTTTGAATCCCGAAAGTTGCAAATGTGCAACTGGTTTATATTCTCACATGGGGTGGGTGGGGTTGTTTATGGTGTGAGTTGTGACTTGTGAGTTTCCCTCTACCTGGGTGTGAGCTGTGTGTCCCTCCACCCCTGCCTAGTATGTTCCCGTGTGGAGTTCTAGCCCGCACGTGTGGGAGAAGTGTTAGAGTCCCTTGTTATACATTGATACGCCATCCTCTAACAGCTCGAGCTTTTAGATAAAGTGGTTGTTTGACATGGTATTAGAGCGGAAGGGCCTCTGTTCGAATCCCGGAAGTAGCAAATATGCTACCATTAATATATTCTCCCACGGGGGGCTGTTTATGGTGTGAGTTGTGAGTGTCCCTCCGCCCTTGCCCAGTATGTTCCTGTGGATATGCCATCCTCTAACAGCTCGAGCTTTTAGAGAAAGTGGTGATTTGACAGATTCTATCCTGGATTGCCTATCAAAGAAAAAGTTTGAGTGGAAGGGTTAATATTTGTGATATGCATTTTTGAATTTTGCACCCAATTAATTGGGATACAGCTTACATGATGATGATGATATGTATTTTTGAATTTTGCCATCATTCTCGGATGTTTTTGTTGCCATATTGTTATTCCTTTCTCTGCCTTAAATTCTGTATTTAGTTATTCGACTGATCAGGAATGATGATTGGATCTGTACTTCATTCTGGAACTTTTGAAACTAAAATATTCGATATCATCTGGTTTAGAAGTGTTCCTTGTTGCATTTATATTATGTATTAAAAAGAAAGAAACTAGGTCAACAGGCATTTGGGGCAATTGTTTTCTTCTTTTAGTTTTCGGATGTCTCTTGTACAGTTTGTTGTATTTTTAGTTTCTTTCTTTTCTTTTTTAGGTGTAGGCTTTTTTTTTTTTAGGGTGGTAGGTCTCTTTTGCAGTTTTCTGTTTCTGTGTTCTTTCTGTTTTGTCGTGCTGCTTTTTCCATTAATAATATTATCCTCATCTTTCAAAAAAAAAAAAAAAAAAAAAAAACGTGAATATGTGATAATATTTCATTTTTAACCAATTATGTTCTGGTGGACTTGTAGGTTCATTTGTTTTCCATTTTTACTTTCTCAGGGGAGGTGTTTGTTGCCAGTACTTAGGGAATATATTCTTTTGATTATTTTATTACATTTACTTTTCCTAAAGAAACCTTACATGTTTTGTTCTTTTATCTTCTTTTTGTTGATTTTGTTTCAGTCAAGAAAGCCCACAACAACAATCTATAGGCCAAGACAATGTTGCCATGAACTTGATCAACAGTGTCACTGGCGTGGATGAGGAAGGTCGTTCTCGCCAGCGCATTCTTGCTTTTGCTGCTAAAAGGTATTATCATATTGTTTGTCTTTCTATTATTTTCTGATCTCCATTCCAGTAGGTCAATGTTGAGAGAGACGTTACTTTAATAGCTGTTGCTTGGTTCTTTCTATTTTAATTACATAAGAGTTTGTGTTATCTGCACAGACAGCCCAATGGATACTGAGTTTGCATCATAAATTCTCTAGTGTTGCGTGTTAGCCAAAAGACTAACACTCTCTATATATAAACAACTAATTGCCTAATTTAGGTATTAATTAATGCTGATTTGTGTTCGGAGAGGAGTTAGAGGTCACTTTGGAAAAGGGGTAGTGGCTCAGGTGGGCCCCGTTGTGGTGTTCTTGTGAAATCCACCCCGACCATCAGGTGTGTCACCCCATGTTAGACCCAGGTCCAAAAGCAGTTCCATCCGTGTTTCAGGCGGACCGCACGATTGGAAACAATGTACAAGGAAAAGCTCGCCCTCCAAACTGTGCTTTTGGTGTGGCATCTAATGATTGGAGTGGATTTTATGTACTCATCACAATAGGCCCTGTAAAAAATTAAGGTTGGACGTCTCTCTCCCAACTGTTACTCTTGGTGTGGCCCACCTGAATCAAAGGTATCCAGTTTTTTTTTTTTAATTTTTAATTTTTTGGATTTGGGCCTAGCATGGGATTACGCATCTAGTTGTTGGAGTGGATCTCACATACACATCACAGTGGGCCTGTTAAAAATCAAGGGTGGGCTATTTGGAGAGATATGAAGCTCCCATGAAAGAATGTAATCGTACAGGAGAGAGAGAGAGAGAGAGAGAGAGAGAGAGAGAGAGAGAGAGAGAGAGAGAGAGAGAGAGAGAGAGAGTTTAGGGCACAACACTTCATACGACTAGGAGCAAGCCACCTTGCAAGAATCATGTTGAATGGATGATCCTACCCCTTTGGATGGGGCCAATTTGTTACATCCTTTATTTATGAGCTGGAAAGCACATGGTTTGAATTGCCAAATCAAACTGTTACTCTTGAATCACAACAAATTGATGCAGTCTGAATTGGGCCCACGATTCATGGCCCCAACCCAGGCTTAGGCCCATTAAGCCCAAGCCCAAGCCCCACAGCTGTTCCATCAATAAAGAGGTCCAAGCCTCCTATTTAGGTCGCTAGCTAGCAAAATCAATTAGCTAGCTATGCAATAATCAATCAGTCAAACTTTTTAATTGCATTCTTGTCCCTTAGGCATCTCTTTTATTACTTTCCGTTTTTTTAATGAGTCATTGGTTGTAAATGACATTATGAATCTTCCTTATATGTACGCCTCAAAGCTTATATGAGGGCCTGGCATGGGTAGTATCAATGCAATGTGATTCTTGTGCTTAGCTTGGAGGTGCCTACGCTACGCTTAGGTGGATCCTCCTCATCAGCCGGCTGCGCCAATTTGGTATCAGAGAGAGTCCCAACAACTGGTTTGAAGTCTTGGATCAAAAAAAATCTCCATATTTAGCTTCCAGGTTTTTTAATAATAAAAATTCCACATCATTGTCACCCCCCCTCTTGCAAAACCTAAAAGTCCAATTGACAAGGGGAGACTGTTGAAAATTTGGCAGCCATCTAGCCTCCATAGTCCAGCCCAGTAACAACCCTATTTTAGTCCAAATCTAACCCTTATTCTAGCCCATTAAAACCCTCAAAGTCAGCCCCTTTCTAGCCCATTAAAACCCAAAAAAATCAGCCTCATTACAGCTCATTAAAACCCCAAAACATCAGCCCCATTACAGCTCATTAAAACTCCAAAAAATTAGCCCCATTCTAATCCATTAAATCCCAAAAAATCAGCCCCATTCCAACCCATTAGAAGCCCCCTTGCACCCCCCCGCCCCCACCCTTGCCTCCCAAAAAAGAGAGCCGTATTCCATTCCAAATCCAGCCCCCATTGCAACCTATTAAAAGTCCAAAATCTCAAACCAATAACAGTCCTAATCTAGCCTTATTTCAATCCATTAAATTCTAGAATCTCAGCCGATTAACAATCTTCTATTTAAATCAGAGACCGTCATATATTCTATCCCTAATTTTCCGGCATCACACCCAAATATGATGTCTACCCATAGTGGTAACATAAATCAAGGGAGGCTTACCAATCAACAACAAGACAATTGCATCATCGAGCTATTCGCGAAGGTAGCCAGCTTGGAAATCGCTGATGACCAACTACGTGGAGAACAACATGGAGAGCAACTTGATCCCATCGGAGATCCTGATGGTGACCCAATCCACGACAAGGGTTCCAACCAGAACCTTAGGTGAATCAAAATGGTATGGGTCCTCGGGAGTTTGTTTATGATGCCTTGGTAGATTCACCTAAAAAAGATGATATCAACAAGCAAGCATGAGTTGAAGTTTCAGACTTCAAGGGTCGTCTTGATGTAAAGTCTTTTGTCAATTGGATAACAATGCTTGAAGGTTATTTTGCATGGTATGACATGGATGATGTCTAGCGTGCCTTTGTCAAGGTCAAGATGAAGGGCCTAACAAGAATTTGGTGGCGAAGCATTGATGACAATAATCTCATCATGGGTCGTCTTGTTATCACCGGGTGGGTTGACATGAAAGAAAAGCTGGAGAGTAAGTATTTGTCTTTAGATTACATGGATACTCTTCTCCAGGAGCTCCTTACGTTCAAACAGGGTACTTTATTGGTGGATGAGTACACTAAGAAATTTAAGGAGCTTTCTGTCCATTGTAAGCTTGCAGAGACAAACTGCGTAATAGCTAATTGCTATTAGGTAGGATTACGCCAAGAAATCTAGCACGAGATGGTCATGTATGATTTTGAGTAAGTTGATGATGTTCATTGGAAGGCTCGACGAGTTGAATAGCAGCTGCGATAGCATACTCTTCGATGCTATGATTCTCCAGTCGGGGAACTTTCTGTAAGGGTTCGGATTCACATCATAACCGGATTCCACCACAAAGCTATCAACCACCTCCCTACCCTTTTTTAGTCATGCCCACAGATGTAAACTCCGCTTGTAAGGCAACCACAACCTTTGCAATGCCATTTGCTATAGAATTCATACCAAAGGCAACCAGCACCGAAGGGACATAACACCAGAGGGCAATGCCTTATTGTCCCCTCAGGCAAGAACGACGAGTGATTGGTCATACCATTTGGTCTCACAAATGCGCTTAGCACTTTCATGCGTGTCATGTACCAGTTGTTACACCCATTTATTGGCAAGTTTGTTGTTGTCTACTTAAACAAGAGCACCTCAACCTCCTAGGTCTTATCTTCATTGTTCTTCATCGCGAGCGCTTTTACATCAACCTTAAGAAGTGTACCTTCATGAATTCATCTATGGTTTTCTTAGGGTACATTGTCTTGTCACAATGTGTAAAGGTGGACCCCGCTAAGGTGAAAGCCATCGTTGATTGGTCGACACCTACCGCTATCTTTGAAATTTGTAGCTTCCATGATCTCACCACATTTTAGTTCTGTGCGGAACTTTAGCAACATCATGGCTCCGATTATTGTTGCATGAAATTGAGAGAGTTTTTGTGGACAAGTGCAGTAACAAGAGCGTTTAATATGATCAAACATAAGATGACTGAAGCTCTAGCTTTGCACCTTCCAGGCTTTGAGAAGGTATTTGAGGTGAGCTGTGTCGCTTCTAACATTGGCATTGGTGGAATTCTTAGTCAAGAAGGCCATTCAATAGCCTTCTTCAGTGGAAAGCTTTCCAATGCGAAGCAACGATACTCCACTTATGACTTGGAGTTTTATGCCATTTTTCTGACCCTACGACATTGGGGTCACTATTTGGTTGGTAAGGAATGTCCTATTCTGATCACAAAGCACTCAAGCACTTAAAATCTCAGCAAAAAGATGAGTGCTCGTTGTGTCAAGTGGATCGCTTACTTTCAGGAGTTATCTTTTGTCATACATCACAAGGTTGGCAAAGACAATCAGGTTGCTGATGCATTAAGTTGTCGTGCGCATTTATTTTCATCGATGTCTGTCACTTTTTCAGGATTCGAAGAGATACGGTGTGACTATGCCGACGACAAGGATTTCAGATGTATTTATATATACGTTCTTAGTGAAGATCATGTGAGACACCCACGTTTCAGTATTCATGATGGCTACTTATTCTGGGGGACGCAACTTTGCCAATCCAATACGTCCATCCACGAGTATGTTGTGAGGGAGTTACACAGCTAGTGGGTGTAGTGGTCACTTGGGCCTGTGATAAGACTCTAGCCCTCTTTGGTGATAGATGCTTTTGGCCTCATCTAAAATCAGATGCCGCAAAGTTTTGCTAGTTGTGTAGGGTTTGCCAGCTTGCCAAGGGTCATTAGAAAAATAGTGAATTGTATCAACCATAGCCAATCCCACATGCTTCGTGGGAAGATCTCAGCATGGACGTCGTCTTGGGTTTGCCAAAGACCGCTCGGATAGTTGATTCAATATTTTTGTTGGTTGACTAATTTTCAAAGATCGCTCATTTCATACCATGTTTGAATACAATAAACACTCTCAAGATTGCTCAATGATTTTTTCGAGAGGTTCGTTTTTATGGGCTTTCGAAGACAATTGTATCATATCATGATACAAAGTTCATGAGTTATTTTTGGAAAGCTCTTTGGGCAGCAATGGAAACTAAGCTTCAGTTCTCTAGTATCTACCACCCGTAGATCGATGTTCAAACGGAAGTGGTCAACCATAGCTTGTGCAAGTTAATATGTTGTCTTGTCTATGATCATATAACTATGTGAGACTTAGCAATACCCATGGCTGAATTTGCCTATAATAACTTAGTCAACAGGTCCACAGGGATGTCACCTTTTGAAGCAATAACTGGCATACCACCACATGTTCCAGTCTATTTGGTTTATTTACCCATAGAGTCGAGACCAAGCGTAGAAGTTGATGACTTCATCTACGATATGCATCAGTTGCATGATGAAGTTGGATGCAATGTCACCACAAGTAATGAAAGTTATAAGCAACATGTAGACGTTTTGTTGAATTTGTGAAAGGCAACATGGTTATGGCCTGTATTTGTCTTGAACAGTTGCCCCCCCGATACCTCTAAGAAGCTCCACTCTTGCAATGTGGGATCGTTCAAAATCATAAAGAAGATTAATGGTAATTCTCATTTTTTAGATTTTCCATCAGATTTACCTATTAGTCCTCCTTTCCATGCGGAAGATCTTTTCATCTACCATGGGCATGATATTGACAATGGTATTGAAGAACAAGCCATCACACTTTCGACCATTTTGCCACCTACAGACATGATGTTCTTGACGACCAGATCATCTCTGCGCGCCAAGCTAGTTATCAGAAGTTTCTCATCCGTTGGTAAGGACGACCTCTCTCCAATGCTCCATGTATCACAGCTATAGACTTCAAGTGCCCAAAGTCTTGACCTCTATGAGCAATATCAGGCCATTAACTTGCTGGAGTTGAGTTCTTTCAAGTCGAGGAGGACTGATACAGGCTAAATTGGGCCCACGATCCCAGGCTCGGGCCCATTAAACCTAATCCCAAGCCCCACAGTTGGCCCATCAATAAAGAGGCCTAAGCCTCCTATTTTGGTAGCTAGCTAGCAATATCAATTAGCTAGCTATGCAATAATCAATCAGTCAAACTTCTTAATTATAATCTTTCAAAAAAATAAAATAAAAATAAAAATCTTAATTACATTATTATCCCTTAGCATCTCTTTTATTACTTTTCCAGTTTTGTAATAAGTCCATTGGTCGTCACTGACATTATGAATCTTCCTTATATGTATGCCTCAAAGCTTATATAAGGGCCTGACA
Source organism: Liriodendron chinense (assembly GCA_003013855.2). Taxonomy (NCBI): domain Eukaryota; kingdom Viridiplantae; phylum Streptophyta; class Magnoliopsida; order Magnoliales; family Magnoliaceae; genus Liriodendron; species Liriodendron chinense. Next base: position 1,006,977 of record ML058327.1, on the reverse strand, counting down.
TGATTTTAATAAAATTTCTGCATTGTCTATTTCAATTTTGTGTGTGATTCTTGCGCTTAGCTTGGAGGTGCCTACACTAGGGTAGATCCTCCCCATCAGCCAGCTGCACCAAAAATACAAAGTGGGATCTATCTATTAGTTGTTTTCAGGATGATGATTATACCTATTTTGTTTCTTTGGTCAATCTTAACTCTCTATTTTCATTCTATTGGTCGGAAGTTTGGGATCACCTGATTGGCATGATTTTTATACCATTGCTTGCTCCTAGTTGTATGAATGCATGAACGGTTCGGATTGACAATAGGTCATCCTGTGTGCCCTTTAAAAGGTTTGGGGTGCTGCTAATGACCCCATGAGGGCGGGGATGTTAGTGAAACCCTATATATATATTAAACTTATAAGAGAAACATATAGCGTTCCACAAAAGTACATAGCATACACACACAGTTACACATTTTTTTACTGTAAATTTCTGTAGAAAATAAGATTTTGTTTTTTTGGTCATTGTGATGTTCTTGTGACAGTCTGTATCATAGCATACTAACTTGGATATTCATTCTATTGTGCTTGCAAATTTCTTTTATGGAAAATTTTCGTCAGTGTTAAAGCATCAGATGGCATTGGGATATGCTTGTCAATGTTTCATCTAATTAGGGACTTTACCATACTCATTGTTCTCACTTTCTACACTATTTGGAACATTCTTTATGTTTGAAAACCATGTAAGTTTTCACGTTCTTACCTTTGTAAACTATACTCTTATCACCGTAAGTTTATACCTTTCTAGGTGTCCATTCTTGTTCTTGTTTTCACTATCTTTTTAGCATTTACTACTAACAACCTTTTCAAGGTCTATTGTGATGAAATGTATGCTAAGCAATTATGTCAATGCTTCTAACAGGTTTGTCATACATCCATGAACAATCCTTTTGTTGTTCTGTAGGTATGCTAGTTCAATAGAGAGAAATCCTGAAGACTATGATGCGCTTTACAATTGGGCATTGGTTCTTCAGGTTTGATACCGATTGCTTGAACATTCTTGATACTTATTTTTTCTAAACTGTATCTGATAGGCGTTAATGCATAAAGAACTGTTCATGGAACTGCCTCATGTTGGCTCTGCACTGCCTTCTTTCACATAATGCACATGCACAGAGACAATTAGTGAACTGAATAAATGTGTAAACAAAAAACTGAATAAATGTATATTTATTGCTTGTTATGCCTATTCATGTGCAGATTGTAATCTTTCCGGTGTATTAGGATGCATTATTGTAATCTATCTTTATCTTTGATGGTTTTAATAAAATATCGCTACCTTTCAAAAAAAAAAAAAAAAAAGGAAAAAAAGAAAGCTTCTGGTTCTGATCTTTCTTAGCAAGCTTTACAATTTTTTCCTGCTTGATTCTGTAAATTTTGGAGTCTGAATTTGAATGATTTTCCTATTTGATCCTTCATTTTGCAGTATGAGTTTTCAGTCATTTCTCATCAGGTTCAAAATGCATCAAGCTGGAAGTAGTCTTTCTCACTGATATTAATTCTGCTTAACAGGAAAGTGCGGACAATGTGGGTCCAGAATCTAGTTCACCCTCAAAAGATGCTTTGCTTGAGGAGGCTTGTAAAAAATATGATGAGGCTACCCAACTTTGCCCTACTCTTCATGATGTATGCTTTACCCTACTTCTGAAATCATGTTTAAATTTCCTCTCTTTCATACAGTTTGATGAGTTATTGCCATTCTATGCTAGGCCTTTTACAATTGGGCTATTGCTATCTCTGATCGGGCAAAAATGCGTGGTCGTACCAAGGAGGCCGAAGAATTCTGGAAACAGGTCTGGCCTTAGTGTTTTAAAATACTGATGTTATCATCGACATAGCTATTTTAATGATTTCAGCACCTTGTTATTGGTGACATCATTACACTGCTCATGGAAATAATCTTGTATTCATATCTTCAAAGTTATACACTTTTTTCAGTATTCCTGGTTGCACTTCTTGCTATGAAAGTAAATTGTGTTCTGCATTTACTTGACTTTGCTTTCCCTCTATAGTATCCATGTTGAAATGTTGCATTTAAAGCTAATTTTAAAGATTTTTGTAGAATAAAATCTTTGAAATGTAAAAAGATTGATTTTTTTTATTTAAAAAATGGAAAAAGATAATTTTGAGCGGATTATCGCTTGAATATTCTTAAAGAAAACATCTTTGGGGTTTCCTTGTTAATATGCATAAATTTATTAATTTAACAAAAATAGTTTACTTAAAAATATTTTTAATTGGAAAAATAGTTAATTGATTATGTATGTTTTCTTTTGGTACTTTTAGGTCCTAATTGAACAAATTAACTTGAAAGTTGCCTAAACTGCATTTGCCTTTTTCTGAAATTTTTCTATATATTTTTTAAATTTCTTTCTTCCCTTTTTATTTCTTTCCTTTTTTAAGAAACTTTTTTGGTACTTTGTCATCGTTTCTGAAGCGCTGAGTCGTATGTTGGGGAGGAATCTGTGGGTCAGTTCGCAGATGATACTCTTATTTTTTGCAAAGCTAATGGTCTAATGGTGGATAACTGATGTAGGATGCCCTAATTATGATGCATGCATATGATCATATATAATCCAGCGGAATAAAAAAGTAATAACTGTTAAACTTTTAGCATTCACTATCATAATCTAAGAACATTTAAAGGAAACATGCAATAGTGCGGGCCATCATCACAACCACACAATATGGAATTCAAGTATTGCGTGGAATGGATCCGGTGAGGGATGGAACTTCCCGATCTTGCATGGTTATGATCCAATCGTGCAATGGGATTCACTAGTCCGGTAGATCAAATGATTTCTAGATTAGGGAATCGAAAATCTGAGAGATTAGGGTTTTCATACAATTCTCAGATTTGGGTTGCAGAGGATGTGAAATATTGGGTTAGAAGAAAGAGGGAAATCAGAGAAATATCTTAGAAGAATGTTGGAGGGGAAAGGAAGAAGAAAGAAGAAGAAGATTGGAGAAGAAGAGGAAGATTCACAGAGAGAGAGGTAGGAAGGAGGCAACCAAAGTTGTTTTCATTCAATAATAAAAAAGTTAAATTTGTGTTTAGGGCTTAACCCTCTTAAATAAGCACTAAGAAAGAGGAAAAAGACTAAAATATACCTAATACTTAAGTAAAACGGAGATAAAAAAACAGTTCGCTCGGGCGCCGGATGAAGGCAAAAAACGTCTAGCGACTAAAACATAAAAGTCGATGAATTTCGGGCGCTCGGAGACCAATATTTGGGCACCTGACGACAGTGAAAACTGTCTAGCGAGTTCTGCTTCAAAGTGGGCGAATTTTGGGCGCCTGATGACCAACGGTCGGGCGCCCAACGATGTCTAGCCGGGTCTTCTTCATCTACACATGTGTCTTCCCATTGTGGGGTCTTCTATATGCCACATCACATGTGTAGGGTCTTCAATGCTTCCTAATGATCATCTAGCCATAATGAAGATGCTTGAGGCGTGCGCTTCCTTCGTTTATATACCTTGAAGGGCCTGATGTCCTTATCAACTCCCCTCGGGTGAGAGAAACTCGACTCCGACGAGATAAAACTCTTGTGGCGTTCTAGCAAATTTGGATCAATTCTCTGTAACTCTGCTTCTGTCAACCATGTAGATTTTGATGGTGGTTTATTCTTCCATTTTACAAGATATCTCTGGAAACCTCCATCTCTCGTGGAAACTATCTCTTCATCCACAATTTCCTCAATTTCTTCTTTGTGATCAATAGATGGGGGAAGAGGTGGAGTGGGTTGTGAAGCAAAATCAGAGTATGGCCACGAAAGAGAAGAATGATCAATGGTAGGATTAGGGGAAATGACTAGATCTTCCACATTAAATGTTGGATTAATGCCCATTTCAGGTGGAAGGTCTATCCTATACGCGTTGGACCCACTTCTTTGCAATATTTTGAATAGTCCAGCACTACGCGCTCGTAATTTCTTAGCGGTACCCTGAGATAATCGCTTTGGCCTTATCCTTACCATTACATAGTCTCCTTCCTGAAAATCTTGTGATTTACGATGCGAGTCAGCTGAACATTTATAACTATCATTGCTTCTATTAATCCGCTGTCTAATATATGTATGCAATTCATGAATGTGTCGTGCAAATGCATCGGCTGACTTTGAAGACCTTTGAGTGACAGACATGGGTAAAAGATCTATGGGCATCCTTGGCTTGTAACCACTAATAATTTCAAAAGGACTCATTCCTGTCGACCTATTGACAGAACCATTATAAGCAAACTCAGCGATAGGTAGTACCAAGTCCCAAGTCTTAACATGTTCACCCACCAGACATTGTAATAGGTTACCAAGACTTCTATTTACCACCTCAGTTTGTCCATCTGTTTGAGGGTGGTATGTAGTAGAAAATTGTAAACGAGTACCCATCATGTGCCATAGTGTCTTTCAAAAGTAACTGATAAATCTGACATCACGGTCAGACACTATGGTCTTAGGCAAACCATGGAGATGCACCACACCATCAAAGAAGACTTTAGCAATATTAGAGGCATCCAATGTTTTCGAACATGGAAGGAAATGTGCCATCTTAGAAAAACGATCCACCACAACAAAAATGGAATCGTGCTTTTTGATCGTTTTGGGAAGTCCCAACACGAAATCCATACTAATATCCTGCCATGGAGCGTGTGGCACTAGCAATGGCATGTATAGCCCAGTATTTTGCTTTCGCTGCTTTGCCAGTTGACATATATGACATTGCCCTAAAATTTTGGCTACGTCTCGCTTGAGACTTCGGCCAATAAAAATGATCCTCAATGAGGGCAATGGTCTTGTCACAACCAAAGTGGCCAGCTATCTCTCCTGAATAAAGCTCTCAGACGAGGAATTCACGAAGGGACATACGGGGAATACAAAGTCGATCTCCTTTAAAAAGGAAACTATCTTTAAGAACATAATCACCTGTGCTATGCTGGTCACTAGAGAGTGGCGTATAAGTACTCCCCAAATCAGGACAAATGGGGTACTCATCCTTCAGTTGCTCAAACCCGACTACATTTACACTCAAGGAGTTGAGCAACGCTACTCTTCTACTAAGGGCATTTGCTGGTTTGTTTTCGACCCCGCCCTTGTGTTTAAGGACAAACGAATATTCTTGAAGAAATGCCACCTATTTTGCATGCCTTGGATTAAGTTTCTTTTGGGAATGTAAATATCTTAAGGCCTTGTGGTCTGAAAACAAGACGAATTCTTGTGGTAGGAAATAGTGACGCCAATGCCTGAGAGTCTCCACTACCACATAAAATTCCTTGTTATAGGTGGAAACTTTTGTTTTGCCTCATTCAGTTTCTCACTGAAATAGGCTACTGGATGGCCCTCCTGGCTCAACACTCTACCTACCTATACCAACACTTAACGCATCACACGCCACCTCAAAAACTTTAGAAAAGTTCAGGTAGACGCATGACAGGAGCTTTCATCATTTTGCCCTCAATTTTCTTAAAAGCCTTGCCTGCGGCTTTCGACCACACGAACTCTCTCTTTTTCATGCATTCAGTGTGTTAAATCCTCGAATGAACCGACAATAAAAAGTTGCTAAGCCATAAAAGCTTCGCACCTCATGAATGTTCTTTGGTTCTGGCCACTCAACTATAGCCTTGACCTTTTCAGAGTCTGCGCGCATTCCTTCTGATGATACGATAAATCCTAAGAACACGACTTGACTAGACATGAAAGCTTATTTCTTAAGATTAACGTATAATTTTTCAGTCCTAAGGACGCTACAGACCTGCTTCAGATGTTCAAGGTGTGATTCCTTAGTGGTGCTATAAATAAGAATATCATCAAAGTAAACCACTAGGAACTTACCCATGAACGGTCTCAAGACTTGTGTCATCACCCGCATAAAAGTACTGGGTGCATTAGTCAAGCCGAAGGGCATGACCATCTACTCGTACAACCCGTCTTTCGTTTTGAATGATATCTTCCATTCGTCTCCTGGGCGTATGCGGATTTAGTGATATCCACTCTTGAGGTCAATTTGGAGAAAATGGTGGATCTGGCCTATCATGTCAAGCATATCATTCAGTCTAGGTATCGGAAACCTATACTTGACAGTAATTTTGTTTATGGCACGACTGTCCACACACATGCACTACGTGCCGTCTTTCTTTGGCGTCAATAATGCGGGTACAGGCACATGGACTTATACTCTCCTGGATAAAACCTTTTTGCAGAAATTCATCAACTTGCCTCATCAATTCTGCATGCTTTGCAGGGTTCATCCTGTAGTGAGGAAGGTTTGGTAAAGTCGACCTCGGGACAAGATCAATGGCATGCTAAATGTCCTGCATAGGTGACAACTCATTTGGTAAATCATCAGGGAATACATCTCTCTATTCCTTCAAAACCGATGTTACCTCATGGGGTAACTCTAATGGAATCTCGGGTGTAATCTCTCTTGTCACAAGGGCATACACCATCGAATTCCCCTTAGTCTCTTTCTCAAACTCTCTTGCATTGATTGTATGAAGAGCCTTTGATTTAGATTTCCTCACTTCCTTAGGCTCATTCGCCTTCTCATCCTTTCTTTTTCCTGATGTGCTCTCTGGTGGCATAGGATTAAGTTTGATCTTCTTACCGTTATACATGAAGGTACACGCATTTGAATGATCAAAGATCGTAACTATCATTATCAAATAGCCACGGCCTACCTAGGATAATATGACCAACATCCATAGGTATAACGTCGCACACAAAGACTCCTTGTATGACCCGAATTCGATGGGAACAAAGCACTGATGGGTGACAAGAAGGGAGGTCTTGTCAACCCAAGAGACTTTGTACGGGTCAGGATGAGGGGTGGATTTCAACTTTAGATGATCCAAGGTGTTAGCGGAAGTCACATTTTGACAACTTCCACTGTCCACTATCACCTTGCAATTCTTCTCTCCACATTTGGTGAAAGTATAGAAGATAGTACTTCGATGCCAATCGGCACTACTTCTAGACTGAGCTAGCACACGCTTGACAACTGCAAGCGCTGCTTCATCGGCCACCTCGTCTTTATCACTAAGGCCTCCTTTAGGGTGATATTCTTCCACTTCACAATCACCCTGGTTATCTATACCCTCGTGGACTCGCCTATAATTAAGGCTTTTCCACAGTTCTTCGTGGGACATTGATTTGACATGTGACCGGTATTCCCACATTCATAGCATCACACTTGACTACCCCCACTAGGACCATCACCAAGGACACCTTTGCCCTTATCATCCCTAGGCTTAGGTGGAACAGTCGCCTGTGCCTTGGGCTGACTACTAATGTTAGATTTAGTTCCCTGGGAACCGGATATAACATTAGAGTCTTAGGACTCAAAGTGTTCGAATGACAGGAGCCCTCAGATATTGTTCCAACTCCTGCACAACTTGGTATGCTTCATCCAAGTCTGTTATGGGCTGAGTCAGAAGCTCGCGCTGAAGATCCGATCGTAGGCCCGTCTGAATAGAGGGTCTTCTTGGATATCACATCGCATCATAAACTCCTTCGAATTTACTGATGTAATCAGCGACGGACATTGACCCTTGGCGTAAGGATTGTCATTGGTCAAGGAACTTCTGTCGGTATGAGAGAGGGAGGTACTTCTCCTTCAACATCTCCTTCATCTCATCCTAATGTGCGATGGGAGCTCTTCCAGCTCTATCAATCTTGCGCTTAGTGTTAGTCCAAAACAATTTGGACTGACCCACAAGTTTCATCTTAGCAAACCGCACTTGATGGTTTTTTGACATGCCATACCACTGAAAATAGTGATCCATGTCAGCTAACCAATCAAGGAATACCTTGGGATCCAGACGCCCATCAAAACTTGGGGCTTCCACCTTCACATTCTTTATTGCACGCTCATTTGGATCGTAGCGATCATATGTGGCTTGTGCCTCCCGCACAACACTACGATCTCAACCACCATTACCTCCACGTGTGGGTGTACGCTCTTCATCAATTCCTCCCACTTGAGATTGCGCATCTTCCCCAACAGTGGGGTTCTCTCTTTGGAATGTTTCCAATCGCTCTACCCTATTTGTGGTGGTGGTGATTTGGTTGCCTAAGCGGGCGAACTCATTCTTTTGGCTCGTTTCTAAAGCGGTTATCTTTTGCATCAATTGAGCAAGTTGCTCAGATAACCGCTCGTTGTTCATGACTGGTTGAAGTCCGAAACCTCTACCTCATCTTGTGGGCATGCAAACAAAGACTTGAACTAAGTCCTACCCCAACTTGCCCCTATGGTTATACAACTCACGAGATGAATGCGATGAATGTAAATCTATAATGGACTGACACTTACTAATTTAAAAGAAATACAACTCAAATTAGGAAATCTTCCAAATTAGGAAAGTTTCTAAAATAGGAAAGTTTCTAAGTTTGAAAATTCCCTAAAAACAGACCTAACATGAAACCTTAATTTGATAACTCGATCTAAACACAACTATACAAAACTCTAAGCTTTGATACCAAAATTTAATGCAGGTTGCCCTAATTATGATGCATGATATGATCGTATATAATCCAGCAGAGTAACAAAGTAATAACAATTAAACTTTCAGCATTCACCATCATAATCTAAGAAAATTTAAAGGAAACATGCAATAGTGCGGGCCATCATCACATCACAACCACATAATATGGAATTCAAGTATTGTGTGGAATGGATTCGGTGAGGGATGTAAACTCCCAATCTTGCATGATTATGATCCAATCGTGCAATGGGATTCACTAGTTCAAGAGATCAAAGGATTTCTCAGATTAGGGAAATGAAAATTTGAGAGATTAGGGTTTTCAAACAATTCTTAGATTTAGGTTGTAGAGGATGTGAAATATTGGGTTAGAAGAAAGAGGGAAATCAGAGAAATACCTTAGAAGAATGTTGGAGGGGAAAGGAAGAGGAAAGAAGAAGAAGATTGGAGACGAAGAGGAAGATCTACAAAGAGAGAGGGAGGAAGGAGGCAACCAAAGTTGTTTTCATTCAATAATCAAAAAGTTAAATTCGTATTTAGGGCTTAACCCTCTTAAATAAGCACTAAGAAAGAAGAAAAAGACTAAAATACCCCTAATACTTAAGTAAAATGGAGACAAAAAAACAGTTCAACGACTAAAACGTCCAGTGACTAAAACATAAAAGCTGATGAATTTCGGGCGCTCGGAGACCAATGGTCGGGTGCCCGATGGCTAGTGAAAACTGTCCAGCGAGTTCTGCTTGAAAGTGGGCGAATTTCGGGCGCTCGACGACGTCGGCCCAACCGGGTCTTCTTCATCCTACACATGTGTCTTCCCATTGTGGGGCATTCTATGTGCCACATCACATGTGTAGGGTCTGCAATGCTCCTTAATGATCATCTAGTTACAAGGAAGGGCTTGAGGCGTGCGCTTCCTTCGTTGATATACCTTGAAGGGCCTGATGTCCTGATCAATAATTGTAGAAAACTTACAAGGTGTTTCGAGGTGGGCTCAGGTCTTAGAGTCAATCTGATCAAAAGTGAGCTGTTTGGGGTTCATTTGTCTGATTTGGAGATCTTCTTTTTGGCAAATATTTTCGGGTGTAAAGAGGGCCCTCTCCTCGTCTCTTGGGTTGCCCCTTTATGTAGGGAAGACAACGAAGCACCTTTGGGATAAGTTGTTGGAAAGAATGGAAGGAAAGCTTTCCCCTTGGAAAAATAAGCTCCCATCTCTTGGGGGCAGACTCACCCTAATCAAGGCTTCTCTGTCCAATCTTCCCCTTTATTTGATCTTGCTTTTTCAGTGCCCCAAGTTAGTCTTAGAAAGGATAGACTAAGGAGGAATTTCCTTTGGCAGGGAGGGGCTCCTTTTGGCAAATTCCAGTTGTTAAACTAGAAGGAGGTTTGTAAACCTTGTTCTAAAGGAGGCGTAGGAATTAAGAAGCTTGAGGACATAAATCTGGCTTTGCTGGGAAAATGAGTTTGGAGGTTTGGGATGGAGGATGATGGTTTTTGCAAGTCCATTACTATCGGAAAGTATGGAACCTCTCATATGGGGTGGTGGATAAAGGATCGTCCTGGTATCATGCTTCCTTTATTTGGAAAGATATAGCCGGGCATAGTAGTTGGGAAAAAAGAAGAAGAAATCTGGAAGAAGAAGAGAAAGGAGACACAAGGAGAGAGAGAAATGGCTGAGAAGTTGCTGTGTTGTGTTAGATCTAAAGACACGCACACACATGCATATTACTTAAACAGAAAATGTTACAGTACTCCGCAGGGTGTACAATAGACCAACACACATGTACATACTCTTCTACACCCCCTCAAGCTGAAGCATATGCTTCAACTTGGAATACATACTAGCTGAAATACATATAATAAAATGAGCATGGAAATGGGCTCCCCCTCAAATACAACATGGCAAGGCAATGACCAAAGCTTGAACTTCCTTCAACCGTAGAGTCTTCTCTTCAAGAACATGTCCATAACAAATCACGACAACAATTGACATAATAACTTGTCATCCACATGTAAATTCTCTCACAAACAATAACAATGAGTGTGCATCACGTGCAATACTCGAGTAGCACATACAATTGCAGTGGAGACTTGTGTGCATCACGTGCAACACATTCACAATAAACAACAAGGTGGAGGGACTCATACTATAAAAAAAAGGCCTAATAAAAGGAAGAGTAGATGAATAGAGAAGGTAAGATCCACCAATAGCAACCAACCCCCATGCGAAGTTGGGTGAAGCAATTCGTCAAATACCTTGTATGTGCGACATACATCTAGGCACGAAGATGAATTTCAGATTTCCAATCCCAGCAATATCACTCTTCACGTCAGCCCCATATCATCAAAAAAGGAAAAAAAAAAAAGAAATCCTAAGGGATCTAAAGAATAAGCGACTAACGCATCTGCTTCTCACAAACCATGTTGTAGCATGATCAAACCTTGACGAATCTTCATGATACTCAAATATGGGGATGACCGTTGATAAACCGCACCTAACTCTTGCAGAAGAACTGCTCTAGAACCCTCCAGAAAAACACTGCAACAGAAATCACAAAATCTGGACTTCTGATTTTTCTTCATTTTATGCAGAAATACCACCAAAAAAACTGCTCCAAACTATGCAGAAAAATCTTTATTATTCTTTCAAAAACCTAGATCTAACAAACCCCTACACTTCTACATCAAAAAGAGGGGTCGGCTCTACACTGTTGAAGCCATCCGTGCACACGGACGACGTTAGTAGCAGGCCCCCACTAACGCAAGGATTAACGCTCTGATACCAAGTTGGGAAAAAAGAAGAAGAAATCTGGAAGAAGAAGAGAAAGGAGTAACAAGGAGAAGGAGTGAAACGGTTGAGAAGTTGCTGTGCCCCCCCTCCCCCCCCCACACACACACACACACATTACTTAAATAGAAAATGTTACAGTACTCTGCTGGGTATACAATAGACCAACACGCACACACACATGTACATACTCTTCCACAGTAGTGCTAAAGGTTTTTAAGGGGATGTGATTTTTGGTTTTTTTTTTTTTTGAAGATTTATGGTGCGGGGATTCAACTCTAAGGTTGGCCTTTCCTAGGCTTGCCGGGCTTTGTCTAGATCTAGATATTTCAGTCTTAAATTGCTTTTCCTCCTTGGGGGATGGTGGGGCCTTGTCGTAGAAATCTCTTGGATGAGGAGATTGATGAGCTGGTTAGTCTTTTGTCCCAGTTGCAAGGGATCCAGCCTAACCCGGTCGAGAAGGATTCTTTGGTGTGGATATTGAATAATTCTGGTCTTTCCTCAGTGAGATCTTTCTTCACTCTGATTTCAACCTCTTCATTCTAGGTTCCTCACTGTTTCACAATAGCAGTTTAGACTTATGGAGCTCCCCCTATGGTATCAGCATTTGCCTGGTTGGCAAGAACAAACATGATTTTGACAGTAGATAATTTAAGCAAAAGAGGAATGGTGCTTCACAATATCTACCTCCTCTGCTTCAAGGATGCAGAATCTGTTAATCACATTTTCATTCACTGTGATCTAGCAAGGGTGGTTTGGACCAGCATGTTGTGTCAGTTCAATGTGCAGTGGGTGATGCCTTATTCCTTATATCTTCTGTTCCAAGTTGGGCACTCGGTTGCTCCGGATAAGAATTCCTCTGCTTGGGCTTGAGGCGAATGATTGGTGCTTTAGGAATAGGAAGAATTCCAAGCATTGGGTGATAAATAGGGTGACTTTGGGTACAAGGGAATGGGCGCCTTAAGTTTGGCTGCTTTGTATTACTATTTTTCTTCTTTTCTTTTTCTGCCTGTTTTTTGTTGTTGTTGTTGCTGTTCTTCTTCTTCTTTGGCCTTTTGGCCTCAATAATATCATTATTTTTCAAAAAGAAAAAGGGGGGGGGGGGGGGGGGGGGGGGGGGTTGGGCTGACACATAACCTAGAGGTCGATCACCGTCTTCCTCACCATATAGATACCTTGAATCATCAAGGTGTTCTTGAATCGACGAGAAGATAAAAAGAAAATAATTTCTAAAATATTAAGTAATTGATTGATTAATTAAAATCGTGATTACAATGCTTTTAAATAATAAATTAAACCCTAATTCGTACTTACTCAAAATAGTAAGTTACTAAAAATATTAAAATCTTAATTAAACACTACTACTAAATAGACTCTTTCTAAAACTCATTGCTTAACAAAAATAAAAACTCCTAAATAAACAAAAACTCTAAAAAGAAGGAAACAAACTAAAATTAGAAATTATTAAAAATAATATTTTTTCCCTAAAATCCCGTTTTTCTATTGTAACTGCGTGTTTTCTGTCGAAACGGACGGACATGACCCAATTTAGTGGGTCGGTTAACCCCGAAACGAAATTTCAGTAGGAATCCATATGTTGTGCGTCCCGTAACTCCTCCCGGATCAAAAGTTATGGCTGATTTACGGTCCGCTTTCTTTTGTTCCATCAATGCAAAAATTGACAATTTTTGTCTAACTTTCCTTGATCTTTTGCGGTCCATGTGCGATAGGAATGTGCTTGATCCACACCCTTCATCAAGGGGTTCCTGTCCTACATCAAACCCTTCCGCTTCAAAATAACTTGTCCTCGAGTTATGCGTTGATAACGTGCCATGATGCACACTTAACTTCACACGTCTTCGCTTACTTGCCTCTTTAATGTACGTTGAAGATTGTGTCGTTGATGTTGTCATAGGATCAAACACAATAATCTTGATCTTTGGTAATCTTGACACTACATCTTCGGCGATATACAGGGGATCCACATTTGCTGCTTGCTTGACTAAGGTCTCGATCGTTACAGTATTGATTTCTTCGCCCTTCAATTTCTAGTGGTATGGAAACTTCAGTAGTGGGGCTATCTAAACTTGGATCATCATTTAAATTGACGGCCCTCTATTGATTTGTGGCAGCACCAAATCGGCAATAGGAATTTGATTGACCATATGTTCGTTTTTCTCTATGAATGAGGTATTGATTTCCTGCACCTCCATAGAATTCTGAACATCCTCTGAGATGGTGGTGGGTTGTACTTTAGAAACTTCATCCGAAGTTGCATTGCCTCGAAAATCTCTTTCAACATAATCCCTACGATCGTTCCCATGCGCAGGCTGTCGTACGATGATGTTTTCGACCTCTTTATCGCTGGGTCATAAATTGTTTGGGGTAGCCCTGTGATAGGCCACCTAGGGTGCTCTTCGGAATATGGGGTTATTCCGTACAGCGAGCACGTGGTTGTTGACCGTTGCCTTGGCCTTGGGGCAGATTTAATGCCGCTGTGATCGGTCGAGGGTTGCCTCTATACCTTGTAGGATCAACTGATTCTCCCTCCGCGCTTCATTGAAAGCTGCCGCCGTGATATAATCTCTTGGAGCACTGTCCTTAGGATGAAGATCCAACCCTTCATTAGAGGCCATCATCTTGAGGAATAAACATCTCTTTGATACCATTGACGCAGGGAGGACGATCACTGTCTTCCTCATTAGATAGATACCTTGAATCCTCAAGGTGTTCTCGAATCCACTAGAAGATAAAAGGAAAATAATTCCTAAAATATTAAGTCATTGATTGATTAATTAAAATCGTGATTAGAATGCTTCTAAATAATAAATTAAACTTTAATTCGTACTTACTAAAAATAGTAAGTTTTCCAAAATAGAAAGTTACTAAAAATAGTGAAATCCTAATTAAACATTACTACTAAGTAGACTCTTTTTAAAACTCATTGCTTAACAAAAATACAAATTCCTAAATAAACAAAAACTCTAAAAAGAAGGAAACAAACTAAAATTCGGAATTACTAAAAATAATAATTTTTCCCTGAAATCCCCTTTTTCCGCTGTAACCGCGCATTTTCTGGCTAAACGGACGGACATGACCCACTTTAGTGAGCCGGTTAACCCTGTAGCGAAATTTCGATAGGAATTCATATGCTGTGCGTCTCGTAATTCCTCCTTGATCAAAATTTATGGCTGATTTTCGATCCACCTTCTTTTGGTCCATCGATGTGAAAATTGACGATTTTTGTCTAACTTTCTTTGATCTTTTGCTGTCCATGTGCGATAGGAATGTGCTTGATCCACGCCCTTTATCAAGGGGTTCCTGTCCTACAACATTTTTTGTGCGGGGGGGGGGGGGGGGGTGGGGGGGGGGGGGGGTTCAGTCAGACTTTCCAAGTTGTACCCTACATTGACCTGACCTAGGGCTGAACGATTTGAACTGAATCGCCGAGTCTTTAAAGTTCAAAACCAATGTTATGATCAACATGTGAAGAGACTTTCTGGCATTTTATCATAGGGAATTGGTTTAGATCTTTGATTTGGCTTCTGAAGAAGTTATTTTAGATCTGTGTGACCGCTACATGATTATGCTCATCTCGTGGCTTATTTTTGGATATGAAACTAAAGTTTTGAGAAACCACAAAGTTTTAAATTAGAAACTATTGATGATGTTTGATGTGGTAACTTTTTAGCTGCTTGTATAATTTCACAATGTAGGACTTGCATGTAATAGTTTATCTGAAGTATATAGTGAGATGTCATAATAACTCCTGTCACTCTGAACAACAATGCATCATTGGAAACATTAATACAATTCTTTGCAGGCCACAAAAAATTATGAGAAAGCCGTTCAACTAAACTGGAACAGTCCTCAGGTATGCTTTGAGAATATTTTTTATTTTTATTTTTTCCTGTTATGTTCTCTGGGTTTTAATATGTTGTGCAAGTTGCTCACATTCTATTCCTTGGCAATAGGATTCTCTTACTGAAGGTGCTTTTTTTTTTTTCCTTTTCTTTCTATGAAATCTTGTTCCTGCCTCCACTTATGAACCTCCCCTTTCTCCCACCACCATCAATCAATACAATGATTGAGACTAAAGACTCGGGCATGGGCAGCCAAACTTGGCTGTGAGTAAAATAGGAATGGCTCACCAATTGGATATGACTTGGCTAAGTCGTGTGGAGTGCATTTTTTTTTTTATAGAAAAATCCAGAAAGAAAGGAAAAATAGGAAATGGCGGAAACGTTTGGAAATAAAACATTATCTAATATATATACGTACCAATTATTTAAACTATTCACCAAAACACCATCAAGTTTTGTAAATTTGGGGTGCCCTTGTCTGTAATGATCTAGTCTAATTGAGTTTGGCCAATTTAAGTATCAGAGAATCAGAGAATCATGTCTGGTCAATATGACTTGTGTGTAAAAATTGAGGGGAGACTCGAAGAAGGTGATCAGGTGGGCCATTACTGGCCGCAGCCTGTGGAAGACTTCAAATCTGATTGAGGTGTTTGATTTGTGTGGCTCACTTCGTGTGTGCCTTTTCTTTTGGAGTAATATAACCATTTTCTTCAAAAAAGAAAGAAAAACATAGCACCACACATTGGTAAAAAACTCCTACCAGAACACCAACAGAAACAATGCACGACGGCACTCCATGACCTTACCAGATAACAAGGGTAGACTTCCCTCATAATCTCAATGATTAGCTTGCCACTATCCACTCCAAGAATGCAATTTAGTTAGCAAGAGGATGTATCTACCCATGGAGAATTGCTGATGTTATAGAAGAAATCAGAGATGTGCCTGCGTCTTGAAATTTCTTTTGCACAAGCACTGATAGAAACAATGAAGAGGCTGACTCCTTTTCCCATGTGCGCCGCGAAGCAGATTCAGAGGTGTATAGTTGAAGGGGCTGTTAGGGAATCTCTATTAGTTACTGATTGGAGGCGAAGGATGCATGTTGTATGTTCAATTTGGGGTTTGGGTTATTGTGATATTGTCTTGGTTTGATTGCTGTTTTCTTCTGTTTTTTCTTCTTTTCTATTAAAATTTCCCGAGATATTCATAAAAAAATGACTGGTGTTTTATATATGTGACTTGTAATGACGCCAACTGATGCTGAGTTGTTTGAGTTTAATTGTCTTTAAACCATGATCATCATTAATCAAATTTTACTATCTGTAGTTATATCATTTTTGTCTTTAAATGTGCTAAGATTTTATAGTTATAAACTTATAATTACTTTGTGCATTTTTGTCTCTAGTCAAAATCATCATCATCATCCTAGCTTTATCCTAACTAATCGGTGTCAGCTACATGAGTCCTGTTTCGCCATTTCTATTCTATCACGTACCATGTCCTTGGCTAAACCATAGGTCCTCATGTCATTTCTTACTCCCTCCACCTACATCCTTTTGGCCTTCCCCTTGTCCTTTTAGAGCCTTCAACTTGAACCAACTCACTCCAAAGTCCTAACTGGTGCAGTTCTTGGTCTCTGTTGCACATGGTCAAAACATCTAAGTCTACTTTCCCTCATCTCATTACCTGTTGGTGCTGCTCCTAAATTCCCTTAAATGCATTTGTTTCTAACTCCATCCTTCCTCGACTTGCCACTTATCCATCTCAACATCATTCATAGCTCATCTTATGAGCATGTTGTTCCTTAATTGCCCAACACTCTTTACCATTAACTTCTCTAAAAAATAAAAATAAAATAAAAAATCTGCCCCATAAATCATGGCTGGTCTTCTAGCTATCCTATAAAAATTTCCCCTTTAGTTTGATTGGCACATGACAATCACATAAAACTTTATAACTACATCTCTACTTCTTCCACTCAGCTTGAATTCTATGAGCAACATTCTTCTCAATCTCTCCGCCCCCATGAATTATTGACCCAAGATATTGAAAATGGTCATTTTTGAACTTCTTGGTCAGTAGTCTTAACAAATTACATTTTGCTACTACTATCGTTACTAAACTTGCATTACCTATACTCTATTTTAGTTCTAGTTATTTTAAAACCTTTAGATTCTAAGGCATCCCTCCATAGTTCTAGCTTTGTGTTTATGCCTTTCCTTGTCTCGTCAACATGGTGTACTGTAAAGGCCATTATGGGGCTGTAAATGCTGTTACGTAAAGCTAACGGTGGCAACTGTTACACATTACAGGGTTGTAACAGCCATAACAACTGTTATGGAAAAAAAATTACCCATAACCGCCATTACCGGCCCGTTACGTCCCGTGGAAAGGCCATAATAGCCCCATAATGGTCTGTTACGAGCAGTGTTCGCATTGTCGGTATCGCTACAAGTTTCGCTGGCTAGAGATAAAGATATAATATCGTTATCGCCGATAATATCGTCGATAACTGGAAATATGGGGAAAAGGGGGGAAACATGAGGAAAACTATGGAATTTTTCAGTGAAATTTCAGGAAATGCCTAAATACAAATATTTGCATATTCAAGAATAAAAAAATTACAAAAAAAATGCATTAAATAATAAGTTTTCTTTCAATGGGGCCCAAAAAGCATGCGTTGCCTTAGAAATCACTCTTATAGCAACCAAAAGTAACTCAGTACGCAATCCAATTTCCAAAGGGATGGTCAACCACCACTATTTCTTATATAGTATGATACACTTAATAATTGGATCTGATTAATTTTTGGAATAATGCCCTAAAATGATATGGAAAAACAGAAGAACGGCATGGATACTTAATTCATACATCAAGGTGGGCCCCATTGTAACCCCACGATAAGCATCCTGGCGTAAAACAGCGCGGATTAGGTGGGACGCGGGTTGGCTGATGACGTGAACACCAGCAAGCAAGCTAGTGTCAAAGCTCTGTAGGTCCCACCATAATGCATTTATTTTATCCACGCCATCCATCCATTCGTGTGGTCCACTTTAATTTTGGATCCACCTCTTTTTCAGTGACATATCCTAAAATAAGCTTGCAAAATGGATGAGTGGGGTGGATTTCTCAAAAACATCACTGTAGGCCCCACTTAAGCATCCCAGCGCAAAAAGAAATCCGCGTATGACACTTGATGCCGGTACCTAAAAGATTCATGAGTCAACTTTTTTGGGGGCCATCATGATTTATGTATTTTATCCACTCCGTCCATCCATTTTCACAGATAATTTTAGAGCTTGATCCCAAAGATGAAGCATATCCAGTGCTCAAGTGGACCACACCACAGCAAACATTGTAAATTGAGTGTCTACCATTGAAAAATTCTTAAGGGCCACTGGAAGTTTTGGAACCTCAAAGTTTGTGTTTTATGTTCATCCAGGTTGGTGTGATCTTATGAACAACTTGGATGCCATATAAACGTTATTGTGGGCCCTAAGAAGGTTTCAATGGTAGGAATCATTGTCCCCTTGCTTTCTATGGTGTGGTCCACTCAAGCTTTGGATCTGCCTCTTTTTTGGGCTCATGACCTATAATGATCTCTCCAAATGGATGGACCGTGTGGATATTACACACACATCATGGTGGGGTCCACGGAACTTAGTGACGTCCACACTTGGTGGATCGCGTACACCACGCTCCCTAAAAACGGAAGCAGATTGCGTATTGAGCAACTTTGTACGCTGAGCGTACTGAGGAAACCCTGTGGGGCCCACCATGATTTATGTATTATATCCATTCCGTCCATCCATTTTACCAGATAATTATAGGCCTTGATCCCAAAAATGAAGAATATTCAAAGCTCAAGTGTACCACACCACAGAAAGCAGTGTGAATTTAATGTCTACCGTTGAAAATAATCGGGGGCCACAGAAGTTTTGGATCAAGCTGATTTTTGTGTTTTCCCTTTATCCATGTCTTTGTGGTTTTATGAACAGGTTGGATGAAAAATAAACATCACTGTGGACCCTAGGAAGGTTTCAACGGTGGAATCCATTGTTTCTTGTCATAAGGTCCACTTTAGAGTTGGATATGCTTCAATTTTGGACTGAATCCCTAGAATGAGCTGGAAAAGGGGATGGACGGTGTGGATAAACCACATATATTTACGGTGGGCCCAACATAGTTTACTCAGTACGATGAAAGCGTACTGACTAACTTAAAACGGAATCGGATTTCTGTCAAAAGGCTTCGCAAAGCCATTTTGCAACAGAGAAGAGGGTTCCGGAAAGGAACCCTCAAAATCCCCAAAATCCCGATAAAAATTGCAAAAAATCTCTAATTTGTCGCAGATCTATCACCAAGATTTTGAAAATTTCTATCCATTGCAAGAAAAAAATGAAAAGGAAAGATTTTTTTCGCACTTACGGTGATCGATTGGCCCATTGATACTTCCAATCAACGGTCCTCTTCGAGATTGGCCCACCAGTACTTCTGGTCAGCGATCTTCTTCTACAAACTACAGGTACCGAAAATCTGATCTTTCCCTCTTTTTTCTCCTCTTTTTTTTTTTTTTGAATATTTTGGGTATATCTACGCAGTCCCCCATTATCGGCACTTTTATCGCCGAAAAGGGGTTGGTGGCTACAGTTATCCCGTGCCAGGTAGGTTGGTACAGCGATTTCTCGCCGAAAAGTGAGCTTGGGACAAAAAAATCGATAATATCGCAAAAAAATCGGCGATATTAGGAAGCGAGACGAAATACTGGAGTTTCGGTGTCGCAACACTGGCGACACCGATATTATCGGCGATAATATCGACAATTCGTCGACAATGCAGACACTGGTTACGAGGCAAGTACAGGTTTTTTGACCTTTTCTCAACGTTACAGGGGGAGATACATGTTTTTTTCAATAATAATAATAAAAAAAAAACAGAGAGACCGTAACAGCCGTTACGGGGGCCGTAACAGCCGTTACGACCTGTATTGTAAAGGTAACGGTGGTGGCCGTTATGGCCGCCGTTTCCGTTACAGAATACCATGCTCGTCAATCAAAAGTTTGTCATCTGCAAACAACATACAACATGGGACCTCCTCTTGCAAATGCTTGTTAACTCGTCCAAAACCAATACAAAAAGATAAGAGCTCATTAGCTCAATGCCAACCCTTAGTGTAAGCCCATAATAATTTGAAACTCATTTGTCTCTCCATTAGTGGCCTCACATTTGTTACCACTCCCTCATAATATCATGTAAATGTATCGTCTTGAGACTTTCTTTCAAATTTCGCAATTCTTTTATTAAATCTAAATTCAAATTACATATTCTTTATTGTGTACAAATGATTCTGAGGGGTACCTTTTGTTCAAGAACAACCAAATCATTGCTCCTGCTTCATGCCACTAAATTTTTATTCTAAAAATTTCATCTTTTTTCAAGTATTTTTTCCACCATATTTCTTTATCATCTTTCATACTGCTTTAAAATCATTGTGGCTGATCTTGTACCATAACTGAGGGGCATAAGCTGGAAGTTAATATCTGTTATTTTGTTGTTCTGCCCGGGATTTTTTTTAATCCTCATATCATTTCTAATTTCTGAGTATGTTGACTGTGAAGTCTTTTTTTCAATTACATTTATTGTACATATTCTCAATACTTCTCTTGTTACTGATGGCAGGCGCTTAATAATTGGGGGCTTGCTCTGCAGGTATCTTCTCTCAGTCAAGAAACTGGATAAACCTTTGTGGAAGACTAATTTCAGATGTCCCTTATTCAAGCACTAAACACAAACACAAACACAAACACAAACATGTGTGAATGGAATGTTCGTAGAGGATGGTCACGGTAATTGTTCTTTAGCAGAAGGCGCACACATGTACAAAGAAATGGATGGTCAGAAAAATGATAACCAATGTTGTCATTGATCTGTTTCTCTTTTTCTTTAATTGATTGCCATTCATCAAATGATATAAAAAGTGCTAACCAATGTCTGCGTATAATGTGTTTGTCGCTCAACTGATGAGTGGGATGGCCTGATTTTCTTGATAGGACACATGCGCACTGCGCTATGAATTTCCTGGACCTCAGACACATGCCATGTTGTCATAGATGGGTGTGTGTTTGGCACTTGAAGATGGGGCATTTGCAATTAGCATTCCTCCTAACATTTGATGATATGAAGGCACTTTTATCCTTTTTTCCCTTTTTACCATATCATTAATGTTTATAATGTATGTCCCTTGATTCTACAACTTAAGGTTTTTGAAAATCTTTTCCATAATTTGTTTATGATGGTAGCATTGATTTCAACTTCTTTTTCTGGTCGTGCTATTTAGGAACTCAGTGCTATTGTTCCTGCCCGGGAAAAGCAGACTATTGTTAGAACTGCGATAAGTAAGGTACAGAAACTTATTCGAAGGCATCGGATTATCAAGATGCAGGTGTAGGAGTAAGCAGCCAAAAAGATTTGCCTCTTAATGTGTTATTTAAGAACCGGTGATTTCTTGATGTTTTATCCATGTTTGATGCCCTCTGTTTGTATTTTTTTGACAGTTCCGTGCATCAATCCAATTGCAATTTGATTTCCATCGAGCAATCTACAACCTTGGCACAGTTCTGGTTGGTTTAATAGAACTCTTTTCCTTCCAAATTTCAAAGTTGAAGGCTTTTCTTTTTCAGTTTGAATACTTTGCTGTATATGGTTAGAGCAAAACATAAGATACTTTATACAGTGGTCTTCTTATTCTATGCAAGTTGTGTTTAAATACAAAATTTGATCATGATCTTATCTGATTTTGTTATTTTAAATGGGTTTCAGTATGGGTTGGCAGAGGACACTTTAAGAACTGGTAGATCAGTTGATGCAAAAGAAGCCTCCCCTAATGAACTTTACAGTCAGTCAGCTATATATATTGCAGCTGCTCATGCTTTGAAACCAAATTACTCGGTAAATTTGCATGTTCATCCCTTTTATTCCCTTTTCATGCATAAAATTTGTCCTGTGTTACATATCTCTGTGGGTGTAGGAAAATTTAATGAGGAATGCTAACTTTACTGTATCAGTATAAAAACTTGAATTCTACTAGTGAATGGATCTCCAGATTTCTGAGTTTGATTCCACCGCTTCCATTTTTTTAATAAATGGTTAAAAGAACTGATTTTATTGAAAACAGTAACAGAGATAATATGGAAATGGAAAAAAAATGTTTCTTTTCCAGAAAGAGAGGGGAGGGAGGGAATCCTTCTCTCTCACTGTTGGACTGTAAGTCATTGTCCACCCATTTAAGATCTTCCAACTTGTCTTGTTTGTGTGACATCCAGACTGTTCAATAGGTTGGCCCCACCACAAGGATAACCTTGTGCAAAAATCAGCCTGATCCACTCATTAGGTGGATCGCAATTGCATTTTGTTATTTATCAATGGCTGAACATTATTTTATGTATAAAATAAATACGTGTGGGAGCATGCGTGTCCACCTCTTCCACCATTTTCACCACCGACAAACAAAAACACACAAGGAAAAGCTAAAATGAAAGAAAGAAAGGAAAAAAAAACTGTAGCGTTTTAGATTTCTGAGGAAACCCGATCCTAGTATTGCCTCACTAACAGCAAATCTTCCACAGAGAGATGATGAGTTGTTCCTCCAATGGTGATCTGTTCCACTGGTTAGAATCACAAGGCAGAAGATAAAATTAGAATACTACTGGTAATATAAACAAAATGGTCATTTCATTTTCATGGTTTAAAGTTTGAAAAGAAAAAAAATACAAGTGTCTTCAAACTCCACCTCAAATCCTCTAATTATTAAACAAAGGCTTTTCTTTTATCTGAAAAAAAGAAAAACAAAAAGCTTCTGAATGATGGCAAAGCAGAAAAGAACACAACTCATGAAAAGAGGTGATGGTTTGCACACTAGTGATGACATCTTAACTTTAAGTCGAAACAACTGTGAGTTTTTTACTAGTCAAATTGCACCAATCATATGAAGCTTGCAGTTCTTGATTTGAATTTGAATCATGACAATGGATTTTTTCCCAAAAAAAGGGAGTTATATCAGTGATCATGAATCAGAAAATTCTAAAAACATTGCTTGACACTATATTTATTTTGCAGCTGAAATAGACTAATGTTTTAATTGGTCTCTGACATGCAGGTTTATCGCAGTGCCTTGAGGCTGGTCCGCTCTATGGTCAGTGTTAATTCTGCTTCAGAGTTATTTGGACTTCTATTGTTATGCATTCTTAGGGCTGCATTTGTAAGTTACCATATTTGTATTAAGTGGAATGCCATTGGCTGACATGGCCAGTGCTAAATCTGGCGCAGTATCACATAGATTTTGCGTCTCAAGCCAGTTTAAAGGACTGCATTCCTACCTTTGCTAATGGGGTTTCCTCCTTTCCAAGCAAAACCCGTTTCCAAAATAAAATCCAGAGGCTTTTAAATAGGGTGCAACGGGAATTTGCACCCTGCTCCAAATGGAGAATCTTTATAAAATGAATTATTTGTCTATATTTGTCCCCTCAGATAATTTTCTTTGAAAGTGGAGTACAATTTTTTGAGAAGTGATCACCTCAACCAGTTTTATGCTACAACTCAATGTTTATGCCTTCAGAAATCTTCTTCAACTTTTGCCTTAAAAATATATGATACTTTCAAGGGAAAAATGCTTGTAAAAATTAGTTGTGGGCAAGGTTAATCTACAGTCAGTTGTAGGTCATTAGTTCTATTTTTTTTCCCCCTCAGTTATGTTTGAATGTGTTGACCCCAAATAGCTAGTACGAGGGTATCATGATGAGTATTTCTTTTGATGAAAATGGTTGGTGGCATATTTGTTATGACCTACATATCATGATAGAACTATGATCTGCACTGCAAAATCTTACATGGTGGCTATCAGTCATAGGTCTTGCAGGGGGGGGGGGGGGGGGGGGGGGGGGAGGCTAGAGGGAAGTTGCATCAAAGTGAAATCTATGTTGAGTATCCTTACACAACCAGTGCAGACCGTTGATGTGCTTGAATAGTCTTCTGGAGTCACTCTAGTGGGACTGAGTAATGGAGGGTGGGGGTTGTCGAAGTAGAGGGAGGAGAGTTTCATCAAATGAAAATCTATGTTGAATATATCTTCACACAACCAGTGCAGATCATTTATATGCTTAAGCTGTCTTGTGGAGTCACTTTTAGTGGGACTGAAATTTATTTGAATTGAATCCCCTATAAATAGGGAACTGAGCTGCACTAACAGCATAATGGGTGGAGAAATCTGCTTCAAAGTTGGCCTTACATGCAAGCAAGTTTTGATCATTGATGTGCTTAACATATCTTCTTGATTGATATCAATTTAGTTTTCGTGTCAAAATTTGCATGGTGGATAGAAAAGAAAACAAACAAAGAATGCAGTAATAGCCACACATTGGCTGTGGCTGATCAATTTGGTGATCAATGTAATGAAAGGACTCTGAGCTATTCCTCCCTTGAGGAGGGATTTGCATGACTCTGAGCTGCTAGATTTATTGTTGTTGTTATACCTATTGCAGGGAAAAGAGCCCATTGCTAGGGAACCTGACTCCTTGGAGTGGAGCTATTCCTCCCTTGAGGAGGGATTTAAATGAATCTGAGCTGCTAGATTTATTGCCGTTGTTATCCCTATTGCAAGGTAAGGAGCCCATTGCTAGGGAACCTGACTCCTTGGAGGGAAGCTATTCTGAAAAAGGGGAGTTCTCGGTTCGGTCACTCTATTTGGTGCTGTCTCAAGCATCGGTTGAAGGCGGCTTGTGCCACACTTCCTATTTGTGGTCCTACGCGGCCCCTCCCGAATGTCATGGTTAGCTGGAAGAAACAAAATCCTCACCGTCAACAGTCAACAAAAGAGGTCCTTCATAATCCCCAACAGTTGCTTGTTATGTCTGAATGTGGAAGAGTCAGTGGGGCACTTGTTTCTTCATTGCTCCTCTTGGATAGTTTGGTCAGGTATCTTTAGAGCAGCCTCAGTTAGCTGAGTGATGCCTGTTGCGGTTCCTGATCTATTTCTTTTGTGGCACTTCGAAGGAGGCTCCTTAGCAAAAAAAGAAAAACAAGAAAAAAAAAGTGGCGAGCGACGCTACTGGCTTCGTTTTGGGCTATTTGGTTGAAGCGAAATAATCAATGCTTCTGTAATTCCAAGGAATCGGGAGGGAGGGTTACTGATGGAGTAGCTCGTTTTGTTAAGGAGTGGGCTCCCTAATGCAGTGTGTTTGTTTAGTTTTTGTTGGGTTTATCTGGTAAAGTTTTGGGGTCTTTGATTTATTGTTTCCGTTTTTGTCTTTTCTTATTTTTTGTGTTCGTTTTTGTTTTTGTTTTTGTTTTTCTTTTTGGCCGTTGACCTAATAAAATTATCATCTTAAAAAGAAAAAGAAAAAAGATTAGGAGCAGGGCAGAGCTTGAGGAAATCGTTCGCGAGAGTGATCGAGTGGTCAAGGGCGGTCGAGAGGTCGAATAAGAGGAAAATCAGGACACAAAGATGTAGTTCAAGAGATCAGGAGTTGGTCTGGAGGGTGGGAGGTAAGAGAAAAGATATAGCTATTGAAGGAGGCTCACGGGAGGACGACTTCCAATGGATGTTCATTGTTGTTTATGGGCCGAACGTGGCAGTTGAGAGGTAGGAATTTTGGGCCGAGCTTGATGCATTGAGGGGTAGAAATGATTGTCCATTGGAATGTAGGGGGTGTCTTTAATGTCACCAGATTTTCCTATGAGAAATCTTATAGTGGGAAAGTTACCGAAGTATGTTGGCATTTTCAAAATGGGTCGACGTGTGTGAGATGATCGAGCTGCTAATGGAAGGGGGGAAATATACTTGGTCTGCTGGTTAGGATCGGCTAATCATGACAAGGATCAATAGATTTTTGGTTTCGGCCAACTAGGTCTAATGGTTAGGATTGGTTGATCATGACAAGGATTGATAGATTTTTTGTTTCACCAAACTAGGTGGATAGATTTCTGCTTGTATCTTGACGTGGATTATTGAAGCCTGTCTCAGACCATTGTTCAATTTTGTTGGATAATGAGGAAAATTGAGGACTGAAACCCTTTAGATTTGAATTAATGTGGTTGGAGGTGGAAGGTTTTTCAAGCCTAGTTAGGGACTAGTGGGCATCATTCGAGGTGGGGGGCTTTGTGGGCTTTAGATTTAAGTCAGAAGTTGAAGCTAATGAAGAGGAAAATCATAAAATAGAAAAAGGAGGTATTAGGTAGGAGGGAGGGCGGAACGACGGAAATCCTAAGTAATATTCATGCACTTGACATTAAAGCTGAGGATGTGGTTTATCTGACAAAGATAAACTTCTTTGAAGGAATCTTGGGCGAGAATCCACAAGCTGTTTGAGGCTAAACTTAATCAAGGCGGCAATGTCGAACCTCCCAATTTGTTTCCATGTCTTTCTTTAAATGCCCAAAGTCGATCTTGATTAGGAGGGACTTCTTATGGAAGAGAGTAGAAGAGAAAAATAGATTTCATCTTATGGAGTGGGAGGATGTGTGCAAGCCATGGGATCATGGGGGAGTAGGTTTGAGAAGCTTCGAGGTAGTGAATATGGCTTTGTTAGGAAAATGTGTTTGGAGGTTCAGGGTGGAAGAGCGTAGCCTATGGGGAGAAGTGGTGGGTAGGAAGTATGGGCTAGAGGAAGGAGTTTGGTGGACTTGGTCATCTTTCCTATATAGATCATCCTATCTTTGGAAATCGATGGTGTCAATAGAAGGCAAAGTGTGGGAAGGGGTAGGTTTCTCTTTGGGAAATGGTTTGAAGATCAGGATTTTGAGAGGACATGTGGGTGGGGGAGTAGAAATTATGTGAGGTCTTTCCCCAACTAGCGAGTCTTTCGATAGAGGTGAATATTTCGGTTGCTAGTTGTTTCAATGTGCAAGGTGGGGAAATTATTTGGGAACCAACGTGTAGGAGAAATTTAGACGATGACGAGATCGAGGAGTTGCTTAACTTGCTAAAGTTGCTCTACAAAGTTTATCCCGTGTTATTAGAGTCCGATTCGTTATTGTGGATCCTTGAAAAGTCCTATATAATTTCAGCAAAATCTTTCTTCAAAATGCTTAGTGGTAGAGGTTCCATCGAGGGGGTCTGTCAGACAACTTATGTTTGGTGGTATGGGGCTCCTAAGGTTGCAGCACTAGCTTGGCTTGTGGGGTGTAAGAATGTGTTAACGGTTGATAATCTTCGCAAAAGAAAGTTGATTATTCCGAATGTTTGTTTAATGTGCTATCAAGATGAGAAATCGGTGGATCATTTGTTTCTTCATTGTTTGTTCGCAAGAAGGACGTGGGAATGTTTTTTCAATTTGTTTTGAATGGTATGGGTATGGTCGAGATCCATTGGTCATGGAGTTGGCTTAGGGAAGAGCGGGAAAAAAGTATAGCAATTATGTTTAGTAGCGGGGCTATGGTTCCTATGGTTAGAGAGGAATAATTGATGCTTTAGGAATTGGGCATGGCGTATATTAGAGGCTTTTAATAGGGCTAAAATGCATGTGATGGAGTGGGCGATTGTGGCAAAGGCAATCGCTCATTTCACTGATAGTTTGTTAGAATTGTAGCAGCCCCCCCCCCCCCCCCCCCCCCGGCTTCCTTTTGGTTTCTTTGTAAATATTTCGTTGCGGCCTTTCTAAATAAAATTATCCAATGTTAAAAAAAAAAAGAGAAAGGAAAAAAAGAAAAAAGAAAATGCAAGCCATCTTAAGGCAGAAGAGATCAAATGGAAGTAAAGATCGGGGGTTGCTTGGCTAAAGGGGGGCGACAAGAATCTAAAGGGGGGTGACAAGAATACAAGATTTTTTCATAGCATAGCGAGTGCCTTAAGCAAGATGTAACAAGATGAGTAGAGCATCGTAGTGAAGGATGAACGGGTGGAAGAGAAAAAACGAATTTGTAATATGGTATTTCTGTTTTATAAAGACTTTTTTTTGGAAGATTAATGCATTTAGTTTTATTAATGAGCTGGAAGGCAACAATTTAAGCCAACGAAAAATGCAACCTAGAAATCACAACTTGAGGCACACTATATATGCACACTACATATTTGATATTTACCCTTTAAAAATTAAAAGCCAACCATCAATCCCACCTCTTCAACATTTACATCATGGATCCCTGACTCCCACTCTATTACCTCCCTTTTAGATTCCCGAACAATAAAATCCCAAGGTCTTTGTTTGTTAAGGAAGCAACGGCAATTTTGTTCCCACTAAGTGTTCCAAATGATCACTAGCAAGACAAGCCTCCATACCGCTAGCATTTTCTTTAGAAAGGGACCAGCATGCCACGCCCAAAACACATCAACTACCGAAAGAGGCATGACCCAAGCCACTTTGAAAAGTTCTAAGGAAGACCATATATGTCAACACGAAAGAGCAGTGGAGAAAAAGATGGTCTACTGACTCCCCATTCTCCTTACATAAGGGACATGTTTGGGATAATCATAGCTCGTTTTTGTAGGTCATCTATGGTTAGCACAAGTTTCCACCCCACTAACTAAAGACAAGAAGCAACTTTGGGAGGAGCTCCATAAAACCAGAAGGCATGAAAAGACTCCCGCTCCCTTGAAGCATCATTAATTGTGAGCATCCTGTAAAATGACTTGATTGAGAAGGTGCTAAAAAGTGCCCCTTTACATACCAAGGAGTTTTATGAAGACAAAGAATGATGTATTGTTGCAGCCGAGCCAATAGCTGAGTATACTTAGCCACCGCCTTGTCTGATAGAGTTTTTCTACATGGGGGACACCACACACCTCTACTGCCTAAAAAAGAAAAGCATGAGGATACATGGATATCTTTCCATGTGGCTAGTCTAGCTGAGGAGGGGAAAGCAATATTCAAAGGTGTATCGCCACACCAGGGGTTCTCCAAAAAAACAGATGCAATTCTTGTTATCAAGGGAGAAGGCAATCCCATGATTGAATAAGGGGGCGACTTGAGTTGATAGCTCTCAATATTGCGGAAGCGCGATTATGTGATACTCTTTTGATCTCCTATCCTCCCTCTTGAATACTGTATTTATATGCAACTGCTTCTCTCCATAACCTACCCACTTCTGTGCTGAATCTTTATTGCCATTTTCCTAATAGCACCATATTCATGTGTTCTAGAATTCTTACCCACACCTCCTTCTGATATAGGCTTACAAACCTCCTACTTTAGTAAATGAAATTTGTGTTTTTCTTCAGCCCCTTGCCATTAGAAGTTGCATCCTATCTTTTCTAGCTTGTACAAAACAGACTTGGGGCATTTGTACAGAGGCAATAAGTAGACCAAGAGGTTGGAATGGGCCACTTTAATAAGAGTGATTCTTCCTCCTAGCAATAAGTGATGACATTTCCACCTAGATAACTTCCTCTTGAATCGTTCTATTACCTTGTTCCACTAGTGTTTTGTCGGTTTACCAATACACAACGGGAGGCCCAAATAAGAAGAGGGAAATGTACAAACTACACACCTAAAAACTTCCGCGAGTGATGAGAGCTCTTCATTCGGGGTCCCAATAAGGATCTCACTTTTTGAGTCCTGAAACGGCTGGAATCAACCTAGAATTTTCCATCCACCTTTGAGACTTGTGCATCGCAAAATAAAAGTGTCATTCACGCATTGTAGATGAGAGACCCTATTGCTGTCATGAGATACTTTGAAGCCGGAAATGGGACCTACATCTTGACCTCTAGATTTCATTCTACTTAGAGCCTCCACTATGACCACGAACAAGAATGGGGATAATGGGCCACCGTCTTAGCCCTCTAGTTGCTTTAAAGAAACCTTTAGGGGATCCATTCACCAACATTGAGAAGGACGCTGAGGAATAACATTCATCCATCCAGGAAATCCATTTGTTCCCGCATCCTATTTTTTTTAAGCATATATTCGAGAAACCCCCAATCCACATGATCATATGCCTTGTCAATATCTAGTTTGCACACCACACCTTTTCTCCCTTCTTTGTGTCTTGAATTGATGCATTCGTGCACAAGAAGGGCGCTATCTAATATCTGCTAGTTGGCAACAAAGGCACCTTGATTTTTAGAAATGATCGCACCTAAAATCCCCCTAAATCTTGAGGCAAGAATCTTAGCCAAGATCTTGTATGGACTTCCAATGGGACTAATAGGACGGAAATCTTTAAGTGTTTCGGTCCGCTTCTTCTTTTTTTTTTTGGATGATGGCAATGAACGATGCACCGATAGCTTTGGGTAAATGATCGTTCTCCCAAAATTCTTCTACAAAGTCCACCACAGCCTTTTTTAATCACCTCCTTGAAGCTTTGACAAAAGGCTAAGGGTAAACCATCCAAGCCCAGTGCTTTGTCACTTCCCAAGGAATCCATTGTGCATTTGATTTCTTCTTCTGACACTGGCTGCTCAAGAGAGTCCCTTTTTGCGTTTGAGATGCTATCGAACAGAAGGTTGTGAAGTAAAGGCCTTCTCGCCATCTGATGGGGACATTAGAAGACTTGCTCGAGTGTTCCAGAGGCTAAGGTGGCCATCTACATTCAGCACAACTTTCCTTATAAATGGATGACGACTTCTAGATGGGGCCCGCGGGGCCACTTTGAAGATCCCACATGCATTGGACGTGCATCAAGGACTGTTGGATCATCTTAATCGGGCCATCGGACAGTCAAATCTTCAAGATCTGGTTTCCCTTGGACCCTGATTTTTCTTTTATTTTCTTTTACGTTATTTTTAGGATTTATTGGACGGTTTGGATTACTTTTAATTGTTTTGGATGTCTAGTTTTGAGTATGGCCCATCGAAATTTAAGGGCATACTTGTAATTTTTTTTAATATAAAAGCCAATTGGGGGGGGGGGGGGGGGGGGGGGGGGGGGGGGTATTTGTGTGTAAAAAAGAAGAAGAAAAGCTTGGAGCTTGTTGTCTCACAAAAATGGTTCTCCCTCATCTTCCTTTAGGGTTTGTGAGAAAACCCTCCATTCCAATTAAATTGTCGAAGGGTAGAGCCTAGTTTGTTGGTGGATTCCTCCGAAGATAACTTCTCTTCTCTTCTTCTTCATTCAAGGCGCACCACTCTCATCCCTCTTATTCTTTCTTCTCCCTTCCTCCCCAAACTTCACCAATCCGAGAATCCCATATTCTCTTCTTCCTTCTTTCCCCATCCAACTCAACAAAACCCCCACCTCTCTCTCCTTCCTACATGCACGCACGCACGCACGTACACCTGTACGTGTGTTTGTACGGGCTGACGTGTACAACCCCTGTTTTTCCTCCTTTCCCTTTTGTTTTCCCCATCTAAACCCTAAATTTCATTGCTAACCCTAGAACCTAAACCTTAATTTCCTAATTTTCCTAAAACCTTAACCCTAAAATACCCAAAACCCAATTCTACACCCAAGATCCCTTAGGAAATTTTGATTTTGAACTAAAACCTTTTTTTTCCCCCAAATCTGAATTCTAGCGGTACCTTGGTTACTCCTGTGGATGTGGCACTACCTATGCTAGGTTGAAAGTTCTATCTTCCAAGTCGGCTATTCTTGAAGTATTTTATATTTTCTTGCACCGTGCATGTGACTAACCGAGGACCAATTAATTGTTAATACGAAATTCTTAATTCTTGTCGTGTGAATTTGTTTGGATTTACATGTTGATTACTTAGTTATTGCGTATTTTGATCTCATCATAATCGTCCTAGCTTATTTTTCACCTGTCCTTCATCAAATTTGGTATCAGGACCTAGGTCTAGCGTAGGTTTAGTTTATTGCGTATTAGGTGTTTCGATAAAATCCCTGCATGAATAACATTGCTGCATATGCCTGATTTTGTGTGCCAATCTGATTTTCTGCGCAAACAATTTCTGTGTAAATTGATTTTCTGTGCCATCAGTTGTGCGCAAATCTGATTTTCAGCCATCTGAATTACAGCAATGTAATTTCAGCAAACTGATTTTTGTGCGCAAATTTGATTTTCAGCCATCTGAATTTCAGCAATCTAATTTTCAGCATGCTGATTTTTGTGGACAAATATGATTTTCAGCTATCTGATTTTCAGTCATCTGAATTTCAACAATCTAATTTCCAGCAAGCTGTTTCTTTTTGTGTGCACATCTGAAGTTGCTCCATCTGAAAGTAACTTGCATTTCAGAAATTTTATTTATCAGGCATATTTGGGTTTAATGCATGTAGTTGATTTTGCATATAGGTTTGCATCTAAAGTCTTGCATGATTAGTCTTGTTTAAACGTAGGTTAGTGTTCTCATTGCATGCCTAGATTAG
Organism: Liriodendron chinense; assembly: GCA_003013855.2. Lineage (NCBI taxonomy): Eukaryota > Viridiplantae > Streptophyta > Magnoliopsida > Magnoliales > Magnoliaceae > Liriodendron > Liriodendron chinense. The sequence continues at coordinate 974,559 of ML058327.1, read as the reverse complement.
CATCGCATTGAGCATCATTAAATCTGAATTTTGCATTGCATTCATCACATAGTTCACATAGTCTAGGTCTAGTTCACTCCCACCCTGAGTATGGACAAGATAGTTGAGTTGCTTAATTCCATTAACAATCTCCTGACATCCATTGAGGACCAAAATAGGATCCAAACTAACTCAATTCACGAAATTAACACGTCCCTCGGCCGATTGGAAGCCAAAATCTTGGCGAACCCTAACAAAAGGAAAAATGCACTTTGAAACTAGTACCAAGGTTGGGAAGCCAGTGATGTGTCCTAATTGCCAAGGTCTGGGTCACTTCGAATACCAATGTCCTACCCAAGAGAGAAGTGAAACCCTTATGGTTGGCAACAATGAAGAAAGAGGGGGAGAGTAGAGTGATAATGAAAGAGAAGAAAATCAACCCGAGGCAATTGGTGTTGGTGAGGAAGAAGTTGACCACGTTGAGACTGCATCACTCATAGTTGTCCTGAGTGCTTTGGATTAACCCAATGAGAGCGATTATTGGTGCAAAGGCTCCAACTTCCACTCTCATGTTGACTGTAGAGATAAAATCTACACGGTGATTAATGATAATGAAAGTTGTACCAATGATATCACCGCTAGCACTGTCAAGCGGTTTGATTTGAAACCAGGGATCCTTTCTCAACCCGATCAAGTGGCTTGGGTTGACATGACCTCCATTCTTATTTCGCAGAGGTGTTTCGTTCCCATTCAGTTCTCTTCATATGAAGACACTTTGTGCATGATGTGATGCATATAGATGTAGGCCACATTATTTTGAGTCGTACTTGGTCGTATGATTTTAATATGACACTACTCGATAGATCGAATATGTGTTGCTTCATCTTCGTGGGCAAGAAAAATGAGAGTAGGAAAGATTCACATCCTAAGTCTCTCCATGTTATCAATACGAGAAATTTTTTTTGAAAGAGGTTGACAATGGAGCAAAAGAGTCAATCCCCACGTTAGTGTCACCTAGGCCATCTGAGTCCGCAGAAGCATTTGCATGACATATTCATGACTTGCATAGTGAGATCAAGATGTGCATTAATGCCAGTAATTAACATTATAAACTTTTTGCAGATTCACATCATAGGTTTTAAGGAATTTCAGGTGGGCGATTGCGTCATGGTTCGCATTAGGCCCGAACGATTTCCATAGGGAACCATGAGGAAATTGCATGCCCGCAGTGCAAGTCCATATAAAATTTTGACAAGAGTGGGCCCTAATGCATATGTGGTGGATCTTCCATCTAACACGGGCATTAGTGCCACATTCAATGTGGAGGACCTTATGCCTTGTGACGGACCCACACTTCTATCTTCTAACCCCCCTGCAGACCTTTTTTCTACTCCAGATGATGGTGTACCTGACCTCGACCCCAGTCCATGGCTTGCCAGACCCTACTTCCCACCCATTGTCTTCTCTTTCATCACTACTTGTACAGGAAGAAGAGATCAAGGATGTTCTGGATCACCAAGCAGTTTCTACCCACAATGGAGGATATCAGAAATACCTCGTGAAATGGAAGAATAGGTCAGAGTCAGATAACACTTGGATTATAGAGGCAGAGTTCCAGCGAATTGATCCCGATCTCCTCGAGCACTACCACAGCTTTATTTCGCCAGTGACGAATTCTTCTCAGCCGGAGAGAGTTGATAGGGACATTAGACTAGAGGACCTGCTTGAGTGTTCCAGAGGCGGAGGTGGCCACCTACATCAGCACAACTTTCCTTATGAATGGATGACGACTTTCAGACGGGGCCCGTGGGGCCACTTAGAAGATCCCACATGCATTGGACGTGCATTAGAAAGACCCCATACTGCGATGATGCATGCGGGTTGCTTTTTAGAAGTTTTTGGCTATAGGTTTTTAGTTTTGGGTCCGCTGGATCATCTTGATCGGGCCATCAGACCGTCAGATCTTCTAGGTGTGGGCCCCTTGGACCCTGATTTTTCTTTTACGTTATTTTTAGGATTTATTGGATGGTTTGGATTACTTTTAATTGCTTTGGATGTCTAGTTTTGAGTATGACCCATCGAACTTTAAGGGCATACTTGTAATTTTTTAAAGTTTTAATATAAAAGCCAACGAGGGGAATGTCTAACCTATGGTATATTTGAGCATAAAAAAAGAAGAAAATCTTGGAGCTTGTTGTCTCACAAAAAGGGTTCTTCCTCATTTTCCTTTAGGGTTTTTGAGAAAATCCTTCATTCCAATCAAATTGTGAAAGTGTAGAGCCTAGTTTGTTGGTGGATTCCTCTAAAGATAACTTCTCCTCTTCTTCTTCCTTCAAGCTACACCACTCCCATCCCTCTTATTCTTTCTTCTCCCTTCCTCCCCAAACCCCACCAATCCGAGAATCCTATCTTCTCTTCTTCTTCTTTCCCCATCCAACTTAGCAAAACCCCAACCTCTCTCTTCTTCTTACCTGCCCGCCCGCACGTGGGCACAAGCGTCCGTATGGGCTGACGTGTGAAGCCTCCGTTTTTCTTTCTTTCCCTTTTGTTTTCCCCATCTAAACCTTAAGGGCCTGTTTGATTTTCTATGTTATAGGTAAATCTTTGGAAAATAAGTAATTATTACTATTTCACCTCGTTTGAAAATGAGGGAGTAATTCCACCTTGATAATTGGTAAAAAAGTATTGACTAAAATGTATGGGCCCCACCATGATGTATATGATTTATCGATCTATGCCGTCCATCTGTTTTATCAAAAACATTTTGGGGCATGAGTTGAAAAATAAGGCAAATCAAACGCTCAAATGGCCCATACGAAAGGAAATAGTGGGCTTAATTCATCCACCCTTGAAAAGTTGTTTCCTTCACTAGGCCCACATTGAGGTTTATTTGTCATCTAACCGGTTCATAGGGTCACACAAACATGGATGAAGGGAAAAACATGAATATCAACTTGATCCAAAATTTCTAGGGGCCTCAAGAAGTTTTTAACGGTAGGCGTTCAATTCCCATTGTTTCTTGTGGTGTGGTCCACTTGAGCTTTGGATTTGCCTCATTTTTGGGCTCATGCCCTAAATTCAGTTGGCATAACAAATGGGCGAAGTGGATAAGCCATGTACATCATGGTGGGCCCCACATTTATTTTGCATTTTTCAATTTATTTTTGTGTTAGAAAAGTAGGCTGTCACCATCTACATTGGCAAAGATGCAGTAATTACTTAGGTAAATAATCATTACTTATTTACAAAGGAATTCTAGGTGAGCCGAAAAATCAAACATGCTCTAAATTTCATTGCTAACCCTAGAACCCAAACCCTAATTTCCCAATTTTCCTAAAATCTTAACCCTAAAATACACAAAACCCAATTCTAACATCCAAGACCCCTTAGGAAATTCTGATTTTGAACCAGAACTTTTTTTCCCCCAAATCTGAATTCTAGCATTACCTTGGTTATTTCTGTGGTTGTGGCACTACCTATGTTAGGTTGGAAGTTCTATCTTCCAAGTGGGCCATTCTTGAAGTATTTTATATTTTTGTGCACCGTGCATGTGACTAACCTAGGACCAATTAATTGTTAATATGAAATTCTTAATTTTTGTGGTGTGAATTTGTTTGGATTTACATGTTGATTACTTAGTTATTGCGTATTTTGATCTCATCATAATCATCCTAGGTTAGTTTTCACTCGTCCTGCATCACCATCCTTCTTGATAGTAATTTTGAGTAGTAATCTGCAATGGCTGAACATACCTGCTCATTATCTTTGATCTTGTGTCCATCTACTACCAGCCTGCTTATGTGATTATTACAACTGCTGGCGCTCGCTATGCTGTGAAAGAAACGCGTGTTCTCGTCACCTTCCTTTCACCATAATTCCCTTGAGCGATGATGCCATTTTATCTCTTCCTCCTTCAGAAACTTTGACTATTCCACTGAAAGTGACCGTTTTTGGTTTTCTTTGTCCTCCAATTCACCTCCGTACTCCTTGATATCTAAGTCATAGATCTCTCCTAAAATACATTTTGTAGCACTATTCCTCTTGTTTAAGAAGTCTTTTTTCCATACGTTCAACTTTCCTTTCAATAATTTGAGCTTTTTAGTTAAATGATATCCAACTGAACATGTGACTGTAAAGGACTGCCACCAGTTTTTCTACCAAATCACAGAAGCCTTCGACCTCCTTCCACATTAGCTCAAACTGGAGTGGTTTTGGACCCCAACTGTCTTCTTCCACCCAAATCAAAATTGGGCGGCGGTCTGACATTGGTCTAGGTAGAGCATGCAGTGATATCAAGGGGTATTTATGAACCCATTCAGCTGACAAGATGAATATGTCCAATCTGGACATTAGGGTCTCTCTATACCATTTGACCAAGTGTATTTTGCACCGCACATTGGGATATCAATCATTTCATTTGTGTTGACCCACTCTTCAAAACTCTGTATGCTTTTGGTTGTCTTGTTACCATTAGACTTTTCGTGAGCAAACTAGATGACATAAAAGTCTCCTCTGACACACCATGGGTGATAAAATCTCATTCTTAATTTGTTTAATTCCTTCCATAGCAACTCTCTCCAATTCGGCTGACACTGTCCATAGACAACTAAGAGCAACCATTTAAACCCTGTGGAGATTTTCTTTAAAACAACTGAGACCGAAAAGGAATCAATGAAAGTGCCTTTTGATTCTCAAATGTCCTTCTTCCATGCTACCAAGATCCCACCCGCAACTCCTTCCCAAGGTGTCCCGTATCGGTTTCGGTGGGCGTAACGGTGCCCACCGTTTCCGATACGGATACGGGCCGTATCGGCCGATACGGCCCCGTATCGGCCGATACGCCCCCCGTAACGGTCAACTTTTTTTTTTTTGCCAAAAAATTTTAAAAAAATATGGATTAAATCCAGAAAATTCCAAACATCCCAAATATGCATTCATTTATAATTTTGAACATGTTTATGGTGGTGAAGCGGTCTACTCTTTGGTGAAAAAGCTGTATCGGGCTGTCTGGTGAATTTATGAAGCTAATAACCTGGAATTAACTGCAGAACTTATAAATTCAAATTTCTAACTGTCTAATACCAATAATATGTATATTAGAATAAATGTAACATCAAAGTATTTCAATTTTCACATGTGCTATTATTTTTTTATAATTTACTTTATATTATTTACAATTTATTTACATACCTGAGGAGTGAGGAGTGAGGACTTGCAAAAAATAATGTATTAAGACTTCTCTCTTATCTTGAATCTATGACCGACTCTTGTCCTGCCAATTGAACATTCTAAAGTAGAAAAAAAAATTAGTAATACCTGATATACTCCCCTGCAAGCATGTTGATTAAAGATTACTTGACTGGTTGTCACTTGTCAGGGGAGTTATTTTAAACACAAGTTCAACAATGTAAAGTGTGTGTTTTTTTGGTGAATGTATGACCATGTGGGTAATGGAAAAGACTCACCAAATCGGAACTCACCACCAAAATGAAAACCTGCTTTGTTGTGGTTGCTCAACCTCCACGTCGTCGTCGTCATCATCATCGGGTTGTTGCGGTCTTGTTGTTGCATATCCATAATATTCAGTGCCAGAGGGAAAGATCAGGTCAACGAAACCTGATGATGACTGATCCTGACTAGGCAAAGATTCTGACCCTGAGTGAGGATATCTACTAGTGCCCGTCGAATAGCCGTGCCCATACTGGTACTCGTATTCAGGGCCAGGCTGTTGAGATTGAGATGAATAACTTGGATTTGGTTCATATGGTATATGTGGAACAGCGTCAGGAGGACTACTCCAACATGAAAGTGGCGGAACAGGTTCCCTATAATCCCATTGGTTGTAAGAATACCCATAATTCCTCGGATCATAGCCATACGCATGCTGATGTTCCAGATCTGTCGGTGTAGATTGCGGTGCAGGAGCAGGACCTGCAGGTGCACTACTGGAGCCAGGCTCTTGCTGGCTGTATCGTGACTCAGTACACTCATAAGTTCGACCCCCTCGGCCCCGCCTGCTTCGTCGAAGTTCATCAGCCTCGCGATCCGTAGACGGCTGTATGGTATCAGTAGCCCTGGTGGGTTGAGCAATGCCAGAAGTGGGAGGACCAGCATTAGGTGCATCATCATCATCATCATCATCATCATCATCATCTGTTTCAGTATCGCTAGAGCTCGCACTCTTCTGCTGAGTTTGCATGAAATCCGCCCCCCTTTCTGGGTCCAACACAAATGCACGACTCTCTTGCTGTACCCTGCGTATTTCTGGGTCTTCAACTTCTATTTCTTCACTATCATCTTCTATTTCTTTTTCCCTTACTTCCAACCAAGGTAGAAGTGGGTCATCCTCATCATAAATATTTTCCAAGTTTATTGGACAATAATCCCCATCACCGGCATTACTGATATGCCTCCTTGAGTGCATGCGCATTCTTAGCCTCATGTTGTAATGCATAAAGACAAGTCTATCTAACATCCTAGTCTGAATTCTATTTCTATTCTTCGTATGAATAAGTGCAAAACAACTCCAATTTCTTTCGCAACTAGAGGAAGACGTTGTTTGGCTCAAAATCCTTACTGCAATTTTTTGGAGAGCCGGTGTAGTCTCTCCGAAATTTATCCACCAGTCGGCGGGGTGCAACTTAAGTACTGCATGTTGTGCAAGAGTATCTCCAAAGCTACCCTGGCGAGTTCCAAATATATCCAATTCATTCAAAGCCTTTATTTGTACATCTAAGTCAGGCTCTAATCTCTTTATCACGTTCTTTAATCCAATACGAATCTCATCATCCATAACAAATGATTGGGCATATCTATACCTAGGATTTAGGTAATAACCTGCTGCATGAATATCGTGGTGGAGCTGCTTTGTCCATCTTTTGTCGATCAAATTCCAGTAAGCTCGCCAGCTTGAACAATCACGTTGAATTGCCAACTTCGCTTTATCCATGGCGTCGTAGAGGAAGCCCATCGTAGGTGCTTCATCGGTTTCAACAAGACGAAGTACCCTCATCAGTGGTTCCATCACCTTTAAAATTTTCTTAACCCTCTTCCAATATTTGTTGTCTCTTATGGTGTTTACAACATCAACCGGCGTCCCTGATGTCTTCTTCCCATATTTTGTGTTGAGCCATTGTTGGGAAGCAAACATTTCACTCAACTCTCCCCTATGCTGATACAAACTCTCTAAAGCTATAAAGTTTGTTGCAAATCTAGTCGCCGCTGGCCTAAGCAACTCTCGTCCCTTCGTGAACTTCCTCATTATTGCAACTAGGTGATTATGGTTGTAAATAAATGTTATCACTTCTTTTGCTTTTTCAACCATTTCTTTGACATTCTTTCTCTTTCCAATATCTTCCAATATAAGATCAATACAATGTGCAGCACACGGTGACCAAAATATATGTGTTCTCTTTAGCATCAACAAATTTCCTGCAGACTTATATGTTGCTTCATTATCTGTCACAATCTGCACCACATTCTCCTCCCCAATCTCATCCACTACTTTATCCATCAAGCTAAAAATATATTCAGCATTTTTTATTTCATCCGAGGCATCAATTGACTTGTGGTACACTGTTCCCAAGTGGCAATACACCATGAAGTTGATCATGCTGCGTCTTGTTGGGCCAGTCCAACCATCACACATGATCGTGCATCCTCTGGCCTGCCATATGGGTTTAAAGGTATTTACGTATGCCTTTGTATCTGCATACTCTGCGTCTGTCCATTTTCCCTTAATCTCCTTGGCTGTGGGAGCTTTAATTCCTTCACCTGCTTCTGCTGCTGCATCAATTACCACCTGCCAATATGGAGAGTTTGCCGCATTAGGGGGTATGTTGGCATGTATAAATAACTTTGCTGCTGCCCTACCCAGTTTCTCAACAGAAGTTCTACTCCACATTTGTTTTATCTTCTTTTGTTTACTAGATTCTTTCCTAAAGAGGATCGGATCAACAGAGGGTCTCCTAGGCACATCTTCTTCTTCCACATCTACATCTATAGGATGACGAGCTACATGTGAAGATGTGCCCCGCCGGCTGCTAAACATACGCCTTAATCCACCAAACATACTCCCTCCAACCCCAGCTGTACTTCCCGTTGGGGCTGCAGTTGTACTCCCCTGGCCACTCCCACTCCCACTCGCACTTGAACCAAACGTGCGTCGACGTTCTTCCTCTTCACGAGCATAGCGCACGCTTTCTCTCCTAGCTATAGTCATTTCTCGATCAGAATCTTCCTCAGAATCAATGATGTCTTCGCCACGAACGCCCATATATTCTGGACCAAACACCTCTTGTCGGGCCGCATCAAGGATATCATCTTTCTTTTTCTGCACAGCAGCTCGTTTCCCCTTTGACTCTTCTAAATTGGCTTGCATCAGTATCATTATCTCTTTGGGAACTTTGGTGCATCCTGCAACTTGACCCTTTCGATGTGCCAAATGTTGTTTAAGTCGCGTAATTCCACCATTTATTACTCTATCACAATAGTTGCATTTTATTTGGTGCCTTCCACCACCTACCCTCTGACAATGTTCCCATCCAATATCCTCATTTGCAGTTCCACTTCCAGTTCCAGTCCTAGACATTTTTTAATTAGAGATGGCTTATGTGATGTGGCTATGTCACTTAGATACTGAGTCTAAGAGTGAAATACTTAGATTTTAAAATTTATAAATGTAATTGTAAATCTTAAATACAGATAATGAAATCAAGTACTAACTACTAAATTCAAATATTAAAGTAACTAAACCCTATGGGCTACAGCCTACAAAGTACAACTACGAAGCTCCAAAGTCCAAAACGGCAAAACCTGTCGAAAAAATAAAAATATAAACATACATTAGTCATTACTCATTAATCTGTAAATATGATTCTCCATGTTTTTGAAAAAAAATGATTTTCTCTAATTTTTAAAATTATTCCGAAATTTAAACAAATACAAAAAAAATAACAAACCATATGCATAATCTGTAAAATGCACATGATTATGTTCTATTATAAGTAACACATGTTATCCAACCTTTAAACTAGAATTTTTTTTTGAAAATATTAATTTTCCCTAATTTTTAAAAATATTCCGAAATTAAAAAAATACAAAAAAATTAGCAAACCATGTGCATAATCTGTAAAATGCACACGATTATGTTCTATTATAAGTAACACATGTCATCCAACCTTTAAATCAGAATTTTTTTTTGAAAATATTAATTTTCTCTAATTTTTAAAATTATTCCGAAATTAAAAAAATACAAAAAAAATAGCAAACCATGTGCATAATCTGTAAAATGCACATGATTATGTTCTATTATAAGTGACACATGTCATCCAACCTTTACATCAGAATTTTTTTTGAAAATATTAATTTTCTCTAATTTTTAAAATTATTCCGAAATTAAAAAAATACAAAAAAAATAGCAAACCATGTGCATAATCTGTAAAATGCACACGATTATGTTCTATTATAAGTAACACATGTCATCCAACCTTTAAATCAGAATTTTTTTTTAAAATATTAATTTTCCCTAATTTTTAAAATTATTCCGAAATTATAAAAATACAAAAAAAATAGCAAACCATGTGCATAATCTGTAAAATGCACATGATTATGTTCTATTATAAGTGACACATGTCATCCAACCTTTACATCAGAATTTTTTTTTGAAAATATTAATTTTCCCTAATTTTTAAAATTATTCCGAAATTAAAAAAATACAAAAAAAATAGCAAACCATGTGCATAATCTGTAAAGTGCACATGATTATGTTCTATTATAAGTAACACATATTATCCAACCTTTAAACCAGAATTTTTTTTTGAAAAAAATGATTTTTCCTAATTTTTAAATTTATTCCGAAATTATTCCGAAATTAAAAAAAATACAAAAAAAATAGCAAATCATGTGCATAATCTGTAAAATGCACATGATTGTGTCCTACTATAAGTAACACATGTTATCCAACCATTAAACCAGGAAAAAAAAAAAAAAAAACATGATTTTTACTAATTTTTAATATTAATCCGAAAATAGACCGAAATTAAAAAAAATATAAAAAAATATAAAAATCAGTTGCATAATCTTGAAATACACATTTTAACATTTTACAATGGCTACAACATCATATCAAGGTGGAAAAAAAGTGATTAGAGGAAGAAAAATGTATAAATACCTATTTTTGGATTTCTTCGAAAAATGGCCCACGGAGCTTCGATTCATCCAAATCGTAGAAATTGGTCGTTTTAATTCTCCAAAATAGACTAATTGTGGTCGTTTTTAGCAAAAGAACAGATTAGAAAAGAAATGGGGGTAGAAAAGTGGGAAGAAAATGCAAAACAACAAGTATTTATAAAAAAAAAAAAAAAATGACCGTTTTTTGACCGTTACGGGGGCCGTAACGGCCGTTACGGCCCCGTAACGGACCGGTACGGTCAAAATTCCTGGGGTCCCCGATTTGGACCCCGTATCGCGTAACGGTACCGGGCGTTTCCGGTACGTATCGGCCGGTACGGTAACGTATCGGCCGGTACGGCACACCTTGCTCCTTCCGCGTTGAGCATTGGCCATCCTTTGTTCCCCACTTCCCAAATGGCATCCAAAATCTTTAAATAAAAAACTTCCAACTTTGTTTCTTGGATTGCGAGGATCTGAGCTTTATATGTTGCACTTACCTTCCTAAGGTGATTTTTTTCCTGACTGTCTAGCCCCCGAGTATTCCAACTAAGGATCTTCATTGGAAGCTTGAACGGGGACTCCTTACCTTTTTACCTCCAGTGGAGGCACTGTGCGCACGTAGTTGGCTAAGCATTCCAGGTTCAAGAGCTCTCTTTACCCTTTATAAAGACTTGTTGAAAGCAGAAGGGTGGAAAAGGCCAATTCTAGATAATTTGTGCTTTTAAAGCATCTCAAGGATGGAAGCAGACTCGCTTGAGGGGTTTTCTGAAGCTGAAGTTAAGGAAGTTGCGGACTCTTTGGGAAGAGAGTAAGAGACAAGCATCATGGCTAGATGGATTTCCCTTAGCATTTTGCCAGATGTTTTGGGAAAGTGTGAAAGGGGATATGAGGGAATTCTTGATAGAGTTTCACAATCGAAGGAAGCTCTCGAAGGAAATAGGGGCCTTATTCATTGTGTTGATTACTAAGGTTACGGGAGCAGAAAAACTAAAAGATTATAAACCCATTAGCTTAATTATAAACATCTACAAAATCCTTGCTAAAGTTCCAGCATCTAGATTCAGAGGGATGCTAGCGGGTGTAATTTTCAAGTTCCAAGGTGCTTTCGTTGACGGTCAGCAAATCCTGAATAGCGCTCTAATAGCTCACGATTGCATAGACTCTAGATACAAGGAAAGGTTATGTGGCATTGTCTATAAGCTGGATATCAACAATGCTTATGATCATAAGGATTGGGGCTTTTTGGACTACATGCTTGAGAGAATCGGTTGTGGGGTGGAGGGGTTGGGCGAAGAAGTGTATTAGCCAATGTTTTAAATTGCGAATAGCGTGTAGCGTAGCCTTCACCCCTCTGAAGCATGAGGCGTAAGCTACATAGCGTGTAGCGTAAGCTACACACTACTTAGATTTTTAATCAAGGTTGCACCAAATTAGATGATTAGTAATAAAATTTGACAAAATTTCATAACACGCTAGATAAAAGTGATTAAATATAAAAGTGAAGGAAGAGCAACAAAACTTATTTAAAACTATTTCTTATATTATTTTACTAAAAGCATTGAAAAGATTAACTAATTTTCATTGAAATAGAAAAATGTAACAAATCATTAAAAACATTATTAATTTTAATGTTATAGTGAAAAATGACTTGTAATGTGAGCTATGTAGCGTGTAGCGTATCCAAATTAATCATGTAGTGTAGGCTATACGCAACTTAAGCTATTTTCATGAGCTACGTAGCGTTTATGCTAAGCTACGCTATGTAGCGTAAGCTACACGCTACAAGCGTAGCTATTTAAAACACTGGTATTAGCTTTGCTGGATTCTCGGTGTTGGTTAACTTAGCGGATCATCGAAAGGTTTTTTCCATGGCTTGAGAGGATTGAGGCAAGGTGATCCACTATCCCCTCCTTTTTTGTGGTGGTAGTCGAGTGCTAGATAGAATGCTTGAAAGTGGGTAACAAAGTTATCTCTTTCATGGTTTGTGTGCAGATAAGATGAGGTCCCGGTTTCTCATCTTCAGTTTGTAGACATTATGCTCTTGTTTTGCGATGCTAATGAGGTTATGGTGGAAAATTTGAAAATGGTTATTCGATGTTTTAAAGCTATTTCCGGATTGAAGGTGAATATCGCTAAAAGTGTAATACTGGGTGTTCACTTGCCTAGGGAGGATCTTTTGAAGCTAGCTAACGTTTTTGGGTATGAGGCAGGATCTTTCTCTTCCACCATCTTGGGTTGCCATTGTGCATTGGCAAGCTGGTGAAACATCTGTGGGACGTAGTAGGGGAAAGGGTTGAAAGGAAATTAGCTCGATGGAAGTACTGGTATCTATCCCATCGATCCCTTTGGGTTGTATAACTCTGATTAAAGCAACACTATTAAATTTGCCTATCTACTTTACGTCGCTCGTTTGCTGTCCGAAGTCGGTGCTAGTGAGATTGGATAGACTACGACATGGCTTCCTATGGCAGGGGTTGGAAGGAGCTTCCAAGTTCCATTTGTTAAGTTGGAACAACGCGTGTAAGCCTTATGATGAGGGAGGAGTTGGAATTAAGGACTTGGAGGTGATGGATAGAGCAATGTTGGGTAAGTGGTTATGGAGGTTTGAGACAAAGGAAGATACATTATGGAGGGTTAAAATAGCTACCAAGTATGGTTGTGGTGTAGGAGGGTGGTGCACTAAGGAATCAACCTTGTATAGAGCCTCGGTGATTTGGAAAGGGATTCTTTTAGTAAAGCTTTGTTGAAGGGGTTGGTTTTAGTCTTGGAGACATGGAGAAGATTTGATTTTGGAAAGATGTGTGGATTGGGATACGCCTTTGCAAAATTTGTTTCAAAAAATTGCTCGACTGACATCGACCTGCAACATACTGGTAGTGCGATGTGTCTAGATGTGCAGTAACTCTCTGGTGTGGCCTCCACCGTGCTGTTTGTTCCTTTCGGATGAAGAGGTGATAGAAATTGCTTTGCCTCTTAAACTCATTCATTTGTGTCAACCAGCTAGTGGGTAAAAGGACCGAATGATGTGGTGAAGGGAGAAATCAAGGAGTTTCTCAGTTAGGTCATTCTACAAAATGCTTCACAAGCTAGGGGCGGATGGCAGCTTTTGGCATGCTTGTTGGTAGGGAAGAATATGGCATGTGTGGTTCTGCGACGCCCCTCCAAAGATTGCAGCTTTTGGCTTGGCTTGTTAGTAGGGAAATGGTCTTGACTGTGGAGAATCATCAGTAACAGGGGATGGTATTACCTAATGTTTGCTTGATGCTCCAAATTGGTCAATCATCTCTTCCTCCATTGTTCGTTTGCTCTTAAGGTGTGGAATGGTTTTTTTTTTCACTATTTTCAGTGTATCTTGGGTTATGCTGAGTTCAACTAGTAATTTGTAGATGGCTTGGCATTCTGTGGAGTTAGGGAAGGAGAAGAAGGCTTTGTGGTGGCTGTGTTTATTGGCGAGTCTTTGGGCGGTTTGGGAAGAGAGAAACGGGGGGTGCTTGAATAATGTTAGCTAGAACTCTGAGCGGCTGACAGTGAGGGTGAGGGAGGGGTTTTGTCATGGAATGGGGGTACGTGTTAGGGTGGGAGAATGAGTGTATATTTTGTCTATGTTATTCGGTTGGGAGGTTTGCTTGTTGTGGTCTGTCTTTTTGTTTTTTGTTTTTTTCGCCATCTTGGCACTTTGTTAATAAAATTACCGCTACCTTTAAACAAATCATGTTGGAATAATACGATCTTGAATTTGTTAGAGAGTGAACTCAATAAGCCTTCAAGCGGGGCTGCAGGAGCAATTTTGTGTCATCCGACATCATTTATAACACAGCCATAACGCCTTAATGTGAAATATAACAAGAACCAAAGAGTTGACACAGGCAAGATACATAAAATACCGCATTACCGCTGTTGATTTCATGTCCCAACAGGCTCTACCAACAAGGTTCTCACACCAAAAAACCAAGCTAAGAATTCTTTAATATGCAAAGAACTACAAAGATTCCATTGTCATTTATTTCTAGTAAGGGTTACATATTTATAGACGGAAAACTAGAATCTAGACAATTTAAACAATGAATTATTATAAATAATGATTCTAGATACTTAATTTTAAACAATGATGAGTATTTTAAACAATGAATATGTAGACACTTTACAATGAACCTAGACACTAAAAACATTAATTACGCAAGAAGATGCCTAACAGAAATTCCTGAAATATCTTCCTTGAATAATGATCCAATCATGGGTAGACTTGTGGGTCTCCCACGTAGATCATTCACTAATCCAGCGGTCCAATTTCAGATCAGATTCTTTCAAGTCTTCTTGTTACTCTCAAAATGATCCAAGAACTACTTTGCTAGTGCCATCACTTGACCTATCTCGTCGTCAATTTGTTACCTGTAAAGTTTCATAAAAATAAATAAATAATAATAATAATAAGTGATAAAAAAATTGGTTACTGTTTATTAGTACCATGATACCATTTGACTCTCCTTCTTAGATTCCCCTGAATCAATGGTTGTGTTGAAGGTAACCCAGGTCAAGCTAGTATGGGATATTCAGTCTTAGGATACATTGGCAGTTATATGGATCTTGGGGATTCTCATATTTGTTTTCTGCTATACTTGGGACAACTTGGACCTCTATTGGTGCTTCCAAAATTCTTTCCACGGGATATATTGACCTCCTGTTAGCTCTCATATCACTAGTAATCACCAAAAGGAACCAGTCCACTGACCTCTTGTCTGCTCTCAATTTGCGAATATTCACGCGAAGAAAACTATGGCAGATGAGCCGGCAAAACCTTGCCTTTGTTTTGAATGGCCTCCAGATATTTTTTAATTACCATTGATTTCATGCTTAAGATGATCAGCTGCCTACACACTCAACACTGGGCACCCAAAATTGTTATAATAAATAAATAAAGCCATGCCAAGCCAGCTGATTATTCCAGTGAATGTCATCCAAGGGAGATGGGAAGATTCAAAAGCTTATTTGGAGACGAAAGTTCCACTTAAGTTCACAGATGAGGCTGATGTGTGTTTGTCGTTCTAGTAGAATGAGGAATACATGGAGCATTACTTATAAATTCTTTTGTCTGCATTATTCTGTGGAAGTATAGTCCTGCAAATGTTTGATGTCTGCTGCAAAATTAATCTAGTGAGTTACGGATCCGTAACACATTATGTTAGTATTTGAGTGCATTGGCTTTTGATATTATCTACCTGACATTGTGGGAACCAAGAGTTCTTTTCAGGTGGTAAAGGTTCCACCACTGTCTCTGTTACAAATCCTACAGCTTCATATTAATTTTTTTTCTCTGCTCAATGATAAAAGTAGATCATTTCAGCTATTTCATTTGTCCATTTTGCTTATACATAACTTGCCATGCTTGATTGTGTTCAGGAATTCCTCTCTCTTTTTTCCTGTAAGACGAATTGTTAGTCCCAACTCTTGGAAAACATTATATTGGAAATGCTTTGCCTTATGGGCATCTAGGTGATGGGTTCAAGCCCATAGATCAATGGTAGGCGTTCTTGGCTTCAACATTGATGTCTGGATTCGTACCCAGCACACCTGCTAAGAAAATTAGATGACTAAGTATTTGTAGGAAAGTAATCTTGTTACCATTTTTAATTATTAAATTCCAGTGTTGCCAGGTTGCAAGTGTTTTTGTAGTTTATTGACAAAAGAAGCTATTTCTTGCCAGCTACCTCTGCCCTATTTTAAGGTGGGATATTTGACCGCACCACCTGCAGGGAATACAATTGCACCTCACAGTGATTGGAGAAGATCCCAATTTGTTTTGAATCATGAAGGACTTCAGCAGGTCAGATAACTATTACCTGGCTTTTGACGTAAATGAACTTCAGATGGGTCAATTATTATCCTTTACGTATCACAAGAAAATATCATGTAAATAAATAATGCATTTAAATATTTTCTCACAGTAGATTTATCTTGTCATTATCTCTGACCTTGTACATGTGGATTTTATATTTGGTATGGTAAAAGGGTTGTGTGATCCTCAATCGCGAATCTTTTAATGCCCATATAAAATCTATATAGACTGCTTCAAGATACTGTCTCTGGAGGTTTCCTATCTGCATTGGAGAGAGAGGAATTCTGTGGTTCTGCTGTGGTTACTTCTCATCTTCATAGGAGGGAAATTCTGTTGTTGATTCTTTGTCTAGAGAAAGGGTGGATAGACCTTCCCTTCTTTTCAGGGATTCCTTCCCCTGTTGTAATCTTTCTCTTTCTCTTTTTCTTAATAATATCTTATTTATCGATTAAAAAGCCTTTTTCTATTTATTATTTTGCATTGAAATTTGTTTACCACATTTTATGTATATGCTGCAACTTGCTGTTAAAAAGATGGTGCAACCTGTTTAGCTCAAATAGATATTTATTTATTCCTTTTCAGCTCAGATGGAAGTCAAGTGGTTAAACTATAAATATGATATATGATACCTCTACCAGAGAGCAGTGAATGGAAATAACCTTCGAAAGATATAAAGATGTTTCCTTTTTATGCTACATTCAGAATTTACCCATTTCATGCCATTAATAAAATGCAACCTCCAAAAATCTGTATATTATGTATTCTCCTCTACGTCCAAGAAATTTTGAATTTAAGCACTGAGCAACTATTTCAGATAATTGTAGAAACCGCTAAACCCATTTTGAGTAGTATGATTTGAAAGATATCCAGTATCTGGTGTCATAGAATGCCAAATAGGGGAGGATACATGGAGGGGGACAGAGAGGTAGAGGAGCTGAATGAGGGGGTTGGGAGTTGATGGCAATGTTATGAGTAATTTGAAACACCCCAGCCTCTTGAAAACCTCCTTAATCCGTCCAAAACTCTCAAGAAAAACCAGCCACACTCTTCCTCTTACCATTTCATTCCTGGTTTTCCCCTCCTTAGTCTACTACTCACCCTATATATTCTTCTGGTCCTGGGATCTAACAGAAAATTGGATGCCAGAAGCTGCCCACAAGCATAAATATAAGTTCTAAAAGTCAACATTATAGATCCCTTCCCATTTCTTTCATGAGAAAACTCTGGCTATTATGTTCTCTACTCTCCATTAATGGAGTTTCTCCTATCTTATGCATTTATTTGGTTTTATTAGCGCCTCCTCGAACTCATGTGTTTGAGGCTGACTATTGTTGTTGTAGAAATTCTCAAGTGAATGCGCCAAATCTGTTTGTGCAGGTTAACAAGGTTGAAAGTCCTTCTGATAGGTCGGCTGCAGCATACATCAGTAAAGCAGCTGTCAAAGTTGATGTTCCAGACATTGTTTCTGTATCAGCATGTGCAGATCTTACCTTGCCACCAGGTGCAGGACTCTGTATCGATACAATTCATGGACCGGTTTACTTGGTAAAGATTTCCTTCCTCAAGTCCATTGGAAATTTATTTGTTTGTAGGCAGTAGAAAAGATGTTGACATCTTTAGTCATGTAAGTGGCAGGTTTATCATTTGAACTTTGAAATTCTTTGTCATGCTACTGAAGTATCTGATAGAGTGCTGCCTCAGTTGTGCCCCACTAATTGATGCCATACTCCATGTGATAAGCCACCCTTCCCTATCTTCCATCTTCAATGAAAACCTAGCACATAATCAGTCAGGACCATGCTCTGGCATTTTGAATGCCCATTTGTAGTCCTAGGTCAGTGCAGGAAACACCACAGAATGGCATCTCCTACACTATTGGTGGTGCCTTATTTGTGTCCTTTTTCTTTTGTTATTCTTATGTTGGATTCACAAAGGTAAACTGTCTGCATATTGGAACGTCTGTTGTTTTGGTAGCACTTCTCGAATAGATGTGCATTTGTTTGTACATTCAATAAATTCAGTCTCCTTAAGCCCTCATCTTCTACTACTGCTGCCATAGTTGCTACTTGAAGGTCCAGAAAACATTCATAGCTTCAGATAAAAGAAAATTAAATGGATTAATATGCATTTGATGACATATGGTTTAACTGAAGATATGGTCCTTCATAGAGTGGAATGCCATAACAGGATTCATTTAGCTGATCCCAATTAGTTAGGATAAGGCTCAGGTGATGATGGTTGTCATGATGAATGTATTAATATCCTAAAAGAAAAAGGAAAGAGAAGAGAAGAACAAAAATTAAGAAATATAATTACTTGGTTCCATTTGTTCTTCAAGAATGTCTTTCTGATGTTTTTTAACAGAAATGAAAATGCTGTTCCCCAAAAATGAGACACAGAGAGGAACTGGCATGGTTTTGGTTTGTTTGATTTGCAAAAACGTGGAATGTGCTCTTGTACGATCTGGAGAGGCAATAGATCTTGATTTTGAAATGACCATTTTCAGCAACAGTAGCAGAGATTTCTTTTCTTCTTTGTGTTTTGATGGATAACTCCAGGGCAGTATATTTCACCTCTACTTCCAGCATCCATCTAGACCCTAATGATCCACTTGAATTACCATCAGCCTGTCTAGAAGCTATAATTGGTCATGTTCCCAGGTTCAGTCAAATCACCATATGTTTGAGAGGCTCTGACGGGTTGGTGTGCTATTCAAGTGCTTGTGTGGCTTCTCCATTGTAGCCCCCCTTGACCAAGAAACTGCAAAGAAAGCATTGTCTATCTGTTCTCGGATGTCTAAATTAGATGAATCTTCATCATGATAATGCTTGCATTTTTGTATCACTAACTCATCCTGTTATTCATGATTTGCCTGGCCTTTTGGCCTTCGGAACCCCAAGCTTCATAGAAAGCTTACATATTTGGCTCTCATGGCTTGCCAGTCAGCTTAGATGTATAGCACTATGATTAGGTTTGTGTTGAGGTCTTCTCGACAAGAGTCAAAAGTTTCAGACTTCTTGTCTCTTTGACAGTAGATTTTCTGCAGGAAGAAAAAGGAAGCTGTGAGCTCACATCCATGCAGGCATCTGATCCTTTGCCCTGTGGATTACCTGACTTAAAATATTGGGGAGGTCAACTCATCAGACAGATCATGCATATGTTGAATGGGACCTTGTGCCTTCTTTTTGAAACTGTCCTTTGTTTTGTACGTGTAGCCAACTGGATGAGTTGACCAGCCTATTTTTCGTCCAGCTGATGTCCATGTTGGGGTTCACCTGTGGCTTGGATGTCCCAAACAGACGAGCACCTGTGACTGCATGTAGTTGGGGGCATGGCTTGGATGTCCCAAACAGGTGGGCCACCTGTGACTGCATGAAGTTGGGGCATGGCTTAGTAAAACTCAACATTTTGAAAACTCTCCTGAAGCAAGTCATCTACTGATAATTTGAGGCTTTCAGTGTTACAGGCAGGACTTGTGAAATTAGCTACTTTGCAAAGACAAACATTGGTATCATCTGTAGCACATTTTTTTTTTCTTTTTCTGGAACAACTGCATCTATAGTACACAGCTTTATTTTTTCTTATTTTGATTTTGTCAAGGACAGCATGATTTTTTTTTTTTTTTTTCCATTGCTTGAAGTGGGAATCAGTAATTTATGTTATTTTTTCAGGTTGCTGACACATGGGAATCCCTGGACTGTTGGCTGGATGCTATCCGCCTTGTTTACACCATCTTTGCACGTGGAAAGAGCGACTGTTCTTGCAGGTGTTATAACTGGCTGATTAATGAATTATTGATGGGCAATCGCTTCTATGGAGATGATGCTGGGCCTACGCTGATATTGTTTTTCAAATAAAGGACTGTAGAATATTCATGTTTTCCAATGTTCTTGTGCTTGAATTGTATTATCCCCTCATCATTATAATTCGTTTTGAGTTGTTAAACTGGCAATATGTAGGTTTTTCTACTCTCCTCGACTGGTTTAGCTTGTGCTCCTTTCTTTCTTTCTGTCTTTTTTTTTATTTTGTTTCTGTCACCCCCCCCCCCCCCCCCCCCCCATTTTTTGCTGACAAAAACATCAGGACTTTATGAGGATTTAATGCATAACCATCGGCTTTTGCTTGTTCTCTCTCTCTCTCTCTCTCTCTCTCTCTCTCTCTGTGTGTGTGTGTGTGTGTGTGTGTGTGTGTGTGTGTGTGTGTGTGTGTTTTCCTGTAAATTTACTAGGCCCAGGTCAGAAAATCGCCACAGAAACGGATAGTCTCCATCAAGGGCATGTTTGATTTTTTGAATATTTGGTAAATCCCTTGAAATGAGTTGTTATTACTTCTTACTGTTTGATGGGCAATAGAATTCTCATTTCTTAAAATCCAGTACGAAAAAGACTTCACTTAAAATAATGGCCCCACTTTGATGTCTATGACTTATCCAAGCCTGTCCATCTGTTTTACCAATTTTTTTTAGGACTTGAGCCCAAAAATGAAATAGATCCAAAGCTCAAGTGGACCACACTAAAGCAAATAGTGGTTTGTATAACATCCACCATTGAAAGCTTTCTCATTCCTTGGGCCCACATTGATGTTTATTTGTCATCTAACCCATTCATAAGGTTACATAGACATGGATAAAGGGGGAAAAACGAATATCAGATTCATCCAAAACTTCTAGGGCCACAAGAAGTTTTCAACGGTAGACTCAATTCCCACTGTTTCTTATGGTGTGGTCCAGTTCAGATTTAGATTGCACAGTTTTTTCCCTCGGTTTCAGGTGAATGTCAAGTTCAAAAAGCAGCTGTCACTTGTCACACTGGGAGTGGTGCAAGAATTCCCATGAAAATAATAAATGCTCATTTACCTTGATTTCTAAGGGAAATCTGAAAACCATAACAGGCCCCAAGAGTGAATGGAATGTAGATGCTGAAGAGGAGGATCATATGCCAGAAATCAAGGAATCCGAGGAGGGAAATGAAATCCAGTGAATCCTGCAATGCAAGACAAGATCTTCTGCAGGTCTCTATGACATCTCGATGAAAGGTGAAATGAAATGAGGAGTTGTGGTCACAGGGAATTAGAGCCCACTAATTTAAAGAAAGTCGGTGGGGCCCACATGGACTAATTTACCAGCTGACAATCACGAGTTGCCTCGACCCATTGGCTGAGGCAGTTCTCTCACCCAAGACAACCATCTACTTGGATCTTTGTATCTGATCAAGTAATGCTGCTGCTCTGATCAGCGTTTGGTTGGGCAAAACGTAAATTTCCTCCAGCAAGAGACAAATTTCAGAATGGTATTTTAGTGACCAAAATCTATTCTAGGTAACTCATGCTGAGGGCAAGTGTGTTGGAGATCTGATCTGGGAAAGGTTGCCCCCCCTTGTGATGGTTGACCATATTGAAAGACCAGGATGGTCCACTAATTGGGTGGCCAATCCCTACAAGAAAAGAATGGAGGGTTAAAAACGAAAGTCGAGTGGCTGAGGGTTGTCTGATTAGACCGGAAGAGAAGATGGGACAAGCAACAAGAAAGGAGATTGGCTCCTGATTGGTATAGAAGATGACGGCCAGAAATGGTAACTGAGGTTCCTCTTCGAATGCTAGTTCTCTCAATTGGAGCTCTTTTCCTTCTTCAAGCAAGTAAAGAGTCACTGCTAGTTGAATCTCAAGTGGGCCATGGAGCATTATCAAAGAAGGGTTCGGATGCTGTCCGAACCCATTATCGCATCCAGACCATCCAAGTGATGAACCCCACTGGGAAAAAAAGTGCGAGGATCCATCCGTCGACGACTTGATAGAACGGTGAACTCTTCCATTTTCCTCTGCACATGTATCACAGATGGTTGGTGTGACTTTCACTGCGTGGAGTAATAGACGGCCCAGATGCCCGGACATGTAAAGTGGAGCACAGAAACTGATGCTCATGCAAGTATGATAAAAATCTAGGTATAAAAAAAATAATATAAGCAGATATAAATGCGGAGGAGGTCCACTTGCATAGGTTGTGGAGAAGCTAATTTTAATTGGAGTGGATGCCCAACCGCACTAGCCTCCAGAAAGTAGCAAACGTTGCTACAACCATCAGCAAAGTTGTCGGTATCAAAACACCAAACAGGAGCTTAACATTAGGACCTTTTATCAAATGGGCCACCTGCTCCTACCTATCACTATCACACAATAGAACCACCTGAAGTTGCAAGATCTAGTTAGATACGTTGTCGTTCGTTAAGCTCCTCACATACTGCCAAATACGCATTAAAATAATATAAAAATGGAATTATTTCCTGTGGCTTTTCTTCGCCTCTTGAAATTTCAAGAGGTGACTCGCGGGCACATGTGAGATCCAGGCCATTTATCAAGTGGGACCCTCCTGGCTCAAAAATCAGGCTCAGGTGGACCGAGAGTTTTTTTGTGTGTGGAGAGGTTACAGTATCTTTTCCTTTCTCTTATGCACTGTGAGTCTTTGGCTGGCCTTGATAAGTGGACGGCCCTGATTTTCCAGCAAGGGATGTTAAGAAAAGGGTCCCACATGATGAATGATCAATCAATCTTCCACGAGAATCGCCTTGGCGTTTATTTTAGATAAAAGAGAAGCGAGGTGAGGACGGCACCTTGTCTCTCAATCAATATTTATGAAAGAAGATAGGTTACCTTGTTCTTTATTTCAAGTGAAATACATTACAATCACTAAAATAAGAGATACACTTGTTTAATGTTTCTTGTAGCCATACATGGGAATTTTCATTGGGAAGTGTAGGCCTTGTCGTGACTGCTTTATACGGATGGGATGGATAAGAAAGAAAGAGAGAGAGAGAGAGAGAGGAAATCAATAGGTGGGCCACTTAGTTTTTGTTTCTTACAGAACATAGAATATTAGAAAATAGAGCCTTCTTACTGATTTTACTAAGAAAGCTTATGGGCCCAAGTATTTCTTCATTAAATGTCTCTACTTGTCGCCATCGTGTGCAATGCACGTGAGAGAGAGGGACCCTGTGTGTGAAAAGAGAAATATTATAGTGGAGTTATTTGATACTCCGGCTGCGTACTACGCTTGATACACAGGCACTTTATAATGGCACATCTGGTGTACAACCGGCTAAGCTGTAGAACTCACTGTTGCCAAGTTACATTCCAAAAATTGGATGGCTTTTACAATCCTGTGGCCAAATATCTCAGACAAGTAGAGAGACCCTATGTCTGAGAGATAGAGAGAGAGAGAGAGACCTGAAATGCGACCCAAAGTCTATTTGTGTGTGTCCTCGATGAGGAATCCAGGACCACCTCCTCTCTTAGGAACCCTTGTGTTTAACCATACTCTGCCATACGTTTGGTGGGACATCTTTATCTATGTTTGCCTAGGATTTCTGTAATGTTTACGGTCCCAAAAGAGCACCTTAAGTGGGACCCCCAAAAACCTTCCATGGTGCCCAATTAAAATTCATCTCATCAAATAGATTCCTCCAGGTGAGTGATGGAGGGCTTTGGCATCCAAACTCAGGTGGGCCACACCACTGGGACACAACATGGAGTAACGAGGATGGGACACCCACTATAGAAGCTTCTAGATTCTGTATGGGGCCAAACGTGATGTTTATACGCCATCCAACCCATTCATCAGATGCACCCTTCTAGGATCAAGTAACATACCAGAAATCAGGCTGTTTCATAATTCAGGTTGGACACACCACTTGAATTTAGAGGTTTTAGGAGTGATTTTGCATTTTTTTTTTCATGTGGTGTGGCCCACCTAAGTTTTTGAGCAGCCTTATTTTCGGGAGGTTCGGTGAACATCACAGGGTGCACAGTTTGAATTCTACACACTTTATTCTGAGCCGCACAGAAGCTGCACTGCATGGAAACTCACATGCGTTTGAACGTACATGATCAATTCCCAAAGTAGGATCCGTTCATTCCCAAAGTACCCTCAACCAGTAGATTCACTTTACAGACTCAGTTGGATCTGGGGGCCATGGTTCAGTTATCCAAACCGTTGAGATCATGGGTCTCACTATCGATGGTTGATGCCTGGGAAACATGACACATTGAAATGTCGTAACCCTCGCAATGTTTGGCATTCTATACATTGAATGTGCACCGTTGCTATTTTACATCTCAATCGTGTATTTATAGTCTATGCTCCATGATATAAAAAAAATGGGATTTCCAATGGCGTACGTCATCTATGGTGAGGCCCACTGTATCAACAGGTTGGGATTATAAAAACATGGGCCCACATTAATGAAATCTATATATTTGGTAATATGCACGTCACTAAATAATTCCTCATGGAATTATTAATTTATGGGTTAATTACCAATAGCTGCCTGTATTTTGGTCTATTTTGAAATCCATCTACTTTTAAAATAATCATATGCACCTTTTGAAAAGACGTGAAAAAATTGCATACCTTTAAGCATTATATGGTTTTAAGCCGGCTGTAGATTTTAAGCTTCTTTTAGTTAGTGATGACTCTAAGTCAAACATACTTTTACCTCTGAGTCACTCTCACATCTAAATCAAATCAAATCAGAATGGGTAAACAGAGAAAGCAAAAAAAAAAAGAGGACTTCATTCTGTGTATTTGTATGCGGGTAGAATGATGACTCCGCTGGGGACTACTAGCCACTAGCCACTAGCTAAGGCCCGACTCAAAATACAGAACTTTATGGATTTTTTTTCCAGGATTCTTTAAGTTCCATCATTCTAGTCTTTACTAGTCCCATGCTAGCCTGCTAATCCATTAACTGTCTAATCAAAATTCTGAAAAATAGATGGTGAGAGTAAAGATGGTCATGTTGTCCCATTTTTAGGCCCCTACTATATATGTTCACGGTAATCCAATTAGCATAATTTTAAAATCATCTACTATTTCTAGTCGAGCCCAGCTATCCGAGATCCATTGTTATCACATGTGGCCCACCTGATCCAACCCTTAAATTGTCAAATTTGTCCCATTTATCTAGGTATTTACATCATTCACTCCCAAGATCAACACTAACATAACAGATCCATAACCCAACATTTGTAAAAGAAAAAAGGGAGGAATCTTTTCAATATTCCTTAATCTTAAGGAGACATTATCAATCATGGAAAAAAAAAAAAAAATCAGACAAGTAGAGAAAAGCCAACTATTGAAATCGAACCGATGACCATCACATTACCAATACGATGCTCTAACCTTTGAGTTAAGCAGCCTCACATAACAAAAATAGTGCATAGGAATTCAAGAAATTACCATAATCTTAACTATTAATAATTAATATTAATAGAATGAAGAATAGAATTCTACTCCATCATTAAAAATGATTAATTAATATCATGGGACCTTCATTCTTCCTTTATGTTGTTTATGAAATCTGGTTCTTTTGGGGTTATAGTTGAACGACCGTAACGGATGTCGGTTTAATCCAAAGGAAATTAAGTATAAGCTTTACAAAATTATTATGAAGCTACACAATCAGAAATCGATCCCTATGATAGAAGTTATATACTCTATAACATAGGAGTTATCTATATAAGCAACAAAGAACATATGAAGGCTTTGAAATATTATTTTCGGGCACTCGAACGAAACCCATTCTTACCACGAGCTTTTAATAATATGGTTGTGATTTGTCATTACGTGCGACTATCTCCGCTATAGAAAGAAGGAAAGAAAGATATGAAGTCTTATCATGAGCGGATTGTATCTATTAAGCAAATGTAGGTTCGATTAAGATTGAGAGAAAGAAAGAGAATAATAGAAATTCTCTTATCCCATTCGGAAGTCATGAGGTGTTGGAAAAGGAGCTTGAGGATCTTAAGGCCGCAAACGAGTTGGGGGCAAAAGTCATTATCTTGGAGAAGGTCGTGGCTAACAGTGGACCTACTCCAAGGGAGGTCACCAAACGTTAGGATCCCTGACCCTAAGTGCTTCAATGGGATAAGGGACACTAAGGGCTTGTTTGGTACATGGGCTTAAGAGGGATTAAGTGGGATGGAATTGCATTTGGTTCCATGTAAAGCTCATGGGATGTTTGGAGACATGGGAAGGCATGAGATTAGGTGGAACGTAGTTGCACTTGGTCCAACACAAGATTTGATGTGGATTTTGAAATCCCTTACATCCGTGGGCCCCACATTGATGTATGTGTTTTTTCCATGTGGTCCATCCACATGCATCCTTTACACTTGACATTTGAGTTGTATCCATGTGTAGATGACTGGCATCAGTTATGAATCTGGTTCGTTGATGACAAATCCATCATCCACCAAACAAAATTTTGCTTAATACATTGTTCTTGCTTGAGGAAGAATATGATCCCAAACATGGGTATTGGATTGTCAAAATACCATGGGATTTCCAGACATGCAATCATTGTGCAATAATGGTGTCAATCCCATCTAATGCAATTTCATACCATTTAATCCTGCTGGCCAAACAGGCCCTAAGGAGTTGGAGAACTTCTTATGGAAAATGGAGCAATACTTTAAGGCTTCCAAGTTGGAGGATGATGAGGCTGACGGTACATATGACCTCTTGCACATGGTAAAATTGAACTCTTGAGACATTCTAGCTGCTCATCATGCTTATCCCACGATTCAGATTCCTTGGCTAATAGATCATAATAGTTTGCTCATTAAGTGGACCACACATGTACAATAAAAATGGGATAGTGAAAAAGAAACTGATGAATATTCAATGCTCAATATTCCCATCTAACCAAACTTAAAGATTGTGTTTGTACCCGACTTGTCATAACTGGATCTAATGAGTACGATGTCGCCACATGTTGGCACACTTGTACGAAAGTGAGAAAAGGTACCCACGAAGCACGAAAGAGAGATTGGGAGGATCATATACACATCTCTGCAGAAGACGCATATGACGCCAGGAAGGTTGCGATTCTTAGAGACGTATGTACCACCGAAACCTTAGAGCGATCATCCTCCCCACAATATGTGGCAAGCATACGATATACATACACAAAGTGCCCAGAGAGCATGCGTAGCTCAACACAATGTGAAGGCCGATATACAGTGACGCATTGCTAAATTTAATTGGCCACATGCAGCTATAAACTCCTAAGCATGCATTAAGAGGAGAAAACCATCTAAAAACATAAACACTACCATACGTGACAACATAATGGTTATTTGGCCAATTTAAAGAAAAGAAGTGTACCAATTTAAAGTCGTTAACTGATTGAAATGTCAATCTCAAAAGCCAAGGGACCGTATGTAAGGTCACTGCTTAATTTAAGTCTATAAAAGAAACACAAAACAAAGAACTCCAGGCCCTCGTCAATCTGAACACAACAACTATTTTCAGCTCAACACTGCCTATTAATTTTTTGTTCCACACAAACGTCACTCATATCTTAGCTTAGCTAAGTTTAGCCTCTCCACTTCTATTAAGTGTCATACTGCAATAAGGTAGGATCAGTTTGTGTAGCTTAGTTTAGTCTCCACTTCTATCCAGCATATTGTTACAACAAGTTGGATTTTGGTTAGTTAACCATCCGTGACCACATCGTTGGATACCCTAAATCCTTAAATTTTTAGTAATTTTCTCAGTCACAACCTGTTAACCAAACTATGACCATCTCATGACCATCCAGGTTTTAATGGCATCTCATGGTTATACCATCCCGGTCTAGAAGACTATCGATCGTCTATGGCCATCTTGCCTGCTAGAATTGTTGTCGATAATTTTTACATTATTTTATTCATCTACTGAACAACATCTACATTCATATAAATAAAATCAGTACTTAACCATTAATTTTCTATTTTATTTCTTAATGCCTATTTTATTAATTGATGCAGGGAAGGACGTGATGAGTATGATCATCGCCTTCCTTGAATGATAAACACCATGAATCCATAAGGCTCTCTTGAATCCACAAGAGAAATCTTGAATCCGCAAGAAAAATAAAGGAATTCGAGGAATTTAATTGATAGAATAATGAGAATAAATGAATTTACATGCTTAAATAACCTTAAAAAATCCTTAAAATGAAATTACAAAAGTCCTAAATGAATAAGGAAACAAAATTAAAAAAATGCGTAAGTTTCCATCATCTATCGATTGACCTGAGCAGTCAAGTGATCAATCAATCAATTTGGTTAATCAATCGAAGAGGACAAAAACTGTCCAGCAACAATTTGAAAATTTTGAATTAATTCTAATCGATCGACTCAATCGGTCAATTAGTTGAGTTATGTTAAAATTTGTCTATTTTCTTGGGCTCCTTCCTTCGGTCCATTTGTGCCATGAATGAATCCGTGACTCATTCTACACTATTCCCCTCTACTTGAAAAAAATTCGTCATCGAGTTATCCTCCGGCTTCGGTTCATGATATTCGTATAAGTCTGCTACATCGAATGTGAGTGAGATCTTCATGTCATCAGGAAGATCAACAACATAAGCGTTGTCATTGATCCTACAGAGTATTGGTACTGGGTAAATCTTCTTATTCTTCAGTTTGTTGTACGTCTCGGTTGGAAATCTCTCCCTGTATAGATGAACCATGATGTTGTCGCCAACGTTGAACTCCTTTGGGTGTTGATATTTGTCAGCTTTCTCCTTGTATTTATCGTTGGATACTTCTAACTTGGTATGAACATCAGCGTGTATACTTATGATTTAGTCCGTCATATGTTTTGCAACAACGCTCACACCCGATATAGTCTGTCATGCTGGCAATCTAAAAATTTCCCTGAGATAATCTTGTACGTTCATTCTAGGACATCCCTTCATTATTAGTTTAAAGTTCTCCTAATATATCTCTCCTTGTTAGTGTAGATTATTACACAAGCTTCTCAGTTAAGCCTTCGAAACCCTAAAAACGCAAAAGATAGTAATAGTGAGAGAAGCTTTTGCGCACTATGCAACTCAATCCTAGTCAGGCTGAGTCTTGTGGTAAGTGCTAGATTTGGTTTGGTCTCAGGAAGAAGGAGGTTTGGTGGAGAGCATAAGCGAAGAAATTCCTTGAGTCTATAATCTAAGGTACATTTTCTATATAGAAGAAAATTTTAATGCATCTTTTATCTTAAATCCTTTCTTTTCCTTAATAGACCATGCCTTTATCACCTAGAATCAAAATTAAAATGGGTTCTATTTTGGTCATGATTGGAAAGAAAAGAAAAACAAAACACCTGCAAATGCAAAAATGAAGTTTTGATGGCAACTGAAAAAGCAACAGAGGAGAGAGAGATGGCAACGTGGAGCTTCTTGTATAGATTTTCTTAACAGTAAGGAAAAATTCATTCAGCTGAGCAATGTATGTATTCAAATTCAGAACTCCATAGTAATATTACAGCATAAATGAGCATGAGTATTTGATAATCTTCCTTACATGGAATGCAGTTGGGTGAGCCTTTGCATTATGCTATACACTGACAACAATAGCCTGATACTTGGCCCAGAATAAAAAACAAAATCATCGATTAGTAGAGTTTAAGATGTGAGCATCTCAAAGGCAGCGTACATCTCCCTCATATTCTTCCTTGGTATTCATCATCCATCTCAAGCATTTTCAAGACACGCTGAGCCAAGAGTAGTCCAGTACATTAAGCTGCAACATAATTGATAAGACCCCACTTCAATCCCATATCGGGGCAACTCATGTGCATAGGCTGCATCAAGCACAATATCCCCAGCGATGTTAGCAGATATTATTTGTGCAATAATATTCTTGTTGGTAAATCGAACAACGAAACGGTACTTGGGCATATTATATTTGTTCTTGTCTTGATTAATTAGCCGAATCCTTGCTCGGTAGTCGGTCTTTCCATCTCTCCTTCTCTTGAACTTCACTTGAAAACTCTTGAAATAAGTCTTCAATTTTTGAGCTTTCACGAATGCCAATTTTCTTTTGAAGAGTTGAAGAGCTGATTAGGAGTCTCTCCGTGATCACTCCTCTTTTATCTTAAATCTTAATTTCTAACCTACAGAAGAAAGTCTGATGTTTATGTTATCATAATTTCTAACACACACACACACACACACACACACACACACACATAAGGAAGGGATGCAATAAATCGCATCAAACAGTAAAAATCATATGGATGAATGGTCCCATCAACTTGATGTTTGGTAAAGCTGCACATGATGACAATGCACACCTGATAGATGTTATATCTACACTTACCACATGATTTGTTGTGAGATTTTGGACAAAACATTTTTGTCTAAGAAGGCAACAAGATCCATGATGAGATTTTGGACCAAGCATTTTTTTATCTGAGAATGTAACTAGTATTCAAATTGTTTTTTATGTGAAATGGAGAAAATAACTTTTTTTTTCTTCTTTTAATGGGAAGTAGGTTGGAGATCTAGTTATTAAAGATAAGCTTTTTTTTTTTTTTTTTCCTAAAAATGCAACCAGATTTCAAATTGTTATTAGAAGTGGAGAGATGGAGAAAAATATTTAGAAAGTTTTAGATATAAAAATGGTGGGGTGCATTTGTTGTATGCTTTGGATGTTGTCTACATGCCAATTTTTTCCTCACAATTCTTGACTTACGCTTTCTAATGAAATAAAAAAATGATGCATTTTTTTTTTTATAATTTCACTTTATTTGACATATAAAGTCCCTCTCATGCCCATCTTCTATTTTATACATTCATTCATGGAATTGATATCTCCACCCACCTTAATTGATTTGCTTGCACCCACTTGTCATTTTGTGAATTAAAAATACTACATTTCCATTATCAAGAAATAGAAAATGGATATACAAGCGTATTAAGTAAGGTGAGATAAAATATTTCCAACCTAATGCATTACAAGTTACCATCCAACCACTGGTAAGTTCCAACTTGTAATGTTTTTCAAAACCCAACCTGCACAAAATGTACAAAAATCAGCCAGATTCACTCCATTCATAAGATTGGACAACATAGGAAACAATGGATAGGATAACCATTGATATAAAAAAATAATAATAAAGTTATGACCTTATCAATAGGTTGGATGAAAAATAAACATTATAATGGGCCCTACGAAGTTTTTAATAATGTCCCAATAAAATTTTCAAATATCTATTTTTGGGGTATGAAATGAAGGCTAATGTGTTTATTCAACTTGTTATAGGGACACAAACATATATAGGAGTTGGATACAAATTAAGAATATGACTTCGAAAGAGTATATAGAAGGAATTGAGGAGTTCATGAAGGTGACAAGACGTCATATAGACGGACTTAATAGCACTCGATGTACATGTCGCAAGTGCAACAACTTGTATTATAAAGCTATAAATGAAGTGCATGTGCATTTGTATGATAATTGGATAGATAGGACATATACCTAATGGTATCATCATGGTGAAACTGATAAAGCCCCAGTGATTGAGGATGATAATGACGGTATGGCAGGAGATGAAGATATGTGTTCAAATGCCATGCAAGACGTCTTAGTAGACTTGTACGCGGGAAAATTTATGGATAATTGTGTGGGAGAATCAAAATACACTCATACTACAAATGTGACAATAAGAGAAGGGGAAACAAATAAATTTACATGCTTATTGAGAGATGTTAAACGTGAATTGTATCTGGGTTGCCAAAACTAATTCAAAGTCGTCGTGCTTGATAAAGTTGCTACATATGAAGCTAATTAATGGCTGGAGCAACAAATCATTCAATATGATACTTGAGTTCCCGAAGGGGAGACATTGCCAAATTCCCATTATGAAGCTAAGAAGCTTTTGTGGGATTTGGGACTCGAATATGTGTCCATACATGTGTGTAAGAATGATTGTATACTTTTCTACAAGGAGCATGAGAATGATGATACGTATCCAAAATATAAAGAGTTCAGATACAAACGAGTAAATGTTAGGGGTAAGAAGATCCTGCACAAGGTCTGCGTTACTTCTCACTAAAACTGATGTTGCATAGATTGTTTATGTGTAGGAAGACAATTTTTGATATGAGGTGGCATAAAGAGAAGTGCACCGCAGACCCTAGGGAGAAGATATTAAAACATCCAACAGATTCTGAAGATTGACAAGAATTTGACAAGAATCACGGTTGGTTTGCCAAAGATCCTTAAAATGTACGGCTTGGACCGACTAACGACGGTTTTAACCCATCTGAAAACATGAGTACCGCTTATAGCATCTGACTGATTGTACTTATTCTGTATAATCTGCTGCCTTGGAAGTGCATGAAAGAGTCATTCTTCATGATGTCCTTGCTTCTTCCTGGCCCGAAGTTTACTGAAAATGACATCGGCGTACATCTGTGTTCGTTAATGGATGAGTTAAAAGATTTGTGAAAAGATGGTGTGGAGATATGATGCGTTGAAGAAAGAAAAATTTTAGTTGGATACGACATTGTTATGGACCATTAATGACTTTACTGCCTATGAAAACTTGTCCGGGTGGAGTACGAAAGGCAAGATGGCATGTCCTACATACAACAAGGAAATGACTTCTTATTTATTGAAGAATGGGAGAATTTTTTTTATATGGGTCATCGTCACTAGCGCTTCCTCCCTTTGGAACATAAATGGCGAAAAAGAGATAAGGATTTTGATGGTAGGGACATGCGGTTGGAAGTTAAACGTCTATTCGGGGACGATATATTAACTCAAATGGAGGCAATCAAAGATGTAGAATTTGAAAAGAGACCGAATAATAAGAAGAAGCTTTTTGAAAACTCGTTGAATTAGAGTAAGAAGAGCATTTTCTTTGAGTTGCCATATTGGTGAACACTGAAGCTGATGCACAATTTAGATGTGATGCACATTGAGAATAATATTTGTAATAATGTCCAAGGAACAATGATGAATATCGAAGGAAAAACAAAGGATACTCCGAAGGCTCTTACGGACTTGAATGAAATGGGGATCAGAGATAAATTGTGGTTAGTTCTGCATGGTGATAAATATACAGTACCAACAGTTTGCTAGACAATGTCGAGGGATTAGAAAAAAAGTTTATGCGAATGGTTGAAAGATGTAAAGTTTTCATATGGGTGCACTTCAAACATCGCGTGATGTGTAATATCAACGATTGTAAGGTAACGGGTATGAAAAGTCATGATTGTCATGTTCTTCTTCAATAGCTATTGTCAGTGGCAATTCGTGGGTTCAAGTATAAAGATGTCGCCAATGCATTAATTGAGTTGAGATTCTTTTTCAAGGAGTTGTGTTTCAGGATGTTGAATTTGAGAAGATTAGAGAAATTGGAACAAGATATCCCAGTAATACTATGCAAGCTCGAAAAGATATTTTCACCCACATTTTTTGATGTTATGATACATTTAGCTATGCACCTCCCTCATGACGCGATCATTGTCGGACTTGTATCGTTTCAATGGATGTATCCAATCGAAAGGTAATGTGTAAATTTAAATTTGATCATTATTCAATTGTCATGTTAGTAATGCGTGTATATTTATTACATTTATGGGTTTGATGATGCACATTAACAGATTCTTATACACTTTGAAGAAGTATATGAGAAATAGAGCAAGGTTAGAAAGTTCCATAGTGAAAATCTATATAGATAATGAGTGTATGAATTTTTTCTTGATGTATTTTGAAGATGTTGAGACAAGATTTAACTGACAAGAGCAAAATTATGATGTTGTTAAAGAACAACAACGTGAGGGGGGGTTGTATGTCTTTGCACAAAATGTACGCCCTTTAGGAGTCATAACACATGATGAAATGGGTGTAACTGTGCTTGCAAAGGCACGAATGTACGTGCTGAATAATATCCCTGAGATTGATGATAATGTAAGTAAAGTATTTTGAATTTTACTCATATTTCATATGTTTTGCATTTAGTTTATAACATTTATCCACTTTATATGTAGAGAACACAAGCAATATATTGAGAGCCAGTGCACAACTAACGTGCAATAGAAGCACGAACAACAATTCCCAAATTGGTTTAAGGAACGTGTAAGTGATCAAGACTGTGGTTACTTACACATCCTTATAAATGTTTATAAATTTTTATTATAATTTAGTAATCTCTTTCACACCTGTTTTCAATAGATGAAACAATTACACGCATATAAATTGCTTAAAGCAATGGATGAACTATATTCATTAGCATGTGGTTTTGATTCAAGAGTCATTCGATATAGTGGTTACATTGTCAAGGGAATTAGATTCCATACCAAAGACTGTGATGAAAATCTTAAAACTCTAGTGGCGTGGTTGTGAACAGATATCATGAAGAAAACTTACACTTTGACTTCTTTAGTATATTAACATACATTATTGTTTTAAACTACTGTAGAGGAAATCAGGTCTTTCTTTTCAAATATGACTAGTGTAATGTTAGTAATAACAAAATGGAAATACAAAGAGACAATCATTTCACGAGCATTAATGTCTCCCGTAAATGTTATAAGGATGACCCGTTTGTACTAGTCATTTAAGCTAAGTAAGTTTTTTTTTACTTCAAAGACACTAAATTGAAAGGCAATTGATAAGTCATTCTGAGGGCACCGCTTAAAAAATGGTATGATATGCCGAAGGTAGAGGAAGATGAACAAGTTGAGGAGTAAGATGAAGACTCGGGAACGTCACACCGGGTTGATGGGACTGTCCAAAATCATGATCATAATGTCAACCGGTTACTTAGGAGTGACATGAGCCCAAAGTATGTTGATGCCAATGAGATAAATGTTGAAGAAGATAAAATTTTCACCAACGATAATGAAAGTGATAGTGGAGATGACTGCGATAACGATGTGGAACTTCTGTGTAATGATGACGAAACATGAAATGGCTGTATAAATTTTAACTTGTATAAATTTTAAAATTGTAAATGTAAGTTATTTTCTTCATGTTTAGTTTTTGCTTCATATGATATCGTTTATTTATTTATGTGTTTTGAATTGTATTATTTGTATTTTGAATCTATAACTCCAGGAGTTATGGCACTCGGTGGCAGTGTTAAGAGACATATACTGCCCTCCTCCAAGTCGTCCCCCAGTGATCATTCCATTGCACACCTTTCTTACCCTAGTTACCCTCAAGCCATAGTCCCATCGCCTGGACTCCCTCCACCCAAGCTTCCGTTCATCCTTCCTCTACCCAACAGTCACCATCTGATGTTGCAGGTCCATCCCATGGGGTGGCATCGACACCCAGAGATTCATCTAGTGTGGGTAACATTTACATATATTTTATTCATATGTTTACATTTAGAGACAATGCTATATAAATGCTTAAGTTTTCGTTAAATTAAAAATAAACCTACTTTTAAACTATTTTCTAAAATTCGTCCAAGGTTTTGAACTATAGTAAAAAAAACTGTTTAATTTAACAAGCAATTTATTACTTGCGCAAGCTTGGTGGAATCCACTCCAATAGTAGAGAATGTTGTGGACCCCACAATGATGCATTTGTTTGATTCACACTGTCTATCCTTTATGAATCATTATTTTACGGCATGATCTTAAAAATGAAAAAGATCCAAATAACAAGCGGACCCCACAAGAGCTAACAATACGACTAAATCGTACTATTAAAAAAAAGGTATGACTCACTGTAAAAAAAAGGTATGGCCCATACTATTTTAAGTGATAAGGTCAATAGGGGTCTATCTTTTGATCCATTTACAAAAAAAAAAAAAAAATGTTTGCTTTTAGAATATTTTCATATTTTAAAACTTTACATGGGTTTTGTGGAATTCAACGAAAACTGAGGCGTCTATATAAAATTGTCTCTTACATTTAATGAATGTTCAATTTATATATATTAAATTGTATTATTTTTATTTTGTAGCTAAAACCTCAACCACAATTAGGAAATGATGTGATAGGTCATGGGAACTTGCTCTCACTAGGCTTTGGAGATGACGGGCCAGCGGTCCTGTATCACTTTTTCAGTAGGGAAGTATAGACCGATGGGATCATAGGCAACATTTTCCACTGAGGTGGGGTGATATGTCGATAGTGGGTGCCCCTTACTTGTGGGTCTTGGGAGTATGCACCTGATATAGATAAGGCAGTCATACGCAATCGGATATTGGTAACTGAAGACTAATTTTCATTTTAGATTATTTCTTTTAAATAATTATGTTATTAAATTTATTTATAAATTATCAATTCATGTAATATATTATTTTTCAGGATGAATTCAACATCAACATGAAACTTTGTAATGTAAAAAAAAGGCTCAAGATTTATTTGGGCAACCGGTTCAGGCAATATATGAACTGGTGCCATTCCCACTATGAGAAGAAGGGAGGCCGTGGGGGAGCATGACAACACCCTTACGATGGTATCTCCCTCGAAGATTGGGATAAAATTTACAATGTTTTCTTATAAGATCCAATTTTTATTAGTGTTTAGTTTTCAATGATTTTATTATAAGTATTGCAATAACTTGTTTATAATTTTAATGCAGACAATGACCAAGAAAAATATAGAAAATCGCTCTAAGCTTATGGTGAACCATACGGCTAGTTTGAAGCCTGTTTCGTAATGAGATGGTAGAATTTACTTTTGTTTATCTTATATTTATTAATTTATTTTATTAATTACATTACTTATCATAACATTATAAATATGATATTTCTCATTTAAATAGAATAATGTGACCAGGAGACCCAGCAGGAGCCTAATCTCATTACTTTCTATCGTAACACACACATAAGGAAGATGACGGGAACTTGGGTGACTCTGTGTTATGAGGAGCTATATGTAAGAATCATTTTAACTTATTTTAAAGTTATTTTATTAGTTATTCATTTCATACTCGTAATGCTTTGTTAATATTGCAAAACGATATGCTATAACTCCATACTCAATCTAAATTGGAGGACACTGCATTGTTAACAGTAGACGAGATATGTTTTAGGGCCCTTGACTTTATATTTGGCTATGTTTGTGGTCTCGGGCATGGGGAAGGT
The DNA here is from genome assembly GCA_003013855.2 of Liriodendron chinense. Taxonomy (NCBI): domain Eukaryota; kingdom Viridiplantae; phylum Streptophyta; class Magnoliopsida; order Magnoliales; family Magnoliaceae; genus Liriodendron; species Liriodendron chinense. Next base: position 937,705 of record ML058327.1, on the reverse strand, counting down.
GCCTCTATTGACCCATTGTAACCATGCTAATGCGGATGAGGTTATGAGGAAGGCTAAACAGGCAGAGATAACGACGACTGAACCTAGGACTGAGGTATAGGTTATGCACGGGATGATAAATGATATGCAGACACGACTTACTCAATTGGAGGAGATGTTGCGCGCCCTTATGTCGTAAATATCCCAATCACATCCTCAGTGGTAAGTTGAATGCCACATTTAAATTATACAAGTGGTGTAAAATAGTCACTAATCATAATTTATTTGATTTATTTTGTAGATTTTTCTACAGACTGGTATTATCTTCTTGGGTCCATCGCATTATTGAGGACGCTCGTTTCTTTTTTTTTATTTTATTGATTTTTGTTGAACAATTTGAACATGTGTATATATTTTTATGTGTTATAATTATAAATTTAATTAAATTATTTTTATATTTCAATGGATAATGACAAATATTGAATGATATAGATTAATTTGTTGAATTATATGGTTCAATCAGGGAAATACAAAAAAAAATTAAAAATTCTATTACCGACGACTTTTACTTGTCCCTAATAAATAAATAAATATAATTCGTGATAACTAACACTCGTTGCAAAAGTCTTTAGTGACGGGTTTGAAATTTTTAGCAATGAGGGAATTTGTCACAAAAAGTAATTATTAATGTGAGTGGATTCGTCACAAAAGTCTTTATTAACGACAAGTATTGTTCGTCGCCAATTTTGTTACAAATAATTAACTCATTGGCGACAAGTTGGTATTTTCATCACTAAATATAATTTGTGATGCCGTATTTAAGACAAAATTGGCAACGAGTAATAAACATTACAAAATCGCTTTTGCGACGAGTTTGGTTTTTTAGCAACGCGTGCTTATCACAAAACTTCTTTATTAGCGACGATGTTCATCTTTAGCGATGTTTTACATGTCAACTCATCGCTAATTAGCTATATTTTATAATAAGTTATTAAGTTATCCCAAATAATTAACTCATTAGTGATGAGTAAGTTTTTTCGTCTTTAAATAAAATTTATGATGCCGTATTTGCAATAAAATTGGCGACGAGCAACACTTGTCGCAAAAATAATTTTGTCACGAGTTAGGGTTTTTTAGCGACGAGTGGACTCGTCACGAAATGTCTTTATTAGTGATGAGTTTCCTCTTTAGTGACTTTTTTTTATATGTAAAGGCAACGTGTCAACTCGTCGCTAATTAGCTATATTTTACAACGACGACGAGTTATTAAGTCGTCGTAAATAATTAACTCTTTGGCGACGAGTTGGTGTTGTCGTCACCAACTATAATTTGTGACGTTGTATCTGTGACAAAATTAGCGATGAGCAACACTAGTCGCTAAAAAGCTTTTGTGATGACTTTGAGGTTTTTAGCGATGAGTGGGCTCGCGAATTATTTATTTATTTATTGTGGTAAGAGAACGCTTCTCCACTTTAAAAGCTTTGGGTTGTTCATCCGGGCCTATAGGAGCGAGTATGGTTTTTTTGTCTATCCTTGACGAAAATGTATACATTATCTTGTCCTCTATAAGTGGTATCATGATTTAATTTCCATGGCGAACCGAGTAATATATGACAAGCCTCCATATCGACTATGTCATATACTACGTGGTCCTTATAATGCTTACAAATTGAGAAAGATATAGTGCATTGTTTATTTACCTTTATCTCGCTGACCTTCTTAATCCAGCCGATTGTGTATGGGAGGGATATTTTTCTATTTTCAGTTATAACTTCTCCACCATGACCCTGGAGACGATATTCTCTCTACTTCTGCTGTCTATGATCACATCACAAACTTTCCAATTCACTTACACCTTGTTCGAAAAATATTATGTCACTCTGGGTGTACGTCCTTCTTCGGCGTATACAATAGCCTTCTCACGACTAGAGATTCACCGTAATATTTTGAAACCCAATCTGCTTCGCTCACTCCATCATCCGGTGTGTGCTCAACTTCATCAATCTATAGATCTTCCTCTACATCTTAAATGCCTCCATCATTAATGGCTAGGTTAGTCACTTCCCATTGAGGTCGCGTGTTTAATAGGTGACCCTGTTGGCTACATCAGTAGCAATGGTCAGGCTTTAGCCGACAGTAGGGGTTTGAGATCTTGCTCGGACCGGGAGCAGTGGTCACTACTCTTTAGGACCTTGCTTGGCCGCTCCTCGAATCTCGATTCTAGGGTGTAAGAGATTGAGGACACCCCCTATATGTTCTTTCCCCTTGGCAAGTGATGTACTCTACGAAGGACCCAAGGTGGTTACCCTATTTTAAGGATATGTTCGAGTATTGGATTGTTCAAGCTACATCTTTGCTTGGGAGGCCAGCTTGATCACTTCATTCATCATCCATACAGGTTGCATCTGAACTCGATCCTAGATCGCAACAAACAAGTGTTGAGCCTAGAATTGTGCATATTTATCCCCAATTTCACGCTATATTTATATGAAACAATATAGTTAATTAACTAACTTAAGTTTATTTTCATGAATGTAGATGATTGAGAGAGAATTGTGATAAATTGAGCCAAGTTCGATGATTTAGCGCTTCAAAGAAATAAGTTCCAGCAACCCAGAATTATGAAGAACTCAAATGTTGAAGATCCAAAACTTAGAAATTAAAATATGTAATTTGTAGGAATTTAAGATTGATCTATAGGAATTTGAGATTGATCTACAGGAATTTGAGATTTAAGATTGATCTGTAGGAATTTGAGATTGATCTATAGAAATTTGAGATTAATTGACAATGGGTTTGCGATTAATCACTAGTCATTTGCGATTGACGCCAATCCCCCAAAGTGTTGAATTGTTGCAGGATTAGAAATCGGATTTGCGATTAATCGATATCTATTTGCAATCGATCACCCAAGATAAAAAAAAACACTCAATTTTTTATTTTTGTTGTTGAACAGTGTTGGACTAAGAAAAGATGCAAGCGATTGATCGTTAGACAGTAGCAATTGATCGCCAGATCACTTGTGATTGATCACTAAGCACTTATGATTGATCACCTAGTCTTATAGAGGCTTAAAATTCAGTTATTTCCAGTGGCCCGAAGTTGCGATTGATTACCTTATCAATCGACAATGGCAATTCAAATATTTCTTTCGCAATTTGAAGTTGGTGACGGATTTTTCTATAAAAGGGGGACATCCTAGGCTTCTAAGGACATCCTAGATCGTGCTGGGGGAGAGAGAATTGCTTGTGAAGGCTTTCTACTTCGAGCTTTTTCTTTCTTTTCTAGTTCTTCTTATAGTTTTTCATATTTTTTAGGATTTCTAATTTAAATATGTCTATATTAAACTAAACCCCTTATCTATGGCTAACTGGGGAAGTTTGTAGTTCATCTTTAATGCTTTGATTTAATTTAGATTTGGAATTGTGCTTTTAAGTTTGAATAAAGTTCTAGTTTTTAGTTCTACTTTGATCTTTTGATGACTCTAGGCTTATTGAATATTGCTTAGGAAGGACTGAGACTAGTTTCTTATATGTTTTGCAAGCATTTAATCTAACGTGGACCACGGGCAAGGTAGATGCTTTGAATTCCATGCAATTTAGAACTTGGTTCTTAATGAGGGAACTTATTCAATTAAAGTTCTAATCTTTGTGTGATGTTTGAATGATGATATAACCATTCCATTATCTGGCTATATATGATAGAATTCTAATTCTAGTTGAGTTATAGACCGAATCTATGTAAATTAAGCATTGAGAATAACTACGAGTGGATCCTTAATGCTTTAGTGTCTCTAATTACTGTTAAAACTTTTCAGATTTTCTGCTTTCACTACTACTACAATTAATTCTGAATTTCAGATTTAAGTTTAGATTTAATTCTTAATTCAATTCTAGTTCCAAATTGCTTTAGAAAAACGTCGTATCTGTATTAGTCCCTAAGGAACGATCTCGGTCTCAACCGAATTATTACTACATTACAACCCTACATTCGGGGTTGTGAACAACAACTTATTGATGAATTTGGTGACTTGCTCCGATTCGGTCTCAACTAAATTGTTTTGCACCACTAAATCGTAGAAGTCCTCTGCATAATCTCTCAACAATCGGCTACCCTATCGACAATTTTGGTATTGTTGGTACAATACCAGATCATAATCGCTGCGGAGGAACCACGCGTGCATTAGCTGCTTCATCTGCTGGCACATGTGGATTGGCGATTTCATCTGTCTCGTCCGCGCAAGTTGAAGTTGTTCCCACCAAGCCGATGCTCTGCCCTTCAACTTGTAAGCCACAGGTTTAACTTACTTCTCTTCAGGGATCTCCATGTAGTTGAAGAAGCACTTGACTTCAAGCAGCCAATCGAGGAAGTCCTCAATGTAGAGTTGGTTGTTGAATTTAGGAAGATCGACTTTCATCCTAAAATTTTGATCTGTTAGATCTACACAATCACCACCTCGTCTAGCTTGTTAGAGGATCATGTCTTCAATCTCTTCGTCGCTGGATCCACCATCATCAGGTGTTATTCCGCAATTCACCACCAGCATTGCAGCGCGAACGACGTGATTACAATTTCCAGCACTCACTAGAAATGGATCATCACCAAGAATATGGAGGTGCTTTAAAGACTTTGTTATGCAATCAAGAGCAGCCATGCAGCCCTTACATGACTTGCCAATTCTCTCCCTGCACTGCCTCCAAAGCTGCCATTGTTAATGGATAATTCCTTAGGGCACCATCCATGGAATTGTTGTCCGAACCTTCGTTAGAAGCCATCGATCCTCTGACACCAATTGACACAAGAAATGACATAATGAGGATGATCACCGTTTTCTTTAAATAATAAGCATCTTGAATCCTTAAGGCTCTCTTGAATCCATGAGAAATCTCGAATCTAAGAGAAAAATAAAGGAATTTAAGGAATTTAATTGATAGAATAATGAGTTTGCATGCACAAATAACCTTAAACAAACCCTAAAACATAATTAAAAAAGTCCTAAACGAATAAAGAAATAAAATCGAAAAAATGTGCAACGTCCGTCGATTGTTGTCGATCAATTAACCCAAGCAGTTGAGCGATCAATCAATTGAAGATGGTAAAAATCGTCTAGCTATAATTTGGAATTTCTAAATTAATTTCAATTGATTGATTGGTCGATCAGTCGACACTATTGGTCGATCAATCGAGTTATGCTGAAATTTGTCGATTTCTCTTGGGCTCCTTCCTTTGGTCCATTTGTGTCATAAATGAATCCGTGACTCATTCTACATCATTGACGAACACAACTAAGCTCTCAGCATTGTAATAAAAGTCATTGTCTTCAAGGTAAAAAGAACTATCTGAAGGACTAACCCTTCCCTTAATAAATCACCTGATTTCATGTCAATCGACGGTTGAATAATCAGGCCAATCTTCATAAATCTGGTCCTAAATTCAGCTATTTCGATGCCTGGGGTCATAAAGTGTTTGGTTCGATATGAGTTGAATACAACTCTAGCATGCCCCACATATACATTCTCGCACATGCACAATAAAAATCGAACCATTCATTACATGTGTGGTGGCATGCCGACATACCAATAGATTGGACATGCTTTATTTTTGGGCAAGCCTCTTCAAGGTGGACCCCACCAGATGCATGTCTCGGATCCCACAACACCGCCAAGTTAGCAAACTAGGGGGCGTTTGGCATCTCTACTCTAATTCAATAAGAGTTTTTTTAATATAAGAGCTTCTTTAATAAGCTCTTTTTGTTCTAGCTCTTGTTTTAAATAAGCCCATCTGGTAAAATCTCAAAAAAAAAAAAAAAAAACTCTTATTTAAAATAAGCACGTTTTGTAAAACTTTCAAATAAGAGCTTTCTTAAGTGTAGTTAATGTCATTTTTAAAGATTACAACAACTTAAATATAAGAGCAATCCAAATGGTTGTTTGGGTGGACTGTCCATCATGTGGGGCCCAGCATCAATGCTAATTGTCCTTTATGTGGGGCCCCTCATTGTCCACTACCCATCACCATCATGTGGACTCCACATTTGATGTGTCCATAGTGTGGGCCCTACCTTTGAAGTGTATTGTCCATCATGTGGGGCCCAGTTTTGATATACCATTCATCGTGTGAGGTGCATCTTTTATATGGATCATCCATCATATGGCCCACTTTGGATATGGGTCATCCATCATGAGAGACCTTGGATGTGGACCGTCCATTAAGTGGGGCCCACTTAATGTCAACTGTCCATTATGAGGGGCCACACTTTTATGTGAGTCATCCATCATGTGAAGCCCACTCTGTCCATTATGTGGGCCCACCTTGATGTGAACCATTCTTTGTGTGGGGCCCCAGCTTCATTATGGGCCGTTGATCATGTAAGCCCATCTTTGATATCAATTAACCATCATGTGGGCCCACCTTCAATAACCATCATCCATCATGTGGATCCCACCTTTGACGTTGATTGCCATTTAAATGGGACCTACTTAATGTGCATGTTATGTCATGTTGGGCCACACTTTGATGTGGGCCATCTATCATGTGGGGCCTATATTTGATGTGAACCTTTTATTACATGGGCCCACCTTGATGTGGGGCCCCACTTCAACATGAGTAATTCATTAGGAGGGGCCCATCTTTGATATCCATCATCCATCATATAGGTCCTACCTTTGTTGTGGACCACTACATGTGGGGCCCACATCAAGTAGGTAGGCCATCATGTGTGTTGAGCTCTGAATTGTGCATATTCTAACCCCAATTCATCACACATTATGCATGGTTTGTATGTTTAAAAGACTATTTTAATACACGTTTTGTCATTGTAGGAATGAGAGAGAGACTTCACCAATTCAATGCCAAATGAGTTACTTTGTATGCATTGAAGATCAAAAGAATAAGTGACAAAAGGTGAAAGAAAGATGCAAGGGAGAAAGAGAAAGACAAAAGAAATAGTGCAGAAAAATGTGCATTGCCGACTGGTTGGCTGACCGGTTGGTTGACCGGTCGGCCATGGCTCACGACCAGTCGAAATTCAAACCAAAAGCCCCCTTTGTAGCTGACCTTGTTGGACAAAAAAAGGGCAAAATTGACCAGTCGCCCGATTGGTCGACCACCTTTGATGACCGATCGTCCGATCAGTCGTATTTCCTAGGGCTTTGAAGTGTTTAAGCAAAAACTCATTGGACCGAAATCGAGGGTCGACGACAGGTCGACAATGCGAAAAAACAGAGAAAGCTTGTTCTTCAGGCTTCAAAAATTCATGCGCTACGTAAGTTGTTACGAACTTCTGGAAGATTCTGAGGCGGTGGAGCTTCAGTGCTATAAAAGGACACATAGGGGTGGATCTAAACTCATAATAGAAGGATTGAGAACTTGTGGGAGGTGAAGAGGATCGTCGTGGAGCGTCTACAATTCTCTCAAATTCAATTTTCCATGTTTTCTAGTTGTTTTCCATTATTTTTAGTTGTAGCATGATGATGCTCGGCTAGAACCTCTTAGCTAAGGCTAAGAAGTGAAGCTTGTAGTTAGTTCTCATATAGAATTCGTTTTATTCAAGTACTTTACTTAAAGTTTGAGTTTTTAATTTCTAGTTTAAATAAAGTTGGTATTTTTGGATGTTGTATGAGAGTTCATGTGCTTCGGACATGAATTCCTTGCAATTCTCTGAGATGGCCATGTTTGAATTGATTATATTCGAATTGTAATAACCTTAGAGCATGCTATAGTCCCTTGGCATGGTTGTTACTTCGAAGGTTACATATTTGAAATCTATGTGCTTCATTAGAACTAGAATCTTATTTTCTGACTTAAATGGGATTGTTTGTATTTGAATGCTTAATCTTCCAACTATATGAGAGATAGAACTTCGAATCTAGTTGTGTTTATGCTTGGATTAATGAATTCACATGGGACTACTACAAGTGGATCCTTGAGGCCTTAGTTCTATTAATTATCATATTTTTACAAAAGTTACTATTTTATTTATTTTTTAAAATTGAACTCCAAAATTGCTGAAATTGAAGTTACTAGAATAGTTTGAATTGATTTACCCTAATTCATTGTGGATCGACCTTGGTCTTACCGAGTTATTACTACATCGCAAGCCTTGCACTTGAGGTGAGCCAACAATGTGGGACCCATTTGATGTCCACCATCCATCATATAGGTCCCACCTTGGCTGTGGACTATCCATCATGTGGGGTCTAACCTTCGATATGGGTCATTCATCATGTAGGCCCACCTTTAATGTCAACCTTCCATCATGTGGTCCCGCATTCAATATCCACCATCCACCACTTTGATCCTACCTTTGATGTGGACCATCCATCATGTGGGTCCCACCTTTGTTGTGGACCATCTATCATGTGGGGCCCACTTGATGTGGATAGTCCATCATGTGGGACCCACCTTTAATGTCCACCATCCATCATCTAGGTCCCACCTTTGCTATGGACCATCCATCATGTGAGGCCCAACCTTCAATATGGGTCATTCATCATGTGGTCCCACATTTAATGTCAATCTTCCATCATGTGGTCCCACATTCAATGTCCACCATCCATCATGTGGGTCCCCCCTTTGTTGTGAACCGTCCATCATATGGGGCCCACTTGATGTGGATAGTCCATCCATCATGCGGGGCCACATTTTAATGTGGGTCATCCATCATGTGGGACCCACCTTTGGTGTTCACTTTCAATCATGTGAGGCCCAACCTTCAATATGGGTTGTTCATCATGTGGGCCTACCTTTGATGTCAACCTTCCATTATGTGATCCCACTTTCAATGTCCTCCATCCATCATGTAGGTCCCACTTTTGATGTGGGCATTTATCATGTGGGGCCCACCTTTGATGTGACCATGCATTATGTGGGCCCACCTTGATGTGGAAACCCACCTTCTATATGGGTTGTTCATCATGTGGGCCCACCTTAGAGATATTCTAAAGAAGGGAAGAGGGCAAAAAGAGAATTACTTAAAAAGTTTAAGGACAAACTTGTTCAAAAATTAATTGAAAATGTCTACCTACTTAAGCTAAATAAGCTCTCAAAGAAAAAGTAACCTCCATATCACTTGTTATTTAAGAGCCGTTTTTTTTTTTTTTTGTTAGTTTCTAAACAAGAAGCTCTAAAATGAAAGCTTTACCAAACGGTTTATTTTCATATTAAGAGCTTATTGTTTTAGAATAAGCAAATAAGCTTTTATTAATAGATTTGCCAAACGCCCTTAGGTACAACTAAAATTCCAAACATAATATTATTACAATAGTCAGTCGCATATAAATTTATGTCCGGCGGTCACCGCATGTCGACAATAATTTCTTCTTGAATACTGGTATGAATATTGTTTTCCATTTTTTTTTTTCAAAGCGTGTAGTGGGGCCACCATGATTTCTTGCAATTCTTTTCATCAAATCTAGTAATCAAACCACTGGCCCACCCATCAGAATCATAGATCGTCACCAACTTATGAAACCTTGACAAAGTGTTTACATGCATAATTTCAACCATGGTTATTTTATTACCTTTTCAGAGGTTGCAAATCCCACAAGCACCTCTACATGTGCCTATACGTGCCAATCTGGCACATGTGTGGAACATCCATAGATCATATGGCCCAAAAAGATAAGGCCGTTCATCTGAGCCATACATGAAGGGAAAAAATTTGAAGTAAGAAAGAAAAGGACGGCCATAATTCTTCCTGGTTCACGTGTGGCATGCCCAAGAGCTTACCTGAGTTTTGGCCAGATAATCTGCACCAGTGTTCCTGCCAAGCTACATCATACATACGTATTACCCAGCAAACCTCTATTATTATTATTATTATTATATTATTTTTTTAGAGATGATAGGTGGAGAAAGAAGAACCCTGATATAATAGCCATCTGTCCACAGTACACGTGGCAGGATGATGTTCAAATCAACCCTATGAAAGGCCGCAGCTTGGATGGTTTACGTCTAAAATATATAGTTACTGGTCAACTATGTTGTGGATAAATGGTGAAAAAAGTAACGGATAGGATTGCCCATTGAGTTTTATTTTCAAATGTAAGCCATCCATCTTAGTGCCAGGACCAGATAACTCGTTCGCCCATGCACGTCTAACCAGCTGGAGACCATCTGGTCTTTTTAACCTTCGGTGGGTCATGTATGAGGAAAGACCAGCGAACATCACACGGTTTGACTAATACTAACCATTTGATCAAGGACGGTCAAGATCATTTACACAAAAGTGGTCTAATATACAATTTGATCCATCTATCGGTTAGGGACCCTCATTGATAGCTTATGATTTTCATTAGGGAATCATAACCTTCCCATCCATGGCTTGGAGAAAAAGGATGGTTATTGAAAACAAAGCCAAATCATGGATGGATTGGATCATCCTGCTATTTTTTGCTTAGTAGCCCATTTAAAGCGTTGCGACTTAATGGGCGAGTTGGTCATTGAATTTAGGAAGATCGACTTTCATCCTAAAATTTTGATCTGTTAGATCTACACAATCGCCACCTCGTCTAGCTTGTTAGAGGATCATGTCTTCAATCTCTTCGTCGCTGGATCCACCATCATCAGGTGTTATTCCGCAATTCACCACCAGCATTGCAGCGCGAACGACGTGATTACAATTTCCAGCATTCACTGGAAATGGATCATCACCACGAATACGGAGGTGCTTTAAAGCCTTCGTTATGCAATCAAGAGCAACCTGCAGCCCCTGCATGACTTGTCGATTCTCTCCCTGCGCTGCCTCAAAAGCCGCCATTATTAATGGATAATTCCTTAGAACACCATCCATGAAGTTGTTGTCCGAACCTTCGTTAGAAGACATCGATCAGAGGAGAAATATCACTCTGACACCAACTGACACAAGAAATGACATAATGAGGATGATCACCATTTTCTTTAAATAATAAGCATCTTGAATCCATAAGGCTCTCTTGAATCTATGAGAAATCTTGAATCTAAGAGAAAAATAAAGGAATTTAATTGATAGAATAATAAGTTTGAATGCATAAATAACCTTAAACAAACCCTAAAACATAATTAGAAAAGTCCTAAACGAATAAAGAAACAAAATCGAAAAAATGTGCAACGTCCGTCGATTGTTGTTGATCAATTAACCCAAGCAGTTGAGCGATCAATCGATCGAAGATGGTAAAAATCGTCTAGCTGCAATTTGGAATTTCTAGATTAATTTCAATTGATTGATTGGTCGATCAGTCGACACTATTGGTCGATTAATCGAGTTATGCTGAAATTTGTCGATTTCTCTTGGGCTCCTTCCTTTGGTCCATTTGTGTCATAAATGAATCCGTGACTCATTCTACATCATTGACGAACACAACTAAGCTCTCAGCATTGTAATAAAAGTCATTGTCTTCAAGGTAAAAAGAACTATCTGAAGGACTAACCCTTCCCTTAATAAATCACCTGATTTCATGTCAATCGACGGTTGAATAATCAGGCCAATCTTCATAAATCTGGTCCAAATTCGGCTATTTCGATGCCTGGGGTCATAAAGTGTTTGGTTCGATATGAGTTGAATACAACTCTAGCATGCCCCACATATACATTCTCGCACATGCACAATAAAAATCGAACCATTCATTACATGTGTGGTGGCATGCCCGACACACCAATAGATTGGACATGCTTTATTTTTGGGCAAGCCTCTTTAAGGTGGACCCCACCAGATGCATGTCTTGGATCCCACAACACCGCCAAGTTAGCAAACTAGGGGGCGTTTGGCATCTCTACTTTAATTCAATAAGAGTTTTTTTTTAATAAGAGCTACTTTAATAAGCTCTTTTTGTTCTAGCTCTTGTTTTAAATAAGCCCATCTGGTAAAATCTCCAAAAAAAAAAAAAAAAACTCTTATTTAAAATAAGCATGTTTGGTAAAACTTTCAAATAAGAGCTTTTTTAAGGGTAGTTAATGTCATTTTTAAAGATTTCAACAACTTAAATATAAGAGCAATCCAAATGGTTGTTTGGGTGGACCGTCCATCATGTGGGGCCCTAGCATCAATGCTAATTGTCCTTTATGTGGGGCCCCTCAATGTCCACTACCCATCACCATCATGTGGACTCCACATTTGATGTGTCCATAGTGTGGGCCCTACCTTTGAAGTGTATTGTCCATCATGTGGGGCCCAGTTTTGATATACCATTCATCGTGTGAGGTGCGTCTTTTATATGGATCATCCATCATATGGCCCACTTTGGATATGGGTCATCCATCATGAGAGACCTTGGATGTGGACCGTCCATTAAGTGGGGCCCACTTAATGTCAACTGTCCATTATGAGGGGCCACACTTTTATGTGAGTCATCCATCATGTGAAGCCCACTCTGTCCATTATGTGGGCCCACCTTGATGTGGACCATTCTTTGTGTGGGGCCCCAGCTTCATTATGGGCCGTTGATCATGTGAGCCCATCTTTGATATCAATTGACCATCATGTGGGCCCACCTTCAATAACCATCATCCATCATGTGGATCCCACCTTTGACGTCGATTGCCATTTAAATGGGCCCTACTTGATGTGCATGTTCTGTCATGTTGGGCCACACTTTGATTTGGGCCATCTATCATGTGAGGCCTACATTTGATGTGAACCTTTCATTACGTGGGCCCACCTTGATGTGGGGCCCCACTTCAACATGAGTAATTCATTATGAGGGGCCCATCTTTGATGTCCACCATCCATCATATAGGTCCTACCTTTGTTGTGGACCACTATCATGTGGGGCCCACATCAAGTAGGTAGGCCATCATGTGTGTTGAGCTCTGAATTGTGCATATTCTAACCCCAATTCATCACACATTATGCATGGTTTGCATGTTTAAAAGACTATTTTAATACACGTTTTGTCATTGTAGGAATGAGAGAAAGACTTCACCAATTCAATGCCAAATGAGTCATTTTGTTTGCATTAAAGATCAAAAGAATAAGTGACAAAAGGTGAAAGAAAGATGCAAGGAGAAAGAGAAAGAAAGAAGAAATAGTGCAGAAAAATGTGCATTGCCGATCAGTTGGCTGACCGGTTTGCCATGGCTCACGACCGGTCGAAAATTCAAAGCAGAAGCCCCCTTTGCAGCTAGGGTTGTCAACGGCAGGGATCTTGATCCGTATCCGATCCATATCCGATCCGATTTAATCGGATTCAGATCAATAATAAGATAATCGGGTCGGATACGAATATCCAAAGATGATCCGTTTAATATTCGGGTTGGATTCGGATCAACCTTGATTCAGCCCGTTAACGACCCGATTAAAAAAAAAAAAAAAAACCCCAGCCGTCTCCTTCGTCTCTACTCTTCCACGCACGCAAGTGACGCAAAAATGGGCGGTATCATATTCAGATATCGGGTCGGGTCATATTCGGATCAGAAACGGATTTCAATATATTTAAACGGGTCGGGTTCGGATCATTTACTTGTGATCCGAATCGGATTCGGGTCAGATTCGGGTCGGATATATCCTTAATCGGATCGGATACGGATCATCACTGATCCGGCCCGTTGACAGCCCTATTTGCAGCTAACCTTGTTGGACAAAAAAGGGCAAATCGACCGGTCGGCCACCTCTGACGACCGGTCGTCCGATCGATCGTATTTCCTAGGGCTTTGAAGTGTTTAACCAAAAACTCGCTGGACCGAAATCAAGGGTCGATGACCGGTCGCCCGACTGGTCAACAATGCGAAAAATCAGAGAAAGCTTGTTCTTCAGGCTCCGAAAATTCATGCACTACGTAAGTTGTTACGCACTTTTGGAAGATTCTAAGGCGGTGGAGCTTCAATGCTATAAAAAGACACTTAGGGGTGGATCTAAACTCATAATAGAAGGATTGGGAACTCGTGAGAGGTGAAGAGGATTGTCGTAGAGCGTCTACAACTCTCCCAAATCTGATTTTTCATGTTTTCTAGTTGTTTTCCATTGTTTTTATTTGTAGCATGATGATCCTCGGCTAGAACCTCTTATCTAAGGCTAAGAGGTGAAGCTTGTAGCTAGTTCTCATGTAAAATTTGTTTGATTCAAGTACTTTACTTAAAGTTTGAGTTTTTAAGTTCTAGTTTAAACATAGTTGGTATTTTTGAATGTTTTATGAGAGTTCATATGCTTCGGACATGAATTCTTTACAATTCTCTGAGATGGCCATGTTTGGATTGATTATATTCGAATTGTAGTAACCCTAGAGCATGCCATAGTCCCTTGGCATGGCTGCTACTTCGAAGGCTACATGTTTGAATTCTATGTGCTTCATTAGAACTATAATCTTATTTTCTGACTAAAGTGGGATTGTTTGTATTTGAATGCTTAATCTTTAAACTAGATGAGAGATAGAACTTCGAATCTAGTTTTGTTTATACTTGAATCCTTGAGGCCTTAGTTCCATTAATTATCATATTTTTATAAAAGTTATTGTTTTACTTATTTTTTAAAATTGAACTCCAAAATTGCTGAAATTGAAGTTACTAGAATTATTTGAATTGGTTTACCTTAATTTCCTGTGGATCGACCTCGGTCTTACAGAGTTATTAGTACATCGAAAGCCTTGCACTTGAGGCAAGCGAACACTGTGGGACCCATTTGATGTCCACCATCCATCATGTAGGTCCCACCTTCGTTGTGGACTATCCATCATGTGGGGTCCAACCTTCGATATGGGTCATTCATCATGTAGGCCCACCTTTAATGTCAACCTTCCATCATGTGGTCGCACATTCAATATCCACCATTCACAAGTTGGATCCTACCTTTGATGTGGACCATCCATCATGTGGGTCCCACCTTTGTTGTGGACAATCTATCATATGGGGCCCACTTGATGTGGATAGTCCATCATGTGGGACCCACCTTTAATGTCCACCATCCATCATCTAGGTCCCACCTTTACTATGGACCATCCGTCATGTGGGGCCCAACCTTCAATATGGGTCATTCATCATGTGGTCCCACATATAATGTCAATCTTCCATCATGTGGTCCCACATTCAATGTCCACCATCCATCATGTGGGTCCCACCTTTGTTGTGAACCGTCCATCATATGGGGCCCACTTGATGTGGATAGTCTATCCATCATGCGGGGCCACATTTTAATGTGGGTCATCCATCATGTGGGACCCACCTTTGGTGTTCACTGTCAATCATGTGAGGCCCAACCTTCAATATAGGTTGTTCATCATGTGGGCCTACCTTTGATGTCAACCTTCCATCATGTGATCCCACTTTCAATGTCCCCCATCCATCATGTAGGTCCCACTTTTGATGTAGGCATTTATCATGTGGGGCCCACCTTGACGTGGAAACCCACCTTCTATTTTGGTTGTTCATCATGTGAGCCTACCTTAGAGATATTTTAAAGAAGAGAAGAGGGCAATGTGAGAATTACTTAAAAAGTTTAAGGACAAACTTGTCCAGCAATTAATTAAAAATACCACCCACTTAAGTTAAATAAGCTCTTAAAGAAAAAGTAACCTCCTTATCACTTATTATTTAAGAGCTTTAAGTGTTAATTTCTAAAAAAATAAGCTTTAAAATAAAAGCTTTACCAAACCGTTTATTTTCATATTAATAGCTTATTGTTTTAGAATAATCAAATAAGCTTTTATTAATAGATTTGCCAAATGCCCTAGGTACAACTAAAATTCCAAACATAAGATTATTAAGATAGTCAGTTGCATATAAATTTATGTCCGGCTCACCGCATGTCGACAATAATTTCTTCTTAAATAATGGTATGAATATTGTTTTCCATTTTTTTTTTCAAAGCGTGTAGTGGGACCACCATGATTTCTTGCAATTCTTTTCATCAAATCTAGTAATCAAACCACTGGCCCACCCATCAGAATCATAGATCGTCACCAACATATGAAACCTTGACAAAGTGTTTACATGCATAATTTCAACCATGGTTATTTTATTACCTTTTCATAGGTTGCAAATCCCACAAGCTACCTCTACATGTGCCTATACGTGCCAATCTGGCACATGTGTGGAACATCCATAGATCACGTGGCTCAAAAAGATAAGGCCGTTCATCTGAGCCGCGCATGAAGGGAAGAAAAAAGAAGAAAGAAAGAAAGAAAAGGACGGCCATAATTCTTCCTGGTTCACATGTGGCATGCCCAAGAGCTTACCTGAGTTTCGGCCAGATAATCTGCACCAGTGTTCCTGCCAAGCTACATCATACATACGTATTACCCGGCAAACCTCTATTATTATTATTATTATATTATTTTTTTTAGAGATGATAGGTGGAGAAAGAAGAACCCTAATATAATAGCCATCTGTCCACACGACACGTGGCAGGATAATGTGCAAATCACCCCCTACGAAAGGCCCCAGCTTGGATGGTTTACGTCTAAAATATATAGTTACTGGTCAACTATGTTGTGGGATAAATGGTGGAAAAAGTAACGGATAGGATTGCCCATTGAGTTTTATTTTCAAATGTAAGCCATACATCTTAGTGCCAGGACCGAGATAACTCATTCGCTCATGCCCGTCTAACCAGCTGGAGACCATCTGGTCTTTTTAACCTTCGGTGGGTCATGTATAAGGAAAGACCAGCGAACATCACACGGTTTGACTAGTACTAACCATTTGATCAAGGACGGTCAAGATCATTTACACAAAAGTGGTCTAATAGACAATTTGATCCATCTATCTGTTAGGGACCGTCATTGATAGCTTATGATTTTAAAGAATAACTTTCGTTAGGCAATCATAACCTTCCCATCCATGGCTTAGAAAAAAAGGATGGTTATTGAAAACAAAGCCAAATCATGGATGGATTGGATCATCCTACTATTTTTTGCTTAGTAGCCCATTTACAGCGTTGCGACTTAATGGGCGATTCAGATCGATGGATTGGACAGTCCGATTTAACAGATGCAAGTAGGCGCACCATAACTTATGAGAGAGAGAGAGAGAGAGAGAGAGAGTAGCATAGAAGCTATGAAAAGAAGCCTAGTCATTGATTGGGGCATATGGCTAAAAGGAATGGTTATGCTGCATTTGGAAGAAAAAAAAAAATATGGGCCACAAACATCAACTTTTTTAATAGAGAATGGTCGAAATCCAAATGAAATGAGTGGCCAACGGAATGTGATGTTTCATACTAAGAGCCTTTTGTCTGGCCTTGTGTGTTTTGTCTAGTGATGACACCAATTCAATCAAATCACACCCTTAAAAGAATTATGTAGATATATCCAAGAGATAAAATGGCCCCATTTAATAATGCACCCCAGTATTGGAATTATCTGATCATATCAGCATGATCCAAACCATTCATCTAGTGAGTCTCCCTGGGATTAACTGTAGCCAAGCGAATGATCTCACCAGGCCATCATAACCGTCTGATTATACGATGATTCCAGCGGATGCAGGGACTCTAATCGTTAGATCACATCTAGCTTGGCCTGAGATTGGATCATGACCACCCATTTGCGGGGATTATGATCTGTAGTTTGGATTGTGCTCAAATGGATCAGATACTCGGCCAAAGCTAGATTATTTAAAGGAACACTTAATCAAGTGATTATGATAAAGAAATTGAGGTAAAATTAATTAAGGGTCCATTTCCGTAGGAATATTAATACGGTAATTAGGATTGTCTAATCATGATTTTGGTGGGCCCCATCATTTCTATGTAAGATTCGCTTCAATAAATCAATGCTTTTCTATGCAAAAATGTAATTAAGGAAGTTTTAGGAAAAAATGCCGCTAATTATGTTTATGAGAAAGAAGATGCCAATTTAGTGCGCTAATCAGGGCCCACCAAAATAAGGATTAGATTTGGTCCCAATTATGTGGGATTCCCTACGTAAAACCGCTTGCCACTTTTGCGTGTGAAATCATGATTAGCACATGGATTCAAGAATACCTGGATTGAAAATTCCGTGGATTTCGCGTACCTTGGATTCAGGGGCGGAGCTACCCGTAATTTTTTTTTCAACGGTTTCTTGAGGCGTGGTCCACTAGAGCTTTGGATTTGTATGAGTTTTGAACCATGCCTTGAAACGAAATGAAAAAATGAATGGATGGCATGGATGAAACACATACATTATTGCAGGACCCACCGAGCACCGACCACTAGCCACGCATCACTAGCCAAACCGCGTCCATCGCAACCGTTGGATGCCCCAACTTCTAAGCCTCAAATAGTGAACTGTGGACGTTGGATCGCACTCACGCATGTGGGCCACTGTTTCTTTTTATTTGTTTATTTGGACTGTATTTGGAATGGGGCGCTTGGTTGTGATGATTTGTTTACTTGGCTTTAGTTTGCCTTGGTTGTGCAATACCTTTCCAAGGATGACAGAGTTGCATTCTCTAAGTCGGTATGTTTGACGGATCCGCCACCAATGAAAGAGAGGCTCTTGAATCTACTGTCAGCCAGAACCTGTGAAACTGCCTTAATGATGAGGGTATTCCGAAGAAGCCCTGGTCTTAAATGACTCCAAGTTTGGTAAAATTGGTATGCGCCGTGGATTTTGGGTAAGGGTCGCAGTTATGAAAGGGGAATGTGTTAGGCACCCCCTTGTCGCCCGTGTAACACATGGTCTCTACTTTGAGGGGCTTAACAATTTTTTTTTACCTGGGGGGAGGGTGGTGGTGGGGGATTCTGAAGAGTTTTCAATCCTGTAAGGTTAGGCCATACTTTGCAGGCTTTTTAGGGCCTGAGTAGACAAAATATCAAAGTACGATAGCAATAGCAAGATAGTAACGTTAGGCCAAACTTCGCAGGCTTTTTAGTTCTCAGGTTGGCAAAAACAAAAAAGAAGCGAAAGCAATATAAATAGTAAATAAGTGCAAGTGTGGCCATATGTAAAGGGAATGTGCGGAGTGGAACACAATTTGATTTCGAGATGTGAGAGGAAAAATGAGAAGTCAAACACCCTTTCTCATAAGAAAGACAAGGGATGATCGGACGTCCCGTATTTCGACCCTACTCGTTGACTTTAACTTGAAGGATGTTGCTTTTGACTTGTTGACAGAGAGCGAGTGCTTCAAGATATGAGAGGAAAAATAAAAAATCAAACACCTCTTTTTTTTTTTTTTATAGAAAAGACAGAGGATGATCGGATGTCTCGGATTCTGACCCTACTCGTAGACTCGGGGTTTGGATGTTATTTTGGACTTCTCAATAGAGAAAGAAATAGAGATAGGGAGATGCGCTCACTTGCACATGGTTTCAGAAAGGAGAAGGCTTTCTCTGCCAATGTCAAGTGAGTGTTTAATAGGACAGAGCTTTGGTCGCCTTAGTCCTTCTGATCTCTTACGAGGCAGAGTTTTGGCAGAGCTTGCTGGCCGCTTCTCTGTCTCTCAGAACTCTTAGTATCTCTGTCACTTTCTCTAGCTCTTTTCTCCCCGTCCTCTACTGGGTCCCTAGATCGGTTTAAACAGACGACCCCGAGGCAATGAGCGAGGCAATTTGATAAGTCATTGTCGGACGCGTGGCAATCTTTGTAGTTACTTGCCAACTCAGAGCAAATACGCGGCGCTTTCACATCTATCGGCCATCCATATTGGCTGTCAAGTATATCGTCAACGCAACCACCAAATGCGGGATCGACAGATGGGCATGGTTGTTGGAGATGTGTGCCCGTAAATGGCCACCATGGCCATGGAAATGGTCATATGGTAGCCGTTTTTATGGATATACCATATTTAATATTATTTGCTTTCTTTTGGCATTTTCCTCGTGGTTTCGATCACACCTTGTGTGCATGTGCCCACACGCGGGTGTCTACATGAATACCTGTATTTTTGAAAAGTATTTTTTTATCCACAAAATTCTATTTTCGAAGAGGTTAACTCGCATACATTCAAATGTATAAAGGCCAGCTCACATACATTCCAATGTATGGGAAAATGATACATTAGGATTTTATCCATTGGAATTTGTTTTTTTTATCATCCAAACCCTTAATTTTATAAGGCTACTCTTAGATAGGGTGACATCTGAAAATTTTATCAGATTGAATATTTTAACCCTTTGATTACGGAAAGGAAGTGGAGGTCATCCATTTTCAAAGAAAAAAAAGGCCAAACCTCCAATGCTTGAAATAATCTAATTTAAGAGATTTTATCTATTATTCATCCACAATACAAGTTAAGACTAATTTTATGAACGGTTTGGATCATTAGAATACCATCCAGATTAAAAAATCAAGCAATCTCCTTTCTTAAGAGAGTACTGATTGTGTCTAGTTAAGTTGTGCGAGCCCATATTACATGCTTGTATGACGTCCTCTCCTGGCCATTAGATATGCTCTCCCTTGTTTGACCAGGATCCTAAAATCAGGTGCGTCATACCATAGGAAACAATGCAAAATCACTTCAATCCTCCAAATTCTAATAGTGTGGCCCACCAGAGTATTGGATCAAACTGATTCTATTTATTGTTACTAAAATAGTAATTGTTTATATTAATACAACTTGTTACTTTTTGTAAAGTGTTTTGTTTATTGAGGTGCCCTATTTGTTGTATTAGACTTTTGGCTGTTTGTTTATACTTGCGCCTCACCCCTGGAAGAAAATCCTAGCTTCGCCCCTACTTGGACTTGAAATTCTTCAAATGTGTTTGGCATCCGTAATTCAAAATTCTTAGAATACAAAATAGTCATTCACTAATATATTTATAGGAGTTTGAATTTAATTGCTAAATCAACTTTAATATCCCTAATTTAATTATGTGTGTGAGATTTGACATAATCATTATTATAATCCCAATGAAATATAAACTTTGACAAAAAGTGATGAAACTCCAAACTTGGTCCCTAACCACAAGTATAGGATCACAAGCGACTAACCAACATTTTTTTAGCCGTTGATTGATCTATGTGGCCAATGGAATGTAGTTTTAATCATGCAATTAGTATTTTGATTGTTTTGGAATATCATTAGTGAGCCACGTTTACAATTAGACTAGTAACCTAATAACACATACATTACACATAAGGTTCTCCTGTCTTAAAAATAAATAAATAAAAAAAGAGAAAAAAAGAGGCTCCGCAGTCCAAGCAAAAGAGAAGGATCTTAAAACTCACCAAAAGTGAGGATTCAAAACCCCTTCAATTGGATTCAAAACCCCTTCAATTGAAAATACCCTCCAATTTACCTTGCCAAACTGCATACAATTTCGAGATACCCTTAAATCTGAGGGGCCAAACAACCCCATATCATCATGGTTGCATTCATGATGGCTCCTCCATTCAACCGATCGGATTTGATCTTGGTCTTACACTAATGTTGTTGATCCCGTGGGACCCAACGCCAAGAAATGTGAGTGTCTCTCTTGGACACCAATTGCCTGTGCCCCGGACGCAGAAAGTTCATGTGATTGGAAGTTATGTGGGTCCCACAGAGATGCCCATTCCGTCCATCAATTTCTAATGACCACAATAGGGTAGAGTCCAAAATATAGGAATCTTTGAATATTTGGACTCCTGTTGTGTTGTGGTCTTTAGAAACTGATGTACGGAGTCGATTTGGAACAGGAATATCTGTGGGCCCACATGGCCCTCCGACCGCAGGAACTTCACGTGGACCGAGGCAGAGGCAATTCGCGTCCCCCTCTCTCTGCTATTTTCCTGCGTACAGGGACGCGGATTTCCTGAGAAAGCCTTTGCGGAGGAAGTTTCTGCACGGGGAACCTAGGTGGGGTCCATAGTGATGTTTTCTGATAAATCCACCCTGTCCATCCGTTTTGGGAGCTCGTTTTAATACATGAGAACAAAAATGAACCAGATCCAAGACTCAAGTGGGCCTAAAACGTGAGGATTGAACATCCACAGTTGAAATATTTGTGGGGCCACAAAAGTTTCGAATCAGGCTAATATTTGTGTTTTCAGTTCATTCCATTAGTAGTGACCTTATGAACGGTATGGATGTCATATAAACATCACTGTGGACCCAGGGAGGATTCAACGGTAGTAATTTCCCTACCCACCTTTTCCTTTAGTTCGGCCCACTTGAGTCTTGGGTCCGGGTTATTTTTTTTTTTCTCATTTCCTAAAATGAGTTCCCAAAACGGACGGACGGGGTGGATTTATCAGAAAACATCACTGTGGGACCCACCTAAGTCTCCAAAGCAGGATATTCGGTCCTGCGTGGAGCATGGGAATGAAATCTGGGCCGTTCGTCGATTATTGCCCGTCCCATCTACTCATTACGTGGGTGACAGCATCTTAAAGAAGGGCTTAGATGGAGTACTACCTCCACCGTGACGTAGCTGGAAACGGATGGGCATATGTGGTGGAGAGCAGCTGGGACCCGTACCATACTAATAGTAGAGACCTGACACACCTGTCACATCAGCCGGGTCCCACCTGCTGAGGTGCTGGTCCCACCTTAGCTCTCTATTATTACTGAGGTGCAGGTCCCACCTGCCCTCCACCCATGCAAGTTGACACATATTGTACATCCCCCGTTGTGTCCTGATGGGATAGTACCTGATCTCAGCCTCTGAAAGAAATATAAAATTTTATGACCACCGGTCCATATTCAATCTAGAAACGTAGCCCACCCCACATTGGAGCCCGTCGAATGAGCGGTTCAGAGTGGCCGGGTAAAGATTTTCTTCATTTAATGATTATCATCATTTTTCTCATGTGTTTCTTGTTGGGAGGAGATGGAATCTCTTCATCATTTTCCACACAAGATTTAAAATAAAATAAATTAGTAAATAAAAAACATTTGGGGGGCAGGGTGCGTACTGCGCACCGTGCATACCTTAGAAGAACCGGAATCTCACTTTTTACTCTTTAAGCCCTAACCAGCAACCACTCTTAAATTCCGGGATATGCCTGTTTCGGTCCCTCCTGTGGTCTTATCTACTTCTCAAAAGAGAGAAAGTTTGATTCTCTGCCCATGCCATGGAAATTGCATAGATGGCTTACAAGTAGGCAAATTAAGCTGTCCAGATTGTAGATAGCAATGTATCCTGAACGAAAATTATGCTTATTTGATTATCTGGTTATCTTGGTGGATATTTATTGGACGGTTATAAATGAAAAGTATTCAATGGTCCTGTTTCAAGAAACAAGTGTCCACCAATCAGAGTTTAAGATTGTCCAACCAGTATTAGTTTTGAGACTGAGTTATCAACATTGTATTCCACCAATTAGTCGGATTACGTTGAGCTGATGCAGCTACGTGTATAATTTTGTAGTGCGTAAGTATCAAGTGCCATACACTGCTGGAGTACCAGATAACTCTCCTTCTCAAAGACCATCTTCCACTGGGATGGTTCATGTGGTAGACCACACTTGGGTGCGAAGAGGATGGACACGGTTTGGCTACTGACCCCAACACCAGCCAGCTAAGGGGGGTGTCAAATCTATGTGGCCCCACCGTGATATATGTATATGGGTCGTGCTCTCCCGCGCGCGAGTACGCACGGCAACTCCTTAGCACTTTTTTGAGGAATCATCACAAGTGATGTGAGCCCAAAATCTGAGCTCAAAATCTGAGCTGTCCACATGATGCAACACCTCAAAAAAACTCCATGGCCCAGCTTTCAACTAGATCAAAACTTTGGTGGGGCCATAGAAGAGAGAGAGAAGGGCAAATCAAGGGAGGAAACTGTTTCCTTTTCCTATGGCCCACCAAAGTTCTAAATCAGGTTGAAAGCTAAGACTTGGGGTTTTTTTTAGGTGCTACATCATGTGGATGGCTTCAATTTTGGGCGCGCATAACGTATAATGTACTCATGAGCACCGGTGTGCAGGGGAGCATTTTTCTATGTATATGTGTTTTATCCACGCCATCTATGTATCTTTACCCATCTATGTATCTTTTAGCACATATCCAAGTCTTAGGTGGGCACATTATAGGAAACAGTGTTGATTCAACGTGCACCACTATAAATTTCTAGAGACCATTGTAACATATATTTGCCATCCAACCCGTTGATCAGATCACACAGGTGGGATGAAGGGAAAACATAAATATAAGCATGATCCAAAATTTTTGTAGCCTCTAAAATTTTTTCAACAGTAAGCATTTAATCCCTACTGTTTCCTTTCTTATGGTCAGGTATACAGCAATATCGGAATTAAAAAAGAAAAAAGGAAAAAAAAAAAACAGAAAAAGACAAACCACAATACAGGTTTATGTGAGGCCTCCAAATTTTTTTTAACGGTAAGCATTCAATCCCTATTGTTTCCTTTCCTATGGTCAGGTTCACAGCAATATCAGAATTAACAAAAAAAATAAAAAAATGAAAAAAAAGATAAACCACAACACAAAGATTTATGTGATTCCCTTTTACTATTGTCCATAAATTTGCCAATTCACTTCATTTAAAAGGCAAAAAATGAAAAAGCAGCTCTCAGTGTAATGACAGCTCTCTCACTCTCACGAAGAATATACATTATCCAAAAGAACTTGGGTATACATAAAATTTCATGCGAAATTATGAAATTGTCCTTCAAGCCGAGGCCTACACCCCTAGGCATAGAGCAAAGGAGCACTACCCAGAGCTCGACCTTCGAAAGTGATGGTTGGACGAGCAATACTTCTCTAATGATCAGACTCCATATATCCTAACAGTATGATCCACCTAATATTTGGATTTGCCATGTTTTTGGGCTCATGCCATAAAATAATTTGAAAAAATAAATGGACAGCAAAGATAAAACACATATATTATGATGGGGCCCACGAAGCTTTGACACTATCTAGTTGGCTAGTGTTGTGGTCACTAGCCAAACCTCGTCCAAAATGAATACTGTGAAAACGCTAGCAGTAGACAATTATATTTATCTGATCTCGTCCTTCAAATGATGACTAGAAACATAATTTAACTGACGGCTCACATGCAACCAGTATAAGTCCACGGTCAGATGGCTGGGATCATACCACGGGAGGGGATGTTTGCTCCATTGCGCATCCACGTTGGTGCCAGCAGTAGAATGATTTTCATTAATAAAAAGGCTGGCCCATCTATTTATACCCTTACACCCCGTCTCGCACCTAAGACTTCGCACATAAAAAACAATGCCTCCACCGTGGAATTGGAAGTAAATGGAATTAGAGGGGAATGAAAAAAATGGGAACGGATTAGGTGCTTAGTGGGTGTTACCCTTACCGTAGGCCCACCTTAATGATTTTTGTATATCCACGCCGTCCATCCGTTTTTCAAGATCAATTTAGGATGGGTCCCAAAACTTATGCAGATCACGTGGACCACACCACAGGAAACAATGGTGATTGAGTGTCCCTTTTTTTGGTTAGTCCCTACTAGGAATGCAATGCACCCACACATTTAGTCACATGATGCACCCACCCACCAGTGGGTTAGTGTGTCTCCTCAGCACTCAAACCTGAGACCTACTGTTGAAACGCCCAGGCTTCTTCCAGCTGGTGTAGCAGGTGAGATGATGCTAAGCTGTCACCTGGGTAACAGCTAATTGGCTCTCACAAAGATGCTTTGTTTTGTTGGAAGTGGGAGGTAATTGGTTTGAAATGTCTTTTTTGCCTTTCTATAAGGAGAGTCACACGTTTACCTAGATTTGGAGCATTCAAACCACACTAATAGAACGTTCTGCATTATCCAAATGTTGTCGTCTAAATAAACGGTTAAAAGCTTCGGTGAGTTACTCGTTTGTGATCCTTAAGTTTGTGGCCACCAAACGTTTGAAATTTTCTCCTTTTTAGTGAAAGTATATATTTAGGTTTATCATAATCATTCCATCAAATATTACATATTTATACTAATTTGAGATATCAAAGCTAATTTAATTAATCGAATTTAGGTTGGTGAGTATATTAAAGAATTCTAATACATTCGAGTTAGAGGTATCCCAACACAATTTTTAGATTGAGTGCTTTCTAAATATAAGTTGGCAAACATAACTAAGGATTCTAATCGGCAAGGATTCCACCATAATTATGAATTGGATTTCAATGTATTCCATAAAAGATCTCAAGAGATTAAATTGAATTACGTGAGCCAAAAGCTTGCTGTCTTTTCTGTATTCTCTCTCTCTTAAATAACTATTACATTCTTTTGAGAGATGAAATCAAATCCCTTGATTTTAAGGACAGTACCTATGATAGGATTTACACAAATTATATTATAGGATTTTTACAAATCATACAGCTACACGGAGGATTTTGATAACGAGGATGGTTGTTGGTTATTACACCCTTGCAAACTAATGGGGTGTTGACGGACCATTTGTTTGGACTTTAGTAATTGAAACCGAGCATTGATAAGTCCTTTAGTAAACACATCAGCAATTTGATCAACAATGTTGATGTACCGAACATCCAATTCTTTGCGGACCACCTTTTCATGAACATAATGATAATCTACCTCAAGGTGCTTAATGCGAGCATGATAAATTGAGTTTGAGGCCAGTGAAATGGAACTAATATTATCACACCAAATATGCGGAGAGACAGAAAAAAATGTAGCCATGAAATTTCAGCAGCTGTATGTGCTAATTGGCAATATTCAGCCTCTGTGCTTGACCGAGAAATGATGGTCTGTTTCTTAGCACTCCACGAGATGGGGTTGAATCCAAGATAAATACAAAACCCATCAGTGGAACGACGATTCGTAGGACTACCAGCATAGTTTGCATCAGAATAAGCTTGAAGACGAAGATGCCCTGGCTTAAACAGAATAAGCTTGAAGACGAAGTATTCTTTTGATGGTCGTCTAATGGGTAGTAGAGGGCTCATGCATATACTGACAAACTTGGTTAACCGCAAAGGCTAGATCCGGTCTGGTGAGTGTGAGATATTGAAGTGCCCCTACATTGCTACGATAATTGGTAGGGTCCAACAGAGGATCACCATCAGATGGACTGAGCTTTTTTTTCACTAATAGCCGGAGACCCATATGGCTTAGCATTCTCCATGTTTGCTCGTTGAAGAAGGTCCATAGCGTATTTGGTTTGAGTTAAACAAAGACTATTATTAGAAAAAGTAGCCTCAAGACCAGAAAATAATGAAGTCGGCCTAAATATTTCATGGCAAACAATGATCCCAATGATATGATAAGGCGTCCAAGATACGACTCATCGTTGCTAGTAATCAGAATGTCATCGACATATACAAATAATAGTATGGAAATCTCATCATGATGATATGTGACTAATGAATAATCAGCTTTAGAACCAACAAAGCCAAGGTCTTTAAGATAATCCGAAAATCTTTGAAACCAAGCAAGGATCAATGGCAGTAGGTTGGTTGCACAGTTATAGGATTATGAGGTGAGGCAGCGGTGGCAATGGGTGATGAGTCAATGGAGGCTTCCATAGAGAATGGTGATGAAGTGTCGATTGGTGGAGATGGTAAGGGTGCCACATTAGAGGTAGCTATCACAGGTGCACGATCTGGGTTGGAAGGCAATGGGGTAAGTGGTTGAAGGGAAGAGGTATGTAGGGAAGATGATGATGGAAAAACGACACCATTAGAGGGAGATGCTACGGGCTGCATGAAAATGGACTTGGGATTAGCCAACTTGAATGGAAAACAAGATTCATTGAAGAGGACATGATGAGATAAAAAGACCCGCCTAGTATCCATATCCAAGCAACAATACCCTTGATGATGAAGAGAGTAGCCTAAAAAGACACATTGTTTGGAGGAAAATTTCAATTTATTTTTATTGTAAGGGTGTAGGTATGGGAAGCATGAACAACCAATGACACGAAGACTCGAGTAGTTTGGAGGGCTTTGAAACAAATTTTCATAAGGAGATACATAGGCTGGACCTTTGGCGAGTAATCTATTAATTAAATAGACCGAAACATTGAAAGCTTCAACCCAAAAAATGGGATTCATCCCAGCTTGAGCAAAAAGTGTTAGTCCAGTATCCACAATATGTCTATGTTTACGTTCAGCCGCTCCATTCTGCTCAGGTGTATGAGGACACGACATTCTATGAGATATCCCATGATTAGATAGAAAGCGTTGAAAATTATTACTAAGGTATTCTCCCCCACCATCAGATTGAATAGATTTGATTTTGCAGGATAACATGTTTTCAACCAAAACTTTGAATTTTATAAAATAAGTAAAAGCCTCATGTTTAAACTGCATAGGATAAATCTAAGAATATTTGGAATAATCGTCCATAAATAAAATATAATACTTTGAACCTTTCACAGAATAATAAGGAGATGTCCAAATAACTAAATGTATTAATACTAATGGTGAGGTAGTGATAAAAGATGACAAATGAAATGGTAGACGGGTACTCTTTCCCATAGGACACAAAACACAAAAATCATGATCTAAGGGATCCACAAATTGGAAGACGTAGTTGAGTTGCCAAATGCCGCGAGATTGGAAAAGCAGGATGCCCCAACCGTTGATGCCAAATAGAGGAGTTCACCTTCTCACCAATAAGCGCAAAAAGTCGACTTGTTTTACTTTGGAGATTACAATGAAGATGGATAGGATACAACCCATTTTCACTCTTCCCGTGGAAAAGCGTCTTCCCTATCATGGTGTCCTTTACACAAAAATCATCAGAAGAAAAAAAATGAAATAACAGTTATTGTCACGAGAAAAACAGTTCACAGAAAGTAGGTTAGCAGAAATAGATGGGCAATGTAAAATGTTGTGTAAACGAAAATCAGATGAATGGTGATGTAAAATGAAAGACTCAATATGCGAAATTGGCAAACCTGATTTTTTTCCAACTTCAACCTTATTCGAGCCATTGTATTCATCATGAAGAGAAAGATTAGCTAGATCAGACATCACATGAGTTGAAGGGCCACTACCCGTGTACCACGTCTGATCATCTAGAGGGTTGGTAGAAGATGCAACCATTGTGGCAAGCTTTTTTGTTGGAACATGGCCTTCATATGCATGATCCATACGATGATAACAATTAATTGCAGAATGCCTAGGACAATCGCAAATCTGGCAGGGTGGGCGATTAGATGATTTTGGACCAGTTGCAAAGGGGGCGGTCGAAGGAAATTTGTTTGATCCTTTTTTCATTAAACCAAGTTGTATTGGAGGTAGTGTGAGAGTGATGTCCTCTTCCATGGCCAAAGGACTTGGATTTTTGGGTGTAGAAAACAACACTGGCATGTTCTGTAGATACATAAGCCTGCTCTTCATGACACATTTCAGCCCTCAGAAGGAGGCCAACTACATCGTCCAAGGAGATCGGAGAGTCTCGTACTTGAATCGAATTTACAATAGCCTCAAAGGAAGAACCCACACCATTTAAAATGAGGGTAATAAGATCATCTTCGTCTATCGGTTTTCCAATAAGAGCCAAATTGTTGGCAATACCATTCATTTTGTCCAGGTAATCCAAAATAGAAAGGTTTCCTCGTTTAGTAGTTTGAAGCTGATTTTTCAGTTGTAGAACTCGAGAACGGGATTGTGACTCATACCTTTTCTCAAGGGAGCGCCATACATCGCGAGAGGTGGCGAGACGGGCAACGGTGGAAAGCACACTTGGTGTGAGTGTCGCATTGATCCAACTAAGCAAAAGCTAGTCTTGTTGCTGCCATTCAAGATATCTTCAGTTGACCGTCGAGCATGATTTCCCATCATCGTCAATCGTAAATTGCTCAGGCAGGGTTTTGTTCCATCAACAAAACCAAGTAAGTTCTAACTTTTCAGAAGATGAAGAAATTGTGCAAGCCATAGCACGTAATTGGTTCGATCAAGCTTGATCGAAATCAGATGAGAAATATTGATACCGGATGAAGATGAGCCAGATGCCATTGAGAGAAGGAAAAAAATCGTGAGATTGATGGCTTTGAGACCATAAAAGATCTTAAGAAATTAAATTGAATTACATGAGCAAAAAACTTGCTGTCTTTTCTGTATTCTCTCTTTTAAATAACTGTTACATTCTTTTGAAAGATGAAATCAAATCCTTTGATTTTAGGGACAGTACATATGATAGGATTTACACAAATTATATTACAAGATTTTTACAAATCATACAGCTACGCAGAGGATTCTGATGACGAGGATGGTTGTTGGTTATTATTCCAATTACAAAGTGCCAAACGAATCCAAACAAGATCCGGATTTTTTTTACAACAATTACACCCCCAGTGCAACATACAACTACATGGGCCCTATTATGATTTGTTTGTGACATCTAGTGCCTGTTGGTTAAATCTAAAGCCTGAAGCCTGAATCTGGAATTTGAAGCCTGAATCTGAAATCTGGATCTGAAATCTAAAAACTTGTTTGGTAATTATTACCGAAGTCTGAAAATTAAGTACGGAATCCGAAACAATCTGTTTGTTAACAAACGTCTGAAATGGCTGAAATCTCTTAACTTGACATATTTACCCCTATCTCTTGTTCGGAGATGTTTTGCATTATGAATGTTTTTTTTATTAAATGAAAATAAAATCATTAAGTTAACATCCATTTAATTCAAATAAACTAAAGTACTCAATATAAAATTAAAATATCATTGTCCATAAAAACATATAAAAAATTAACGATATGTTTTAGATATGTTGGGCATTGTGAGATCCACTATGATGTATTTGTTTTATATCCACTCCATCCATCCCGTTTGCCATCTCATTTCAAGGAATGGTCTTAAAATTGAAATAGATCCTAACATCTGGTGGACCACACCATAAAAAATGGTGAGACTTGGCACCCAGCTTGATGTATTTTTTATATATCTACGTCGTTTATCTGTTTTCTCATATTATTTTAATATGTGATCCAAAACCTTAAGAAGATCCAAATCTCAGGTGGACCATACCACTAGAAACAGTAATGAATAACCATTAAAAACGTTTTATGGGCCACATAAGTTTTGGATCAATCTGATCTTTATATTTTCCCTTCATCAAGACCTTATTGACATTATCAAGAGCTTGGATTTCAAATAAACATTACAAAAACCTTACGATGGGCTCTTTGGAATTGTTAATGGTGGGGCACTCAATCACACTGTTTCTAGTGGTATGGTCCACTTGAGATTTAGATCTAAATAATTTTTGGAACTTCATCCTAAACTGGGCTGTAGAAACGGATGGACGGAGTGGATATACAAAATATCATCCATGTGGGCCATACGGTAGGGGTAACACCCACTAAGCTGTTCCCACGATAACACCTAATTCGCGGTGGATTCCCAACTGTGGGGCCACTGTGATGTATGTACCTTACATCTACACTGTCCATGCATTTTAAAAGTTCATTTTAGGACATTATCCCAAAAATGAAGCAGATCCAAATCATAGGTGGAACATACCACATGAAATAGTAGTGATTGAATCCCCACCATTAAAAACTTCATGGGTTCACTGGAATGTTTATTTTCTATCCAACCTGTTGAAAAGGTCACAAAGACCTGGATGAAGATACCAAACAAATATCAGCTTGACCTAAAACTTTTGTAACCCACAAAAAGCTTTTAATGGTTGAGTACTATTGTTTACTATATTATGGTCCACCTGAGATTTGGATCTACTTCATTTTTTGAATCATGCTCTAAAATGAGTTTTTAAAATGAATGGGCGGTGTGGATGTAATACACACACAACACATATTGGACGGCACGGTAAGGGGATCCACCCACCTCGGTGGATTTGGGGATTCGGCGAAGCCGCGCCAGGCGAAAACGGGAGTGAATTAGATGTTACCCGGGGAACACCTTAGTGGGTGTTACCCCTACCGTGTGGCTTGAAGTATTTTTTGTATATCCATGCCATCCATCTGTTGTTACCCATAATTTTAGGACGTGGTCCAAAATTATAAGAAGATCCAATCTCAGGTGGACCATACCAATAGAAAGAGTGATAAATAATTATTAAAAGCATTTTGCGGGCCACCAAAGTTTTAGATCAAGCTGATATTTAAGTTTTCCCTTCATCCATACCTTCTTAACATTATCAAGAACTTGGATTGCAAATAAACATTAAAAAAACCTTAAGATGAGCTCTTTGGAATTTTTAATGGTGGTCACTCAATTAACATTGTTTCCAGTGGTATGGTCCACTTGAGATTTGGATTTGCATGATTTTTAGAAGAACAACCTAAAATGGGTTGGAGAAATGGATGGACGGCGTGGATATACAAAATACTATCCATGTGGGCCACACGGTAGGGGTAACACCCACTAAGTTGTTCCCGGGGTAACACCTAATTCGCTCCCATTTTTGCCAGGCGGTGGAAGGACGCAATCTGCTTTGGCTGCTACGCGAATTTCCTTCCAAAGGTGGTTCGTGCTGAGATGCTAAAGAGGGCCCACTGTGATGTTTGTGAGAAATCCACTCCGTTCATCCATTTTCTTATATAAATTTAGGACATGCAACAAAAAATGAGGTGGATCTAGAACTCAAGTAGGCCACAAGAGAGGGGAAACTAGGAAAAGAGTTTTCTCCTGTTGAAATCTTCCTGGCCCCACTTTGATATTTAGAGGCCATTCAAACTGTTTATAAGTTCATTCACACTGGGATGAAGTTAAAGCACTAAAAACTTAACATTATACCAAACTTTTGTGGCCATCAAATGGTTCAACGATAGTCAATGGTAGTCATTTAATTCCCGCTGGTTTCTATGGTGTCGTCCACTTGAGCTTTATATGTGCTTCATTTTTAGGATCATGCTATAGACTAATTTGAAAAAGTTGATGGATTGTGTAGATCTAACACATAAATCATGGTGGGGCTAAAGAAGCAACACATGCTAAAAGTTGGTTGTGTATTATGCATGGGGAGAAAAAATCTCCGTAGCAATTGAGATGAGGGATAATTTTGTAAGGAATTTATTTTATTTTATAGAAAATTTGCGGAGCGCATTCCGTATTCACCATTAAGTCAGACCTCTGTTGCAAAAAAAAAAAAAAATCATTGAAAAATCAATGACCGCTTTCTGAATTCGGTGTTAACAAACAACTCTTACCATGAGCATTTTTTCAATTTCGCGTTAAGTAATTATTTTAAGTGTTAACAAATAGGCTCCTAGTCTGCTATTTGAGGTGATGTATATATGCTATCTTACTTGATCATAAGGTGAATTCGTCCAAACATAAACTTGCACAAGTAATGGCTGGAGTTAATATCACCCACACATCACAGTGGGCCCCACAGAAAAAAATTTGGTTGGACGGGCTCCATACAACAGTTGTCGTCCCTTAATTCATGCATGACTATAAATGTGCAATGCTAATGCCTCAGCCTGGACTTATTCACAGCAAAGGTGTAGGGAAGATCACATACCTAAAAAAATCCTAGCCGTTCCTCAGGTGCACCCTCAATGGGTGTCCATTAAAAAGATCTTTACGAAAGACTACTTTTTGAAATTTACATTTCAATACCTTTTGTTTTAAATATTTTCACTAAGATACCTTATTGAAGACATCTTTCATTCAGGTACCTTTAGGGCCCGTTTAGGAGCTTGGATTTGGAATGCATTGGAATCCAAATCCCAATTACATTGGAATCAAGGTGATTTCAAATCCTCGCTTGCATTTGGTTAAAGTGCATTGGAATCCAAATCTTTCATTTGGAGCTTGAATTTGGTGGGCATTGGAATTCTTTGATATATTCACATATTTAGATTCGATTAACTAAATCAACTTTCATATCTCAAATTAGTGTGTGTGTATGTAAGATATTTGATAAAATGATTGTAATAAGCCTATTAAAATATAGACTTTTGTAATTAAAAAAAAAAAAAATTCCAAGCCTTGGCTATGCCACAAATGCAAGGATCACAAACAAGCAACTCATTAACCTTTTTTAATCGTGCATTTAGATGCCCAACATTTGAATGATTTAGATCCTTCTATTGATGCGATTTTAGTGTTGCGATCGATAATTGAGCTGTTTTGAGTGTCATCAACATGGCATATGTCTAAGTGGATTAGTAGCCTTGAGATACCTTTGTGACATGTGTGATGATCAAACCCTTAAAAAAGAGGCAAAAAAAAAAAAAAAGGCATTTAACGGGGATTTCAAAACCCACCAAATTTGAAATACTTACTATTCCATTTACCTCCGAATCCAACAGGTAAACAGGGTGTGTGCTCATTTCTTTAACGGTAAAAAGCAGCTATTTGGTGGGTAAAAAGCAGGGTGTGTGTTCATTTCTTTAACGGCAGGCAGTTAGATAGCCTTTTTTTTTTGGTGGACGACGAGAATGCCTTTATAATTTTTGGACGGTTAAAAATAAAAGATATCCCACTGCCCAATTTTAAAAATCGAAATAATCATGAACCAAGCATGATCCATTTAAGATAGGACCATCTGACCATGGTTTGGACCAAAGAAATGTGGGCCCACTTGTCATAATTAAAAACCCAAGTAATAGTATGTAAAGCATCCCATCATGGATCAATGGCACCTCGATTTTCCTCTCTTAATTATATGATCCTCGGCCAGACTATACTGAAGTATCCTTTGGTTCTAAGTTTGTAACTGTGGGCCTTTATTGCATTGATCTAGACCGTTCAGTGAAAGATTCAAGCCATTCATCAGGTGGGTTCCACCATGTAGGTTACCTTGCCAAACATCAACCTCTCTTTTGAAGTCTTTCCATGCTTCTAACCCTACGGCCCACTCGATGAGAGGACTGGCCTGCCTTTTGAACCTGGATCCAGCGATGGAGGGCTTGGATCTAATTCCCATGTGGTGGCTTGCAGCGTGCCTCTATACGCGCATGTGGGATAGAAAATATCCTCGGTTTTCAAGGAGTACAAGTGGGCCACTATTCAACCATCTAAACCTGTGGGTGGAATGCAATCCGCTACTGTCCTCAAAAACCTCCCAAACCGAAAGAAAGACCATTAGCCTACCCATTTTCTAAAGTTAGATGGACCATTAAGAATACTGGGTCCCGTTTCAAAGGGTGAAATCATATGGTTAAGATAGTCTCGTCAGCTATATTGTCAGTCTTATACCTTATCTCCACACTAGTCCCACCTTTTGAATGATTCATATTACCCTGTCTCCACAGGTAGCTCTGTTCAGCCATTTCTCGTGTGTGTGTGTGTATTGAGAGGAATGCTCATTGCGTACTGGTTTTCACGGGAACTTATTTAACTTTTTATAAGCCCAAAATCTGAATCCATCCTATGTGATGGAGCACAAGAAAACCCTAATTAAGGCCCAATTTTTACCTTGATTCAGAACTTTGGTGGGCCATGGCGAAAGGAAAACAGTTTCCTCCCTTGATTTGCCTATCTTTGGGGAGATGGCTCACCAAAGTTTTGGATCAGTGTAAAAGTTTGGTCTTAGAGGTTTCTTAGGGTGCTACATCACGTGGATAGTTCAGATTTTTGGCTCATATCACGTGAAATGAGTTCTCAAAAAGTGCCCATGAGTTTTCTTGAGAACTGGTGCACAAGTGAAGAGAGAGAGAGAGAGAGAGAGAGAGAGAGAGAATATGCCCACACAAAACTAGTTGGATAATTCAATTTCATCCAACTAGCTGTGCATAAAATAGCAAAAATGCATTCTTCTTGTTTTCTCATGTAATGCTCTCTTATGGGAGACCACGTGACATCAAGTTGTACATAGGTATGATGAGAATACATGCTACAAATCCAGCTTGTACATTAAATAGGGCCCATTAATTAAATTTTATCTATAAAAAAATAGTAAATGACCCTGATCATTAGTGGAGCCATACATGCGAGTTGAATCTAGACAGTTTGTTGTACCCTGTTCTAACCAACTTGTTAGAAGCAATGATGGAGGAGCCTGCAATGTCGACAAGAGTGGCCAATTGCAGTTTTGTATCTCAACTTGACACTAGACATGGCTGATTGCGTTTCACATCTTAACTAATGAAAGCGGCCGATTGTTGTTTCTTCCACCAAGGAGCAACGACCAATTATGTCAACAGCCAAGAGGAACGACTGATCATGGTTTTTCAGTTAAGAAAAAGCGGTTGATTGATGTATATCCAAAACTAAAGCGAGCAGCAAGCATTTCAATGTTGTCAGTGAAGTTGTTTGGTATACTCTAGTAGAGGTGGTTCATGTACTTTTAAAATGTACACGTGGCGTACATGTAACCAAATCAAACCATCCAAATCATGGCTTGATTATTGATGGGTTGTAACCCAAAAGTTGGATTGATAGACAATCATAACTTCAGGTTTAATGGACATTTATTGCTTGAAGTTTTCATTTCGACCTCTCATTTGACGACCGCCAATCTATGTTTGATTTCCTCAAAGTGCAGAGGTTCAATTGTAATATTTCTGTAAGTACAGGGTTGATCCCATGAAGACAGCTTATTGAGAAAGCTTCCCACATATCAACTAAACAAGTAATGAAAATAGATATCAGATGATCTATCCCAAAATTGATTGTAGATTAAGGATTTTGATTAATATGGAATAATCAAACCAAGGCATCGACGTTCCACACACGGACTTAACAAACCATCTATCATGACTTATAATGATAACTCAATTAGATCAGAGCACTATGGTCTGTCTAGTCTGAATGTTTAATAATTAAAGCATGTAAAAAGGAGTAGAAAACTATTAAGGATTAGAAATCTCAAGTTCAACATCGTTAAAACATATTTCTGAGCTCCAGGGATTGTAAGTATTTGAGATCCATGAGATCACAAATTAAACAATGTGAAAAGTCAAAAGTCTCTCTTATCTAATAAATCTGTATTAGCTAGATCTAAGCACCCACCATACGGTTCTCACATGATGGATCAAAGATTTTCCTAATACATGATGACATGCATCAATCTTAAGATCACATCATGAAATCATTAAGGAATCATTATGATGGATAATCCATTAAATCCATGTGCTTCCCTTCTAGCTTTGACTAGAAGAGAATCAGAAGCACATGTTTAAAAAGGAAAATGAATAAGAAAATAATAAAGAAAAGAGGAGAAGAATTGTAAAAATAAAAGAGAACTTAAATTAATCTAAAGAAATTAACACCTTAATGAATTTACATGAATTGAAATTAAAATAAAGAATCAAGTAAAGAAATCTCTCTCTCTCTCTCTCTCTCTCTCTCTCTCTCTGGAAACTCATAGGAAAGAAATCTAAAAGAAAATGGAAAAAATCATAATATAATTTGCGAAATTCAGTTCCCCTTTTATAGACTCGCACCGTCTCGAAATTCATAGTTCAGCAGCCCCAGGGCTATTTCTGTACTTTCTGCATATTACTTTTCTAGCCCTGCAGTTCTGGATTTGGACTTTTTAGGACATTTTCTACACTTTTCAAGCATCGTGCAACTTCTTTTAATCTTCTTTCATCCACATGCCAAAATCACCATCTCTTGGACTGTAAATTACTTTTTAGCTCGAATTTATAGGAATGCCCTCAATCACTTGTAAACATGAAAACACATGTAATTAGATCACTTTAGCCACATAATTTATGTAAATGCAAGATGAATGTGGGGTTAAAAATGCAAAAAATTTCACTCAACAATCTACCATTGAGGACATTAGCTCATTGTAACAAGTGGAACCCATGCTTCAACAATCCAGACATTCCTCTCTATTGCATCTAACTAATGGATGGATCAACCGCCAAAATTCTCCCAGGTCGGAAGATCCTCACCACTAATCTAGTGATCTAACCACTCATCTGATGATTTCCATCAGCCGCACGATGAAATACGATATCATGTCTTCATGTACATGCCCGATGGCTTAAGTACAGAGAAGTTTTAGCATATAGGTAAGAGAGAACCAATCACATGAGTATACGTGTGATTGCATAGCTCCATGAAGTGAAGGAATAAGGGAGATAGTCGGAGTTATAGCTAACTTCATGGTGATCCAGCTGGCGTTTTGAGATGATGCCACGACACCATGATAGAAAAACAGGCATGAACAAGTCAGTAAGTCAATAACGGAGGGTAGTAATGAAGAAAGAAGTCTAGAAGATCGATCGAACCAAGAGAATGCAACGGTTACGTAATTGATTATTATAAATAGCAAGAAGGAAGGCCGAGCTAAGGG
This sequence comes from Liriodendron chinense, assembly GCA_003013855.2. NCBI lineage: Eukaryota > Viridiplantae > Streptophyta > Magnoliopsida > Magnoliales > Magnoliaceae > Liriodendron > Liriodendron chinense. The sequence continues at coordinate 899,795 of ML058327.1, read as the reverse complement.
TCCAGCACCAACTAAATCAAATCAAATATCTCAATTTATCACATTTCTTCTTATCTGTGCTCCTTAGTGTAATCTATCTTTGTTTCCTCTAGCATAGTCTTTCTTTAGTTTAAATTTACGAAAGAGTACATTTTCATTAGTTATAATCCAAAGACGTATTCGATTATGAAAGGTGAACTACAGTATGTTGTGAGCGGCCGATTGTAAGTATTCCCTTTTTGTTACTCAATTTACATTCTTTTATTTCATGTTGAAAAGTCATTTTGTGAAAGGCAAGAGTACTACCCATTTTCAGAGGATGAACCCCACCCTCCAAAAATTGCCTGATCTTATTAAAAAAAAAAAGAGTGAGTGGATAAATAGGCGAACGATCTACACAGGTTTTGGTCATACATAGCTGAGTATGTCATATCTGCCTATTCTAGTGCTCAAGGTCATTGTTGTTTGGTTGGAATCGAGCCGCACAATCAAGTTCTGGCATGCCCGCACACATCTCACATGTGTGGCCAAAGAATAGTGAGCAATATTTTTGGCATGCCCGGTGGGACACTGGTTTGGCTCACATACCCTCATCGGCAATCCACACCCCTTGTTTGCTACATTCAGTTGACATATACGATACATTGTTGTCATGTGTAGGAATAAAATGATATCTTTTACAAGAAATTTCTTATTGCCATTCTTTATTTTTTTTATTTAACTAACTAATTCGGGCATTAAACTGTGATCGGTTAATGGATCAATTGGTTCATCAGAGATCCACACCTCCGATCAGCAATCCACACCTCTCATTGACAATCCACACTTCTCATTGGCGATCACTTTCCTTTTGTGATCTGCACGGTTCATCTACGATCCACACGATTCATCTGCGATCCACACATCTCATCGGCGATCCAATTCCCTTCTGCGATCTATACTTTCGTTCTACTATCTTCGTGGTTCATCTGTGATCCGCACCTATCATTTGCGATACACATACCACATCTGCGATCCACACGGTTCCATCAGCTATCTAAGGATGCCATCTACGATCCACAGTTATCATCTGTGATTTGCAGTTGATATCTGCGATCCACAGTTATCATCTGCGATTTGCAGTTGATATCTGCGATCCACATAGGACATCAACGACGTATCAAAATAAAACAAATACAATCACTTACGTTCATCGACAAAACAAAACAAATACATGATGACTGCTTCTGCAATTTTTTTTATAATGTTTCTAGTATTAGATACACCAATCGAAAATATACACATTAGTAGGTGATTAAGCAAATTTGCATTCAATGTTGCCTGGTAAGGGGCAAGTTGGTGCATGTGATGCGATTGTGACCTTTACACTTGCAGTTGTTGCATGACACTGTTTATATGTCCTCTCCTCGGCTAATAATCCTTATCTTCTTTGGCATTTCCTTCCTTTTTCCTCTTGTCTATACTAGGGGGGATTCTCTCATAGATAGCTTTAACATCAAAGGGTATTTTCTATTGGACCATATCAGTAACAGGGTAGACGGATTCAGCATATTTTCGATGGTAGATTTCAGACACATAGAACCACGAACAAAATTTATACTGATCGAGTTCAAACTTACCGCAACTTGCAATAACGTGTCGACAAGGCAGCAACATTATCTGGTATACACCGTAAGTACATGTCGACATGTCGCTTCCTCAAACTTCACAATATCAGATCTTCCCCTATGCTTAACTTCAAACTTCATAAGCCGATATTGGTGTACATACAACCCTCCAGGAGGCGGGATAGAGGTCTTTCAACCGTTTCTCCATTCATGGAGTCAAATATGCAGGTAATGACTTCACGTCTTCTCGACGAATTAGGAAGAATTGTTGAATCTGACTTCTCCCTTTATCGAGGAGTCTCACAATGGGATATTCCCTTGCAAGCTTGAACAATATATTTGCGCTCTCAAAAATATTTGTCGCTGCGATGTTGGATTTTCTACCTGGACAAAACGCAGATGTCCACTTTTCCTTATCGATATTACCAAGTCATTAGTTCACTAATTAGTTTGCTAATCCAATAGAGCACATAGCCTCATCAAGTGTCGTTTCCCTGCATGTCTTTACAACTCTCTAAAATAATGTCCTTAACTACTCCGGCCTTACAATCATGAAACATATTTTGGAATATATGGTGTGCGTAATAACAATGGGTGGATTTAAAGAATACGACTCTCACTTCAGTCGTCAGTGCTTTGTGTCGGTCAAAAATAATAACAAGCTTCTTGTAGTCGAAAGCGTCTCGATAGCTTTTCGTAAATTACTTAGGAACCAATTCCAGCTATTATTATTCTCGAACTCTCCAATCCTATAAGCAATCAACAAGAGATGATTATTCTCATTTAGCAGTCGTAGCAATGAACAACACACATTCATACCTGCCTTTCAAGCCCCATCCATAGATAATATTTTCTGAAAATACTGCACGAAGCTTCTAAGGCATTGTCCAATTGCAATAAAACATCTCTCGAAACAATGTCTCGTTGTCTACCTGTAAATCAGTCACAATTCTGGGGTTTGCCTTTGATAATTTGTGAAGAGATGCTGAAAGCGTTGCCTGCGACTCTTCAAATGATCCCATCACCTCATCCATGGCAAGCCATTTAGTCATGAGCACCTTATCATAGCTGATATCAACCCCATATTCCTCATTCATACTGGTGTTATATATCACGTGGCCTAACCGGAAGACCATTTGTGATGCAATTCACAACAAACTCTCTACTGACCTTACTAGTAGCCTGATGATGATGTCTACTTGTCCCAATATACCCTTGTTTACGTTTACCACACCTGATTCCCTCCTCATCATGAGCATCACCGTATGCTCTAGCCACATATCTCTAGCGATAAGCTATCACCTCAGAAGTTGGCTACATGTGTGTGTGGATTTGTAGGTTTTTATTTCGAATAGGCCAGCATTATCGAGGGTTGAAGCATGCACCCTCCAACCTGCAACTATCTATGCAACATTTAACTGTATATCTCTGCTTATTTGACTTCACAACCTTAAACTGGAAGTGTGATCTCATTATAAACTTGCTCAGAGTATCCTTCAATTGACTCTTTCCCCTATAAATTTGTCCAACTACTACTTCAGTGGGAATTTCGTCAATGTCCTCATCCTCATAAGATTGTGCATTAGTGTATGCGGCGTGGATGTCATGTATATTTGGGGACTAGTATTTTGGTGGGAGCAATGTCTATATCCACAGTTGATTGTCCTTTGACCGACGGTATAGTAGGAGTAAAATCAATGTTGACTCGAAACTCACAACAACCATCATCGCTTTGACGATGAATCTAGGCATTGGATGGTGGGTCTGGGTTATTAGTAACGTCAATATTAGCCCTTGCCGAAGTTGGCCTGTTCATAGCTGTCGGGGACCCATTCATGACGAAATACAGGGTGAATTTCCTAATGCACCGGGAAGTTCATCTCCAGTTTGGCTATCAAACAACCGGAAGCTTGGTCCGTCCCTAGATATTAAACGGGGGATCATGTGTTCGAATATTTATTGATAATCCAGGGATATGATAGCTATCAACCCTTGGAAGCTCCTCAAACTTGCTATCGAACAACCGAAAGCTTGGGCCGTCCCAATCATCAAGCAGGGGATCATGCGCCCATGCATTAGCTGATGCTCTTAGCATGTCGCCACTCGGATGTACGGGTGAATTTCTATATGGACAGGATAAAGATTGGCCCACAAAATTGTCAAGCATCGAAAATATAAGGGTGCAATGACTGATGGACATGGAATGGCTGCATCATCATGTTCCACATTCTTGGGATGCTCATTCAAATCTAGTATTGTGGGTTCCTGGACCACGGTTGTAGGTCTCACTTTCTCTAAATATAAAGTTATTTGAATATTGCGGTTATCACTGCAGCTCATCATATACGTAATGACATCTTCGTCGTCTTTCATATTTGTTATAGGTAGTGAAGTGGGGGACTGTGTAGCATAGACAACCTTCAATCTGATATCACACTCCTCTGGTGTTGAATTTGAGAATCGGTGCATCATACTTATGAGCTCATCATATGTAATTTTGGTGCTCATAAAGGCCATTCTAGACTCATCGCCCTTATACACCCACTTATCATTTTCATATAGTAGGTCCTCATTGTAATAACATAGTATTTATAGGCGGTCCATGACATTCACGTACTGTTGTCCATGTAATCAATCAAACAATGCTATTATTACATGTATGTTAAGAAATGGAGGGATGGTGATCACGTGGATCGTAGCAGGCAATATTAGATCGCGAATGTGTACTAAAGAATAAGGATCGCAGATTTGAGTCATGGATCGCGGATGGGAGCACCTAGATGCAATCCATCCATGCCTCATATCTACCATCCAGGCTTCCAAATGCGATCCAATGATCCATCTGCTGATCCAAACTAGTTATCTGTGATCCACTGTACTATTTGGCATACATGGTATTCAACTACGATCTACAGTTTCCAACTGCAATCTATGGCTCCCTTCTATGATCCAATGTTGCCTTCTGCAATCCATAGTTGTAAAATGCTATCCATAGTTCTGAAGGTTGTCGCAGCGAAAGGTGGGCCTTCAGGATCCGACGACCCACAATGATCGGGACCAATCACAAAGCCTAGATCAACGGTGCAAACACCTTTGGTTCATCAATCTGCTACTAAAGTAGATAGAAACTATTCACCCCTCTTGATCCTAGGGTTAAGATGTTACCCAGAATAAGATTAAGGGCTCTGATCCCCTTTGATGATAGAGATGTGCACATGAAAATCACCAAATGTTTTTCAGGCTTATAGTACTCGTTGGTTGCATTTTCTTCTCTATTCAAAACCAAAGAAAAAATCTCTTTTATATAGAAAAATAAGAGATATTATCTCTTATCTCAAAATAAATTCTATCCCAATTCGAATTAGGATATCTTTATACCAGGATAACCCACCCACAAGTGATTGCTCACAAGTAGGCCCCACATGGTCCACGTCTAACATCTCCCCCTCAAGCATTTAGTGGGATGGGTCATATAAGTGTGTCCACCTCACATTAAGAATAATCAGAACCAAAGACCGTAAACTAAAGGAATCAGAGGCGTGGGACCAGCTGGCACACCATTGCCTTCTCACAGGTGTCTTGAGTACTAAGTGACTATCTCACTAGCACTTAATAACCAAAGCTCTACACTGTCTGTCCTAGTCCGCATGACCACACCGGATAAAGTTGACTCTCGATTTGGAGTACTCAGCCAATATACGCACTTATCCAACTTATCGAATTGACACAAAAATTTTGCAAACAAATCTTTCTTTCTTTCAAAAGTAGTATAATAATAATACATATATAAAAAAATGTTCGCAAAAAAACATCTAAGAAAAGGCAAAACTCGATATTCCGCGGGATAAGTCTTCAAGTGCGTATTAATAGTCTTAGGAACTTGGTGTAGCTGTTAAGGGATCTTCCCCACGCAAATATGTATTTCGGAATCGATCAAGCTGCTTTCCTAATGTAACCGAATCAGACCAATCACAGGGCTTATCGTCATCCTAAACCTCTAGCTAAGGCATTAGGGATCCACATTTGATTTATCCATAAGGTTTGATTCATTGGTCCAACTATAACTCAATTGGAATCGAATAAAGATTCATTCCAATCAGGATTCGCAGAGGTTTAGCCAACCATGCTACAATGGAAGACTAAATTCTCTATAAAGGAAAAAAAAAAAAACTACTCTACACTACAAAAGAAAGAAAGAAAACTAAAGAAGAGAAGATTTGTGAGATAGGATGATGGGATGATGAGAATGAGAAGGAGAAGAGCTCCTTTTATAGCCTCATGAGAAGCTCCAAGCCTAGGTGGCACTCCAAGCAAATCTCCTCTAGGTTTAGGCTTGGAGTTAGGCTTGGGTGATGAGGTGGCAATTCCAAGCCAATAGTTGTGCTTTTTGGATTTGGGCTAGGAGTTAGGCTTGAAATGCCCAAAGCAAACTTTTCTTTAGGTTTGGAGCTCATGGATGGAAGAGGATGGAGAGAGCATTTGCTTGGCCCAAGGATGGAAGGTAACTAAGGTGAGTTAACTGGGTCCACATGAGTTGAAGTTAACTGGGTCCACATGGAGAATTTGGACAATCCAAACCGTCCATTGAAGATGGGACTGATTTCAAGCTACTCAACATACATAGATGGATGGAGATGAGGCTTGATGTTGATGGACGGAGGAGATCAGCTGAAGCTTGGATCTGATGGACGTTAATTGAAGATGAAGGTGGGCCTGGATGATGGATGGATGGCTGATCATCTTTTTCTTCTTGCAGGATGCAAGTGTTGATGGAAGCTGAAGATTAGTGTGCTGGCCATTGATTGGATGGCCTGGATGCAGCAGTTCGTTGGTGATGAATCGTCCACCATATGTTGGACGGTGATGATGGGGTCCACTTAAGCTAGATGCTGCAGATGCATGAAGAGTTTGCTGGAGATGGACGGCTGAGGAGGCTGGACGTCCTTGGATGATTGGCTGCACGTTTGAAGGTGGGGAGCTCATGACGTCCACCAGCTGGACTTGGATGGATGGTTGATGATTGTTGGACGGTCCACTGATGCTAGCCATTGGAGATGGTTGGACACTGGTTGATGAATGGACGTGGGCTCCACATTGATGGACGACAGAGATGATGGATGTGGAGAGAGCAACTGTTGTTGACGTGCAAGGTGGGTCCTGTTGATGTGATGCAAGTGCAAGCTCTGCTGGATGGGCGGCTGAAGTTGGCTGCACGTGTGGAGTGCTGCTGGAATGGACAATAGACGGCTGGGCTTGCTGATCAGCTGGACATTGAAGGACGCTGGTGCTTGGAGCACTGCACGTGCAAGGTGGGAATCACCTTGCTGGACGTTGGAGTGGACAGATGGATGGATGGGCGGTGAAGATGTGGTCCACCATCTGTTGTAGCTGGACGGTGGAGATCTTCCATGGACTGCTGGCCCATTGATTGAACGGCTGAGGAGTTGCATGTGTGGATGGCAACACACGTGTGGAGTTGGACGTCCAGCAGCTGCTGGAGATGCTTGGACATTGGTGAGGCTGTATGGCTGGAACATGGATTGGATGGGGTCCACTGTTTGGACGCGGGTGGAAGGCTTGCACGTTTGAAGGAGTGGGGTCCATGATCAGCACGTGTGCTGAGCTGGACTGCTGAGATGCTTGGCACGTGTGGCATGGATGGTTGATGATCTTCATATGTATGGAGGTTGATGTGTAGTCCACCATATCTGATGCTATTGTACCTGGGGTCCACCTTGATGGAAGGTGAAGATGGTGTATGGTGGAAGCTGCTGGTGATCAGGGACACTGGCATCTGGACGGACCGTTGAAGATGGGCCATGTGGAGTTGATCAACAGCTAGGATCTGATGTCCTCAAGTTGGGCTGCTGCATGTGTTGAACTTTCATGTTGTTGCTAGTCGGTGGTGGACAACATCTAATGGACAGTGGACATCAAGTTGAACAATTGAGATGAACATCTCCACTTGTCGCTTAATGCTTGGTTCACCCTTCATGTGGACATCCAATCTTGATCGTCCGAGCTTGTTTGATCGCCAAATCATTACCATCAAATATGCACAGCCTAGAATTCCAAATGAGCGGCGCTGTGATGCGGTCTTTCATGTCCACCATTAAAAACAGTCCAGGGTTCGATCTCCATGGCTTGATTTGCTTCAAGATTACCAACACGCCTGATCTTGCTTTCTTTTAGGCCTTTAAATGCCCTTATTGGATTGAATCTTGCACAACCTCTCCTGATCACCTGAAGACAGAAAATTCACCTAATGAGGGATAATTAATCGGAAAAACAATGATAATGCCCTTAACAACTAGGGTTAATTATACAATATTAGGTACTTATCAGAGAGCGGTTCATACCACAATGTACGAACGTCACTCTAACTATACCTTACTTGTACATTCAAGGTTGGTCAATCTGTGCAAGTGGACGACCGGCCTGCCGATTAAAATAGTGAAATCCTACTTGATTTCAAAAAAAAATGTTGATTATAAATTACCTAGATTTTAATGATGCTCAAATAGAAAAGATTTCTTTATTAATGAAAAAATAAAAGGTACATGATACATCAATATCAATCATGCTCTCCTCAACCCCATCTGTCTAACGTGAACTTGATATAGATCTCGAGATATAGGCTTCGTCATAGGATTAACTAACATTTCATTGGTAAGAATATAACTAAGAACAACCCTTTTATTTGTCACTTAATTGCAAACGTATTCATATTTGATCTCTATGTGCTTTGACTTCTGGTGATGTTTGGGATCTTTTGCCAAATCAATGGCTGAAGTGTTGTCTATCCTCAATGATATAGGCTCATGCATGCCTGAGACAACACTTAGACCTTGTAAAAATCTGTGGATCCAAACACACTCCTGAACAGCAATAGAACATACAATATACTCGACCACCATAGATGAGAGAGTTGTGGATGACTGTTTCTTACTTGAACAGGAGATGGATCCACCTCCAAGTAAGAATACAAAACCTGAAGTAGACTTTCCCTTATCGGTGTCATTTCCCCAAGTAGCATTAGTAAATCCCCTAAGCTCGAGACTAGCTCCTCCATAACACATCATCATGTCTTTGGTTCCTCTCAAATAACGAAATATTCTCTTAATGACTTGCCAATGGGATTGTCCAGGATTACTTTAGTAGCGGCTTACCACACTAACAGCATAGCAAATATCTGGTCTGGTGCATAGCATAGCATACATCAAACTTTCAACCGCACTTGCATAAGGAACTAAGGACATAGCTGATTTCTTAGCCTCAGTTTGGGACACGACATCCTATCTAGCTTGGTACCTTTATCCATAGGGGTTTCAACTGCTCTTGAATTTTTTTTTATCTTGAATCGTTATAAAATCCTCCCTATATAGGTGGCTTGAGATAAACCTAAGAATTTCTTAGAACGATCCCTGATGATCTTTACCCCAAGGGTAAAATTGGCTTCTCCAAGATCTTTCATCTCAAAGTTCGAGAAGAGCCAATCCTTTGTCTTGATAAAAAGATTCAAGTCATTACCAGCTAATAGTATGTCATCTAGATATAAAGATAGTATTACAAAAGATCCTTCAAACCGTTTCATATATACACAATGATCCTCTTGACTAATTATGAATCCAAAACTAGTGATAGCCAAGTGGAACTTCATATACTACTGTTTTAAGGATTATTTCAGCCCATATATGTATTTCAACAACTTATAGATCTTTTTAGGGTGTCATTTATCCACATATCCCGTTGATTGTTGCATGTAGATTTCCTCATCCAAATCACCGTTTTAAAAAGTGATCTTTATATCCATCTGATACAGCTCTAAGTCCAAACTCGCAACAATGGACAAGATCATGCGGATTGAGGAGAATTTTAAAACAGGTGAAAAAGTCTCCTCATAATCTACACATTCTTTTTTAGTAAAAACTTTAGCAACAAGACGTGCTTTATACTTGTCCACTGTACCATTTGCCTTTCTTTTAATTTTAAGTACCCACTTATTTCTAATTGCTTTATGATTAGAAAGCAGATAAATAAGTTTTCAAACTTTATTTTTCTCCATGGAGGAGATCTCTTCATTCACGACAGTTATGAAAGTACGTCGGTAGTCTAACACGACACATTCGTATGTGCGAAAGCTTAAAGAGCAACTAGAATTATAGTTAAGACCTATACGAGGGGGATTAGGACCTTTTTGAAATTTTTTTCGCCTACTTACACAATTTAACAAATTAAACTAAGTAAGCAAGAACACTTCAGGCTTCCAAGCCTAAGTGGGTTCAATCACAAGACCAGCATATGATTTAAGCAATAAACAACCTAGTCTAAGGATGCATAGATAATTAAATGATTTGACTAATCAAGCTCCTAACCTATGCAACCTATGTAGACTTATAAGAATGGATCAATGAGCTCAAGTTTACACAACTAGTGAAAGAACATCTTGTGTGTGGTTGTGCCTATCTAGTGCCTAGCATACATTCCTATCAAGCATTCATAATTAAACAATTAAACTTACAATGCTAAGATATCAATGTGCTCAATTCAATCACAAACACAAGCATGTATAGTGGTTCGACTTTAGGTCTACTCCACTCTCGGTTCAAGTACTCAACTCCTTTGAGCATACCGGCATTCACTATCAGAGGTTTTAAATGAGGTTCACATCTCAACATTTACACGAAGGTTTTACCGGTTCACCTCTCAACCATAATCGGAGTTTTAGACAAAGGGTTAACTCTCAACCCAAACGGAGTTTTGAACATAGGCTAACTCTCAACTCGATGCATGTTCACTCCCGTGTCGGAGGCTCTCCCTTGGAGACTTTGTTTAGGTCCGGCTAACGGGCCAAGGAGTGCCAAACAACCCCTAGTCTTTAGGCCGACAAACAGGCCAAGGAACGGCCAACGTCCCTAGTTTGAGTTTGACAAACAAACTCTACACTCAACTCCGAAAGGGAATTGAGTGGATGGACTCCCAATAACGACAACCTTACTTGTCAGATGAGTCCCTTGTTTAGCAGTCGGTTTGGGTTGCTTAATCTCCGCTCTCCCGTGCTTCAATCAGCTTCCCTTACTCCCACGATCGTGTTGTCGTTGCGTCGCCAATGCCTCAGCTACCCTTGATCAATCACCTTGCTTGTGATGCCTTTGAGATGCCCAAGGTGATAGGAGGGTAGGTTTAAGAACTCTACAACTAATGGGAATGGGTTGCCTAGAGTTTCTCTCCTACAATGATCTCATCTTAGAGTTTTGGACAAGGATATGCCTATCAAGGAAGGTCCATACTCTAGAGATCAAGAGGGGATGAAGGTCATCTTCTTCATGAGCTTGGAATGCTCCAATATTGTGTTAAAGCACAAGGAAGATGCCTTGCATAGGTTGGGAATGAGCCCTAAATGGTCTCCTAACAATGGTGGCTTCACTCCTCTCGAAATCTCTCTATCTACCCCTCAAAATAAGCCAAGCCAATTTATAAAAGGTGTTCAAATGAATAAAAAAGGGACAAAAATGGCTCTTTCTGACCTGTCCCGACCGGTCCCGATTGATCGGCCAATGGTCAGTGAAGACAGACTGTTCACTGTCTGAGGGGGGTCTGTCCAACCGGTCAAGACCGATCGGTCCATTGCCTGCTCAACACAGCAGCTTGCTATATGGACTGGAAGCTGGTCCGACTGGCCAGGACCGGTCGGGACAGGCCTGTGTTCAGCCTGATGATTGCTGACCCACCTATTCTTCAACCCACTCTCTATGGCCAAGGTATGAGTGATCTTTTGGGACACCTAGGGCCAATCTATGATGACTAAAGGTTTCCTAATATAGTCAAGGTCATCAAAGAGGTTAAAGGGTTGGGTTTTGGTCAAGGTTAAGACACACCAAGGCATCACTTTTACCTGTTACTTCTTCCTTGATGCAGCAGGGCCACTTGAGTCTTCGGTCTTCATCTTCACTAAGCTCAACCGACACTAGACTCACTGACCTAAGTAATTGACAAACAAGGTGCACTAGTATGCCACAGAAAAGTGCACTAACAAGTTACCCATTCAGTTGAATCCGGAGATGATAATGCTTCCCAGTATGAACTAGGTTCATCATCGTCGATTGCGACACATGAGTAGAATTCCTTTTCAATATCGAAATATCTACGGGGAACCATACCTCTCTCACTACGACGTACCTCAGGAGCCTGCTAAGATATACTCCCACTGTCCCGATGAACCATAAGAACATCTCCATTGTGAGAGTCTAAGCTCCCATTCTCCTAAGATATTTTTGGTATCTCATAAAGTTCAATCTGAACCTTTTTTTTTCTTTCGACTAGGGTATCTGTCTTTGATGAAGGTCACAGTCCCGATATTCAATTTCAGTCCATCATCAACGGTCCTCATACACTAGAACGTAACCCTTTGAGTTAGTAGAATACCTTATAAACACACACTCAACAGTTTTACTATCTAGTTTACCTCTGTAAGGTGTCGGTAACATAACATAGCCCACAGATCTCCACGGAAGCAGGTCAGTTGAGGAGTCCTCCCAGTCCACATCTCATATGGGGTTTTGGGAACGGATTTAGACAGGACTCTGTTAAGGACGTAAACGGCTGTGACTAACACGTCTCCCTAGAAAGTGGTAGAGAGATTGGCATGAGCCATCATCGATCTTACCATGTCCAACAGTGTCCTGTTCCTTCTCTTTGCAACTCCATTTTGCTGTGGAGTATAAGCCATAATATACTGTCGGATGATGCCTACGTTTTGACAATATGATTTGAACATTTCTAAAGTATAGTCCACCTCTATCAGATTTAAGAACTTTAATCTTTTTCTCTAGCTGAGTTTCAACTTCAGCCTTAAATTTGAGAAAGCATTCAAAGGCCTCAAATTTGTATAAGATGAGATACATAAATCCATAACGCGAGTAATCATCAATGAATATGATGAAATAACAGCATCTATTCCGAGCGCACACATTTAAGGGTCCACAGATATCTATGTGAATAATGTCTAATAAACCCTCCGATCTTTTTGCCTTAGGGAATAGTTTTTAATATTTTTCTGGATACACAGTGTTCATATAATGGCAAGTCCACTTTGGATAGAGAACCTAATAGGCTGAAACGAGCCAACCTAATCATGCGGTCCTTGCCAATGTGTCCTAACCTCGCGTGCCATTTATCAGATTCAAATACTACACATTTATTCGACATAGCAGATAAAGCAAAAGCATCATCACATTTCACATCTAAAATAAATAAATTTGAAATAATATTACCCCATGCATAGATGAGGTTATTTAATCCGATAGACACCATTAATCCAAAAAATCTAATATCAAAACCATCAACTAATAATCTAAAAACAGAAATCAAATTCTGGCACATGCCCGGTGCATAAAGAGTATCACGGAGGACTAAATTCTACCCAACGCGCGTACGGAGACGATAGACACCGACTCCTATCACGTTCTCAGCGGCATTATTCCCTATGTACACCTTGTAGCTCCACACTGCCACAAGCTGGTTTCCACGAGTCCTCAACGATCTCGCGTCAGGTGCTTTGTTACGCCTGAGTCCAAAATCCATTTGTTAGATATAATATCAACAAAAATGACTTCAGAACAAATGCCTACAAACAAAGTACTAGGTGATGAAGGAATTACCGTCTTTTTATCAGAGCACTGACGGTAGTGACCGGGTTTTCCGCAGACAAAACAGACTTAATTAGTCTTCTTTCCTTTCTTCTTTCCTTTCCCCTTCAAGATTATCAGTTTTCACCTTCTTGCGACCTTTGGACCGTTTCTTATTAACTTTTCGCTTAGAAGTTTCCGCCATAAAGGCCTTAGCCTCGCCTAGTTGAATGGCGTTCAACTCCACCTCTCGCACTAGGTAGATTAACTGAATTCATTCAAATTTAGGATCCTTTTAATTGGAGCCCACAACACAGGCAAGGAACGGTGCATTGCTATTATTTTCTGATTTTCAGTTAGCTTACAACCAACATTCCTCACGTTACCAATCATCTGCTCCATGTTTCGGATATGATCCCTTCTGGGGCATCCGATCGGCATCCTATACTCTTGGAACTCCAATTCCATTGCCCGGATACGTGCATATGACTTTTGCGCGTACGCTTGAGTCAGTGCATCCCTTTAGCGGTCTCATGCACCTCATAAGTGGTAATCAATTTCCTGTGCATGGTGTTAATAATAACGTTACGAGCTGTTCTATTTTGCTTGAGCTACTTGTTGTAGCTCCTCATCGCAGCCATATGTTCTGCTATGCTCCCATCTTCAGCTAAGATAGGTTCATCCTTGATCACATCTAAGGTGTGAGAAACATCGTCCTCATCAAGAAGGGACCTTATTAATCTGGACCAATCCTCATAATTGTGGCCGTCAAATTTCTGGCCCTTCAACTGATCAACTATTAGTGCTTTCGTTGCCATAATCTGATTATAAAAAATCACTACTTAGTTGTTTTCTTTTTATAGCATCGGTCATCAACATTTCTACATGTTACAACAAATGTTAAGATGCAAGAGTAATTGACCATCTCAAGTAAGATTTGAAAGTCCACATACCCAATTAGGCGTTGTAGAACAATCAAGTTCTTATTTTGGGATAGACAGATTGCTTTTACAATCGTCCACTTGCATCACATGAAAGAACCTCTAATCACATAATGATGGTTCCTAGTAATATTTGAGTAGAGAAATAAATCCCCCACTCAGGTTATGCTACACTTATGAATTTAATGATATGACATGGAAAGTAAATTCATATTTGTCTATCTCAACATAGGTTAAAATGTATGAATTAAAATATATATATATATATATAATTACTATCCACACTAAAGATATATTAATCTGAATATAAATATGGAATAATTTTCAAATGGTTATCTAAGATCTAAACTGATCAGATCGTGTGGCACGCTGTTATTTGCCTACACGCAAAAATTCAGCTCAATCGAAGTTCTCAGTGTGCCACAATGATCAAAACAGTTTCTAAAAAAAGAGCAACTATACATAGTTTCAAATCTAATCCGTACGAACTCATATTTATAAAAAATATTTTCTAGATCTAACCCGTTCAGATTGTGCAACTCGCTATTGTTTGCTAATAGTTCAAGTTTCAGCTCAATCTAAAATTCCAATGAACCGCAATCGCATTTATGCCCAGAAGAACATCTTAAACTTAGATAACATTCTCGTACATTGTCATTAGCAAAGAAACAGCATCTTGGGACGATGGACCTGATCGATCACGGGTCGGGATCTTGACCAACCCGTTGACCAAACATCCACATAAAAAAGAAAAACCCAAGGGAAGCACAACCCTGCAAGCAATAAGCTCAAAGTTCTATGCATCCTCAACAAAAGCAAAATCATCAAAGTAAAAGAGAATGAGCCAAAGCCATGCATTCATCATGCGTCTCCATGCATCAGCATCCATCGCATCAATCATCATGTTTACCTGCTTTCAAAATAAAAGTCGGTTAGCCAAAGACCCCACAGGCATCCCTAGTGGAGGCACGTGCAGACCAGATTTCCATTTCAAAAAGACAAAAAATATTCCTATTTGCAAATAAAAACCCCACGGAGTATCACTCCCCAGAGTGGATATCTTTTCAAAAATCCAAAAAAATATTTTTCCCAGTAGAGCGTTCTGCCTCCAACACACCAGGAGATCTTCCACATCTCTGGGTAGGAGCCGACACAAAAATTAAATAAGATCCGATGTCTCGCGGTTTCCCCAGAGACCATCGGATCCAATGCACTCAGAGTACGGTTGAACTGAACTCCAGTGTTAGTGTGGTCGTACCACATGCCAAGATACGAAAAGATGAAAGCCAAAAGGCTCGGTCAAAGAAACCATTTGAACAAGTGGAAACGATGAATTGTAACCCAAGTATCAAAATCAGCAGATTGGGTGGAAAGAGTTCACCCGCACATACCTAGGCGTTGATGCCTGAAGTACCTTGAGTGAGTCCAAGTCGGCGTAGTAGAATCCCGTAAGACTATCTGACGCAGGCGTCTAACCACTTTGACAGTCAAGCGAAACAAGTACTCCTGGAGTGATCTGGGAAAATATCGAACATCACACAATTAGTCTCAGGGTCAGCAACCTCGTAAGACTAGCGATGCAGAGGCTCTGCTGTACCTTTCCGATGTTAGTACCGATCGGGAATGAAAGGGTTGCGATTGGGTACCCAGGTTGCAGCAAACTGCAGGGACAATCGCAACGTTTTCTCCAAACTCCCGCGGTATGTGCGAGTTATCAATTTCCAGACAATCAACTGACTCAGATACAAAGGACAACAAAGATTCCAGACCACAATCGAGGAAAGAATGAATTGCAAACCAAGTATCGAAACCAGCAGGTCGGGTGGAAAGAGTCCACCCGCACGTACCTAGGCGTGGATGCCTGAAGTACCTTGACTGAGTCCAAGTCGGCGTAGTAGAATCCCAAAAGACTATCTGACGCAGGGCGTCTAACCACTTCGACAAGTCAAGCGAAACAAGTACTCCTGGAGTGATCCGGGAAAATATCGAACATACAATCAATCACAGGGTCAGTAACCTCGTAAGACTAGCGACGCAGAGGCTCTGCTGTACCTTTCCGATGTTAGTACCGATCGGGAATGGAAGGGTTGCGATTGGGTACCCAGGTTGCAGCACATACAGGGACAATCGCAACGTTTTCTCCAAACTCCCGCGGTATGTGCGAATGATCAGTTTCCAAACGATCAACTAGCACAGATGCAAAGGCAAGTAAAGATCTCAGACCATGATCTATGAATGACCGGGTCAGAAGTGGGGTGTCCACTCGCTTTGGCATTCGGTTGCACGCAACCTTTGCCAAAGAGGGGCATCTGTAGACACCCCACCTTCGCCTACACTGTTGGTAGAGATAGCTGGATGAATGGAGGACCATACCCCCAAATCCCAAGTCCAAACTCAGCCAAACTCACCCTCGTAAGCCCCAGTCCATAGCCCAACTCAAGCCTGAACCCAGTCAACCCAGTCCTAAACATCAGCTTGAAAAATCCCCCATAAGAAAAATCAGTAAAAAAATCCTTAAAAAGTCAAACTCACTGAGTCAACCCGCTGAGTTAACCCACTGAGTCAACCTGCTGAGTCAACTCGTCGAGTCAAAACACCGAGTCAACCCGTCGAGTCAACCCGCCGAGTCAAATCACCAGGTCAACACGCTGAGTCAACTCACTGAGTCGACCCACCGAGCCAAACAGCAGCCCCGAGGGAACGACTGTACCTCGCTGGAAATCGAGGAGTGACCGTATGGGCGGCCCACAGCGAGCCGCCCAAAAATATTTACACAATCTGCCACTGCTCGCTGCTATAAATACCCCCCTCCCCTTCTCATTTCAACATAGCAACCCAGCAAGAGAGAGCCCGTCCGTTCGAGTTCCCTTCTCCACCCCTTAGCCCATTTTTCCACCAAGGAGAGCCCGAGTGAGGAGAGCCTAACCCTGGTCCAGCCCAGCCTGACCACTGGTCCAAGTCTCCCAAGCCATACAAGTCTTGATCCAGCCACTCGAAGCCAACCCTTGCGACATCTCCGTCCATCCAGCTACTCTTTTTCCAACGTCATCTCATTTGCATCTAGCATAAGTGCAACATTTACTTTTCTTCCAACCCCCCTGCTTCACTGCAAGCACCTTGATTATTCAAGCACACTGCATACGTCTTATATTAAGCACCTGTCAGTTCGAGCGTATGCTCTAGGCTTGCCCGTTGTTGGAACCTGCCCATTAGAAACTCTTACTGTTCAGACCTGCATTCATGCTTCACTATAAAGCACCTTGATTATTCAAACACACTGCATACGTCTTATATTAAGCACCTGTCAGTTCGAGCGTATGCTCTGAGCTTGCCCGTTGTTGGAACCTGCCCATCAGAAACTCTTACTGTTCAAACCTGCATTCATGCATCATGTCATCTATAAGAATGTACGAGGATTAAAACAGATTTTCAAGTATTAGTTCAATTCTGTGAAGTAGAGACCGTACTTCGGTACGGGCAGTGTGAGGGGTGCTTAACCTCTTCCCACCCTGTAACCGTGATCCCTTACCTCGAATCTCTGGCCGCAGATCAAAAGGAGTCATTTTAGAGGAAGGAATCTTCGGATCCCCTTCTCTAACGTTTCTACAGGGTCTAGCCGACTGTAGATTCGAAATAACTGGCTAGTGGCGACTCTGGTCTTATATAAACTCATTTAAATGTATCCAGCTTAACACGATAACCAAACAAAGCCCTCGAGAACGAGGCAAGCCAGTGGCACAAACGACGATTCGCACTCACGCATCCTCCTCTCCTTCTTTTCCCGAAAGGGGAAGGGATGAGAACGTCGTGTGGGAGCGCGGAAACGGCGAGGGTCCACAGAATGGCGACTCTGCTGGGGGTGAGCTAGTCCCACTAGTTGTGATCCGACTTGAAAAACAGAATCCTTCCCGTACTTGAAAGTCACTAATCCTCATACAATCTCATCTGCATAGCATTCTTCCTAAAACAACAAAAAAAAATCCCAAAACCCAAAAAGAGTAGAGTATAGTCCTCACCATTGCGCCTCCTCGGGCTCAACGTGTTCGGAAACAACTTCCCTTCCGTAGCATAATCCGCACTCGGACACAGCAAGCCATGTCCGACCACGAAGAAGAAACTCATCTCTTCCCTGCTCTTGAGATGACCGAAGCGCAACCTCCAGCGCAACAGCCGATTGAGAATACGCCAATCATACAAGAATTGGCACAAGGAGTGAGAGCAATGCAAGAAATGCTCTTGCAATTCATGCAAGCATAAGCCACCGCAGCAGCCAACAATCAGGTTGGCCCAGTTCAGAAATCTCAGCAGCCATGCCGGATCCTTCCGGCCTCCAGTTCAAATCAAGCACAACCATCGGAGTCTGCCCAAGACTACCGACAGCAGCTATCTCAGCCCTTCGCTATGGGGCATCCTCCTCAGTACCTTCCTGCAACGACAGGGCCATCTCAGAGCACTCCCATCGCAGGGACTTCCAGTCAGCTTCTAGTCAATCTTGCAAACAACAGTCTCAGTAGATCTCAGCATGTCCCCCCACCGAGGGGACCCCTTTTCAATTTCAGCACATCCCCGACAATGGGATTTCAATTCAATTTCCAGCAACAAGGACAGCACTGGCGAATGCCCACAATGGGGGTCAGTGTCAAGCCCACATCAATCAGCGGACAGTGGCGAATACCAACAAGGGGGTCACTTCCCAGCATCTTAGCCTCCTGCAAACAGAAGCACTTTTCAACTCCAGCACATCCCCGCCGATAAGATCCCAGTTAATTTTCAGCAATCTTCAATTCAGCAAACTCCAGTTAATTTCCAGCAATCTTCAATTCAGCAATCTCCAGTTAATTTCCAGCAAGTTCCAGTTCAACCTTCAGTACAATCTCCAGTTCAGTTGCCATCATTTCAAGCACAAGTTCATCATAATCCAGTTCAATCATCAAATCAACTTTAGCAACCCGCAGTTGCTTTTCAGCAAGCACATAGGGTCGAAGACATCGACCACTATGTCCGAAGAAGAACGTGCCTTACTCCAAGAGGCACTAGTCGCTCGAACGGATCACTCAGGACTGGACGAGTTGCGGGAGCAGTTCTAGATCTTGCAAAATCAGCTTCAGCGACAACAAGGAATCGATCTACCTTCGACCAAGTTCAGAGACTTGTGTCCTTTCCCAGATGCTCAAGTACCTCAAAACTTTGAGGTACCAAAATTCAAAAGATACGATGGCAGCAGGTTGTCCCACGGCGCATCTCAAGGCCTTCTGTGGAGAGCTGAGTGCAATCTCAGGAAATGAAGAGGGCCCTCATTCGTTTGTTCCAAAAATCTCTGAAGGGCGATGCCCTAGATTGGTACACCTCATTGAACTGCCACCGCATCAGGACGTGGGAACAGCTTTCCCAGGCTTTCGTCGACAGATTCGCATACAACCTCAACATGGCACCCAGAAGAGCTGACCTCGCAGCTCTCAGGCAAAGGAGTGATGAAACACTATCAGCTTATGTGGGACGTTGGCGAGCTATGGCAGCCAGAATGCCGACACCTATCGACGACGAAGAACAAATCCCATGATTGTTCATTCAACATATCCGGGCATATCTGGATATCTCATCTCGCATCCATATGCGAACTTCTCGCAGCTAATCCTTGCTGGAGAACAAGTCGAAGCAGGAATCCGTGCCAGGACAATTTCCCCATGGCCTCATCAAACCACTCCAGTCAAGAGGAACAGAGTGGAGGGAAGACCCATCGAATATGGGAGCGGAAACCGCAGCGGTTCTCCTCCCTGCCCGACAGAAGTAAACAACATCAGCACCTACTGCTCAGGGTAATCAATATGCTCCCCCGCAGGGACATCAACAGCATCAGCAGAATCAAGTTCAGCACCAACCTCAGAGGTATCAGCCATGACCAAATCCGCAACCACAACCACAACCACCTCGACAGCAGTAGCAGTTCAGAGGAAATGGTCAGTACCCATACCATAACAGGCAGAATTACAGGGAGCTCAGGAAGTTCACCCCACTTACTCAGCCACTTAGTCAAGTCATGACTATGCTGGTACAAAAGCAGTTACTCACTCTGATGGCACCTAGGCCGCCTCCTCATCCTCTGCCTCCAAACTATCGAGAAAATGAGTACTGTGCCTACCATCAAGGACGTGGCCACACCACTGATCGATGCTTTACTTTGAAGAATGCCATACAAGATCTAATTGATGACCGCAAGATTGTCATCTTGGTCCCTGGGACTCCTGCAGCAGCTTCCACCAATATTCTCTAGAATCCTCTGCCTCAACATCCGACGGATCCCAATTCATCTCGAGGCCCCACCATCAACAGCATAGAAGAAGAAGAACGCCTCGATCGCTTCTTCTCCCCCATCCAATCCATTCATGCCTACACTTATGGGCCGACAAATCCTCCTCCGATCATGCAAGGGGCAAGTCCCTTTTCTCCTCCAGTCCTCGAGCCAGTAGTACTCGATGGAACACTTCCATATGATGTACCAGTTGTTCAAGGGGCACCTTACAATCATTCATGCTGGGAACCAGTCGCCCTAGAAGGAGCACAATCATACATCGAGCCCACATACGAACCTATCATCTTGCAAGGGGCAACTCCAGTTCAAGAACAATCCAATCCGCAATGGAGGGATTATACTCATCAGCAGCAAGAACCTATTGTTTTGGAAGGAACTCCTCCAGTCGAGCCAGTCATATTGCAAGGGGCAAACCCTGGAGGCGTGTCAATCACACTACGGCAGCTAGGACGAATAGAGAAACCTCCTGCCATATCAAGAGGACCAGTATTCATTCCAAGGGAGCCTCTTGCTCCAGGAAGAGTCAAGCCAGGACCACAACCTTATGTGATCTATGAAGACAAGCCTCGATATTATCCCTTCAGCACAGGCAACAATATAGTTCTCAAGGCAAAAGCTCCATACGAGGAAGATCTGGTACCCACACCAGCACCGTTGCAAGAACCGGTGATCCTAGAAGGCAAAGGTGAGAAAAGTTATAAAGAGGTCCCATGGCACTATCCAGAATGTGCGGAGGTGGGAAGCATGGATCCCAATGGACGTTGCATCCGAAGAGATAATCAGAACAGAGGAGATCCCAAAGGCGCTCTCTCAGGCCTCAGCAACAAAAATGAAGCCGCATACGATGTGACGACTCAGCTCAAGTCAATCCCTGCACAAATCTCAGTATGGGAGCTACTCTGCACATCTCGCATACACTGAGAAATGTTTGCCAAAACCTTGAGCGATGCTCATGTCTCCTCTGATACGGCACCAGAGATGATAGCATTGATGATTGGACAACTCCTGGCTCCGCACGCCATCACCTTCACAGATAATGAGTTGCCACCAGAAGGACGAGATCATGGGCGATCCCTCAACATAGCCTTACGATACAAAGACCTCTGCGTCCCATTGGTCCTTATCGACAATGGCTCAAGCTTAAACGTCTGCCCACTTAAGACTGCGGAACGTCTGGGAATCGGTCCTTCTTCATTCCGACCTAGCACCATATGCGTCAGAGCATTCGACAACACCCGCCGATCAGTGGAAGGGGAGGTCGACATAGAGGTACAGATAGGTCCGGAAGTCTCCACCATCACATTTCAAATCCTGGATATATCAGCCTCTTTCAACATGTTGCTCAGACGACCTTGGCTGCACAAGGTTGGAGCTGTGCCATCAACCTTGCATCAACGAGTGAAATACATCTGTGGAAATCAAGTAATCTCTATCCATGCAGAAAAAGAGCTCATCATTCCTTTCAATGCTGCTACCACTGAACCAGACATCCCGGTCATCGATATCCAGCACTCTGAAGAAGACATCCCATTTTACAGTTTCGAATTCGAGACTGTGAACTCTATCGCCAATCCAGAACCGATAAGGGTGGACCGTGTCTTTTCGTCGGCAGAACGTCTGAGCCTCAAATACCGAATGAAGAATCATTTCAAGTCTAGAAAGGTACCGCTGATATATAACCAACGCAAATGGGGACTCGGATTCAGGGCAACCTTCATGGACAAAAGAAGGAAGAAATTTCAGTGCTCACCCATCCAATTTGTCAAACCAGGAGAACCTTGCAAAGACCCAGGAGGGAATCAACCGACTGCACTACACAAAGGCCTCTCGATGAGCCTAGTTTGGGCCACAGTGGCCCCCCATTCGATGGGATCAAATTATCGAACCGTCTAAGCCTCCAGAAGAAGAAGGAAACAATGAAGATGAAGAAGAAAGTCAAATACAGCAGCTTCAGGACCAGGTTACTTTGACACCTGCTCCCAACCAGGGGCACAACCTGCCCGCTTCAATTCCAGCCAGTCAAGGGCACAACTTGCCCATCTCAGCATCAATCAGCAAGGGGCACGACTCGCCCATATCAACATCAACAATCATCAGCCAGGGGCAGAAGCCTCCCATCCATTGGACCAAGAAAGGGAAATGGTCAGCCCTAGATTGGTCCGATGTCCAGATCCCAAACATGTGTCTCACTGTAGAAGCCAGACGAACTGCAATGCGAGGTAAGTGACCCGGGAGGGACTGAGTACGACTCGGATCTTGAACCCGACCAGCAAGAAATCATGGTCATTAGGGCCAGACCATGATTCTTCGCCTGAATCATCAACCCCCACCTCTTCAGGGGAGGAAGTGTGGGGTCCCGAATGGTCATCCGTTCCCCTAACTTTTGAATCAGCCAAAGAGCCATCTGAGGGCTCTGATTTTAAAAAAAAAATGCCTGTTTAAGCAGCGACCGGAACTTTGGAACAAGTTGGGCTCAATCATGGTCTGCAATGCCCACTTGTTCAAAGTCCCATAAATTTCAAAAATCCAAAAAAATAAAAAAACTTTCAAAAGCCAAAAACATCTAGCATTTTCATTTCAGAAAAATCTAAAAAACCAAAAAACATTTCTTTTCCTGCATTCAATAGTGTGCCAAGTTCGTCTAAAGAGTCGCATGAGTTTGAAGTCGAATCATATGATTTTGACATCGAATTAGACTTCGAGCTCATGGGTCTGGACGAAGCTCGGGATGAGGAAGATGATGATCCTGCTCCCGAACTTGAGGATCTCCTTAAAAAGTTCGAATCCAAAGCCAATGTTGTAGCCGATGATTTCGAGATAGTAAACTTGGGGACACCTGAGATCCCTAGGGAAGTATGCATTGGAAAATCGTTGCCACCTGAGATGAAACAGAAAATGATAGAGTTCCTAACTCCAAGATTGTCCAACTTCGCGTTCTCATATGAAGACATGCCGAGGCTCGATGAAGAGCTCATCGTACACCATCTACCAACCAAGGCAGATATGAGGCCAGTGAAGCAGAAACTTCGAAGAATGAAGCCAGAATGGGCTCTGAAAGTCCGAGATGAAGTCATCAAGTAGTACAACGCGGGATTCTTGGTAGTCTCCAACTACCCTGAATGGCTCGCCAACATCGTACCAGTACCAAAGAAGGATGGCAAGGTTCGAATGTGCATCGATTTCCGGGATCTCAACAAAGCCAGTCCAAAAGATGACTTCCCTTTGCCACATATCGACACTCTGGTCGACAACACTGCTAGATACAAGATCTTCTCATTTATGGACGGGTTCTCAGGTTACAATCAGATCAAGATGGTCGTCGAAGATCGCGAGAAGACATCGTTTATCACTCCCTGGGGAACCTTCTGTTACAGGGTAATGCCGTTCGGTCTGAAAAACGCAGGGGCAACATATCAGCGAGCAATGACAACATTATTCCATGACATGATGAACAAAGAGCTTAAAGTATATGTGGACGACATGATCGTCAAATCTCGCACAATTGAAGGACACTTTGAAGATCTGAAGAAGTTATTCAACAGATTAGAAAAGTACAAGCTCCGTCTCAACCCTCAGAAATGTGTCTTCGGTGCAATGGGAGGCAAGCTTCTCGGCTTTATGGTGAGCGAGGATGGCATCAGGGTCGACGAGACCAAAACTAGAGCAATCATCGAGATGCCCCCTCCTAGAATAGAGAAAGAAATTCGTGGCTTCCTCTGCAGAATTTAATACATCAGTCGCTTCATTGCACAGCTCACACCTATCTGTGAGCCCATTTTCAAACTCCTCCGAAAGAACGTTCCAAAAGAATGGAATGATGATTGCCAAGTCGCCTTCGACCGTATCAAGAAATATCTCATGAATCCTCCAGTCCTAGTGCCACCCACTCCCGGACGACCACTATTGTTATACATCTCGGTAGCAGCAGAAGCCATTGGCAGTGTCCTCGGCCAGCACGATGAGACCGGGAAGAAGGAACAAGCAATATACTATTTGAGCCGAAAGTTCACCGACTACGAGACCAGGTATTCCCCGATCGAGAAGACTTGCCTCGCCCTAGTCTGGGCAACTCAACGACTCCGTCAATACATGGTTGCATTCCCTATTCTCCTCCTCGCTCACATGGACCCGATCGAGTACCTATTCAAGAAACCGGCACTCACTGGAAGGATAGCTAAATGGTAGCTACTCTTGTCTGAGTTCGACATCACCTATGTCACTCAGAAGGCAATCGAGAGACAGGCCCTCGCCGATCATCTTGCCGCTCACTCACTCCTAGATTATCAACCGCTCAAGACATTCTTCCCTAATGAAGATCTCTTGCTCATTGAAGAGGAAGAAAAGAAGAAAAAAGATGAGTGGATGTTATTCTTCGACGGTACAACAAATTCTAAAGGGAATGGTATTGGAGCAATCCTCTACTCTCCAGATGATGTCCCTATTCCTATCTCAAGGCGCATAGCATTCGAGTACACCAACAACATGGCAGAGTACGAAGCATGCATCGCTGGCTTAAGGGAAGCCATGATCTTGGGCGTCAAGAAGCTACGAGTATTTGGAGACTCACAGCTTATCATCAATCAGATCAATGGCGAATGGAAAACTAAGGATGAGAAGTTGATACCATATCATGTGTATCTTGAAAATTTGATTGAAGAATTCAAAGAAGTCACCTTCTCATACATGCCCAGAGCCAAGAACCAGTTTGCAGATGCTCTCGCCACACTTGCATCAATGCTCGAGATACCAAAATGAGCTTCAGAATGGGAGCTCACAGTCGAAATTCAAGAAGAACCTGCTTTTTTCCTGCAAATAGAAGAAGCCGAAGCTGTCCCTGAAAAACCCTGGTATGCCGACATCAAGCAATATCTCGAAACCCAGGAGTATCCAGAGTCAGCAACAGCAACAGATCGTCGAACCATCCAGCGTTTGGCCGGCCAGTTCACCATCAGTGGCGAAGTTCTTTACAAGCGATCCTATAATCACATCCTCCTTCGATGTGTCAATGAAACAGAAGCTACAAAGATCATGAAAGAAATACACGAAGGAGTCTGTGGCCCACACATGAACGGGCACATGATGGCAAAGAAGATTCTACGACTCGGCTACTATTGGCTCACCATGGAGACAGACTGTTGCCAGCACGTCAAAAAATGCTTCAAGTGTCAGGAGCATGCGAATCAAATCCATGCCCCCTCATCAGAATTATACAACCTGACCACTCCCTGGCCCTTCTCCATGTGGGGACTCGACATCATCGGCAAGATTAGTCCCAAAGCATCAAACGGTCATGAGTACATACTTGTGGCAGTCGACTACTTCACCAAGTGGGTAGAGGCAGCCTCCTACACCATGATTGCAAGCATCTCAGGTGATCAAATTCATGAAGAACAACATCATATGCCGGTATGGAATCCCCAATGCTATCATCACAGATAATGGGACCCCGTTCGTCAACAAGAAGATGGATGACTTCCTCAGCAAATTCAAGATCCAACGTTATCGATCAAGCCCCTACCGTCCTCAGATGAATGGTGGGGTAGAAGCCGCAAACAAGACAATCGTCAGGATACTCGAGAAGATGGTCGTGACCTATCGGGATTGGTCAGATATGCTCCCATATGCACTTTGGGCCTATCGAACGTCTGTACGGTCTGCTACGGGCGTTACTACTTTCGAGCTTACCTATGGAATGGAGGCAGTTTTGCCAGTCGAGGTGGAAATACCATCACTACGAGTGTTACTCGAAAGCGGAATTAAAGAAGGAGAATAGCAATGGGCCAGATTCGATCAGTTGCAGCTAGCAGATGAAAAGCGCATGCGTGCGCTAAGTCATTCTCAGTGTTATCAAAAAAGGATCGCTCGGGCTTACAACAAAAGAGTCCGAAAAAGAAGTTTCAAGGTAAGCGACATGGTCATGAAGAAGATCTACCGTCACACCTTCCAGATCCCAGAGGAAAGTTCAAACCCTCGTGGGATGGGCCGCTGATCATCAGAGAAGTACTTCCCAGAGGCGCCCTCAGACTCACCAGCATGAGAGGGGTGGATCTTCCTTAGCCAATCAATGCCGACAAAGTGAAGATCTTTCACGAGTAAGTCGTTCTGACCTTATCAAGAGTTACTTTAATAGAGCTGAAGTCAAGAGGTCAAAGCTAAGACCTCTGAGAAATCATTCCCGTCCACCAATAAGTGTTTCAAGTAAGGGGATTCAAAAGGAAAAGAGAAAAAAAAAAGAGAAAAAGAATACAAAAGAAAAAGAAAAAAAAAAGAGAAGAAAAGACAAAAAAGGGAAGCCAAAGCAAGGCACCCAAGAAAAAAAATCAGCCCAAGAAGAAACACAGTCATCCATCCATTCATCTCAGAAGGGTCTTTAGCTAAGACTAACAGCTCTGTCATCGTAACTTAGGATAAGGGCTGAAAGACTGCCATCGGCCGGCAACGACGGATTCCAGACCTCTAGCCGCCACAGTTATCCACAAATTCAGAGAAAGAAAAAAGAGAAAAAGAAAATGTGTGCCTAAACAAAGAGGGCGGAGTGAAAACCCGAAAGGACGCTCCGAGTAAAAACAGTGGGCATACAGCGGACTCGGTGAAAACCCGAAAGGGCGCCGAGGGTAAAAACAGCATAGTTGTTAAGGGGCAGGCAAGATCAAACACCCGAGACGTGGCGAAAACCCGAAAGGGCACTACGGGCAAAAATGATGGGAAAAGGCCGGCTGTAGTGAAAACTCGAAAGAGCGCTGCAGGCAAAAATGGCTCAAATGGAAAAAGAAAAAAAAATGAAAAGTGCAGGTACCAAGAAATCAGACGGTCCAGATCAGTTCAAGCAGTCACAGTTCAAGAACAAGAAGAAGTGCAATCAGGAGCGAAGAGCTCTGCAAATTCCGACAATCTCAAGAGGCAATAGTTTCCATTGCCTACACCTCTAGGGAACTAAAGGATCACACAAGTCAAATCTCGAGACATCGGTCAAAGCATTGGCTGAGCCCCAGCTCTGATTCCTATATCCCGACACAAAATCCAGACACACACTCACAAGACAACTCATGGCACAATAGATTTTCAAACAGTTTTCTCTTTTCAATCAAATGCATCATATTTCTTTTACATATATCATGTCACCTTTTTCAAAAAAAAAATACAAAAAATGCATCATCATCAATCATATATGCAAAAAAGAATGTGCAGGTGGCCAACACCATCAATCTCTACCCTCCTCCTCGGCCACATCAGGTAAGTCCTCTGACTCATAAAAAGATAGCCTCGCTCTCAACCTACTCACCTCCATACGCAGGTAATGCGCCTCATCGCACTCAAGGGTACGGATCGCTGTCTCCTCATCAGACAACCTCTGATCGGCAGCCAATCTCCTCGACATCATCTCACAATGATACCGAAGTGCAGAAATCTCAGACAGTAAATGGCCATGAGTAGCCAAAAGGAAACCAGGATCAATGAACGGACGCTCCTCAAAGGGTTCATATGAACCAGATGAAGAACCAGCATCTCCAAGGATATCCTGCTCATCCTCATCTGCAGTCTGGTGCCAGTAAGGGATACGTCGATACAGAGACTGCTCAGCAACCCAGTACTGATATGGGGCGGTCGCCATCGGAAAAGTCCGCAGCTCAAAACCCAGCAAATCAGCAGTCAAGTAACTCGCCCAAGATCCATCGACCCGAGTCCTAAAATCAGAAGATCTAGATGGAAGCACTCGACGCCTGATACCCGTGAAAGCAAAAAGAGGAACATCCTACTCATATCCAAATTGCTGCAGGAACCGAATAGGATGGTAAGAAAAGTAAGATCGAAAGCCTACCAACATCAGAGGAAGGCGGTGCGCATCGCAAAGCACTGGAGGAAGTGAAAGCCAAGATGACTCCCAACGAAAGTTCCAGTCACGAAGTTCAGCGAACATCCTACGATACAAGGGCTCGCTCATCCTAGCCGTATGAGGAAGAAACTCCATGATATAACGCATGACGTCAGAGCTAGGAATGCCAGGAAGGGGTACAGGAACGGTCAAAGAAAGACGCTCGCATAGCCATACCTGATCACAAAAAGGAAAAGAAGTTCAGCTAGAGCCAAGCAATTCCTTACAAAGCAAGAAGAAAAAGGCGTAGAAAAGATACCTGAAGAAAGACCCAACAGCCGCAAAGGACACGAGTGCGGCCCAGGGCGCAGTCGGTCAGCCCATTAAACAGCTCGGCCAAGATGAGAGAAATGATCCCCTGCCGTCGGATATCTCGGCTCATCACCTCAAAAAACAAAGGAGTCTGGGACCTGCGCTATCCCGAGAACAGCACCTCAGCTATCAAGCAGAACATCAGTGCGTTCCGAGCAAGGATAGAATCGGCCACACTCTGAGGACCCGAAAAAAGATCATACAGTAAGTCCAAGGAGAACACTACAGCATCCTGGCCGGTAGCTGCAGGCCGAACAAGATAGGGGATCTCGAACCAGTTCTGCGGTGTGGCAGTCTTCGGCGATGTCCTCGGCGAGAAATACTGAGTATAATCCCAAGGTAGGCCTGTCAAGCGGGCAAGCTCCTCCAGAGAGGGTCCCATCTCCATATCGTTGAACGCAAACAAGTTCAACGAAGGGACCCAGTCAATCAAGGCAGCCCCGAGCATCCTCCAATCAATGTCAACTCTAGCTATATGGATCAGACTGCCAAAGCCATAGGACTCCAAATCCCGAATCTCATAAGCTGACAAACCATCAAGCCAAGCAAGCAGCCGTGGCGAGCAAGAAGGACAAGGAAGCAGCTGACAAGTCCTCACTGGCACCCCCTCCAGAACAAAAGGCCCAGAAATCAATGATGACTCATTGAGGATCGGAAGGTCGACAGGCGAAGGAGAAGGAAAAGCTGGAACCTCTGCAGACTCGACAGCCCCTGACCTACCCTCAGTAACGACTATGTCTGATATAGTCGCATCACTGTCCGAAACTGTCATAACCTCAGCCGCATGGGAAGACTCGCCCACCTCATAAACAGAGTGCGCAAAAGACCGACGATCAAGAGAAGGATGATACTCTCCAGCAAAAGTGTTATCGGTGAAGATCACACCACACATCGTGGCATCCTGGCCAATCTGACCATCGAGAAATGCATCTAAACCATCAAGAAAGCTCCCGGCAACCCCGATCGAAGAATCAACGGTCAGATCTGGACCTGCGGCCCTCTCTAACCGGAAATCAGGAATCCAGTCATCACCCTGGCCGATCAAAGGGATCATCGAGGCATCCACACAGTCCATCATCAGGGGGAGATCATCAATGATCACATCAAGTCCACCCAAACAAGTGTGCCGCACATCCTGGCCCTCATCAAGAGCATCCAAACCGTCAAAGGTATCATCTGAACCATCCATCCCATCCAGACAGGAGATCAGCCCACCTATGTCCATCATGGTCCCATCACCTCCATCAATCACATCATCCATGTGGCCCATGTTCAAGGGATGCATAGCCTCACCTATGTCCCATCCTCCCATCTCATCCATGCCATCCATTTCTCCCACAATCAAAGCCCCATTCAAATCTGGAATTTCAGCATGGCTGTCATTAATGGGGCCATTCAAAGCTCCACCAACCACCATCCCTAACCCCTCATCAATGCCCCCTCTTAATGCCCCATCTACCCCGTCCATTAAAGGCATCCCCCCATTATCAAAGCTCAGTTGAAAATCTGAAGTGTGGGACCCACCTTGGACAGCCCCCACAGCCCCTAAATCTCCACCGTCCATTGCTTGGGAAAAGACAAGCCAAGAAAAAGACAAAAGGAGAAAGGAAGATAAGACAAGGAAGAGATTCATGGCTGAATCGAAGAATATGCTCACTGTCCGAACCAGAGCCAGCCCAGGCCGCACAAGAGGCGAGCCTTGGGCGGCCCGCTCTGGGCCGCCCGTACGGACGCGCTCCCTCTCTCTCCGCGGGATTGGCTCCAGGGTTCTTGGTAGGTGAGGCTGACAGTCCACATCAGCAGATGGCACCCTGAGAGCTGCCCAAGGCTCCAATCCACTCCAGATTTTTATTGAGGTTGATCAAGATCATCTGGAAGGTACCCCACCGGTCCAATCACGAAGCACTGCGGCCAGAATGGGTCTGATCAAGTCAAAGAGAGGGAAAGGTGATCAAGTGGGGGCCACAAGCAATCCAAGTCATTCAAAAACTAGATCACCACGATCTAAACCATGGAAGAACCTACATGAGCCATCAAACAGCAGGATCAAAGGTCCGATCATCAAGAGAGATGGCCAGAATCCAAGATCTGACCATCAAGTGGACCCACAAGGCCAAGTCAAGCGATCTGAGACGTTCAAGTCATCATCCACGCCATGAGAAGCTTTCTTAGCCTCACAAATCATAAAAAAGAGGTGCTTCAAAGTAAAGTTGAGGTCTCAAGTGGGCCCACAGGGCCGAAGCTATCAATCTGAGCCATTCAAAGATTAGATCAGCATGATCTAAACCATGGAAAAGCTTACACAAGTCATAAAGCAGAACGATCAAAGGCTTGATCATCAAGAAAGAAGGCCAGAATCCAAGATCTGATCATCAAGTGGGCCCACAGGGCCAAATCAAGCAATCTGAACCGTCCAGGTCATCATCCATGCAGTAAAAAAGTCTTATCTTCCACAAATCATTAAGGAATGAGTCAAAGGCCAAAACATCCAAACATCATCAAGGAATTTGAGACAAG
Source organism: Liriodendron chinense (assembly GCA_003013855.2). NCBI lineage: Eukaryota > Viridiplantae > Streptophyta > Magnoliopsida > Magnoliales > Magnoliaceae > Liriodendron > Liriodendron chinense. Next base: position 868,629 of record ML058327.1, on the reverse strand, counting down.
TCAAAGATCGTATATTCATTTAGAAGATTTTACAAAAGAAGGTAAAAACCAAAAGAAGAAGGTCATCCGTCAAGAAAAGCTAAATACAAAAGCAGGCTACAAGTCGCCAACATAGTCGTCATCGTCCCTCCTCTCGTCCCGCTCCCGGCGGTAAAGATCCATCAAAGGAGCAGTCACCGAGCCTCCAGCATATCTGCGACGGCCCCTTGGAACATAAAGCGAAGGAAGCAGAGGCCCCTGGCCGTACAGCAAATACCACTCATCATAGTCACGATCCGGGATCGTGAAACGAAACCCGGGCTGGCCCGCAAGAGCATCAGCCATCTCGCCAGCAGGAATCCGAGCAGTTGGAGGAGGTGCAGGACAAGGGACCCGAGCCACCTCAGTAACCTGCCGAAGCAACCTCTCACCCAGATACCACTGAAAAGATTCAGCGTCAGAAAGCATGATACGGAGACATGAAGCATCATATGCCTCCACACGCTGAGGGGTGTAATAGAGAGGGAAGCTGGCGTAGGGCATCCGAGCAAGCTACAGCAAATGAGGTCACCACGGTCAATTACAGTACAGAGCAAGGGGTAAGGAAAGCAAGATACTTACATCGTCAACGGTCAACCCGTCTATGTCAGCGTGCCAATTGTCCCCAGAAACTCGGGAGTTCCGCTGACGGTTTTGTTGGTGCCAGTACATGTGGCGATACAAAGAGGGCTCAATATTGTCCCGCATCCTCGGCGCGAGATGGGAAAAATGGTCATAAAAGCAAGTCTGGGCAAAAAGCACACCTAATGATCAGAGAGAGAAAAAAGGCAAATGTCTCCAAGAAAGGTGAATGAAGAAATACCTTGACGACAGGCTAGAAACCGGTGTAGGATCGGCTATTCCGACAGGTCTTATCCAGACCCTGGAAAATATGAGTTAGGATAGCCCCGTTCCAATTGTAGGGGTGGTGTAGATCCTCAACCAAGCGAAGAAATTTAGGATCGACCCTCTCATTGGCGTGGCAGAGAAGGAAGGACCCGAAGGCGTAAGTGATCATGGCCCATGCTTTGTGGAGGGCCTCTCGCTCGGTAGTGGGGATGACGGAGGCAAAGGTGTTGTAGAACCATCGCATCTTTACTTGATGGCCTTGGAATTCATCCTCGGGTGGGACATCACCGACGAGCCGTAGCTAGTCAGTGGAAGTGATAGGAGCCAGAGAGCTGACTTGGGAAACAACTGTCCCATGAAATGGAAAGCCTATTTGCATATAAATGTCCAGGGGAGTTATTCCCCATTCACCACAAGGGAGCTGGAAGGTGTGGGTCTCGTCCCCCCACCTCTCGCAATGGGCCGCGAGCATCATGCGGTTGGCACTGTTGTTATGAAAACGTAAGGTGTGGAGGCCAGCAAAAGGAGTACCAGCCAATACTCATTCAAGCAAGGGCTGTGGATCCTTCACCCAGTTGTCCCAGTGATCCCTGGTACCTCGACCCTTGATAGCGGGAAGAGGTTGATGCTCCATAGCCAAGGAACACATGTGGTCCCCTCGGCGGATGATGAAGGCAGGATCATCCTCGTCAATCACTCGACGACCTCTGGTACCGTCCGCTATTGAATCCTACAAGCTTGGCAAGGTAAGTCCCTATCCCTTACCCGTTAAAATCCAAATCATCATCCAGGAAACCCATGGGATTGGACTCACATTCAAATGCAAGATCTAAAGTCCAACTCCATGTGTTACCTAGGTTATGTGTTGGGCCCATTGAAAAAAGCAAGGCTCACCTTAAAGAAGGTTGCATGACATGCCTTAGGCAAGAAAAGTCCATCATCTAAGGACACATTTTGGACAACAAATGCACTCAAGTACCATGAGATCAACAAAGGATAAGAATCCTACTTCACATGAGAAATCTCTCCTCAAAGTCCTCATGTGGCCAAGGATTGGTCCACTTTTTATGCCAAGGCCATGATTCTCACTTAAGATGTTTCCATCTTTTTTACACATGTACATGGACAAGTGGGGGATAGAAAGAAAGTGGGCCCCCAAGATCAACTCAAATGCCTCACCTCAATGGATTGAAGGGAGCACATAGCCCACTTGAAAGACATGAGGACCCATTCATGGGTTAACCATGGGCACCCCTATGTGCACCATCTTGATGAAAGTTTTGACCATGAGAGTACAACATGGCGGTCTACCCACAAACATATGAATCAAAGAAGTTAATGGTAGAAAGTTGATGCACATAGCCCACATGAAGAATCAAAGTTGGAAATGCCCATGTAAGGGCAAGTTTGGGCAACTTATGTGCACCAATTTCTTCACCAAAAAGGGAGACCATTTGAGCACAAGAAGGCATGGCTTAATGGGTCACCCAACCATCATGAAAATGGATAAGAATGGTATACATAGCCCACTTGAAGATCAAAATCCAAAATGTCCCAAAGCATGGGACAAAATTGGGCAACTTATGGGTATCATTCTTTCTCACAAATTGAAAGAAAAATCACCCATATTTGAGAATGATGGTGGATGACCCACCAAGCCCCCCAAAGGAAGTTCAGGGAGCTATGGTTGAATAGATAGCTCACTTGAAGGAGGATCATCTATTTGAGATTGATAACATCTAAGGAAACTCTTGAGGACCACTTTCCTCCCACAAGAAAAAACCATTTGAACTTAGTGAGATTGTTGGAACAACTCACTCATGGGACTTGTAGATGATCAAGTAACTCAAGTCCTCCATCCATTAAAAGAAAAAGCATGAAAGGAAAAAAGCCTACATGGACAAAGTGTAGTGGTGCACACATGGTCCAAAGAAATCCAAGCTTCAATGAAGGCCCAAAAGCCCATCCATATGGAAAAACTCCAAGGAACCCATCACACTTTGTACAAGGATGTACATCATAATCAAGAGATGGTGGAAGATTTGGGCTACTTGTCCATAAAGGCCCAACTAAGAAATCTAGCCCACTCGAGATCCAAGTGAAGAATGGGCTAGTCACCTTGGTCCATACACATGTGAAGAAAGATGGGGCCACCCAAAGTGAGCCCCATGAACCCAAAACTGGAGGTGGGCCCTACCATGCCCATGGGCCCAAAACCTTGGAAAGAAAATGGAAAAGAAAGGAAGAGCTCCAAAGGAAATGACAAGAACAAGAAAGTAAGAGGGAGCCCAAAATGAAGCATTGGGCCCATTAAATACACCAAGGGCCATGACTTCACTTTGAGCACATTTGATACATATGAAAAGAGGCCCAACTCCCATGGAAAAGATAGTATATTTTGCCATGCACACTTGATGGACATGGCAAAATTACCCTTTACATACACATGAAGGGAGTGTGAAAAGAAGAAAAGGAAAAATGAAATGGAAAGCTTGCAATGTCCTTCTCCATACACCACCTTTGAAATAGATCGGAAATCTAGAAAATGGCCAAACACTTGAGCCCACCTTCACTCCTTTTGGAATAGCTACATGGAAAAAGAAAAGAGTCATGAGAAGAGACAATGAAGAAGGAAAAGGACAAGAAAGAGAAAGGGAGTGGTCCATACCTTTACCACTCACCAAAGAGGGACCACCTTGCTGTCCCAAAACTTCTCTAAGGCCCACCACTTGAGAGAAGCAAAGAACCACCAAGAGGAGAGAGAAAACTTTGAGAAAGAGAGAGTATGAGAGAGAGAAGAGAGAGATTGCACGTTGGAGGGGGCAAGGGTGCCCCATGTTATATAGAAAAGGGGGGTGCACCCCTTTACCCAACCCACTGAAGAAACCAGGGGTCAGAGGCAGTCCGGGCGGCGCCCAGGGGGCCGTCCTACCCTCCACCTAGGTGAAACGACCTCTCCTCCCCTCTCCTTGGGAAGAACTCCTCCTTGGGAAGGGTGGTTGCAAGTGAATCTTGTACCTCCTTGTAAGAGTGAAGTGATGGAAGGGAATGGTGAGAAAAAGTAAGAAATCTCACCAAAATCTCATCTTGTGAGACGTTGATGAGAAATTGGCTTGATGATGTGGAAAAGTTCCATGGAATTTTCAAGGAAAAAAAAGAAAAAATTGACTTGGTCAAACAATGATCTCAACCATCCAAGGCCATGACCTGATGATCTGAACCATTCCAAGAAGAATCCCAAGAATCTCCGCCCTTGATTACTATACGCTTATACAGTCTTTTGGTCCGAAGACCTTAAACTACGTCGGGATCAACATCCCGAGAGGTTTTCAATAAACACCAGTGTTAATCTTGATAGTTCAAATTGAGATTCAACAGCCTGGATCATTTCAAAAAATCATAAAAAATAATGTATTTTCAGCTTGCACATAGTGTGGTCCGAAGACCTTAAACTACGTTGGGATCAATATCCCGAGGGACTTTCAATAAAAACCGGCATCGGTCTTCATCAAGATCTGATGACTCCGGACATTTTCTAAAAACAAAAAAAAATGTGTGATTTCCAGCATCGCTTGTACATGTTTTCGGTCCGAAGACCTTAAACTACGTCGGGAACAAAATCCCGAGAGATTTCCAATAAAAACCATTGTTGATCTTGACCGCTCAAATTAAGATTTAACAGCCTGGAACATTTTTCAAAAAATTACAAAAAAAGAATGTACTTTCAGCATGTACATAAAATTTTTTTGGGTCCGAAGACCTTAAACTACGTCGGGATCAACATCCCGAGAGATTTTTAATAAAAACCGGCATTGATCTCAGCCGTTCAAGACAGGATCTAATGACCCGGATCATTTTCAAAATACCAAAAAGATTTTTTTGAGTTTTCCATAAAAACCAGTATCAATCTCAACCACTTGATTTGAACTCTGGAACCTTTTCAAAAAATAAAATAAAATAAAAATAAAAAATAAAAAATAAAAATTTCACCATCAATTTCAACTGCACAAATTCATCTCCAGCGGTCCGAAGACCTAAAACTACACTAGGATTAACTTCTCGGGGGCTTTCTTTCCTAACCTATTCCAGACATGGCTGACACTTGATCGTACGAGTGTCTGGAATCTTTTAGACAGGCAAGGGCTGAGGCGGGCAGAACTCCGCAATCCTGTTCATGTTGAACGCACTGTGATAGACAACCTTGATTTGGAAGTCGCTGTTGAATCTGACGGATGTTCCCTGTTCTTAAAACTCATGAAGGGGATTAAGGCTGTTGGGAGGTGGAGCGCACCCTCACGGAATTGTGAGCAACGTAAGGCCCCAAACTGGATTGACTAAGGGAAATGTGAGGATGTGGCTCATTTTGTGGCCGAAGGAGTCCGTCGGACGATACGTGGTCTATGTGCATTGCACATGAGGAACAGGCAACTTTATGGGTGTGTTGACTGAAAACCCTCAAAATCCCCTCATCCGAAGATGTAAAACTACGACACTTAACTATGTGAGACCCGTCTTGCTCGCTGACGTAAAATGGATCGGGTGCCTTACCAGCAGTAGAAGCTGGAAGTGGATGAAAATTCCATACTTTTCCCTGCATTTCAGAAAAATCACAAAATACAAAAACATTGCAAAATCACCTCTTCAAAAATCACAAAAATATTTCCCTTGCTTTCAAATCAAATATTTGCAAAAATCACAAAATATTTCCCTTACTTTCAAACAAAATGTTATAAAAAATCACAAAAATATTTCTCTCGCTTTTAAAGAAAATACTTCGAAAAATACAAAAATATTTCATTTGCTTTCAAGCCAAATATCCTCAAAATCACAAAAAAATATTTCCTTTGTTTTCAATAACCGATCTCTATCCTGACCACTCAGGTAAAATTCGGACCACATATATGCAAAAATCACAAAAATTGGCACTATCCCCAGCACTACACTTCAGGAGTCTTGAACTCCACTCTCTTCACAATTTAGGATGACGGATCCAATCGCCCGCAAATTGGAATCTTGACCAAAACTGGCGACTAAGCACCGTCTTAATCGCATTTATGCCCAGAAGAACATCTTGAAGTTAGATAACATCCTCGTACATTCTCATTAGCAAAGAAACAGCATCTTGGGACGATACCTGATCGATCACGGGTCGGGATCTTGACCAACCCGCTGACCAAACATCCGCATAAAAAAGAAAAACTCCAGGGAAGCACAACCCTGCAAGCAATAAGCTCAAAGTTCTATGCATCCTCAGCAAAAGCAAAATCATCAAACTAAAAGAGAATGAGCCAAAGCCATGCATTCATCATGCATCTCCATGCATTAGCATCCATTGCATCAATCATTATGTTTACCTGCTTTCAAAATAAAAGTCGGTTAGCCAAAGACCCCACAGGCATCCCTAGTGGAGGCACGTGCAGACCAGATTTCCATTTCAAAAAGATAAAAAATATTCCTATTTGTAAATAAAAATCCTACGGAGTATCACTCCCCAGAGTGGGTATCTTTTCAAAAATCCAAAAAAATATTTTTCCCAGTAGAGCGTTCTGCCTCCAACACACCAGGAGATCTTCCATATCTCTGGGTAGGAACCGACGCAAAAATCAAATAAGATCCGATGTCTCGCGGTTTCCCCAGAGACCAGCGGATCCAATGCACTCAGAGTACGGTTGAACTGAACTCCAGTGTCAGTGCGGTCGTACCACATGCCAAGATACGAAAAGATGAAAGCCAAAAGGCTCGGTCAAAGAAACCATTTGAACAAGTGAAAACTATGAATTGTAACCCAAGTATCAAAATCAGCAGATTGGGTGGAAAGAGTTCACCCGCACATACCTAGGCGTGGATGCCTGAAGTACCTTGACTGAGTCCAAGTCGGCGTAGTAGAATCCCTTAAGACTATCTGACGCAGGACGTCTAACCACTTTGACAGTCAAGCTAAACAAGTACTCCTGGAGTGATCTGGGAAAACATCAAACATCACACAATCAGTCTCAGGGTCAGCAACCTCGTAAGACTAGCGACGCAGAGGCTCTGCTGTACCTTTCCGATGTTAGTACTGATTGGGAATGAAAGGGTTGCGATTGGGTACCCAGGTTGCAGCAAACTGCAGGGACAATCGCAACGTTTTCTCCAAACTCCTGCGGTATGTGCGAGTTATCAATTTCCAGACAATCAACTGACTCAAATACAAAGGACAACAAAGATTCCAGACCACAATCGAGGAAAGAATGAATTGCAAACCAAGCATCGAAACCAGCAGGTCGGGTGGAAAGAGTCCACCCGCACGTACTTAGGCGTGGATGCCTGAAGTACCTTGACTGAGTCTAAGTCGGCGTAGTAGAATCCCGTAAGACTATCTGACGCAGGGCGTCTAACCACTTCGACAGTCAAGCGAAACAAGTACTCCTGGAGTGATCCGGGAAAACATCGAACATACAATCAATCACAAGGTCAGTAACCTCGTAAGACTAGCGACGCAGAGGCTCTGCTGTACCTTTTCGATGTTAGTACCGATCGGGAATGGAAGGGTTGCGATTGGGTACCCAGGTTGCAGCGCATGCAGGGACAATCGCAACGTTATCTCCAAACTCCAGTGGTATGTGCGAGTGATCGGTTTCCAAACGATCAACTGGCACAGATGCAAAGGCAAGTAAAGATTTCAGACCATGATCTATGAATGACCGGGTCAGAAGTGGGGTGTCCACTCGCTTTGGCATTCGGTTGCACCCAACCTTTGCCAAAGAGGGGCATCTGTAGACACCCCACCTTCGGCTACACTGTTGGTAGAGATAGCTGGATGAATGGAGGAACATACCCCCAAATCCCAAGTCCAAACTCAGCCAAACTCACCCTTGTAAGCCCCAGTCCATAGCCCAACTCAAGCCTGAACCCAGTCAACCCAGTCCTAAACATCAGCCTGAAAAACCCCCCATAAGAAAAACCGGTCAAAAAATCCTTAAAAAGTCAAACTCACTGAGTCAACCCACTGAGTTAACCCACTGAGTCAACCCGCTGAGTCAACTCGTCGAGTCAAAACACCGAGTCAACCCGTCGAGTCAATCCGCAGAGTCAAATCACCGAGTCGACCCATCGAGTCAACTCACTGAGTCGACCCACCGAGCCAAACAGCAGCCCCGAGGGAACGACCGTACCTCGCTGGAAATCGAGGAGTGACCGTATGGGCGGCCCACAGCGGGCCGCCCAAAAATATTTACACAATTTGCCACTGCCTGCTGCTATAAATACCCCCCTCCCTTTCTCATTTCAACACAGCAACCCAGCCAGAGAGAGCCCGTCCGTTCGAGTTCCCTTCTCCACCCCTTAGCCCATTTTCCCACCAAGGAGAGCCTGAGTGAGGAGAGCCTAGCCCTGGTCCAGCCCAGCCTGACCACTGGTCCAGGTCTCCCAAGCCATACAAGTCTTGATCCAGCCACTCGAAGCCAACCCTTGCGACACCTCCGTCCATGCAGCTACTCTTTTTCCAGCATCATCTCATTTGCATCTAGCATAAGTGCAACATTTACTTTTCTTCCAACCCCCTGCTTCACTGCAAGCACCTTGATTATTCAAGCACACTGCATACGTCTTATATTAAGCACCTGTCAGTTCGAGCGTATGCTCTGGGCTTGCCCGTTGTTGGAACCTGCTCATCAGAAACTCTTACTGTTCAGACCTGCATTCATACTTCACTATAAAGCACCTTGATTATTCAAACACACTGCATACGTCTTATATTAAGCACCTGTCAGTTTGAGCGTATGCTCTGGGCTTGCCCGTTGTTGGAACCTGCCCATCAGAAACTCTTACTGTTCAGACCTGCATTCATGCATCATGTCATCTATGAGAATGTACGAGGATTAAAACAGATTTTCAAGTATTAGTTCGATTCTGTGAAGTAGAAACCGTACTTTGGTACGGGCAGTGTGTGGGGTGCTTAACCTCTTCCCACCCTGTAACCGTGATCCCTTACCTCGAATCTCTGGCCGCAGATCAAAAGGAGTCATTTTAGAGGAAGGAATCTTCGGATCCCCTTCTCTAACGTTTCTACGGGGTCTAGCCGACTGTAGATTCGAAATAACTGGCTAGTGGCGACTCTGGTCTTATATAAACTCATTTAAACGTATCCAGCTTAACACGATAACCAAACAAAGCCCTCGAGAACGAGGCAAGCCAGTGGTACAAACGGCGATTCGCACTCACGCATCCTCCTCTCCTTCTTTTCCCGAAAGGGGAGGGGACGAGAACGTCGTGTGGGAGCGCGGAAACGGCGAGGGTCCACAGCCATGCATACACAGTTTCCAACTGCGATCTATACTTTCCATTTGCAATCCATGGCTTTCATCTGTGATCCATGGCTCCCATCGAGATCCATGAGATCGCGATCCATTATTCCCATTTACAATCCACGGTTACAATCAGCGATCCACAATTTGCCATACGCAATTTCCAACTGCGATCCAAATCTTTGTCACTCTTTGTTTCATCCAAATCTTAGATATCACTAGACCATCACCCTCTCCAAATCTCTGTCACTCTTTGTTTTATCCAAATCTTTGCTCGGACCAATCCAAGAGTTTTTCCATTAAATGAGATGAGATAAAACTTACTTATTGATATGAACGACAATGGTGGTTCCATAAGAAGGGTAGAAATGTATGGTGGGTTCATAAAACTAACTACAGTAGCCTTCGAACTTTCTCTTAGGGGTCCTTCTTGCGTAAGAAAACCATACAAAAATATTTTCCCGCCAATTTTTGGCCACATGCAAATTTATAGTGTTACGTCAATTGGAAAGTATTTCTTCAATTGGCCCACTGGTTAGTCTAGAGGAAGATCCAATCCCTCTAAAGGATGATGAGTTTTAATTTTACTCCAACGGTTGAAAACAGATGGTGAAAGTCAACACAGGTAGACCATAACGAAGTTAACGGCACAAGACTTAATGTAGACGGTTGGTACTACTTTGGACCACCGAGTGACTTCTTGGTAATCCAATAACATCACACATGATGTTCTAAGGGTGGGCGGTTCAAATGAATGGATCTGATCTTGCATAGGAGACCCTCTCTCCCCTCTTTTGGCTGATGCGGTAGGCCCTACTACCTCGGTTTTTTAAACCCGCACGGGCTTACAGGGCACTCAATCACACCGTCAGAAAAAATGTAGAGGGATAAAATGGTTGGAAAAATTCGATAATCAATGTTTGAAGGCCATAAATTCTACTTTCCACTATAATGGTGCTTTTTGCCAACGTTTCTCACATTGGGGCCAATTTAACAGGGAGCCAAGTAGGTGTTCCCTTGGGAACAGCTTAGTGGGTGTTACCCCTACCGCGTGGCCCACATGGATAGTATTTTGTATATCCTTGCCGTCCATCCGTTTTTCCTGCCCATTGTAGGATGGTCTTCCAAAAATTATGCCAATCGAAATCTCAAGTGGACCAAACTACTGGAAACAGTACTGATTGAGTGCCCACAATTAAAAATTCCAAAGAGCCCATCTTAAGGTTTTGGTAATGTTTATTTGCAATCCAAGCTCTTCATAATGTCAAGAAGGTCTGGATGAAGGGAAAATTTAAAGATCAACTTGATTATTCATCACTCTTTCTATTGGTATGGTCCACCGGAGATTTGTATCTTCTTATAATTTTGGATATCATCCTATAATTAGGCGTACCAACTGATGGACGGCACGGATATACAAAAAAAAAATACATCAAGGGTAGGCCCCACACGGTAGGGGTAACACCTTCTAAGGTGGTACCAGGGTATCAGCTAATTCGCTCCCAATTTAACAGTTATAAAGGCGGCTCAAATCGTGAGCGGATTAGGTGGGATACCGGATCCACCGAGGTGGGTGAGACCCCTGAATGTGGGGCTCACAATGATGTATTTGCATTAAATCCACACCGTCCAACCATTTTCAAAGATCATTTTAGTATGTGAAACCAAAAATGAAGCATTCTAAAATCTTAGTTGGACACACCACATAAACAGTTGTGATTGAATCCCCACCATTAAAAACTTCATGGAGTCCACCGTAATGTTTATTTACCATCCAACCTGTTGATAAGGTCACAAAAAACTATATAAAGAGACAAGATAAATAACATCTTGATTCAAATCTTTTGTAGCCCACAAGATGTTTTTAATGTTCAATTACTACTGTTTCCTTCCTGTTCTATAGTGCATCTGAGATTTGTATCTGCTTCATTTTTTGCATCATGCCCTAAAATGAGCTTTCAATACAGATAGACGGCGTGGATTTAGTCACATACATCAAGGTGGCCTCCACATTCAGGGGTCCACGGACCTTGGTGGATCCGAGGATCCACCCAAGCCGCCCCGCTCACATTCGCACACGTGTCTTTATAAGCGAGCGTGCCGTAAGGATTATTGGAGGAAAACGATCATTACTTTGTCGATAACAACTATACCAAGTGAATTCCCTCGAGTGCATTTTGTAAATTCGCTCACCTCACACATGCAAACAAGTCACACGTGCATTAAATCAGAACCGTTTATCATACTAGAGTCCCATGATAGATTCCATCGCTAGTTAATCAGGTCCATAAAATCATCAGGTTCGACATAAATATACAATGAAAACGAACGTTTAACCGTACCAACTCGTCCAAATTAGACATAAAAGGATGGATCATCTAATTAAATCGTTGCCATTAAATTTTGATAAATGTCATACAGACACGTGTCTCGATTAATGAACAGATCTGATCCTTAAAAAAAAAAAAATGCTATTTTGCACGTGTGAGGTAAGTGCAGATAACAAAATACACTAGAGCGAATGCACGTATAAAATCTACAGTGAGAAATGATCACATACAACGCTGTTTGTTAACTTAACATACAACGTTCTTATTTTACGCTAATTTATCAATTTAAAATAAAATCTGATCCATAAGAAATATTGGATCCTTCATACATTACTAATGAGACTTAAATAAGGATGGCACATTCATTATAATTACTATATATTTGAAATAAACTTATGGCCGATGGATTGACTGAATAGGTAGATGTTCCAAATTTCATTACATTTGTATTTTCATGATGTTTTTTTACTCTTTTCACAAATGAGATCTTATACTGAGGTTACAAATAAGAGTGAAAAGAAGAGTTGTATGTTAAGTCAACATACAGCGTTGTATGTAATCATTTCTCAGTTCTCATATAAAAAATCCCATCTACCGACGTCACGCTCCACAACAAAATCTCCACGTCATCATATTGCCACGTGTATCGACTCCACCCTCTAAAGCACGACTCTCTCTCTCTCCCTCTCTCTCTCTGCGTCGACCGCCACACGACCCTCTACACATCACAAAATCGCCAGACGTTGCCGTACGGTCGTCTTCTTCTCCTGTCTCCTCTATTTCTCTCACGAGCGCACACACACACACACACAGAGAAAACCCTAACCCTAATTCCTTGCAAATATCAGCAGGCGAATCGTACCATTCCATCGATGGAGGATTTCCACAAGACTATCTCTTCCTCATCCTCCGCCATCCGATTCCTGGGCCTTCTGAAACAGCCTGACTCCGATCTCAACCCCCTTGAACTAGACGAGATCGACGTTGTATGGTCGTCGACGACGACGACACCGTCCGAACTCTCCGATTCGCCGAAAACCGACAATTCGACGGACACGTTCTCCCCCGTCCAATCGATGGCCCGCTATTCGGCGTCCAATCCCCACCACTCCTTCCGTCCTGATAAGTTCGGTCTCTCTGCCGCACTTGCCGACGACGCGGCCCCTCTCTTGCAGCGGAAACCCTCTTTAAACCCTTCCCTCTCCGCCGCCACTGCTGCCCGCACCATCCCGCCTGTCCCGGTCACAAGGTCCGATGAGTCCTCCGGGCCGGGTTCTGGAAAGTTCCACCAGTCGGCACCTGTCGACGTGCCCATCTGGCCCAAGGGGAATTCGGCTTTTGGGTCGGCAAATTTGGGGCTTTTTGATGAGGACGATGAGGAAATTGATGATGAGATGCTCCCACCGCACGAGATCGTAGCTAGATCGCATATGACTACATTCTCTGTCTTCGAGGGATTGGGGCGAACTCTCAAAGGGAGGGATCTCCGCCGGGTCAGGAACGCCATATGGCAGAAGACAGGTTTCTTGGATTGAAAACAAAATAACCTATCTCTTCTCTTGATTTCTGTCGAATCATTATTTTCATGCAATTGTAATTTGTCAGGGGTTTTAGGGTTCTGTAAATTATTCTTCTCCAACCAGCTGGATTGGGGGAAGAAGTAATGCTTCGGTGTTTATTTAAGTTAATCTCTTCTTGTAATTATTGGACAGGGAATGGAGACTTTTGAATGGGGATTTTGGAATAGAAGGTTGCCTTAGAATTGAGATTTTGGTAATTTTGGTTTTTATGAAGTGTGGTTTTGTTGAATTGGATTTTTTTTCCTTGTACTGAAGATGTTGCTGTTCGACATTTCTACTTTGGGGATGGAGAGATTAGATTTAACTTCTTAATTTACATTCGATGAATTTAGGCATAAGGTAAGTTTAGTGTTTACTAGATTTAACTGCCCTTGCATATTTAATACTTGGCGTTTGGGGCTGAGCAGAAAACAGTAAGCACATCCAGAACAGCATTATCCTGCCATTTCCACCCCATATCACAAGTGAGATAAGAACCAGAACAACCAGACCTCATGATTGGACCTGAATCATTTGAAGACCTTGATTTCCAGATATCAAGCTTTTAGTGTGGTCACACAACTGCCGCATCAGCTTCGTGTTCTCAATCTGTGGGAAACCGATAACTGCAGGCCAAGCCGATGTGGCCTGGTTGCCAGACAACGATTCTTGATTATCTGAAAATCAAGATTTTCAATTCATGTCCAAATGCAGTGAGTAAAGATAGTTTTCTTAATCTGGATTTTGTAGGAATAAATAGGAAAAAAGGTGAGGACTATAGGGGGGTGCATATGCAGTTTATTGTAAGGAGGTTTCCACCCTTGAAGTGGCTTATGTAAGGAGGTCATCTTCTTGAAGTATCTTATTGTAAGGAGGTTCTCCCATCAAAGTGGTTTGATCCTAGTTATATTTGTTTATCGGATAGTGTAGTTCGTTTAATAGCTATGTTTTATGGGTTCCTAATACATATGTTTTGAAATTCTGCAATGGAGGGACGAATACAACATCATCATCATCTAAGCCTTATCCAATTAATTGGGATCACCTACATGGATCCTGTTCTTCCATTCCACTCTATCAAGGGCCAGACCTTCAGTTAGACCATAAAAAATTAAGTCTTTTCTTACTACTTCCTTCCACGTCCTTTTTGGCCTTCCCCTTGCCGTTTTAGGGCCTTCAACTTGTACTAATTCACTCCTTGTAACCAGCACAGTTCTTGAAGGGAGGAATATAAGAAGAGTCTAAATTAGTTGTTTTCTTGTTATTGCTATTGTTGTTAGGCCTTATAATTTTTATGATCAGCTGACAAGGGAAACTACTGAAGCCCTTGAATAAAGAACCAATGAAGAAAAAGGGAGGAAAGGGAGAATTTTATGGCAGTTTTTTGTGCTGGGGTACTCTGGAGGTATGGCTGGAACGTAATAATTGGATTTTTAGAGGCAAAAGGAGAAATCAGGAGAAGGCCATTCTTAAAGTGGTTAGTGGTGGAGAGGGAAATTCTTTAACTCCTTTCCAGGCTGTCCTGCTGAGGATTTTCAGTATAGCTGGGAGAATCATTCTTCTTTGCTTTTATTGGACAATCTCTCGTCATCTTTCTGGTAACTTTTCCCTCTTTTGCCCTTGAATAAAATTTTCTTTTAGGTAGTTTTTCCCCCTCTTTTGCCCCTTGATAAAATTTTCTTTAACTGGGGAAATTACTGAACTCTTAATTCTCTAACTTGTAGTTCAATAGATCTTTTTCGTAGTTTCTTTTACTAGAAATTGTAGTTAAGTAGAGCTTTTGTGGACTGGTTTTAAATGCGAGTTATTTATAATAGGGGAGAGTGATTATCCTTTAGTGAGTGAAATTTTTTAAATTACTGTTTGTGAAAGAACCAGATTCAGTTGTCTGTTTCAGGGAATCAAATCCAAACTAAGCTGAGGAAACTCAACAGAATGCTGGGCCAGATATAGTAAAAGATTGGAAGAACACCTCCACCATGAAATGCATAGAGCAAATCGATTTTCCAAGGCATGAAAAGATGGAGATATCTGGTATGTTTGTAACTTGAGCTACAGTCTACAGACATGATTGACAATTGGTGTGTTTGTCACTTGAGCTTTATCTACCCCACCACGAAACTATAACCTTGGTAGCTTGTATGTTTGTAACTTGAGCTCAGACATGATTGACACTTGAGCTACTGACTTGGGAGGAGTAATGAATCGTTGAAACCAACCAAATGGGTAGAGAAAGCTGCTAATTAAAGATATCAGGATAAATAGACCTGTCCAACATTAGTAATTGCTGAACTGATTGAGTGACTGAAGGCAGCTGTTATGTTTGTGCAGATTTAGCATAAAACAGCCTAGACAGTGTGCATGTTGTAACTGATAACGGCTCAAGGATGTCAGCTCATTTAACATGGAAGGTGTGATGAACTGTTGCAACAAATGTCATGCACAGATGAACGAGCCCAGTTTTGGAAATCAAGAAAAGCAGTTTCTTCAATTTCATTTGTTCCTACCTGCAATCCTAACATACAAGCAGCCAATGCAGTTCTTCGTTAGTCATCTAATAGAAGTTAAATATTAAGGACACGTTTGAGTTTTCTTAGTAATGAAATTCTATAACTGTGCTGAGGAAAGAAATGGTTGATTTAGATACCCAGCTCACTTACATGAGAGGCATACTTGCTGTAGTATAGGAACATTAGTGACTAAGATGATGGCATTTGCAACAGGTGACTGATTGTGTTGTTTGACGTGACAAAATAACTAGGCACAATAGGTAAAAAAAACTGCAGGGATAGCTAGCTGATTGGAAATTGGCAGTGAGTTTATACTTGTTTTAACAGGGGCTATAGGCAGCAACGCCATAGATAGCTTGGTCCATTTGGAGGTGAGGCATTAAGGGTGGCAAATTGGGGGCTTGCAAGAGCAGTGGACAACTTTTGCGGTAACACGATTCAAACCTGAAATAATCCCGCTTCTTCCATTTCTGTTAGGGAAAAAAAAGCCATTTCCCCCTACATTATAGTTCTAAAACTTGCTGACTTGACTTTAAACTTGGCCAGTCAACTTGATTCAGCGAGATTTTGAGCTACTCTATGGGAAACTCGGTACTTGGCCTGACTCACCCTGGACTTGAAGAGACTTGTAGGGTTGACCTGACAGCTTGGTCAATTAAACACGACTCGGTGTGACTCAAAGCGAGTCACTTGCCTTAATGGTGGGATTTTATTAAAAAAGAAATACGATGGGAGTGAGTTTCAAACCCCCATATTCACCTAAGGAAGTTGACAACCTTAACCTATGGGTGATGCCCATGTTGTTGTTTTAGCTTATAATTTATATTACTTATACGAGATCTAACTATTTCAAATACCTATTACCAATCATAATACTTCAAATTTATTCTAATTAAATATTCACTTGAGTCAGGTGAAGTCTCTGAGTCAACCCGACCTGGCCGAACATTGAGTCTATTCGAGTGGGTTTTTGAACTGTGAACTACACTGTACTTCAAATCCGTAGAGCATCAAATGATTCCCAAAAATTTCTCCAGAGGGAAGAAACCCATGCTTCGAGTTTACATGGCATGGCACTTCCTAGTCTGCTTCTGTCAGTACTCTCGTTGCTCCTACTACACCTGCGCTCTTACCTTGTCTGCAATGTCTTTCAGCATCCACATTCTTCTTCCAGTGAGAAGTTCAAAATGACGGTGGCTGTGGATTTATGACTGCATACAGATAATGGAATCATTAGCAATTGCAATATTGAATGTTTACCGTGTGTTGCTAGTTGCTACCATACCTTCCTCTTTAACCGTCCAAGAAATGGCCTGCTGATAGTATAACCACAGATGAGATTGTACTAGTGGTCTTTTGAGAGCCTGAAATGAATATTAAATGTAAAAAAGAATAAGATATTATTCAATTAAGTGCCGGTCCTTGACAATCAGAGGAATCTGCCTAATTTCCCTGATACTGCTCCCATGTTGAAGTATTGGCCTTTTTTTTCTTGGGAAGTCCAAGCATTCTGCCAGTTTTAATTATTTTGTTCATTAATTTTGGGCCCACAACTGTTCCTTTATTATAGTATTTTTGTTTTGTATGTGTGTGTGTGTTTTCCTTATAAAATTATAGCTTCTACAATGGCAATCTGAAGTCGTGTGAATTCTCATACTGATGGTGCTCAAAAGTTTCTTGCTTCGTTAGTTAGGATGCTGGGCGTTGAAAATTGAGAATGCAAGGGAGTAAGCTCATCTCTGATATCACAATAATAAATATGATGACCAATCTGATAGTTTTTTTTTTTCTCCCCCAGCTCATCTAACGAGTGGGAGACGACCATTCTGATAGGACTGTGCTTCATAGATATGAACATTTAAGTTACATGCATAGTCTGGCTGTTATGGTCGAAATCCAAAGCAATGTTTTGTGTGCTGATGCAGAGAAGAACTGCATTCCTAAATCAATGCTCTCTATGTGTTCTTGCAGAGTAGATAGACTGATTGGTATCAGTAATTCTGGAGTTCAGTGTGTTATGATTATTTTCTTAGTAGAAATTATCAAATTCGGAGACCGGGTGAGGGGGGTGCATGTGGCTCTAAGTATAGAGCCTTGAAAAAAAAAAACCACATTGCAGGGAATTCATTTAATAAAAAGAAAATTAGGTAACGTCGGGATAATGTTTCCAATCTTCTCTATTTACTACATCTGAGTGGCCTCCTGAAGTTCCAGTAGTTCATTTACCACTCGAAGAACAGTACCTTACCTATTGAGGTAGACACTTCAAGGCTATGTACATGCATATCAATGGCTGCATGATGTCCAGCCTTTCTTAATTTTTGGGCCAGTGCATTTTAATAGTGGGGTCCACATGTTGAGACTTGGGTTTTACAAAAAAAATTCAACCATTACATTCGTGCACCTGCACATCGCATGGTTCCCTCATTCAGTTTTTTATTTGATTGTTAAGCTTATGGATGCTTGCCTGGATGTCACTAAGCAATCCATGTTAAAAATTACAGCACATTACAAAGCAGAAGTTCTTATCTAGCATATGGCTAAATATAGAATGACACATCTCACTGGCTATGGCAGACTGAAATTGCATTCAAGAAATATTCAATATTTACATCATCAATCGGCTTGTACAGGTCCCTTCCAAATCCATTTCCCATACTGAATCAGAAGTGCATGCTTCGGGTCATTTACAATTTCAGCCAACGATAGGAAGGCAAATTAACTTTTAACTTTCAAGCCACAAACCTGGTGATTTGGCTTTATTGCTTCCTGTCTCTATTTTGTATTTGCTCAATTACAGTCCAGAGCCAAGATATTGGAGATGATGCGGCACGTTTGGGATGGCATGAAATGTTCCATATCCAACTTCACCTGATCTGAACAACCAGATTTAATTGAACTTTTCATAAGGTAAGCACTTCTCTGAGTTATGCATACACTTAACCATTTCTTCGATCTATAACTGTCGGAGTCATGAGTCAGATCCATCCCTAAGAACATAGCGCATCAAATTATTAGCATGCCCTCATATTCAAATTATTTCAACTCCTTTGGCAGTCTTTTCTCCCACCCAATGCTTTTTATTTGTTACATATCGTTTTCAATCCTGTGACGGAAGGTTGCATTATTTGTCTACCATGAGTAGTTATGCAGTCATTATCATCACATCATATCTGATAGGATTTCGGCCTGCCGTTAAAAATGAAATTATTCACAAACCCTTAACATCCTGTCCTTTTGACTGGCCTCTTGTGTAAACGGATCTTAGCTTTTGTGATTGAGGGCCATGATTTTCCGGCAATTGTGTTGTTCCTGTACTAAGTAGACAAGAATCTCATGCAAACGGGAGGATTAATCTTTGCCAGAGCAAGAAGAGATGACGGAAGGATCCACAGCCCGTCGCCACAGATCAAACCCGATGCAACTGCAGGAACCATTAAACTGGCCTTCTGGCCATTGAGCTTGTGCCAGGCAAACACTATCAAGCTCCCAACACACATATCGATAGCGAAGTAGGCACCAACTAGAAAGGGAACTGCCATGGCCATGGGCAGAGGAACCCACCTCCTGAACTTTGGAGGTGAGATATCTCGCACCAAATTCGCCCCAACTGCAAAGAGAAAAAAGCAGTAACATAGCTGCAGGCAATGGTGGGGCAGGGCAGAGAATCCTTCGACACCCAGAATTGCCATGTTTCGGTAGATAAGAGCATAGGGAGCTTTGAACTCTCCATTGGGGTTGCCCACGTCAAAGGCCTTGTAGAAAAGGAAGAAGGTGAGAGGGGCAACCACGCAACCCATAGCTGTCCCAACAGCCTGGCTCAGGACCATTGATCGTGGGGAAGTGAGAGTGAGATGCCCCGATTTGAAATCTTGCATCAGATCAGCAGAGATGGAGACAATCGACTTTATAAGGCCACAGCCGACTAGCCCGGCTACAACACCAGAATCTTTCCCTGCCCATGCAGCGAGTATGAAGAGGGATACCTTTCCGTAGTTAAAAGCCATGTTCATGTCTGTCAGTCCAGCACCATAGGCATTGCAGAAGCCCAGAACTGGGGCAAAGACGTAGGCAATGAGGACATAGTACCATCTCATCTCGGGGAACATGCAGGGGATAGCGATTATTGAAACGATAGATAAGAGGGTGTAGCCGCAACATGCTATCCACACGGGAATCCTGTCTCTCATGAACATTTCATTTCGTTGAAGATCATCCAGGGCCTGATTCTGGTGGTCTGAAACTGCATGAGAAGTGTTGTTGGGTTAGTATAAGCTTCCAGCATCATTTGGGTCTGGGAACTTTTGAAAACTGATTTGCAGAAAGTTCCC
Source organism: Liriodendron chinense (assembly GCA_003013855.2). NCBI lineage: Eukaryota > Viridiplantae > Streptophyta > Magnoliopsida > Magnoliales > Magnoliaceae > Liriodendron > Liriodendron chinense. The sequence continues at coordinate 848,747 of ML058327.1, read as the reverse complement.
AAAAATGGTAGGGCCCTCAGTCATTCCAAGGGCCTCTCTCTGCAACGAAAATCCAGTTTCAAATTACTGCTTTGTAGGGAGAAACCTGCATGACAGCGTCTCATCCGTGAAAGACCCGGAACTTTTAAATACCAATTTTCAAGAGTTTCCAGGTCCGAACGGTACCATAGATGTTTCAGTTAAGAAGGATTTTGATTTCTCTTTTTACCATTCCTGAGGCTCTTGTGATTCAAGCTAGCGTGGATGCTTCTGATGGTGAAAACCAGTATCTTGAGAAAGTTATAGAGGCCATCTCCTAGTATGAGAGCAATGGAAATAAAGACCTGCAAATCCATGAGCAAATGATGCTCAATGAGAACTGAAAAAACAGATGTGAAGGAATTGTATTTCCAATCTCGAATCTTGAATAGAAAGGAATAGGAACAAAAACTCATATTGGAATAGTTCCTCATCTCAATCGAAAATGTCCTTCTTTACTAGGAAAATCCTCAGATTCGCAGACCTTGTAACCTTGCAAGCTTTTCATACTGCTTTCCGGTAAGCTCCCAGAATACCAGTCTCCTTTGAGCCCTCCGATCAGAGGCCACATTATCCCCCATGAGATCACTGCTCCAAGAAGCAGAGAAAGATTCACCAGATGGGAACAGATCATTCCTGCTCCGATATATGTCATGCTGAAATCAAAGTAAAATCTGCAAAACCCAAGAAGAAAAGTCAATGGTCGTGGAAGAATGAAACCAAGCAGAGGCAAATTTCAACCGAACAGGATTGCTGAAGAATACGTTTGCTTCCAAGCTTTTAATCCGAATGTCGGAAACTGAGAAAAACCACACCCGTCTCCTCCAGAGTAAAACCACTGGAAGAAAGCCCAGATGAAACTGATTGTGAAAAACTTTGCGAATCCACGGACCTGCTTCCTGCAAAAGGAATTAGAATTTTCATGTATCATTCTTACTTGTGTTTTGTTTTCTTCTCCCCCACTTTTTAAAGGACAAAAGAACTTAGAAGATCAGATATGTACTGGGCCATTTTATCTCCTTGAGGAGTATGGAAACCATTAATGAGAACAGCAGTGGCAGTGCCACTCGGATAAGTTAATTTGTAGTCGATAATCATGATCTGCAGAGAAACAAAAACTCAATGAAAAATCATCTCCAAAATAGGGAAGGAAATGATTAATTTCCAGGTTTGCATTAAACTATCATCATTGGCCAAATAAAACAAGTTTCATGATATTTCACGATGAATCGGTCTAATTTGGTGCAAAATATCATGATATTTGGTGCACCCAAATGCACCCAAAAGAAAGAAAAACCATCTGCTTTCAGTAAATTTTCAGTAAATCTACAGTAGATTACCATTATCAGAAATGTCAAATCAAAAAATATATAAACCCATCTAGTTCTAGAAATTTTAACTCAATTTGCAGTATAGTTTCATGATCAACAAGACCAAAACCAGACTAAATACAATGAAAAAACTTTGCATTTCAGACAAATTCAGTTTAAGCAGATTTATAGTATCAACATATTAAAAAATTAAATAAAATATAATATAAAAAAAAAAAAAAAAAACTGCATTTCAGACATTTGGTTTTAGCAGATTTATACTATCAACATAAAATACTGCATTTCAGACGAATTCAGTTTTAGCAGATTTGCACTATCAACATAAACTCAATCATATGATAGAGCAGAGAGAACTGGAATGGTGGAGCCATCTCTCCAAAGTACAAATGCCAGGGTGATTTATCAATTGGGTCAATCCCTCTCTACTGGACCTCATCGTGGATAGCTTATGTTTCAAAAATCAACACATTAGCCAATCCCAGCCACCACCTGCATCTTTCCCCACTGAATATTTCACTGTTAATCAATTTTCATTTCCTACCCTTCGCTTTGAGGAGCACCAATCAAATAAAAGAAAATTTACTACAGAAAAGTTCAGTCATATCGCAGTCAGAATCATTCCCCCAACAATTCAAATCACCCAAAAGTCCAAGCTCATCTAATCCATCCAATTTCCATTCTAATCCACATCTGACAATCACCATCTACAAATCAAGATCCTACCCAAACTCACCTCCAGACCATTCACTAAAGGTAAACTTATAGTAAAAAAAATAATAATGAATTAAATTAAAAAAACTCCGAGCCATCAAACATAAACAAGCTGAAAAGCAAATTACCTTCCGTAGAGGTACCAAAGCCAAAAGCCCAACAAAACTAGCAACAAAAAGGAAAGAAGTCATCCAACCAATACCAGGATCCTTATAACTCCCTGGAGTATTACCCTCTGTATCAATCCCTGCTTGCTCATATGTCTTCTTACTCAAACCCAAAAGATAAGATCCAAATCCACCTGCAACCCAAAAAAATAAAATAAAATAAATAAATAAATATATAGAGGGGGGTTGTTTGGGCCCTTGGCTTTGCATTTTAACAAGCATTCAAATCTAATATTTTCAATCCTGATTTTCTTCTATTACTTGTGTTTGGCAACCTGGAGTTTTGATCCTGTGCGACTTACAATCTTGTAGAATATAGAAACTGTGTTTGGCGACGTGTGACCTGAATTTTCAAAAAGGCCAGTTTATACTGAGGAGAAGAGAGCAGTTATGACAGTTGGAGAGGTGAGAAGAGAATAAAAAAGGACCCTTTCGAGGATTTTCAATCTGGGTACATTGAAATCCAACAAAATCCAGGATTGAAAATCTTAACAGCCCAAAATCCACGCTGCCAAACATCCAAAAGGAAAACTAAAATTTCACTAATTTAACAAGATCAGAACCCCCAACCTCCTACAGCGATGCTATAACATGCCACAGCGCACGTCTGTACGACAGTATTCTCCTGCCGAGTAAAAGGCGTTGATACAACTCCAGCCTTCTGAAGTAACTTCGTCCATGTTCGAAGGAAGACGAAGGCGAGAAGGGCAGCGGAGACGTTCAGGGAAGGGACGAGCCCTGTTGTGAGGTTAAGCTTCATTACTATCACGCTGTATATGACACCGATCACAAAACTTGCAATGAGTCCTCGCACAGTGATCTGCTTCGACCATGGTGGGCTCCTCCTACATCCCTCCACCACCCCCTGCTGATCTTCCAAGTCAGCTTTCTCGATTTCATCCTTCTCTTTTGCTTCTTCAACATTCATGATTCCGAATTGGATGATGTGGGTTGTCTTCCTCTCTTTAATTGTATTCTTCATTCATTTGAAAACCCAATCTGAAAGTCCAGAAGACTTTTCGAAATTACAGGCCTGCATGAAAGTCCAAGAACTGCCATGGTAAAAGAATCCGACCTGGGTCTTTTTCATATCCTTCCAATTTCAGAAGAACAATTGCATAAACAAAAAATTTCAGAACTGGAAAAACAGAGAGTTTGAATTTTGAAGAACTCAAAACGAATTCAATCTACATTGAAAAATCTCACCTGGGTGGTCCTCATGTTTTCCAATTTCATCAAAATAATAGCAGAAACCGCCAAAACTCTCAGAATCTCAAATGGGTCTTCTTCCTCCTCCTCAATTTATTCATCTTAGATCTATATACTGAATATTTCAGAAGAAGAGACAAGTAAAAAGCGCCCCCACAAAGAGAAAAACATGTATTTTAATAGACGATGACTGTCAGCTTCTCAATTGGCTTTGCTTTTCCCACTTTCAAGATTTTTCCTTTTACATGTATTTCTCCCAACACAAATACCAATTTTCATTACATCACTCAATGCCTATAATACAAAGGAATCTAAGACTCAAAATCAAAGGATGCTCTCTCTCTATTGAATCCTGCTCGGTAAAAACAAACGATCCGGATTCCTCTCTATATAGCAATGGCGTGTGGTTTAAACACGCCTCGAGAGGAGAAGATTTTGGGAAGGCGAAATAGAAGAGGAGTAGATGCGCTTATAATGTCTCTCCTTTTTCTTGTTGGGGGACGCAATTCTCTCTCACCTCTCTTCCTGCGGACGCGAATTGCAGGTGACCCTAGTCACATGAAGTTCCCGTGATGAGAAGCCATGTGGGGCCCAATAGAGATTCTAGTAACACATCCACTACGTCCATCAGTTTCTCAAGATTACAGATGGACAGAAATACAAAAATCAGGCAGATCCAAAACTCAAGTGGGCCACACCACATGAAAGAGTGGGGATTGAATGCCCACCATTGGAAACCGTGGGGGCCAATAAGGTTTGGTGCAAGGATGATTTTCGTGCTACATTTTATCTGAGTGGTAATAACCTATGACCGGTTTGGATAGCATATAAACATCATGATCGGCTCCAAGAAGGTTTCGATGGTGGAAGTTTTCGTTTCACTGTTTCGTAATCTGTGGCCCACCTGAGTTATGAATCTGCCTGATTATTTTAATAATGTCCTATTGTGATATTGAGAAACTGATGGACGGAGTGGATTTGTCACAGGAATCTCTTTGGGCCCCACATAGCTTCCCATCACAGAAACTTCCTGTGGTGGGGGGCACCGGCAATTCTCGTCCTTGATGGGGGGAGCTTTCAATGTCTCTCTCTCTCTCTCGCTCCCTAGCCTTTTTTGCGTGGAGAGCTTTCAATGCTTTGTTTTTGCTGGCAAATCACAGGTGAATAGTTTACCACCGTTTATGGGGAGTAACATACATATTTTATACGATTTGCCAAGCACGCCCACATTGGCAGATTGAAATATCCAAGCCATTCATCAGGTGGACCTCACCATGTAGATGTTACCACTCTTAAATAAAGGTGGCCAACTCAATCAGCATCCCATGTTGATGGGTTACAAAACTTCAGCTCATTTTTTCATGACCGTAGATTTGTTTAACCTGATTCTTTGGATGGGAGATCCATATAGTGGTAACGTTCTGATGGACGGCTTGGATATTGCACCTGTCCACTACGCTGCATATGTGGTGGCATGTGCATTGGATGACTTGTACACGCTTGTAAGCACTACGCATTCAAACTGTAGGCTTCATGTGACACAAATTAGACCGTCCAAATCATGGGTACCTGTCTAATAGGTTACAAGACTAAAATCAGATTGACTTGGATGATCCTAACCTCTGATATATGGACATTTGTTTTCAAATATGGACTTTTGACTTTTCTTGTTTTAATTTTACAATATGTTTCATCAATGAGTGTGACTGTCAATTGGTGACCCATATGAAGTGTGGCTCTTAGTTTAGACGGTCCAGCATAGTCCACCAGAGTTCTCTAGTGCATGTGTGTTTTTTTACCCTTATTTTTGGTGCACTAACATCTACAATGAAAAGTTGCCACATGTTAACACTATGGGTTTAATACTCACATAAATCCTACTTGCATTCGAAATATGTTCAATGAATTTAAATGCCACGTGGTCATGATTAGTTATGAAGTTCTATGCATAGTTCATGTAGGACCAGGGTGGAGCCAGAATTTTCTTCCGAGGGGAGGCATAAAATGCTTTCTCCAAATGGTTCGACGGTGTGATACAACACATACATCATGGTGGGCCCCATAGGACCTGGTGATGTCACTTCAATAGCAATTTCCTGTAAGTAGCTAATCTGCGTCCGAGATTTCCTGCTGACGGATGTGGGTTTCCTGCTAAAGCGGTTTGCATTTCTATGCTGGGAAGTTATGTGGGGCCCACCATGATAGTTTCGATTAATCCACACCGCCCATCCATTTTTCTTGATTATTTTAGGACAGGAGACCAAAAAGGAAGTAGATCCAAAACTTACACGAGTGGGAAAAGAAATTTCCACAGTTGAAACCTTCACAAGGTCTACCTTGATGTTTATATGCCATCCAAACAGTTACAAGGTCATTTCTACTGAGACGAATTGAAAAAACAAAAACTTAGCCTAATACTAAACTTATGTAGCCATTTGAATGTTTTAATTGTAGTTGTTCAATCCCCACTGTTTCTTCTCATCTAGCTCACTTGAGTTTTGGATCTACTTCACTTTTGGTCTCATGTCGAAAAATAATCAAACAAAACAGATGGACAGGGTAGATTGATAAAAAAAACATCACAGTGGGCCCCACGTAACTTCCATAGGTAAGAACTTCCCACAACACCCTTCCGTCCCACCAAGACCTAGCTAGAGACGGATGGTGCTGTCAGGGGCTCTGTGGCCCCCACCATGCTCTATACATTTTATCCACACCGTCCATCTATTTTTACGGATCATTTTAGTGCTTGAGCCCAAAAAGGAGATAGATCGAAGGCTCAAGTGGACCACACCACATAAACCAATCGACCCCCCCCCCCCCCCCCCCCCCCCCCCCCCAATGCGGCTCCGCCCTTGATGTGGGATACATTCAATTGGTTCCAAACCAAATCATAGCCCTAGTTAAGTTTGTAATTATAATTATTTAGTGGCTATTAAATGGATGGTTGAATAATAAGATGCTAGCGGTTAAACAAGCAGAATCAAGGTTAAGATGGCTATGAAAGTGTGAAATTTGGAGCAACGCTCCTTCCACAATCGAGCCCACTGGTCAACCAATTGTAATTGATGTAAGTCAGTAGTAATTAGTACATTTGGAAGAGTATTAAATGTGAATTGAAATCTAAGTTTTATAAATATATCATTAAGTCCTTTGAACTGATCTAAAACATGGGATTAGGTGGTATGAAATTGCGTTTGTTCCCATGCAAATTTCATCCAATGTTTAGCCATGACGAGAAGGATTGGATCAACCCAAGTATTATATCATCCAGTCCCAATAGTAGATACTACAAAAAATTTGTGGATTTTGAAATTCATTACATCTATGGGCCATGTTGAATGAAGCCTTTAATTTGGACAAATCAAGGGGTCATCGGTCGACCAACTGCTATGGTCGGGCAATTGAAAATACCCCAGATATTGTAGATTGGTCTCTGGACAATTTTGGATTGGATCGGGCGATCGAACTTGGAGGCTCGGGCGATCAACGATATTCAGAAATATGTGTAAAACTCTTTGGACATTTTTTTGCATGTTCGAGCAACCGAACATGTTGTCAGGCAACCAAGGGATGGTCAAGGTGATGTCAATCGATTGACCGATCGACCATAGTTTTACGTTAATATATTGTTTTATTTCTAATTTTGGTTATACGCTATATAAGTGGGTATAATCAGAATTAGGATAAGGCAGTGCCATCCTTAAGGGTTTGAGAGAGTTTTGTGAGAGAGAAATCTAGGGTTTTCTTTTGGAGCTTGATTTGGGTAAGTTTATCTTTTATAACTTTGTTTTCATAGTGCATTGATCGCTTTGTGCTGTAATTTTTTCCCATAAGGGTTTTTTCACATAAATTTGGATTGCCTCTGTTATATTTGCTTTGTATAATTGCGAGTACTTTGTTTGATTCTACTCTATGCTTCCGCGAGTTCCCAACAGGCCTTACATTGATGCATGTGTTTTACCCACGTTGTCCATTCATATGTACCCTTTACATGTGACATTCAAGTTGCATATATGTCAATGACTGACATCGGTTGTGAATTTGGTCTTATTAATTACACTTCCATGGTCCACCAAATTTAGGTTTCACCTAATATAATGTTTTTTTCCAAATGAAGAACTAGATTTTAAACATAGAATTGGACCATGAGGTCCTTACTCATGCCTAAGTAGTAGACGCACAAGAGTTTCAACACAAGGTCATGGGTTCCAGTACCCATTGTGGTGAAATTATGGTGTGAGTGTATGAGTGTGCGTGGTATAAGCATCCATTCTTTAACCGCCAACCAGTACGTGAGTTAAGGACTGATTCGTCTTGCTCAAGACATTACTGGGAAGCGAGGATTCATCAAAATACACTGTCATCCCCACGCATTGTATATCATCGAAATGCAAGAACTAGAACTAATCCTCAAAATTTGTGAAATCCTGTGAAATAGAGACTGTACACCTGTACGGGCAGAGTGTGTGTCTAACCCCTTTCCTTTTTGTAACCGTGTTCCTTACCCTGAATATCTGAACACTTATTAATAAGTCATTCTTAGAATTAAGAATCTTCATATTCTTGGTCTTAAGCGTTTCTACAAGGTTTAGCTGATTGTAGATTTGAAGTAACTGGATAGTGGCGACTCTGGTCTTATATAATCTATTTCAAATACTTCGCAACCATAAATCTGCGTCCTAAAGCTTTCGAAAGAGGCAAGAGCCACGTGAAAGCCACGATTCAATGCCCCCTGTACTGGAATCCAGTGTCCACACAGGTCCGCCAAATGTAGGTTTTACCTAATATAATGTCTTTTCTCCCAATGAAGAATTTGATTTCAAACATGTAATTGGACCAATATGTCCTTGCTCATGCATAAGCAGCATACATACGAGAGTTTCAACCTAAGGTCATGGGTTCAATTACCCATGTGGTGAAATTATGGTGTGAGTGCGTGGGTGTATGGAGTTTGAGTGCGTTTGGTAAAAAATAAAAATAAAAAGTGGACAATTCCATACCATTAAGTCTCCGAACCAAACGGGATTACAGCAAAGGAAATCTTTCATCTACAGTCGTCCAAATACAGGTTGTCAAACATACGTGCACCCTAAGTATGTGCCAAGTTAACCACTCTAAAACGGTGGTGAACAATCACATTGGTATCACCTGGCTTTCATTAATTTTTGTCACCTACCAATCCCCCGTTCACACCCTAGATGCACATGCGGGTACATGCAAACCAATTAAAACCGTTGAAATAGGGCCCAACCGAAGATGTGTGCCTCCTAAAATATATTACTCAAAAGATGATCCTAACTGTCTGATTGATGGCCTCCCAATGGATGATGAAAATGAAAAACATTCAACGGCTCGTATTCAAGGAACACGTGCCCACAAACCAAGTCGAGAACAAACTAATTCTGGATCTATTTCTCAACTGTTGTACACCCAAATATGCGGACGGTTTGGATTTATGTTCATATATGCCATGAGCCCAATAACAGTATGCAGGCGTGTGTATGATCATGCTCAGTCAGAGTATCAAATAGATCTACTTCTTCTCTATGCAAAAGGATCCAAAGGTGGTGATTGGGTCTTTTTGTATGGGAGTCGACTAAAATGCCACTTGTCCTTTTGAGGAAAGGCATTCGATTCATCCTCGGGTTTGTAAAATCCTCATTGCAGCATGTGTGCGGGGATTTTTACTGTAATAGCCCTGACTTGTGGCTATTTAGTAAAAGTTCAATTTCTCGTCCGGCTCATCTTTTTTAGCCTTTGACGAGAAATTGAAAACTTTACAGTCTCGAATGCCCCTCTGACCACCATGTGCTCAGGGAGAATCCACCGCACCGCAGGAGGAATCCATGGTGCCCACGGGGAATCGGTTGGAGGGGCATTTTCGACCATAAATTTTTAATTTCTTGTCAAAAGGCCAAAATGGATGAATCAGACGAAAAATTAGACTTTTAGTAAAAATAGCCACAACTCAGGGCTATTACAGTAAAAAAACCCCTGTGTGCGGACTATAGACCGTCGCGCAGCGAACTAGTTTTGGTTCGTTTCAACTCCACCTCAGTCCTGCAATATTCGGTGAATCGGTACCGTTCATATGGTGACACATAAGGTGAATATCTTGTGATAGAAAAATCATAAAGGGAACTTCCACTGGATTAACAGCTCAGATTAAATAGAAAAGAACACATTTTATTTTACAGTATTTTTTCGTACATTGAAAAATCTACAAAAGGCCCACTAGATCTGTGGTTTAGATTAACTAAGGTCAAGTACGTGTACATTGGAGAAGAAATGAACTAAAACTGGTTCGTTGCGCGACTAACCTGGGAGCTTCTTTTGAGGGGCCAATACCCAGAAAAGTGGAGGCTTGGCTGGAGCATTTATTTATTTATTTTATGAGAAATGGTCACGTGCAGCCGCTGTATGTAAACATTTAATAAGGCCATTTTTATCTCGTCAAAATTTCATATGCTTATAATATCTGATCCGTTCAAAGACTGGGCCACAACATTATGGTTACATGGTATAAAATTCAGGTCAATCCACCTTTTGGGTGGCACATAACCTTAATATAAGTGGATGGACGATGGAATGACAATGTGTTCTGCTTTTTTTATTGTTTGAGCAGATCCGACTTATGCACGTATAACAAGATGAAGAAAAAGAAATAGTTGCATTGAAAGTTCACGTACAGCGGCATACGTGATCAATACTCATGTCGACGGGATAACCATAATAGTTGAAAAACTCCTGTAGCATTACATCATTTGGTTATTAGTCGTTGTACCTATTACATCATTTGGTTATTAGTCGTTGTACCTATTATTCATGTAGCCTCTTAGCATTGTAGCATTTTTTTCCGGATCAAAATATTCTTCTACCACACCTTGTCACACTTTCTCAAACTTATAGTAGTAGTTTTTATTTATTTATTTATTTATTTATTTGCATAAGTTGAGAGGGCCTTTTGAGAATTGGGTGTGAGCCCTACAAAATTGATTGTTGGGGCTATCCCTCGGCCGATCTGATCCGTTTACTTTAATTGGACATCCATGAATCTATAAAAGGGTCATTTCAAAAATAATTTGGAGCTTTCTGTGACCCACACTTACATTAATACTTTAAGTTAATTTCGAATGGTTTCCTCCAGTGTGGTCCATTTGTTATGAGTTTTGTCCTCAAACTTGGACAGAATGCATGAAATTAAAACCTCTTTCATGTGAACGGCTTGGATCTGCTCCAAGACTATCTAGTATAACTCATATAAGATATTGGATGGGTTCAATAGATGAATCACTTGCACAGGAAAAGTCATTTGGCATTTTCCTTCTTTTTTTTCTTTTTTCTTTTCTAGGGTGGAACTATTTCGTCATTAGGGTCGTTGCCACATCCGTGAGACCCACTCCGACGAGCTTCCAACATGTATCTGGCGTTATTCCCTCAATTCCAGCGAGCTTTCGAGTATTTTTTTTGGAGTTAACTGTCATAACTCCATGCAGGTTGTAAATCCCACAAAAATATAGCCCACTTTTAAGCAATCAAATGGTATCCAAAGGAGGTGATTCCAAATCCATATGAAAGTTCATCAAATTACCTTTACACGAAGTACAAGATTACCCAAATCGGACATGTAACGAGAGAGTTATGATCGTTTTCGTCGGATCCTGCGAATGACGGAGTATCGACGAATGGCGGTGACTTTGGGCCCACTTTTGGAAAATTAAGTGAGGTCCAAATGAGGTGATTCCAAAGTCATTTGAAAGCTCATCAAATTACTTTTCCAACAAGTACAAGATCATCCAAATCAGACATGTAACGAGGGAGTTATGACCGTTTTCGTCGGATCTAGGAACCATGAAGTATCGACAAACGACAGTGACTTTGGGCCCACTTCTAGGCAATCAAATGGGGTCCAAATGAGGTGATTCCAAAGCTACCTGAAAGTTCATCAAATTACCTTTCCAACAAGTATAAGATCACTCAAATCGGACATGTAACGAAGGAGTTATGACTGTTTTCGCCGACAGACATTGTTAATCGCCGATACTACACTGTCCATCGTCGATAATGTACTGTCAATCGCCGATACTACACTATCAATCGCCAGTACTCACTATCAATCACCGATACTGCACTGTCAATCATCGATACTCACTATTAATCTCCGATATTGCACTCTCAATTACTGATACTCACTGACCAATCGTTGATATTCACTTACCATCCCCGATACTCATTGACCAATCGTCAATACTCACTTACCATCACTGGCACTCACTAACCAATCACCGATTACCATTGTCTATTAGCGATGGTAATCTCTATCGGTGAAAACGATCATAATTCTCTCATTACATGTTCGATTTTAGACTTTTAGTGATCTTGTGTACTTGTTGAATAGATAATTTGATGAACTTTCAGAAGGCTTTGGAATCACCTCATTTAGAAACCACTTGATTGCCCCAAAAGTGGGCCCAAAATTATTATCATTCGTCGATACTCTGTCGTTCGCAGATCCAACGAAAACAGTCATAACTCCCTCGTTACATGTTCGATTTGGGTAACATTATACTTGTTGGAAATGTAATTTGATGAACTTTCGTATGGCTTTAGAATCACATCATTTAAACCTTACTTGATTGCCCAAAAGTAGGCCCAAAGTCACTATCATTCGTCGATACTCTGTCGTTCACAGATCTAACGAAAACGGCCAAACTCTCTCGTTACATATTTTATTTAGGTGATCTTGTATTTTTTGGAAAGGTAATTTGATGAACTTTCACATGCTTTTAGAATCACCTTATTTGGACACCATTTAATTACCTAAAGTGATCCCCGTTTTCGTGGGATCTGCAACTTGTATGGAGTTATGATAGTTTAACTTCAAAAAACAACTTAAAAGCTCACTGGAATAGAGGAAATGATACCGAATACACGTCGGAAGCTCATCGAAGTAGGTCCCACGGAGGTGGCGAGGATCCTAATGGCCAAATGATCCCCTCCAGAAAGAAAAGAAGAAGAAAAGAAGGAAAATGTCAAATGGCTTTTCCACGCAAGGGACCTATCTATTAAACCCATCCCACGTCTTATGTGAGGTCCACTGAATAGTCTTGGAGTATATCCAAGTCGTCACATGAAAGGGGTTTTAATTTCATGCAATCTGTCCAAGTTTAAGGGCAAAAATCATCATGGATAGAACACACTAGAGGAAACAGTTCAAAATTAATTCACAACGTTAACGTAAGTGTGGGCCACATAAAACTCTAATTTTTTTTTTAAATGACCCTTATGTGGGTTTATGGATGTCCGATTAAAGTAAATGGATCAGATCGGCCAAGAGGTGACCCCAACAATTGATTTTGTGGAGCCACACTCATTTCTCAAAAGGCTCTCTCGACTTTCGAAAACGTTGTTGATGTATGATAGGTGTGGCAGAGGGGTATTTTGATCCGACAAAAATCAGTACAACACTGAGCTGACTACATAAATAATAGGTTATGTACGGACAGCTAATAACCATGGTTTTTTTCAACCATTATCCCTAGGCAATGGTACATTACCGTTCCGGTTTTGAGTCTTTGTATAAGCGGGGCCGTTCAGTGATCCAAACCGTCGATTTTAACGGTCTCCACTGTTCGCAGTGCATAGACAAAAATTGTAAACCATTCAATCGGTACCCAGGTAAAGAAACGGTTGAAAAAGAATGGATAGGATCTTCTGATATGGGGAAGTTAGGTTTATGACCATCCAAGGAACGTTTCGGATCACGGGACCATCGGTCCCACTTGTAATAAATGGAAGCCCAAACATAATATAGGATACTTACGGCTCGAGCATCGTTATAATACATCTTTGCCGTCAGCACGATAGTCAGCTAAGGCTTTATGTTCCCTCTTTCCAATATCTGACATGTGGGCCTATCATTCAATGGCCCACAGTTAAAAGCTCTAGAATCAAGCTGACAACCTAGCCAAACGAACAGCACAGTTGAAATGGACGGTAGAAGCAAACACCGGTAACGGCCAACGCTCGATAGGGACAAGTGATGGCTAGGATCATCTGATTAGTATGATTTGCAACTGTGGTAGATGGACGGTCGAGATCCCCCGTCCTACCTGCTTATTGTTTAGCTCGTGACGATGCATGCGAACCAGAAAGCTCCTACTATAGGTTCTAGGTACACGGGAATTTTAGTGTAATAGCCCTCAAATCTGTCTAATACAACGAAAAGTCCAATTTCTCATGAGGCTCATCTATTTTAGCCCCATATGAAAAATTGCAAACTTTTCAATTTCTCCGGCCTTAAAATGATCTTTTAAAATGGATGGACGGTGTGGATAAAACACATACAACACAGTAGGCCCCACAGAGTCCCTGCCAGGACCAATCAGTCCTGGCAGGGTAGGACGCAATCCACGTCCCTCCTATTGGAAGATCCTAACCGTTTAAACCAATGCTCTTTAAAAGTAACGGCTAAGAAAGCAATAAAACAAATGGAAATAGCCACGTAACTGATGGACAGGATATACAAAGATGGAATAACTATTAGATATCTCTGGTTCAAGATGATGCCCATCAGATCAATGGTCTGGATAGAAGAACCATGGTCCAGCTTGGTAAGACTGAGCACTACATTAATCTAGGCAGTTGGGATGCTATCTGCAATGATACTGCAGATGGGCCACCCACAAGCTCTCCAATACATGCGTGAGATAAAGGACTAGTGGGTCCATCATTGGACGTTCCTGAACCTAAAAACCATACTAGGGCATTAATGGGATGGGCCACATGTGCAGAGCTGGTTATCCTTCAACTCGACCTGACAAGTGAACTGGCTGGATACTCGCGCAAAGGGCCATAACAGCGGGCCCACCTCATTAAGAGCTGATATGGGTCTTCAAGGTGGGTAGGACCCTGATTGTAGGGCCCACCGTGATGTATCTGACTGCATCCATGCGGTCCATCCGTATTGAAAGCTAAAAAAATGAAACAGATCCAAATCCCAACGGACTATTAAAGGAAAAGTGTTAATTGATCATTAAAATTTTCGATGGATGGCAAATAAACATTCAATCCCAGCTGTTGATAAAGGAAAGGGTGGTGATTTGTGACCTTATCAACAGGTTAAACATTCCGATTGGAATCCAAGAAGTTTTTAATGGTGGAGATTCAATCACAACTGTTTCCTGTGGTGTGGTCCATCTAAATTTGGGTCAGCTTAATTTTTGGATTAATACCCTTAAATGAGCTGTCAAAATGGTTGAACAGTGTGGATTTAAGGTACATACATCACTGTAAGCCGGGTCCCACCCACCTCGGTTCCGCCGGAATCGGATTGCTTACTCCGCACGCTCTTATCAGTGCAGAGTAAACTGGTTGGGCCCACCTAGAATGTATGTGCTTTATCTATTCCGTCCATATTTTTTCCAGCTCATTTTAGTGGTTGAGCCCAAATTTAAGCATATCCAAATCTCAAGTGGGCCATACCACTGGAAAACAGTGGGAATAATGATTTCCACCGTTGAAACCTTCCCAGGCCCTACAGTGATGTTTATTTGTCATCCAAACTGTTCATAAGATCACATGGATATGGATGAAGGTAAAACACAAATATCAGCTTGATCCAAAACTTCTGTGTCCTCTGAGAATTTTTCAATAGTATACATTCAGTTCACACATTTCTTGTGGTGTGGTCCACTTTAGATTTTTATATGCTTCATTTTTTGGCACCATACCTAAAATTTTCTGTTAAGATGGATGGACTGGAGTGGATAAACTACATAAATCACTGTGGGCCCCACGGAGTTTACTCGGCACTGCTAGCGTGCGGAGTTACTCAGTACGCAATCCGCTTCCGGTTCCACCGGGGATCCACCGAAGCCGCGCCGGTCACACCTATGCCACAAAAGCATGTCTAGCTTGCATGTGATTGTAATAACTGATGATAGGATCCACTACGATGGAATAACTATTAGATATCCCTGGTCCCAAATGAGGTCCATCAGATCATCCGTTTGGATAAACGAGCCATGGTACAGCTTGTGAAGACAGCACATCATGAGGCAGATCCAAGGTTCGCCGGACAGCACATCATATATGGACCAAGTGATGTGTGAATTTTATCCACGCCGTCCATGTATTTTTTGAGATCATTTTAGTACATGAACCAAAATGAGGCAGATCCAATGTTCAACTGGACCACAAAGTGGGATTGAACACCCGCCATTAAAAACTTCTTGGGGGCATAAAAGTTTTGGACGAAGCTGACATTTGTATTCTCCCGTCATCTAGGTCTTTGTAACCTTATGAAAAGGTTGGATAGGCAAATAAACACTACGTTGGCCTCTAGGAAGGTTACAACGGTGGGCGTCGTTATCACTATTGCTTCTTGTAGTGTGGTATGCTTTAGCCTTGGATTTGCATGTTTTTTGTTCTTGTCACTTGAAATGATCCGAAAAAAATAGATAAACGGGAGTAGATAACACCCATATATCACAGTGGGCTCTACAGTCCTGCCAGGATTGATTTTCCTCTAGGTGGGGACAGGAAACAAACCATGTTAATCTAACATACTGCAGAATAATAAATGGAGATTCCATATTATAATTTTAAAGCCATATCTCATTAGGAAGATATTTTCAATACCCCTCATGTTGCCCTAGAAAATCTCTTGCTCTTCGTACCTTACACTTTTAGGAGAATCTTTCAATGGGATTAAGGTTTTCTCACATGTATTGATGAGGAGATCAAGACATATATTTATAAAAAAGAAGGCCAGAAAAGCTTACCTATCACACTTCTCCCTTTTAAGGTTTTCACACTGTAAGTTTTCATATCTAGCTTAATAACTGCGAATATGGACCACGGTTCAAACGTCCAGCCCAAACTTATTTGTAATGACGACAACTATAATCGGCCCACTGAATCACTCAATCTAAACAATACAATGATAATGATCTAAACCGATAATCATGTGTGGCCCACCTAATGGAGTCTTACAATCCGCACCCGGATATGCACGGTCCATAATAAAGTCCATCACATCATCAGTCTAGATGAACGAGCCATGGTCATGCCGGTCAAGACTCAGCACATGATGAATCCAGGGACTTTGGATTCGATAATGACCGGTCGAGTACTGGTCAGTGTTGGGAAAAGCTCCGTGGTCCCTCTCACAATGTGTTGGCACAATGTAATGTATCAAACGCCACGTGCCACCTTGTCCTGAACTTGGGACAGGCTTGGGTAAGTACCTAATCCGCTCCCTGTCAATACCGGGCGCGGATTTCCTGCAAAGCCTTGTGCAGGAAGTTTCTGGGAACCAAGGTGGGGCCCATAGTGATGTTTGTTGACACATCCACCCCATCCATTCGTTTTGGGAGCTTATTTTAGTAAGTGAGAACAAAAATGAATCGGATCCAAGACTCAAGTGGGCCGAAAACGTGAGGATTGAACGTCCACAATTGAAATATTTGTGGAGCCACAGGAGTTTCGAATCAGGATAATATTTGTGTTTCCAGTTCATCCCAGTAGTAGTGACGTTATGAACGGTATGGATGTCATATAAACATCACTATGGACCCCAGGGAGGTTTTAACGGTAGTAATTTACCTACCCACCTTTTCCTTTAGTGCGGCCAACTTGAGTCTTGAATCCGGTTCATTTTTGTTCTCACGTCCTAAAATGGGCTCCCAAAACAGATGGACGGGGTGGATTTATCAACGAACATCACTGTAGGCCCCACCTTGGTTCCTAGCGCAGAAACTTCCTACGGCATGGAACTCCGCGCCTGTCACTGCCACTACATTAAATACAGTTGTGCTAACATGGACCAATAAGCCAGAGCCAAACAATTTTTTTTTTTTTTCCTCCGAGCAAGAAGGTATCGTATGCAACCGTGGTGTTTCAATGCCTGCTGTTAAAAAAAATCTCGGGGGCAGTCAAAAGTTTTAGATAAACTGATCTTTGTCTTTTCCATTCATCCATGTCTACGTGAACTGATCAACAGGTTTGATACATTACATTGTGCCGTAGGAGGTTTTTAATGGTGGTCGTTTAATCACTATTATTTCTTGTGGTGTGGTTCACTTGAGATTTGGATTGACCTCATTTTTTGGCTCGTGCCCTATAATAAGCTGCCAAAATGGATGCACGGCATAAATAAAACCCATACATTATGGTGGAGCCTACAACTTTTCAAGTGCCAACCAGTATCCACGACGGGTCACCACCGAAGACGAGTTTAGGAGTGAATTAGCTGTTACTCAGATGACACCTTAGTGGTATTACCCTAACCATATGGGGCCAGCTTGATATTCTTTTTTGTATATCAACATTGTACATCTGTTTTTCTATCTCATTGTTTTGACACCAAAGAAGATCTAAATGTCAGGTGGACCATACCATTGTAAAAAGTGAGAAATAACCATTAAAAATGTTTTGTAGGCGACAAAAGTTTTGGATCAATTGGATCCTTGTATTTTCCCTTCATCAAGATATTCTTGACATCACCAACAGGTTGGATTGCAAATAAAAAGACTAAATCACCACTCCTTTGGTGTGGTCCACCTGGGATTTGGATCTACATGATTTTTGTGACCCAGTTATAAAATGGTCTCAAAATAGATGGACTGCGTTGATATATAACACATCATCAAGGTGGGCCTCATGGTAAGGTTAACACCTAATCGGCTCCCATCTCAGCACCTGGAATGAGATGCGGATTCCCCGCAAATGCCTTTCGCAGGAAGTTCCCACCTGGTCTACGGATTTCCCCCAAATGGTCTATGGGGATTGAACGGCCAATTGAAACATTCATATCGCCATTAAAGTTTTATATCAGGCTAAGTCTTTTGTTTTTTTCAGCTCATCCCAGTGGAAATGACCTTATAAACGGTTTGGATGGCATATAAACATTAAAGTGGACCTAGAAAGATTTCAATTGTCTGCATTTCTTTCCCCACTTTTCCCTCTCATGTGACCTCCTCGTGTTTTCTATCCGAGTAAATTTTCGTCTCATTTCCTAAAATAAATAGGAAAAACTGATGGATGGAGTGGATTTATCACAAATATCACAGTGGCCCCACTTAGCTTCCCAGCTCAGGAACCTCTGCAAAAGGCTTTCTCAGGAAATCCAAGTTCCCTAGAGGCTAGAATGCAATATGCAGTGGTTCATGTAGATGGCCACCCACAAACTTCCATACGTGCTAACATCATACATGTGTGAGATGAAGGACATAAATCAGGGGGCCCATCATTGGATGTTCTTGAACTTAAAAACCATTCTAGGACGTTGATCGGGTGCACCATTGGTTATCCTTCAACTCGTGGCTGCATGACGAGTGAACTGGCTGGATATTTGCATGAAGGGCCATTAACAGATTTGCATGAAGGGCCATTAACAGTGGGCCCACCTCGTAAACGGCTCAAATAGGTCACACCTATGCCCCATAACCATGTCTAGCTTGCATGTGCTCATAATGGCTGATGGATAGGATCCACTCTATGGAATAACTATTAGATTTTCCTGGCCCAAGATGAGGCCCATCAGACACCGGGCTGGATAAACGAGCCATGGTCCAGCTTTAGAAGACTGAGCACATCATGAGTCTTAAGTACTTGGAATGCTATCTGCAGTGGTTCCTGCAGATGGGCCACCCACAAGTTCATTTATGTGCTAATATCACACATCTATGAGATGAAGGACGTTAATCACTGGGCCCATCACTAGATGTTCCTAAACCTAAAAACCAAACTAGGCTATTCCTGGGCTGCGCCACATGTGCACTTGGTAACCCTTCAACTCAGCAGTGACCTGACAAGTGAACTGGCTGGATATTTGCATAAGGGGTTATTAAGAGTGGGCCCATCTCATAAAAGGCTCATATTTAGAAATTCATTTTCCTTCTATCAAGGAATGATACATTTCTTGAGGGAGGGGGCATTTGGCACATTTCTGCTAAACCTTTCCATAAACTCATTTTGCTTCGATGGTGGTAAAATGCATTTTTTAAGAGTGAAAGTAGGCTTTTCAATAAATAGTGTTTTCTGTAAATTCCCACAAAGAAAGGTTTAAGCAAACCGTCGGTTGCAAGTGAGTTTCATGGAAACAATGTTTCATTCCTCTCATTTCTGAAAATGCAAATAGTGTGTCTGTAGAGAGAGAGAGAGAGAGAGAGAGAGAGAGAGAGAGAGCTCAAGTAAGGTTGTAAATTAGTCAGCAGACCGATTGGGTAGCCAAACCTTACCCATTAGACTCGACCCAAGCCCGACCCGTTCATAGTATGGGTTTGGGTCCAACAACATACCCAAATGCTAAATAGGTCTAGATCTGGTTTCCTTTATATTAGGCTTGATCTGACCCGAACCCATTTAGTAAATGGACGGGTTTAGGTCTATGTTGAAAGGGACCCATCTAGTCCTGGACCCATCCAAACTCGATTTTAAACCTGTTAAAAATGCTTGCATACCAAATTTAGACCTAGACCCAGTAGATCTGACCCATTGATAAATGGGTCTGGGTGGATCTTCCTCTATTAGACCTAGACTTATTGATAAATGAGTCTGGTGTGACTTAGACCCGACCTAGACCTGCCCATTTAGTAAAAGGGTCTCGGTCCAAAATTTGGACCCGTAAATGGGCGGGTTTGGTTTTAGCTAAACCAGCCCCAAACCCGACCATTTACAGCCTTACTCTCGTGTCCAACAGGTTGGACCACAAATTATGGTTCACCCAAAAGGTTACTTCTAATTTAGTAAGTGCATGGACATCCACCCTGTTCAATATATTGGCCCCGCACAGGGAATAAGGTATGCAAAAAAAAAAATCAACCCTCTCCACTCACCAACTCGACAACATTGTTTGCTAAAGTGTGGCTCACTTGATGGGTGGATAGAGCAGATTTTTGGGCTAAGTGATCCTATGGACCAACTTATTAGAAGGAGTGGATGTCACTAGTTATTAGGTTGAGAGTTATCCACTTGGTGGACTGTATGTTATGGTCCAACCAGTTGGACTTGGGACCTTCTCTCTCTCTCTCTCACACACACACAGCAAAAAAATCTTCAACAATTCTAAAGATGACTAAAGTCTGTGAATCCTAATTTTCAGATAAAAAGTTTTTGACTCAAGGGTGGCCAATGATATTTTGGTGGCTGAAATGACTCAAATGCTCTTTTGCCTATTTTATTTTAAAAAGTGGTAGATTCCAGCATCGTGAGGCTCATGTGGTGTATGAATCATTCCAAACCATCCAATCAGTGCTCCCCACTACGATGATCAGACGCTCCAAAAATCAGTTGTTCCACTCATAAGGTGGCGACACATGAATTTGGAATTTTATGCTTTTTTTAACTATGATGTGGCCCACCGGAGAGTTTTAATCATTCTAATTTTTGTTGCCGCTTAATCACCATTGTGGAGTTTAACTGTTGGATGGGTTGGATCTCATACCCACCCTATGGGGGCACAATACTCCACTCCACCTTTCAGAGGCATAAAAAATAAATGAAAAGCATTCAGATCATTCCACCACCCAGCTGATAACCATTTTTGGCACTTTAAATTTGTCCACGATTTTTTTTTTTATATATAAAAAATCATAACTCTCGATTTTTTGCAGTTAAATGTTATATATATATATATATATATATATATATATATATATATATATATATAAAGAGAGAGAGAGAGAGAGAGAGAGAGAGAGAGATATGCTCCGTTGCATCATTTCTCACGAGAATTTGTGAGCATTTTTTAAAAACTCATTTAAAAAAACTTCATGCCCAACTTTTACTCTGGTCCAAAACTTTAGTTGGCCATGGCAAAAGGAAACAATTTCCTCCCTTAATTTGCTCTCAAGAAATAAATACCATCCATACCTGGATTGTTGATGAAAGGCTTCCCCGAAAATAATAGTACTGGACCGTAGCCTTGGGGCTACTTTGCAAATTTAGCCACAGTTCGTAATCTCAACCCTCCATCGTACCGTCATGTGGCAAAATTATGACTAATTGGATGATTAAATGGATCATGCCATGGCCCGAAATTGGACGGTCAGAAGTGAAGTGAGCAATGGTTAAATTACTGCTCGCAAAGTCCTTTGTCTTGTAGAATTGTTAAAATGGAAAAATTTCTCAACGGCAGGCAATCAATCTCGGGACCCACTTAGAAGAATGGTTCGAATCGACATTTATAGGCACCATTCATCACGGTGGCCCCAAGGAATTCCTTTTAGTGGTCCACATGACTCCGAACCGGGCCATCTTATGTTGAAAAAGGAAGCGGATTGCGTACTGAGTTAACTCTGCAAGGTCCACCGTGATTTATGTGTTTTATCCACTCCGTTCATCCATTTTGACAGATAATTGTATGAATTTAGAAAAAAAAAATTGAAGCATATAAAAAGCTTAAGTGGTCTACACCACAGGAAACAATGTGAATTGAGCATGTACCGTTGAAATATTCTTTGGGGCCACGGAAGTTTTGGGTCAAGCTGATATTTTTTTTCCCTTCATTAATGTCTGCCTGATCTTGTGAACAGGTTGGATGACAAATAAACATCACTGCAGGCCCTAGCAAGGTTTCAACTGTGGAAATCATTATACCCACTGTTTCCTGTGGTCTGGTCCACCTGAATTTTGGATATGGTTCAATTTTGATTTCAACCACTTAAATGATCTGAAAAAACGGATGGACGGTGTAGATAAACTACATACATTTACAGTAGGCCCAACTGAGTTTACTCAGTACGATAAGAGCGTCATGAGTAACTCAGTAGGCAATCCGATTTCGTCGAAAAAAGAGAATTTCGAGTCCTCGATCCGAAGTTATGAAAGAATTTCTAGTCCTCGATCCGAAGTTACGAAATATAAATCTGGTCATCAGCTTGTACAAGTGGGGCCATGCGTGGTTCGAAATCCAGACCATTTGTCCGTTGGGCCCAAAGAAAGCAAAACATTCTCCTTATGGACCCAAAAGGAGAAGTACTATATCAACGGTCCATGTTCAACCCGAAAAAGGCCAACATTGGTGGTGAGAATCTTCCAATGAGGTGTGCTAACTGTAGCCTCCCATTTTCTAGCGCCAAGCAAAAACTGCCACACATATTCCAATGCGACACGTGCCTTCATAGAGTAGTCGATCGTGAATGTTGAACGTCCATTTAGATAAGGTGGGCCTCACATTTACAAAGAGATGGATGGTTCTAAAATGATAAGCTGTTTAGATCTAGTCTGATTTTTAGGATAGGATGACATCAAGGCTGACTGGACGTCCCAAATCCTTCACACATGTGCTGCGTTCGTTCATGTAGAAGGAATTTGGTGTAAATAAGTAATAATTATTTACTTTGCTATTTCCTGCTGCATGTTGTTGACAGGTATGGTGGCGTGATGCCGGTACCATGTGCATGTGTGGCAAAAATGTGTGGGCCCCCACTATGATATTTGTGTTTTATGATCCATGCTATCTGCTAGATCATTTTCGGATAGGCCCAAAGCTCTAGTGGACCACACCACAGGAAGGAAGCAGTGAGAATAGTGACACCCATCAGTAAATTCACTATTTTCAATGGTGGGGGTCTACTTAAAACTTTGGATCTGCTTCATTTTTGGGCTCATGCCCTAAAATAATCTGAAAAAAAACAATGATTGAACGAAGTAGATATAACACGTGTATCATGGTGGGCCTATGGAGTTTTGGCTTAGAAACTGATTGGGAAAATCCTAGTTTTTAATGTGAAATCTCACCTCTTTTCCAAACAGCCAACGTTGATTTGGAATGCCATATTATAGGTAGTATTGAATTGCGTTAACACCATTATTACACAATGATCACATGTCTTGAATTACTTTATTTTTTTTCATTCAATCCCAAACTTGGTATAGAAATTTTCCTTCGGAAACCATGAAACTAGTGTTTGGTAGATGCTGGAATTGTAATCAACGGACCAAATTTCATAACTTATCCAGTCGCCTACCTTCATGTTCAACTAAGTGTCATGTGTAAAGGACATTAGATTGACAGCACGCATCAACATGATCCCCATAGAAGTAGTGGATTTCTAAATCCAACAAATCCCACTAGCTGGGATTGGAAGTTCAAATACCTACGTTAATCTAATTCTTCCCCTCCGTTCCAAATGCTGAGGGAATTTATTTTCCACCAAATGCAAATCAATGCACTTAATTTATCATACCAAACAGGCCTTTTAGATAATGATAGTTAACATGAACTCATTATGTATTAAAGATAGGAATGCCGTATAAAAGCTTATGCTTTGATTGAATTCAACATGAACTCATGATATATTGAAAGATAAGAGGCAATGTCGTATAAAATCTTAAGTGGGTTTTAGCAAAGAGTTAGCTAGCCTTTTTTGGATTTCAACAAAAACATAAGCATCCATGCAACATTGTCTCTAGAGAAAGAATTTTAATATAGAACTACTGTTAACTAAAGTAGGTTAACTATTTACATTTTATAAAGTTGATTGAAATCATCAACAGTGGCTACAATCATTCGATTTGCTTGTATTTAGTAATAGATTCCATCCAAAACTAGGTGAATAAGATGGATGGCCCATATTAGAGCTGCACATGAGCCAAGCTCGCTCGGCTTGGCTTGACTTGTAGGCCAATTTGGCTCGGCTCTCTCTCTCTCTCTTTATATATATATATATATATATATATATATATATATATATATATATATATATATATATATATATAAAACAAAACTTAACCCTATTCGACCCCAGCCACCCTCTTTCCTTTTCATTTCATTTTCATTCCCACCCAGCCCATCGCACCCTTCCCCGACCCTCTTCCTTATTCTCCCTTCCTCTTCCTCCCTCTCTCCCTCTCTCCGTTCCGTTCTGGCTTCCTCCCCGCATCGCACCCTGGAGCAAGCGCCCGACCCACACCGCACAACACCCGACAGAGAACGCCGAACGCCTAAGCATCCACTCGGACTACTTCATTCTTCCTAAACAATGAAACAGCCAAACAGGTAGGCTTGTGTGCATTTTTTTTTTCTTATTTTGGAATTATTTTGTTTAAAATAGAGATCACCCTAAAATGGGGGTTATTGGATTTGGGTTAGGTCAGCTGGTTGGGTTGAGTAGGGTTGGGTCGAGTCAGGTCAATGGGTTGGGTGGGATCAGGTCAGTGGGTCGGGTAGAGTTGGGTCAGTGGATTATGTCAAGTCAGGTCAGTGGATTGGGTCAAGTGAGGTCAGTAGGGTTGGGTTGGGTCAATGTGTCACGCCCCGAAATTCGGGACTCGAGTACAACAACCCAAAGCTCGAGTTCCAGGGTGTGAATTTAAAATTCGAGCATAGATTCCTTGAGACTCCATCCCACACATTATATATCTAAAATAAATCTCCAAATATAAAATCTCTTTTCCACTAATACCTTATTACATTGATTTTTTTTTAATAAAACTAAAATAAATCTATCATGATTGACGCTCGAGTATGATGAGACCCCCTGAATACTCTCATTTCCCTATGTCTTGTTCTTCCTGAAAACCTGTAAGAACTGTGGTGATTTTGGTGATCTAAAGCCCAGTGAGGTCATTTCCATCACAGGTAATATTCCAGTTAATAAGAGATAGGATGCGAATCATCAACGAATAGAATTGTATGAAATATACGAGGATAAGGTTATGATTGATACACTTTATAATTTATTATAAATGGAACATGATTATCATGATGTCATGTATGTTATGATACGTGTGAGAGTAATAAACGTCTAGGAACTCGTTGCCACTGAACATTAGGAACCTGTCGCAAATTAATCATTCTCACCTAACTGGTATAGCGAGGCGACAAATCAACCATGCACGCCAGTAGGCAAATAAATCATGCACCACTGACCCAACCGAGCAAATCAACCGTGCTCAATAAGTGAAACGACCAGAACTCGCTGCCACTGAACATTAGGAACCTGTCGCAAATCAACCATACTCACCTAACCAGTATAGCGAGGCGGCAAATCAACCATGCACGCCAGGAGTCAAATCAACCATGCTCCTGTTTTGTCGCAGTGTATAAATGTATGCACATGTCATGAGTTTATGGAAGCATTCATCAAGCACATAATGCAATTCATCATTCAATCAAATCACCATGCACGCATTAACTTCGTTAGGGGTCTCTTTATTCAAACTCTAGATGAGTGTCTATTAGGAAGTGTAATGACAATACTACGTAGAATTTGGATAAAGCTACAATTATCTAAGGTTGTACATCGTTGACATTGTAAGTATGTAGCGTAAGTCAATCGTATTCTTAAACTTTCGATTTATGCAACAAGAAAGAAAATTTGAGAAAAGGAATTAATAAGAAAGTAAATATAGAAAGAAGATTCTTGAGGATGGAAATAAAACTTGGATCCCTTACCTAAGATCAAGCATACGGCTCTAAACACAATTTAGAAAGAGGCCGAGAGATGGATCGTTACCTACGAACCATGTTGAAGGATAACATAGAAATTGAAAATCATACTTGGGAAGAAAACAAATTAAATGGAAGAGGCATTAACTAGAAATTTCTATGATGAATCACTCACCATAATATGACCGAACTTCTTGCTAAAACCTAACTCGAAATCATCAATGAGCTGACCCAATGAGTTGGCTCGTTAGTTAACTCAGCAACTACGTATTTCTTCTTCTCCTCCTCCTTTTTCTTCTTCTTCTTTCTTTCTTCTTCCTTCTTCTTTCTTCTTTCTTCTTTTCTTCCTTGGCTGGAACACAACTCCAGCAGTAGATTGTGGCCGACCCTCTCTCTCTCTCTCTCTCTCTCTCTCTCTCTCTCTCTCTCTCTCGTCCTGCTCCACTCTTTCTCTCTCTTTCTTTCTCGAAATTGCATCCTTCTCTTGACAGGTGGGGGTTCTTATAAGACAGCACGAACCGACTCAGCGTCGGATCCGCGCTCGCACAGCCGTGCACAAGGATTTCCCAATGTCTTGATCGATCATTGTGTCACTGTTTGACATCCGATCAACTAAAAATTTCAGGTGTTAATTCTGTTGGGGTTAGGAGCCCCGCAACAGAAGCAATCAATGCAGGCGAGGAACACACCACAATGGCAATCAACAAGCAAATCACCACACACAAGAAGGCAATCCGATTTTTACGTGAAAAAATCCCTCACGGGTAAAAAACCACGGCACAAAGTGACACCAATCAACTATGATATCAAAAGTTACAAGAGATTACAAAAGAAAACCCTGGTTTTCAACCCACAAGAGAAATCCCAAGCTACCCAAAGTTAATTCTCACATGAGAAGGACAAACACAACCCTTTCCCTCATCCTAGAGAACTCCAAGCTTCCTCCTAGCTCTTTCTCTCACCCTAGAACTCTCTCAATCCCTTGGCCCACAGGTGGTAACCCTAATCTCGGATTAGATCCCCTTAAATAGGGAAAAATCGGAATTAGAAACTCCTTGCGCAACAAACCGCGTGAGAAACCTAGTCCAAAAAGGAAACTACCGACCAGTCGGCTGGCCGGATGGCCCAAAAACGTTCCAGCAATACCTGTTGTCTTAATCCAAATTGACCAACCGGTCGGTGGTCTTCATGCTTGAAGAGTAGAGGCGTCCAATCCCAACAAATTCATGTGGGTGTGGTCCATCTAATAGACGTGTTGGATTTCCAGATCGAGCTTCCCAACAGATCAGACGACCATGAGAAAAAAAAATGAAGAAAACTGTTTTCTCCCACCTTCTTGCGTTCCAAGGTAAACGAATGGATGGCTGGATGGATGAGATTTATTCTCATCAGCGGTCGGTTTTGGTAGTAGGAGACCCCACCCAAAAAAAATCCCGAAAGAATCCTAGTTGGAACGGATGACAGTTGCATTGTTTCTGATTTTTATAAAATCTTCCCACGCAAGGTTTCTTGTACTAGATCTTGTACTGTTGTCTATCTATGCCTGGTCGAAACTCTCCCGCACCAGATGGATGATTTGGATTGATGATGTGGGACCCACCTGGTGATCAAGTGGAGGCCGATCGTTGGCAGTGAGCGGATGCTGTAACAGCGTCCACTGTTACAGTCGTATGAAAATCTATTTCCAGAGTTTCCTTGCGCCGCACGCCCTAGCACCGGTGGGGTCCACTGATGAACGTTGGAGATCATGGGTGGGGCCCACAATAGAGACGGTGAAAGTCGGTCCATCGGTCACGCGGATGCTGTTGCAGCAGGCACTATAACAGCGTCCGAAGAAGAAGCCGCTGTTTTTTTTTCTTTTTTTCTTTTTTTTTTTGTTTTTTTTCGTTACGTGCGCTGCAGTAATGGGATTTCGTACTGAGCTTTAATAAGTGGGGTCCACCCACAGTGGACTAAAATCATTTCCTCCATCCATTAGGGTGACAACATAATTTTAATCGTCGACGAGAAAAATGAGGCAGATCTGAGTTAAGGTGGCCCACTTATGGCCCGATTTTTTATTAAGGCATTTGTAGGATGGTCTGAGGGCTGAAATTTGATGTGTACGGTTAAATTGTGTCCTAGAACTAGTGTATAGAGTTTTGTGCAAAAATAATCATCAAAAATCATGATACTTAAAAATGGCCATTTTATTTAAGTTTAACAATGGTATTTTCATAATTATTGTAAATTTGTGAGTTTTGTAAAATCTAATACTTCTACGTTATTCTAGGGTTTATTCTAAGCAACTTTAATAAAGGGACCATGCCCTAAATCCTTATGGATTATTTATTATTAATTTATCAATATTAAAAGTTAATTAAGTTATTAAATAATTAATTAAATTAAGATTTAAATGATTCCAAGAACTTTGGGTGTTAGAAACATGTCTGAACAGATTCATAGGGCTGAAAAATAAATGATCTAAGCATATGCCTGATGATGGACAATGTGTACAGATCAGATTTATGGACAGACATGTGTACAAGATGATGTGGAGACCGTATGGCGGATTTAAGTTGATCGCGTAGTTCGAAATCGAAGTGGCCGGTTAGATATTCCAATCTAGCAACGACAAATCATTCTAATGATCAGTCTATTACTTAACTAAGTATACTAATTTTTCAGAGGTCTTAAAAGTTGTCGGAATACATATAAGAGTATATGTTCGCTCGCCTCAAGTGCAAGGCTGCGATGTAGTAATAATCTCGGTAAGACTGAAGTCGATCCATAGGGAAGGAGGTAACCAATTCCAACTATCCTAATAACTAGAATCAAAGAGGTTTGTGAAATTGGTTTTGATCATAAAATAGAAAATCTGATAATGGAAAGGTAACTAGAGCATCAAGGATCCACTTATAGCTCTCCTTAGATGCATAATTCGATATGGTTTCTCACTTTCTCAACTAAAATCAAAATTAAGTCCTATCTAGCCGGATGATAGAGCGGTTATATTATCAAATCAATCTGTCATATGTGTTGTTCATCAACATGATTCCCTCAATTAAAGTTAGGACTTGAGCACACTCAATTGCATAGGTCAATCCTAATTCCAATAGATTGAGATCATAACCATAATAATCATCAAACCTTGTCACAAGACTTAACTATATTATGATTTGAACTTCATTCAAATCATATAAACAATCAACACAATATTCAGATTTTAGAACAAAAAGGTAGAACTTTGGTTTGAAGCTCCCACATGAGGATCAAAGGTCTAGAGCGTGTTGAATCCAATTCCTCGAAGCATACAGGTCTAAAATCATTCAAGAACAATTAAGAACTTAAGCAATTCTTCTAAACATCCATGAGCCATCATAAGATTAAGAGAAAAACGACTTAGAACTTTATTCAAACTTCAAACCATTGTTCTTCACTAAAAATCCAATTTGAAGCTAATAAAACGAATTAAAACATCTAGGTAAACTATAAGTTTCACATCTTAGCTCTAGCTAAGAGGTTAGCTAATGAAAAGCATAAAAACAAATTAGAAGTAGAACTAGAAAAGAAAGAAAAACTAGCTAGAGGAGGCTAGGAAGCCTCCTATGACTTGAACTCCTTGCTCCCTACGTCCTTGCTTGATTTGGAATAGAAGAGAGCAGCACCTCCTTTTATAATACAGCAAGACTACCACAACATAATAGATTTTGTTTCGCTTCGTACGGCTTAACCAATGGTCGGATTACCTTCAAATTTAATTTGTAACTTCCTTGTAATGTGATATTACTCATAGATGATTTAGATTTTCAAAATTATCTTCTGAATGGGCCCACCAATCAGATCAGCGACCGCCTCTCAAAATCACGCAATTCGAGTACCTTCAGAACCAGTCATTTTGCTTTCAACGCTACGGAGTGTACAGAGGTCGGATTGATCTCAAATTTTGAACATTGGTAGAAAACTTCCTCCTCTACATGATAGATGGATTAAATTGTCTAAAAAGATTCCAGAATATAGTCCAAAAATTAAAACACTTAGGGCTTTTTATAAAATCTGCGCAGTTGGATCTTTCTGGATGGTCCATCTTTCTTCAACCGGTACGATCAAACCACACATTC
Source organism: Liriodendron chinense (assembly GCA_003013855.2). NCBI lineage: Eukaryota > Viridiplantae > Streptophyta > Magnoliopsida > Magnoliales > Magnoliaceae > Liriodendron > Liriodendron chinense. Next base: position 818,809 of record ML058327.1, on the reverse strand, counting down.
TTTTAATCTGAAACTTTGTGGTTATTCATATATGGATGTGGTCTAGAAGATAGTCAAAGTAGATTCTTCATATCATCAATGATGGGGCACCTGGACCGGCCCAGAGTGGAGTAGGCGGAATCTGAAACTTTCTAAACAGTTTGTATTGTTTTGGCCACCACGGTCAATCCGTAGCTCCGATCGACATGAAACCACTTGGGTTATTTCGGCATCGAGCTCCTTTTCGACATAGATATGTTAGATTTTCAAATATCATTAATATGGGCCCTAAAAACTGGGCCGAAAAATAAAAAATGGGACTGCCTCTGTTTCAAATCTGGATCCTGAAAGTGCAAGTCCGACCGGTCGGCCGACCGGCCGCCCAGTCCATCCGGCCGGTCGGACCACAGGTCGGCCTTCATAATATATGTCCAGAGAATTTGCTGTTTCTAGAGGGTTTGGCCGGCCGGTCGGTGGCTGTGGCCGGCCGGCCGGTCAAGCTGTAAATTGTGACTTTTTTACACTTTTCTTCCTCCATTGCATTGCATCTTTCCTCCATCTCATATCCTTTATATCTTTGATCTTCAAGGCATACAAAGTGACTCTTTTAACCATGAATTGGTGAAGTCTCCCTCTCATTCCTACAATCACAAATCCACGCATTAGATTAGTCTTTAAATCATGATAACCATGCATAATGAGTGATGAATTAGGGTTAGAATATACACAATTAAGGGCTCAACAGTGTACACATGTGTGTATGCATGTGAACAACACGGCCTAGCATTTAATTTCTTACGTGTGAATATGAACTCGTGTACTTACTCGTGTGTCCAAATTTTCGGGGTATTACAAGTGGGTCGGGTAGGATTTGTTTATAAATTGTTTTTAATTATTTATAATTGTTTAAATTTGAATTATTTATAATTGTTTAAATTTAAATTATTTATAATTATTTAAATTTAAATTGTTTATAATTGTTTATAATTATGATTTGTTTAGAAGTTTTATATAATTGTTTATATTAGTTTGTAGTTGTACACTTCTATTAAAAAAAATACAAAGCTCGCTCGACTTGACTAGCAAGCCAAGCTCAAGTGACTGTTTTGAGCTTGATGCTTAAGTCAACCCGAGCTCAAGCTCAGTGAGTCACTGATCAAGCCAAGCTCGAGCAGGGCTAAGTTCAGCTTGAGCTCGGCTCTTGTGCAGCTCTAGTCCAGATTGATACATCACTTAGAGACATGCATTGGGGAGTTTGGCTCTGTATTAATTCTACCTAGAGGTAGCAATGGGTCGGGTCAGCTCGAGTTCGAGTCGGGTCAAGTTCAGGTTGAGTCGTTTCCACCTCAACCCTAACCCGACCCAAATTGAATTCGGGTTGGATTTTCCCAACCCAAATTAAACCGGGTCGGGTCGGGTTGACCCGCATTTTAATGATCAACTAACCAATTTGTAGATTAAACTAGATGCATATAACACTAGCATTCAATTGAAAATCAAACCATTTATGTTTAATAGGTACGTAAGTGCCTATATGTAAAAAAAGAAAAAAAAGAAAAAAAAAAGGAGACTTTTTATAGAGTATTTTTATTACGCAAATATTGAAAGAGAAAAATAAATGGAGAATGGAGTGCAGATTTAAAGCATACTTCTTTAGGCATCAACGCCGTTGGAGTTATGGGATGATGCTACAAACACGTCGATGCTTATCGTCTCATCAATATCATTATCAATCAGTTTATCTATTTTGAAAAAGAAAAATAATAATTTATTTCATTCATTAACAAAAGATCAAATAAAATTAATTTTGGTAATGAAATTAGTTACCTTCTGACCCATACAACCAATCTCTTGTACATATTAATGCTCCAACATTTTCTGATGTAAGAACATTTCGAGTTTGATCAAGGACCTTTCCTCCGATGCTAAATGCTTACTCAAAAGCAACAATTGAAATAGGAATAACCAATATATCTCGAGCCATCGCAGCAAGTTGAGGGTAACGATATTAATTGCGCTTCCAATCTTTTAAAATATTAAAGTCTTTTTGTTCCCAAAGAGGCTCGTCCAAATACAAATCTAACTCTGATTTTGACTTTGTGGACTTAGAAAAATTCTTAAATTCCTACATTATATATCAATAAAATATGTATTAGTTAAATGAAGATATAAATGCATTAAATTATAAGGAACATGAAAGGTAATCTTTTAAATAAAATACCTGTAGTGGATCAGTAAAGCTACTCAAACTGGCACTCAAAGTTAAGGGAACGTCCTATGTACTTGATGGGGCTGTTGAAGAGTGATGTGCATATTCTTTATAAAGTTCATCTAACTTCTTACAAATGCGTGATATATATGACTTAGCATCATCAATGCCATAAAGCTTGATGTAACAATACTCAACTAGCTTCATCTTATATCAAGAATCAAGAACAATAGCAATAGCAAATAGAATATTATAATCATCTCAATATTTATCAAACTTGTCCCTCATCTGCCATGCAATCGTTTTAATAAATTCACGTGAACTTTGCATCCCTTCACTAATGCACATTTCAATTTGCCATACGCCATAAAAATATAAATTTTTCGTTGGATATTTGGTTCCCGAAAATAAATTTATAACATCATAAAAAATCTTCAAGAATTTTACAATTTCTTCAATGACCATTCACTCCATGTTACTAGGACAATATGTATAATTTGCATCACACAACTTCAAATGACATATTGCTTTGCAATGTGTAATTGCGCTCTCCAACATTAAATATGTTGAATTCCACCTGGTTGGTACATCTTGATGTAATCACATTTTACTTTGAGAAGAAAATTGTTTAAAACATTCATCAAACTTTTTTTCCTTAATTGGTTGCCTTACTTTCCTAGTTTGTACAAATTTTTCAATAACTTCAATATCATCATTATCACTATCCAGTGAAACTGACATGATTAGACCACTGCAAGGTAAATTAAAATCCATTGTTAAAAGCTATACATTTTCGCAATAATAAAACTAACATTTGAATGAACTTCATGACACACTAACAAATGGTGTGTGTTGAGGGAAAACTGAGACTTTACAACCCTACATTTTAAACTTTACAATCCAAGCCACACAAAAATTTAATCTTAACATGTTATTTTCATTCACACCTCACCCATAACAATATACTTCATTTAAATTCCAAATGAAAAATTGTTTCTAAAGAAAATATGTAATAGCATATGAGATCCCATGACATATGATATTATTTCAATTCTAAAACTTAAATTAATATATGTAATTCATTTTACCATAAGTTCAACAAATGGCGGAGTTAAATGAAAACGAAAAACAAGATATAAGGAGGAAAGCTTGAAAAGTGTAAAGCTCACTTCAAGTAAAGCTCCTATCTCTTAAACCAACTAAAAAGGAAACGTTTAGGAAATCCTCAATTTCCTACAATTAAGATATTTCAATTTATAATCAAATTCCTACTCTAATAGAATTTTAGTCTAGAAAGATTTATATAAATAGAACCAACTCTCCTCTCTAATCTGAGATGACTTGACCATGGTTTACCCAGCGACATGTCCAAAGAATTCACCATTGAATAGGCAGAATATAAAACCTCTGTTTGTGACAATTAAAAAGAACAACAATGACTTACCAAATGACAGATAGAACCATCATAGCTTGAAGAGACAAATCTAACCACACGAATAATTCAAGGATGCGAAAGTTTATTCCAATCAACATGCTCAAGCATATAAGTAGCCTTTACAAAATGAATATATATTAATATTAATTATTCATGTGAACATCAAGGTATTTGAGCTAAGCACAAGTTAAACATGTCGATTTATGTAATCAATAGGTATAATCAACTCAAGTATAAACTAAGCATGTTTCAATTCATATAATGACTAAGCATGCTATTAGCATAAACCATTTAACAACAATTATTAAAATAAAAGCTATTACTCAACCAACAAATGGGTGGAAACCCAAGAGTCCTAGAGATGGTGCAATCCTAATGAGCAGACTTGATGTCTGATTCAGATTCAATTCCCCAACAACTAGATCAAGATACTAAACTTGGGATGGATTCAATCCACCAGGTAGGCTTTTGGTTTGGGGGAAACCGACAAGTTGGATGCTCCAACGGCTGAGATTGCTACCTAAAATGGCCAACGACCAAATGGTTGGCCCAGTGATGCCTGCACCACAGCGATGGCTATCCCGACTCGATTTTGGAAGCGTGAACAACACCCACTCGGTTTGCTTCTACCGGAACTTGCTTGGGTCGGAACCACCCAGCAACTAGGCCCAACGACTAGCCCAAAGCTTGCTGGAACCACGACGACAGACGGAGGGAGGATCCTTCCCTAGAATTGGGGTTAAACAACCCTCTCTCTCTCTCTCTCTCTCTCTCTCTCTCTCTCTGTGTGTGTGTGTGTGTGTGTGTGTGTGTGTGTGTGTGTGTCATTCTCTTCTCTCCCCCCACACTCCTTCCGGTTTGGGCAGAGGTGGTAGGAGACGGAAGCCTACCACGAGAAGGGCTGAATGCGAGGCCTCACCTTATCCGCTGCTTACCCTAAAATGAATGGCTGGGATTTGTTGAACAGACGGCTATGATTACGAGAGAAAAGATTTCTCAGATTTGCAAGCTATTAGGCAGAAACGAAACTACCATTTTCAGGAAAATTCTCCTACACATCTCACTTTGCACCAGAAATTGTGCGCACGCACGAGTGTATTCACATGTGGTGATGATTGGATTCTGGTAGGAATCAAAGGTCCTATATGATGGACAACTCAGATTGTTGAGGTGGTCCGTGATGGTGGGCCACAAAGGCACGCACAGACACTCGTCCCTTAAAAACGCTCGGAGGTGGGAGAAACAGAAAGGAAGGAGGAAACCTTCCTCTCTCGGGAAGTTATCGGGGTAGCACCCAATTGGTTGAGGCCTAGGTCTGGTGCACCTCCACCAGTGAACATGCATGCACTGGAAGTGGGGCCACAAGGCTTCATCTGTGAGATCTACTTGGTCTATATGTTTTTCCAAACTTCATCAGGACATGAGTTTCCAATATAAGTCAGATCCAAACTTTAGGTGGGCCACAGGTCAAAGAAAGGGAAAGTTTACGTTTCGGGTAAACAGCCGCACTCGACACTTTATGCCTGGACTTTAACCTCCGATCAAGAGTTTTAACATGAGGTCCTGGCAGGTATCAACTTAGATTCGACTCCTAGACATGATGGAAAGTTTAGATCATCTAACGATGGCCCACACCGATCACAATCAAGGGATAACTAGACTGCTGAAAACACAAAACTTATTTCAACATCCCAACTTCAGCTTCTCACTGCAGACCGTGCAATGAATAGAAGCGAGGGCCACTTCCTGGGGTTTTGTCATACCTATGCATTGGACATGATGGACGGCTCAGATCAAACACATGGCCACAAATGGTGGGCCACACCAAGCAGAAATGTACACTGTCCGTTTAATCAGCTCAAGGCTAGAAAAGGAGAGAGAAAATCTCTCTTTTTAGAAAATAGTCCGACGAGCTAATTGCTTGTGACCCCGGCCACAAGGATATCCCTGTGGCCGGCGCTGTGTGGGATACACAGGGATGTCCGTGACAAATCCACTACGTCCATCTATTTTGGAAGACCACGGTAGGACATGATTTTAAAAATAATGTAGATGCAAAACTCAGATGGGCCATACCACACGAAACAGCGGGTATTGAACACTTAGCGGTGATAAAAGTTTTACATCAAGATGATACTTTTTCATACAGTTTATCTGAGTGTTAATAATTCTTTGAACGGTTTAGATGGCACATAAACATCATGGTCAACTCCAAGAAGGTTTCAACGGTGGACGTTGGTGTTCCCACTGTTTTGTTGGTGCGGTCCACCCGAGTTTTGAATCTGCCTAATTTTTAGAATCTTGTCCTATTTTTATCTTTAAAAACATATGGACATAGTGGATTTGTCACGGACATCCCTGTGGAAGTTCAATCTCCATTGTTTTCCTATGGTGTGGTCCACCTTACATTTATGTCTCATTTTTTGGCTAGTACTTTAAAATCAGATGGAAAAAATGGATGGACATGCTGGATAAAAAAAAAAAAACATCATAGTGGGATCCACAAAGCTTTGAAACCATCCTTCTGCTACGACTAGCAGATCCACGCCCTCTAGCTACGTCCTGGCGAAAGTGGATTAGGTGAGACCCCGACCTCACCTAAGACAGTGCGGCCTTTACCGTGGGCTCATCTTTTATATATTTATTATGTATCAACACCATCCATCTGTTTTTCAAAACCAATAAAAATGGGGCCTACTTTCATCAGAAATGAAATCTACTCCGTCCATCATTTAGCAGGGTGTGTGAAATCTACTTAACCCCTATATGATTCGGGTCGGGTCGGGTCGGGTCGAGTCACCTTTAGCCGTAACCCGACTCATCGGGTCAACCCAAAAATTGAATTCGGTCAAATTTTCCCTAAACTAGAAAAAACCAGGTCGGGTTGAATTTTGCTCGGTCTAATTTCTACCTCATCAGCTCCCTCTACCCAAAGCAATCCAAATTCGCCTTTGACCAAGATCAAGTCAAACCTAGTTTCTTTCCTTGATGCATGGGCAAACATCGCATGCCAACACACGTGGAAACGAGGAACACATTTACCAGATCAGAACTGTTCATCATGCAATCTCCCTTTCATATAGGCCATTTCTGTTCTTAGAATTCGGAACTCGGTCAATTTCTCTGAACTGCTGCTTAGTTTGAGACGTGGAATCCACCCATTAGGGTCGCCTGATGAGTTTCTCCCAACTTACACTCGAGTTCTTCATTCCCACGTGTGAGGTCATTGTACTTACCATCTGTTTCTTTTTTATTTTAGTGAAGTTGAACTAGGCCTGGCAACGGGTCGTGTTGAACTGTGTGTGTCATGTGTAATGTTTGTGTTGTGTAAAAAATTTGCTCACCCAAACTCGGCCCGTTAACTAATAGGTCGAAATTTAGAAATCCAAACCCATTCGTTAATTTAACGGATTACCCATAACCTGACCTGTTTAACCCGTTAGGCCAGTTTACTCATCAGATGGCCACATCGTTGCTGAGGACAACTGACATTCTAACCCAACATACAGCTGTGGTCCACCTAGTGGGACCATTCTATCACCAGAAACAATAGGATTCACTAGTGAGACAAGGAGGAATCACCTGTACGTTGCAATATTGCATATGATGGAGTGCCAAGGTTCATAGGTGGGCCATAGTTTGGTGATCTAGACCATTATGTTAACGGGTTAAACGGGTTTGTAGGTGAAATACTGATCAGACCCATAATGTTAACGGGTCAACCCGTTAGTGACCCGACACAATAAGGCTGGACACGAACACTGGTTTTTCTTGCAGGTTTCATGCGGGTTAACGAGTCGTGTGGAATTTTGCCAGGCCTAAGTTGGACCATTGTAATAGGGACCGAAGTCCTGTGCAACAACTGTTTTACACTGTGCGTAAAATACGTACCCAAGCTCTGTGAGGCCCACCATGTTGTGTTTGTTAACATCCACTCCTTCCATCTTGTGCACCTCCTCATGGGGCTCAGACAGGTACTACCCCCACGAGGATGCAGAGGAGACGGACGCCTACATGGCGCGTCACCATTGTCCGGTGCAGCGAGTTCCACACCTCGGTATTTAGTGAGATGTGACGAGTCTGACAAATCTGTGTCAGCCCTGAGGTGTGGGACCAGCTGCGCTGGCCAATGACAACATGCCACGTAGGCATCCGTCTCCTTATGCGTCCTGGTGGGGGTAGTATGTCACGCCCCGAAATTTGGGACTCGAGTACAACAACCCAAAGCCCGAGTTCCAGGGTGTGAATTTAAAATTTGAGTATAGATTTCTTGAGATTCCATTCCACACATTATATATCTAAAATAAATCCCCAAATATAAAATCTCTTTTCCACTAATGCCTTATTACATTGAATTTTTACAAAACTTAAATAAATCTAGCACGATTGACGCTCGAGAAGGATGAGACCCCCTGAATACTCTCATTTGCCTATGTCTTGTTCTTCTTGAAAACCTTCAAGAACTGTGGTGATTTTGGTGAGCTAAAAGCTTAGTGAGGTCATTTCCATCACAAGTAATATTTCATTTAATAAGAGATAGGATGTTAATCATCAACGGATAGAATTGTATGAAATATACGAAAATGAGGTTATGATTGATATACTTTATGATTTATTATAAATAGAACATGATTATCATGATGTCATGTATGTTATGAAATAGGTGAGAGCAATAAACGTCTAGGAACTCACTGCCACTAAACATTAGGAACCTTTCGCAAATCAACCATGCTCACCTAACCGGTACAGCGAGACGGCAAATCAACCATGCACGCCAATGGGCAAATCAACCATGCTTAATAAGTGAAACGACCAGAACTCGCTGCCACTGAACATTAGAAACCTGTCGCAAATCAACCATGCTCACCCAACCGGTACAGCGAGGCGGAAAATCAACCATGCACGCCTGGAGTCAAATCAACCATGCTCCTATTCTGTCGTAGTGTATAAAAGATGTATATGAATGTCATGAGTTATAGAAACACTCTTCAAGCATACGATGCATATCAAATTCAATTCCAATCACACAATGCATGTGTTTACCTTCATTCAAGTAATTCTTTATCTAAATATTTAGTTTGTTGTAAATTAAAGAAATTGAGAAGATGGTCGTGTAAGGTAACCTATGTAAAGTTTGTCTAACATCTTGATATGTACAACTAGAGAGGGTAATTTGAAAAAAACATCAAGAATGAACAATTATGAGATGATATTTAAGAACAGATATTGGAGTTGGGTCCCATACCTAAGATCCCCTTACAAACGACAGGGAAGAATAAAGACAATATCAAAAGACTTGATTAAGGAAGTGAGTTAGAAAACGGATTCCTTACCCAAAATCCAATTGTTAAACAACAGAAAAAGGAAACAAGACTTGGAATATAACGATAAGAGAATCAAGAAAAATCAACTAGAAAATCGTGAGATGAATCACTCACAGTCTGCCATAGATTGCTACCTTACTAGACCCGACTATAGATTGAATTGAGTATCAGACCCGACTATAGATTGAATTGAGTCCGACTCGGCTATGACTCAGTGAGTCAACTCAGTCGCTCTTCTTCTTTCTTCTTTCTTCTTTCTTCTTCTTTCTTTCTTCTTTCTTCTTCTTTTCTTCTCTTTCTTCTTTTCTTCTTCTTTCTTTTTGCCTGGGACGTTGCCCCAGCAACAACAAGCAGCAGCAACAGCAATGTGGGAGCTGCTCTCATTCTCTCTCTCATGTCACATCTCCTCTCTCTTTCTCCAACGCTCTCTCTCTCTCTCTCTAGTTTCTAGGAGTAGTAGGATGCGGCCAGGGAGGTCTTATAGCCTCATCAGTCGGTGGTTAGGCGGTGGGTGTAGAGAAGTGTTGGTTCTTGGTTTGAGTTGAAGATGGACTCAATTTCAGGGACTCTTTTAAACATGCAGGACGTTGGGAAGCTAGGTGGGGTCCACACGACCCTAGTTTAGCTGATATTGGATGTCCATGCAAGGCACAAACCTGGATCTTGACAATCTTGGGTTTGAACGGTGGGTTAAAGTGGGCCACACGATCGATATATGATAACAAGACTTGAGATGATGGGGTTTATGTGTGACGCCGTTGAGCGTCCAAGTCTGCAGCGGGCGCTGCTGTCACAACGTCAAAGAAGAAGAAGAGTCTTCTCACTACTCCGCCGGTCCGCACGGTCAAACGCGTGACACACGCTCGTAATGTATGTGGGTCCCACCATGATGCATGGGACAAATCCAGTCCATTCATCAGGTAGTCCACAAAATTTTAGGTCATGACACTAAAAATGAGCCAGTTCCGAGGTTAGATGGCCCACTTATGGCCCGATTTCTGATTAGGGTATTTGTAGAATGATTGGAGGGTTGAAATTTAACGTGTATGGTTAAAACATGCCCCTAAACTATTATATAAAGTTTTGCATGAAACAGATCGTAAAAAACTGACATACTTAAAATCGTCAATTTAACTTAAGTTTAACTAATGGCATTTTCGTAATTATTGTAAATTTATGAGTTTTGTGAAATCTGACACTTTTATGTTATTATAGGGTTTATTCTAAACGACTTTAATAAATGGACCATACTAAAATTCCCTACGAATTATTTAATATCAATTTATCAATATTAAAGTTATTTAATTTATTAAATAATTAACTAAATTATAATTCAAATTATTCTAAAATCCTAGAGTGTTATAAACACGCCTGAGGAGGTTCATTGAGTTGGAAAATCAATGATCTAAGCATATGCCTGGTGATAGACAAGATGTACGGATCATATTTATGGACAGACATGTGTACAGGACGATGTGAAGATCGTACGATGTGTTTACGTTGATCGCGTAATTCAAGATCGAAACGGACAGCTAGATATTTTAATCTAATAATGACAGATCATTCTAACGGTTAGTTTATTGACTTAATTAAGTATACAAAGTTTCTAAGCGGCCTAAAAGTGTCGGAATACGTACAAAAGTGTATACATGTGTGTATGCATGTGAACAACACGGCCTAAAACTTAATTTCTCACGTGTGAACAGGCACAAGTGTACTTACTCGTGCGCTCAAATTTTTGAGGTATTACATAGTACCTAATCCAAGCCCCTCCTCATGTTCACCTTATAGACAGAAAATCAACTCAATCCAAAACTCTGGTGACCCGCACCATAAAGAACAATGTAAAATCATTACTTAAACCTCGAGTTCACATGGATTGAGTTTTGGATCAGACTGGTTTATGGGGCGCTATCCATATTGATGAGATCAGATGGAAAATACACGCCATGATAGCCCCACACATAATCTACCATTGGCGTCCTCTCCCAATGGCTCCCTGTTGTGTGGCCCACCTTGTGGATTGGGTTGATGGACAGTGTGAGTTTCACAAATACAAAACATGGTGGGGCTCATTGAGCTCCATGCTATACCGTGCGTGCAATAGGTGTCATAGAGGATTCTGGTTGGATTTGGATGGTTTTGATTGATAAAGAAACGCCTATATATGGTGGACAAGTTACTACCATTGAAATTATGTAAGTAGGCATTTTCATGAGCCTCTTATTATCTCTCTCTCTCTCTCTCTCTCTCTCTCTCTCTCTCTCTCAATTAAGAATAAATAGGCCGTACATGGCATTGGCCATCAAGGTAGCAGAATGAACAGTTTTGGATGGGTCGAAATGGCATATGGTGTGGCATACACAATGAAAATATGTGCCCTTAGTATATTGTATGCAACACCTCACCCCAAGAGGTTGCATTCAAATGGGTTTCTCCCTCTTTGAGAAAGGCGTTGAGCTAACGTGGGGAATCCAATGATGGATAGGATTCCTCCATGACCATCACCTAACAAAAGGCTATGAAATTCCCCATCATCCAGAAGGTGTGATGGGCAAGAAGACTCAAACGCAGCGTCTTTATACACCTAACAAAAGGCCATGAAATTCCCCCCATCTAGAAGGTGTGATGGGGTAGAAGACTCTAAGCACAGCAGCCATTCTCATCCACTCTAGCAACCTCTTTACTCTCATATCTCACCCCTTAACATCGCATAGAGATTCAAAGAAAGAAGTTTCTTACATGTGGTATCAAATCCTGTCCATACGACAATTTATCAATAAGACGTGGCTCATCATCAATGAGATAAGTGGTTGTGATCATGGCGAATCGTGAATGATTTTTATATGGTTGTGTTGAAATGAGGTTAATTGACAAGGATCTATTGGGAAAGAAATGCACTGAGCCCTTACATGGACCTGGCCAATTTATGGGCTAAAGGAGTGGGGCCTAACCACATGTTGTGACATGGCATGCAACATATGCTAGACCCTACTTGCAACAGTCCATGGCCAGTAATCATCTCTTTTCATTGCCACATAATGGCTGTGTGATTCACTCGACCCACACTTAAACGTCAGGCCCATCTTGCAAATCAGGCCTTTCCATTGGCCCCATATCATCCCAAGGGTGGTGATGATGACACATGTAAAGCTGTAGACCAAATCATGAAGCAGGGTCCTCATATGACTCCATTCTCATGGCCTCGATCTACTGTTTACTTGTCACATGTGAAGCGTTGGCTTGCCTAATGGGCCCTATTTAGAGAGCTGTCAGTGCCAAAGGGACCCACTTGTACATATGAAAATCCATGTTTAAGTATGGGTTAATTCATAGTGTAGGTCAGGGGGTCTTATAGCCTATACCCTAATAAAGGGCATTGGACAAATTATGGGCTTAGTCCCTATCCAGACACTAAAGGTCAATGGCCCAACAAAAAATGTTATACATTTAAAGTATAGTGACTAAGTAAACCATGTTAGTCATTTTTTGGTATATAGGCAATATCATTTTAACCCATTGATTAAAGTTTGCTAAATTTTACAAATACAAATCATAATATAGTTGTACTCAAGCATTTTGGTTAGTAGTACAACCACTTATCTTGTTGATGATGAGCCACATCTAAGATGTGTGTTAATTTTCAATATTGGTCACATAGGGCTTAAATTTTTCATACTAATTATTGGCTTTTAGATAATAAAAAAATAAAATAAAGGGAGATGGTATCGTAGCTGTCTAGATTTTTAGGGTCCATAAGCCACAACTGTAGGTTCAAAGTGGAATGATTGATGTGAGACATTTCATTAGATAGAAGGAGCTTTAGAAATCACTCTCGGATATACAAATCTAGACTTAATTTGAGAAAAGGTGTAACGCCCCGAATTTTCCTTAGGTGACTTTGAAAGTATAGTATAACATATTATATGTAAAATTCTTGATTAACGATAATTTTAATTTATTTTGCGAATAAGTAATGATTCATGATTAATTCGATATAGATTCTTTTATAAGATATGCTTAGGATCATACATAGAACTTTGTAAAATCATTAGGTTTCCCAAAAGTTTCAGATTAAAAATAACTATGATAATGCCCTTGACCCACCCATATTCGTTGTTTTTTATCAATCGGGTAAATAATTTTTGAATCCATCCGGAAGGTAGGTGTAGTTTTAGGTGTTATCGACGCCATAAAGTTATATTTTTTAAATGACCATTAGATCATGGAGATCTTAACCTAGGAGCGTCTGTGGCCGTTGATCGAGAAAGCTAGTCGGGAAAGCAATCATTCCAAACTGATCATCTCAGTGGTAAAATCTTATCTTAAAATTTTTGTGATGATCCAATGAATATAAATATGAAATCTTAAGTGCTAAAAATGTGAATGACTCACCTTAACCTAGACCCTTGATATCTGGTTCACATGATTCCCATGATCTGATTGATGTGAAATTTTATATCATGCCTATCTATCATAAATGAACCGCACATATCAAATTTCAATCTTTAGATCATAGTATAAATGACCTAATTAACAAATCAGCCCATTAACCCTTGATTTTAATGTCCATCGAGTGAGGAAAGTGGATGGTTAGTCGTAGTTGAATATTTTTCTGTGTGAGTGACTTAGATCATCCATATCATGGACCAATAGTGTGATTTGACTGCCCCTCCTTGATAAGCCTCTTTCTTAAGCACGAAGTTATCTCATTTTAGGAAATAACCGAGTACCAACTCCTTTCAAATCTGGACTTTTCAATTAACCCACTTTCCATCGTCAACTGCAACTCAAATTTGGAACATATCTTAACATCAGATGATTACGAGACTCTACAAAATTTGGACCCCGATCTATAATCCTACACTGTGGAACTACCAAGCCAGTTCCTTCCTTTTCCGCCAATAGTTAGAATTTCATATCTAGGCCATTCCCACCATCAATCAACCATCAAACTTTGTACAATCATTTACCTATCATGACTACACATTTCTTCCAAATTTGGGCCCTGATTATCAAGCATGGACCATTAATCGAGATCAAGTCCGTTTTGGCACCCACCCGGCCATTTTTCAATATCGATTAATCTAGATTTCAGATCACCATGAAAATTATATATTCCGACTCTACTCTTTATGCTTAACACAGTGAACGGATTATAAAGCATTAAAAATCATCCATTAATCATGTTTTGATGGTGTTATAGTGAGATGGGGAGGTGTGCACGCGCACTTCATGTAAAGGAGTGGTGCGCACGTCCCCACTCCTTCTCCATTCTAAAAAAACTCACGCCTAACCCTAATTTTTTAACCATACACGTCTAAGAGAGAGAGAGAGAGAGAGAGAGAGAGAGAGAGAGAGCTCGCCCGCCCGCCGATCATCTTCTTTTCCTTCATTCTTCATCAACACATGTAGTCATCTCCAACCCTTTCTCGTGTCGTCGTGGTTCATATAAAGATCTTCCCCATCAATTCCACCTAGGATTTTCATCTAAGGTGAAGGTGAGGATTTTCTTTAAGCCTAGTTACAATAATATCATGTTTCTTGTCGATTACATGCTTAGACACTAGGATTTTATTGTGTGATTTCTTGAAACCGTGCTTGTTGAAATCTTTTCATGTGATTATGATTTGTATGATATTCCTTGATGTGTACTATAAATTTTTATGTATGTGAATCATGATTTATGCTTATGTGTTTGGAAAAGGAACCATGATGATGTATATGCTTATGTGGAGACTATGCTTAATTTATGTTCATTATATACTTATCATAAACATGATGATTGATTTGTTGTATGAATTAAAATTACGTATATGGATGTTACGTTAATGAACGCCCATTAACCCCATACTGATATAACCGTTTGATGTTAAGAGACGAAGCTCATATGAGGCTTTGTTATGTTGGCATTACCATGTGGATGTTTTTGGATGAATATGCCTTATTGGTTGTAGTAAGAATTGACATCACCATGTGTATTATTGAATGATATGCCTTGATGTTGAAGATTAAGTGTTGGCATTACCGTAGATGTGTTGTTAGTCGTAAATGCCATAATGTTGAGTTTGGTACTACCGTGTGCATTGTTGGATACGTGCCAAGGGATCCTTGTTTGATATGTTACCTGTGGTGGACCCTTTAAAGAATGAGATTGATGAAAGTGAGAAGTTTCATGAGCCAGGGTTGGTGGTATGGGATACTAAGCCTGAGCTGTTGGCCTATGCTAGGTGACAAGCCCACATAGTGACCTTGAGCTTCCTTAAACTAATTGGGGTAAGGAGTGGTCATTAGTCATGAACATCGATTAATTGGCTAGATGTTAAACTACTTAACTAAAAGTGAAACTAATCATGCATGCATTCATTGGACCTGACTTGGTGGGTCAGCCCTGCGGGCGCTGCGGCGCTAGCTTGTGGTAGGGGGATGGGTGGTCATCACCTCCATTGGGTGGGTTTATTGACATGAAGTTGTGAAATTACCCGCTTCATCGTGGACTCTGGTGACTAGTGGCTAATGAGAAGAGTTGGAATAAATCTCGTCTCATTTAGTCAGGGTGCCTTAGCCAAAGCATGCATATCATGCATTGCATTAAATAAGATTTTCTCATATATGTTTTGGTTGGGTATGCTTATGTTTGGATATTATTGTGCTAATCTTAGGGAGTAACCCTCACTGAGTTGATCGCGAGCAACTCACTCCCTCCTGGGACAGTGTTATAAAACACAACCAGCTTGTTGTAGGTGACGATCCATTAGATGAACCCGACTTACAGGTTGAAGAGTATACAGTTTCATAGTAGTCAATGACGGACGATGAAGTTATATCGATTTGAAGACGAATAATGTTTATTGTTTCCATTTTTGTAGAATAAATTTATTTTCATGTAAATCGAATTAGGTCTCCTAGGGAGACGAAAGGTAAAATATTATATATTTTATATGATTTAAGGATATTATGTTGATAACATAAAATAGAAAAACATTGAATAAGAACCTTGAATTCCGTCATTATGCTATGAATGCCATAAATGTGGGAAATAAAGATGAATGTATGAAAATATATCCCTAATGTATTTTAGTTAACACTCGGAAACTTGGCCCATTGTGTTGTCCACGAGAGCCGAAATTTCGGGGCGTCACAGAAGACCAGCCTCTTAAACCTATCAATTTAATCTCACCCACTAAGATAGCAAAGTATGAAAAGTGAAAGTGGGTAAATAGACTAAGTCTTAATATGATCCAATATTCAATTTTAAAGATTTTTCATAGAAGAATACTCGAGAAAGATGACGTGAAGGAATTCTTAATTAAAATCGAAAAAACATTCACAAAATTCAATAAGGCAAAAATAATAACATACCTTTAAAAATTCACGGCCTTAAAGTAAAACAATAAAATGAATATAAGGGAGCATATTATAAGAATAGCCAATCTCGCATAGTTAAGGGTGCTTCAACTGGATATACCTGACGATTTGGTTATCTATTATATACTATTTTCACTTCCATCTAAATTTACACATTCAAGGTTAATTAGAACACATCAAAAGAAAGTGAACATTCGTTGAGCTTATTATACATCATATATAAGAAGAAGAAAGGCTTAAGTGAAATCAATTTGAAAGTGCTTATACCGAATACTCTTTTCAAGGTAATAACTCCAACAAAAGAAAAAGAGGATCTAGGAATAAACAAAAGCAGTATGTATAATGATGGCACGTAATCAAAGGACCAGGGCTAGAAAGATCAAGCATGCTACATCTATAATAAGAATGGTCACCTAAAGGAGCAGTGTTACATATATAAGACATGACTTGAAAAGTAGACATATAAAGGCAAAATTTTGTCTGACAAAGACTAAGAGTTTAATTACATGAGTACCAAAGGTGAATTAATTCAGGATCAATACTCATATCCCAAATTCTATACATGTGCCCTGAAGAGCTAGAGACCAAGTGATGCGGAGCACTAAGTGGCCATAGGGAATAATACTAAAATAAAGAATCGAGGCTAAAAGTTTTACTTTTTTTTTAAAATAGAAGTTAGTTTACATTTAAATTTCACTAAAACTCTTTTTTTTGTTACATTGACATTACTTATAAAAGAACATTGTTATTTTTGTTCAAATGACTAATCAAGCCTGATACTCTAATATTGTGAATGGGAATGTAGATGTGAATAATGGTAATATAAATAATATACGAAAATAAAAATAACGAAAAGATCACTATAGGGCTATTTGATTTTTAATTTACCTTGGTAAATACAGGTAAATAAGTAATAATGACTTTATCTATTTGCAAGAAATGAAAATCAACAAGGTTTTTTTTTCTAAAAAAATGGTCCAAAAAAAACCCCTTCGTACTGATTTAAATTTGTGGGCTCCATTATGATACATGTGACTTATCCACATCATCCATTCACTTTAGCAACACATTTTAGTCATGAGCGCAAAAAATGATGTAGAGCAAGTCCCTAATGCATTTATGATGAAGATGGACCAGAGAAAGCCCTATCAGAGATAGAAACGATCCAGACCGTCAGAACCTTAAACCAGTCGTATCTCGCAAACCAAGATGAGTTTTCGACATATAATTTATGATTTTGGGGTAGGAAAACCTACTTAAGCCAACCAACCCTGCTTTGATGGGTTGCCAATGCCGAATTTGCGAGATTCCATCAAATCGATGATCAAAAGTTTCGTTTACTTTCATTTTTACTATAAACGATAAGTTTTAGTTCGAGTATGACTTTTAATAATTTGAGTTATAGAAGTTGTGCCCAACATGAAAAGGGCTTAGAAAAGTGAGGAGAATAATGTAGTTGGGCTAGATTGGACACTTACTATTTTGGGTCAAAAACCACGAAGTTTAGTAGGAATAGATATCATCTATAAATAGTAAGTTTACTATTTATAGTAAGTCACGTTTCTAGGGTGTTTGAGTTGGAGTATAAGTCTAAAACTTCGTTCTAGGTTTGAGTTCTTTATTTAAAGAGTTGTAATTTCATTTTTCATCATCAATCAATTTATTATGAATTTCGTAGGAATTATTCATGTTTTTTTTTTCTGCTCGTGGATTCGAGGAAGTCCAGTTGAGGAGTCCCAGAAGCCTTGTGGATTCAAGGTAACTATCCCCTGAGGAAGACGATTATCGACCTCATCACGTCTCTTCTTGTGTAAAAAATGTGGCAAATCCAAAGATCAAATGGACCACACATTAAGAAATAGTAGTCGTAAAGCTGATTGTTGAAAGTTGTTTCCTCCTTAGGGCCCACATTGATGTTTATTTGTCATCCAACCTATTCATAAGGTCACACAATCATGGATAAAGGGAAAACAAATATATCAGCTTAATTTAAAACTTCTGGGGGGCTAAGAAGCTTTCAATGTTAAAGGTTCAATTCTCATTGTTTTTTGTGGTGTGGTCCACTTGAGCTTTGGATCTGTATCATTTTTGGGGCCATGCCCTAAAATGAGTTGGTTGAGGGAATAGATGGTGTTAATAAGACACAATATATGGTGAACCCTATAGTTTTAATGTTTTCCTCCTCAGGTAACATAACAGAGTGCTATCAAAGAGGGTGGCTATCAAGATCTCCTTGGGAAACTAGTTGGAAGTACAAAAGTAATTAAATAACTACTCCTTATTTGCAGTGAATTATAAATGGAATTAGAAAATCAAACAGCATTTAAGAGTTCTAAATTCTCAAAGGTGATGCACAGATAATTATAAGTTAGACAAAGCCGATAAGACTTTTAAAGATGGTTGTTCTTGTTACTACATTCATAAAAAGAAAATAAATATCTATATAAAGTATGACTCTCAAATGGCATGAGGACATTCATATCAAATTTTATAAATCATGATCACCATATCCTAAAAATGTTTTTAAAAGAAAAAATGATGTTATCATAATAAAGTGATAAAAATTGTCCTTTAATAAATTGATTAAAAAGGGAACAGTGGGAGTAAGTTTTCTAGCATTGTGAAAGGTCAGGCTTGCTCTTGGTCTAACAAAATTCATACAATAGGAATGCATTGGGAGATATGATAAATCTAAATATGAATTCAGGAAAAGGTAACAAAGAAGGTGATACAGTCTCTATGCTTATATACAGCCACATCAATCAATTAAAACTGATTGGATGTTTACAGTGAGAGCACCTTATTAGTGTGAATTTCTCTCCAAGTTTTATGGGATGAAATTTGTTGTACAATAAAGTGCAGTACATGAGCTCTATTTATTAAGAACAGATGTTACACATACCACGAAGCTAGTTATTAGACGTTGCAGTACAACATTCCTCTCAATAATAGCAAGGGTGTAGTTAATGAATGTAGGCTTAAGGTTCCTTATTATTGAAGGAGATGATTTAGAATCGTCAAGTGTTTGTGAATCTTCAAAGATGTTTTGGATTAGTAGGAGTATTAAACATTATGCTTATATACATATTTTAATTTATTAAGTTTAGCTGATGATATGAGCTTCATGATAATTTATCTTCTATTCATTACGTTCTTGTGCATGCATAAGATAATAAACAATATAGTTTAGCTTTTCATTGAAGCATAAGGCATCGCTTAAAAGAGTTTATAGGACCTGTTGAAGGCTTGCATGCATTGTTACATTGGGCATGAGACTTACATACTACCTACTTCTGCGATTAAAAACCACTCGTTGAGAGTGCTTGTATATGTGATTATGTCAAGTCTCCACTTCAATAAATATCGTGACGACTACTATGGTCTTATATCAGTAATCCTAGTGGACCACAGGTTATTCATGATACTGTGAATAATTCATTAAAATATCTAGTAAACTTTTGAATTTGTAAAGAATGTAGTAGATATCATAAATCATTGTGTATAATATGTCAATGCCATAAGTGACCCAAGTGGTAGAATGTATGAATAAATGGATGATACATGGCATTTACCATTAATGCAGTTGAATAAACGGTTTGGATTAGTCAAAAGGGCATATGTTGGGGTCCATAATAGTGTGACGCACACAATGGAATTATGTGCCCCTAGAATACCATATGCAACACCTCTCTCAAAGAGGGTACATTTAAATGGGTTTTTCCCTCTTTGAGGGAGGCATGGAGGCAATGCCGATTATGGGAAATATGACGACGGGTAGGATTTCTCCATCGTCAACTTGGGTCTATAAGAACTGCATTTTGTCATAACTCACAAAAGGCTATGAAATTCTTCATCACTTGGAAGGTGTGATAGAGTGGAAGACTTAAGCATAGAGATCATTCTCATCCTCTTTGATGACCTCAACAGTTGGCATTAATGGCCAAATCAAGGTTTTTTTTTTTTACCATCATATATGGCCCCATGAACGATGTATGGAGATTTGAAGAGAGAATTTTCTTCTCTCTCTCTCTCTCTCACCAAGAACAGGCTGACCAGATTATATGGATAATTACAAACACTTCTTCACCACAAGCTTATTTTATACAATGTTGTCCACTTGATGAAACAAATAACCTCATTTCTGAGACACTAAAACCAAACAGTGGGGCCTACTTGATGATTTGATCTTGCATGCATGTGTTGATTCAGAGACATGATGAAAACACTAAAAGCTGAAATCTCACTTAATCTAACTTATCTAAGTATGAATAAGCAACTAGCTAAATTTTTTACATTCATCTCACTAAGATTCTTGAAATATCACAAAATTTTGAACCAAAGTAGATTACTAAATCATTAAGCGTCATAATATTTCATGATATTCAGCACATTGATGTCAATTGGGCCGATCCTTCAGTGGGTTTTTGGGCTTAGGCAAGTATTTGGGTTGGGTTGGGTTGGGTTGGAACACACCTTTTACGCCAATGGGATGGGTTTAGGCGTGGATATAAATTGTATTATGGACTGGGCATCCACAATCCTTGAAAACATTTTGGGACATAAGCTAAGTTTGGAATAGGCCAAATCATTTTGAGTTGAACTTCAACAAAATGAACCCCGACCAATTGACATCCCTAATTTGGTGAGACCAAACGCACCTTTAAAAACTAAAAATGGGTTTGGTCAAGCTGGCATATGTTGGGGCAATAGATATCAAAGCATAGACTGCTCTAATAACTTCGCTTGGACTACGCTTGGGAAGGTTCTGCCCCCCACCTAAAATCCATACATTCCCACATTTTGGGCAAACTCCCAATGGGTGACATGAGCCGACGAATTCCCTCTTCATTGTATTTTACCACTATAGTAGTGTTGAGAGAGTTAATATACATTGAAGCATGTACTAGGAGAAATGATAACAGACAATTAAAGGATGGCAACTTGTGGTAACATACTCCATTTTTCATCCACAGGCCACTTGTGCAGGACATCAGTAGTGAGCCATGTAGTAGGCGGGGTTATCATTTTTAAGAGAGGTGGTCTTCATGGGACATGGACGCAGATTCCCTATGAAAGACTTTCCCAAGAACTTCCTGCGAAGGGAAGCTAGGTGGGGCCCACCGCAATGTTTGTGGTAAATCCACCCCGCCCATCTATTTTGCTAGACCATTTTAGGAGATGTGCCAAAAAATTATGAAATCCAAAACTCAAGTAGCTGCACGAGTAGGTAAATGCCTACTATTAAAACCTTCATGGGTTCACCATGATGTTTATATCCATACCGTTCATAAGGTCATTCCTAATAGGATGAACTAAAAATACAAAAATTATCATTCCTAATAGGATGAACTGAAAATACAAAAATTATCATGATCCAAAACTTTTATGGCCCTACGAATGTATCAACGGTGGAAGTTCAATCCTCTATTGTGCTGCTCACTTGAGTTTTGGATTTACATCATTTTTAGGCCCATGTCCTAACATGATATGGAAAAAAGGATGGATAGGTGGATTTTCCACAAACATCATGGTGGGCCCTGTAGATAATTTCAATTTTAGATCTCCATACACGGTTCAAGGAGATGAATCAGAGTGTCGCATTATGTACCTTGATCTGCCATAGATTTTGAAAGTTGACATTCGCCTAAGATGGAGATACGCGTCGCTCTCTTTTGCTCCATCACACTTTTGATCCGATGGGGTTGTCTTCACTTAAATGGAGAGAGTATTTAGAGAGGGGACCGCAGCCATTTATTTATAACCTGCAACAGAACTGTGAAAGACCCCACCCATCACCAGGACTTCCATATGATTTTTCATTTCACCACGCCTCAATAATGGTACTTCTCAGGTGCTTGATATAGTGTATACACCTCACCACCATGGGTTACACCTAATCATAATCCCATTGATCTAAACCGTTTACTTTAGTTCCCTCATTACTAATATCATGGTGGCCCACTAATTTCTAACATTGCCATGGCACTAAAATATATCCAGCAGAGTTATGTACATATTTAGTTCATTATTTACAAACTCGAAACTTTACTAAATATTTTAATGGATCTTGTGAAGTACCCTGAATTATTCGATCCATTGGAACTACTAACATTGGACCACGACAGTCATCACCTCATTTGTCGAGATAGGACCAAGCGTGATCACAAATGCCAATATTCCTAACGACATGGATGCTAGAAAGGTGCAGAATATAAAAATCTCATGCCAGATATAACCCACATGTAGACTTCTTAACGCTCCAATCATCTCTATTAAGATATTCATCAGCCTCAATAATAGCCAACCGCATATGTTCTTATCTTCTCATGCATGTACAGTGAGAACAAAAATTAAAACCTGAATCGTCAATTATCTGGAATGCATACGCCACCTTAGTATCTGTACTCCCTCCCC
This sequence comes from Liriodendron chinense, assembly GCA_003013855.2. Taxonomy (NCBI): domain Eukaryota; kingdom Viridiplantae; phylum Streptophyta; class Magnoliopsida; order Magnoliales; family Magnoliaceae; genus Liriodendron; species Liriodendron chinense. The sequence goes on along the minus strand of ML058327.1, from coordinate 796,080 downwards.
CCCGGAATACCCTACAGTGTAATTATCAACTGGGGTTTACAAACACTCGACAATTATATTTCTTCTTCATTTCAAGGATTGCAATACCGGAACGTCTAACACCTGATTTCGTAATAGATGTTAAAAAATTATTCCAATATATTGTGTCAAAAGTGCTTGAATCGAACCCTACCGAGCAATTACACCCATGCCATGAAAAAAAACTTAAACTGGACCTCCCATTGATGAGGCATTCAGTGTAGACCAAACTTTATCAAATTTACCAATTCCAATCGACTAGTGTCATTGTACTCAAGCTAAATATTTGTATCACCTTTCATTATGAACCGAATGTGCCTAAAACTTCTCCCATTAAGATTACCAAGTTGTCTGTAAGATCAAGTGCATGACCTTCAAACTGTCACAACATTGAGACCAACTCCCACTGGTTCCTCACTAACAAATTATTTAGAAGGCAAATATGATTATGAAAAAGTCTTATATCGCGTATATTAGGATTTTCAGGAATTTGAGACAGGTGTCTCCTATCATTTTCAAGTCAAACATTTCTCATGGATTCTTGACTCAATGCTTTAAATGTCATTATAAGTACATCATCCTCAAAGTGATAACATTACATGTTCAATCAAGAAACATTTGTACACATCATTTTTAGGGATCGAACCTATTTATAACCATTAATATCATTCTCGTCTGTAAGCGAGGTCGTCATCATTCACACTCACATTCTATGCACCACTAAAGTATCAAGGCCTTAATTCAACATTCGAATTTTAAAAGAAAACCAAATGAATTATTTTTATTTCAAACCAATGTAAAATAAATGCAAGGATTTTAAAAAATTCAAATGCAAACTAATTTAATGTATTTAAAAAAATACAAAATCATTAGCCTCAATTCTCTTACTAAAATTCACGCACTAGATACGTAGCGCTCCGCATTACTTGTCTCGGGCTCCTCAAGTGCAACTGCACGAGATACAAGATGTGAGTGTACTGCCCGAAATTGATCCACATCATGATAGTTGTGTGTCAATTAAAACTTTATAACCTGTCAGACAAGAATCTTTACTTTTACTTTTACTTTTATTTTCATTCTTCTTGAGCCAAGCTTTATACCCATAATACTGTTTCTTTAAGTGACATTTTTTATCACAAAAGTAGCAGGGTCTAACCACTTGATTTTGGTCCTTTGACTTTGCACTATCACCTGACACCTTCTCTTTACCATTATCCTTATTTTTAAAATATCTCTTCATTTTCTTTTAGTTATCCCTATAAGAAGAGCGAGATGAGCACTTTCTGGTCGCTCTCGCCTAAGTCTCTTTTCCTCTTGCACATAGTGCGATATCAACTCAGTCAAGGTCCATTTTTCTTTCTAAGTATTATGGTTAACATTGAAAGTACCAAAATTGGAAGGAAGAGAAATTAGCACTAAATAGACCACTAGGTCTTCTGGAATGTCTAATTGGAATGCCTTTAACTTAGCACGATGTCAGCCATCTTAATGATGTGCTCCCTAATTTCATCGCCTTTATACTTCAAAGACAATAGTTCAGAAAGAACCGTTATAGCCTCTGCCTTATCGGATTCGGTAAACCTCTTTCCGATTTCCTTGATAAATTCTCTCACATTTTTTTCTCAGGTATACCCCAACGAAAGGACTTAGGAATGGAATGCTTAATTATTTTTATGTTTGGCTGATTCACTCGTTCCCACCTGTATATTTAGCAACATTAGAGGAGAAATTGAATTCAGTTGGCTTTAAATGTTGATCATCATTTAAGGCTAAGTCTAATTCCATACATCCAAGAATTATTTCTAACGATTCTTTCCATTCCGAGAAGTTACTGCCGTTAAGGATAGGGAGGCCTTTTATTTAAGAGATAATGGATCTAATATTCATTACTGCAATATAAAGGTACAACAGCTCATAATAAATATTCATTTAAACTTTAAGCATCAATTAAAAGACACTTATTTTACTGAACTTTATCTAATCAACGGGGTAGTTGACTAGATTATCCAGGATGATGAGCTTAATCATCAAATGCTGGTGTGAAACCCAGAGCATAATTATGACCCCTTCCTTTGGGTTAAGATCGCAACACATGAGCAGTCTTCACAACATGAGGCTAGATGAATATCAACAACATAAGCCCAAGTAGTCCAACACCTCTATGGCAAGATGGACCATCTGATCCTACGTTGTTAACACCATCCACCCCACCCTGTTTGGCTCCAGCCCGATGGCGAACTCCTTTGGATTGAACATCGCATGTCTGGAGACAAATGTCACCACATTTGGTCCATAATCATGGCGATTAAATCATGCCCTTGAATCTAAGACCCAATAGGTATCCTTAGTTACGGCCACTTTAGTGAAACACATAATTAAGAGTACTCACCAAGTCCTAGAAACTCGGACCCCCACCTAATCCAATTGCCTCTTGTAGATATTCTCGATGCCCCATAGACAAAAAGACAGGTGATCAACTAAATCATATAAGTCACTTTCTGTAGTCTGTCTAGCTAATAACAGTGCATGGACCCATATAAATTGGATGTTCATGACGCTCATAAATGTTGTTCAATACCCTTAGGCTAGTATCCATGAAATTAGGCCCAAGTGACCCATGTCGATAATCCAAATATGCCTCGTCTGGTTTTAAACATTGTCATTCATCAGTCATGATAATGCACATGTATAGACGGCCATCCACTCATACAAACCAAAATGAGCAAGACTATACATTAATAACCATGAGACATGAGGAAAATCAATCATTGAATCCTCTTTAATTTGGCGCCTAACATTGAGCCTAAAACATGTCCGAAAGTGAGGCCCACATAGTTCCAAAACACCCCAAATCACGCCCTGAATCCAAGCCAAAATTACGCCCAAAACTGGCTACTAAAAAAGGGCCCAAATCTGCCTAGAACTGGCCTAAAAAATGCCTTAAAACAGACTAAGGTCTGGCCCACAATCAGCCTTAAAATAGGCCAAAAATTAGGCCCACAATCTGCCTAAAAATGGGACCCCAAGAATCGGATTAAAAACAGCCCAAATCACATGAATATGGGCCCAAAAACGAGATTAAAAAACCAAGCTATAATCAGCCATAGAACAGGCCCAGCACGAAAGCCCAAAAAACTTAGAACAAGCCCAGTTCTCAGGCCCCCAGCCTGGGATAGGGCCAGCTCGCAAGACCAATAGCACACCCGGCTCGCTGTCCAGCCCAGTCACTAATCAAAAACAAGGCTTTTTTTTTTTTTTTTTTAAACTGAGCTAAGCCTTGAGAGTGACACTACAATCATCCTTATGACGTGGGCACTCTCTCTCATAGAGCAACCATCCAAGGCTCTGGCAATTGATTCACAAAGTTTGGCTTGCAAGACATATAACAGCTGTGGTCCACTTGCGCCTTGGATCTATCTATTTTTTGTCCAGCACCATAAAATAAAATAAAAAAATAAATGAATGGTATGGACAAAACCCATACATCATAGTGGACCCTTAGAGCCCCAGTTTCCTCAGCTCAGGACAGGTGGGGTAGTACCCAATCCGTGTCTGAGTGTAGATAAACTCGTTTGGTATCGACTCCCACGGTGGCTAACATTGTCATAGAGCTGTGCACAAGCCAAGCTGAGGCGAGCTTTGCCATGTTAGAGCTAGGCCTGTTCAATGACCACCCAGGCTCGTGTTTGGCTTGGCCTTTGAGGTGGACTGACATGTTCGAACAGCTGGACTGACATGTTCGAGCTGGCTCGATCGAGCTTTCGAGCCGAGTTCAAGCCTGAAAAAACAAAATTTTAAATAGGCCCATCCTAAAGCCTGACCTAAAACAATTAAAAATTGGGCCCAAAAGCAGCCATTTACATCCTCCACTTACTTTTATAGAGAGTTTCACCTCCCATTACCTTACTCACTTATAATGTGGGATTAAAAAACATACTTTTCCATCTGAGTTAGCCAAGTCGAGCTTTGATTGAGCCAAGCTGAATCAAGCTTGGGTTCGCTCGAGCTCAGCTTGAAAATCATTTCGAGCTTGGAAAAATGGCTCGGCTTAGTTCAAACCCAACCTTCAAATCGAGCATAATCGAGCTGGTTCGAGCCGAGTCGAGCGAGCTAACCAAGCTAGCTTGGCTCGTAAACAGCTCTGATGGTACCCGGCCTCACCCAAGACAGTGTTGCCCTTACCGTGGGACCCACCTTGATGTATGTATTATATATTCAGGTTGTCCATCTGTTTTTCCCTATCATTTATAGCATTATCTAAAAAATGAAGCAGATCCAATTATCAGGTGGACCATATCATAAGAAATGATGGTGATTGATCATCTTACCATTAAAAACTTCTTAAGGGGCACCTTAATGTTTCTTTACCATCCAATCCGTTGATAAGGTCACATAAGCCTGAATGAAGGGGAAAGAAATTAAAAAAAAAAAAAAAAAAAAAAAACAGCCCCTTAATAGTCAATCAACACTGTTTCCTATGGTATGATCCACCCCACATTGGGAATTGATACCAGGACCTCAGTGTTGAAACAGGGTTATCTTCACTCAATCTACCACTGTCCCAAAGGTGTGGGTGTTAAGGGCCACAACTATTTTTGGCACCTAATCCTCTCTCATTAGTAGGAGAGCGTGGACTAGGTATTACCCTTACCATGGAGCTGACCTTAATAATGTGTTGTATATCCAAGCCATCCATCCATTAGTACAGCCTAGTTTAGGATGTGTTCCAAAAAATCAAGTAAATTCAAATCTCAGGTGGACCACACCACAGGAAACAGTGATGATTGAATGCTCACCATTAAAAACTTCCTAGGGCCTATATTAATGCCCACTGTAATGTTTCCTTTCCATCCAGCCCGTTGGTAAGGTTAAACAGACCTTGATGAACGGAAAATATAAATATCAGCATGATCCAAAACTTTTGGAGCCCTCAAAAAGCTTTTAATAGTCTTTCATCACTGTTTCCAGTTGTATAGTCCACCTGAGATTTGGATCTGCTTAAGGTTTTGGATAACATCGTACAACAATATTTGAAAACGGATGGACGGCTTAAACATATAAAATATTCATCAAAGTGGACCCCACATTGTAAGGGTAACACCCACCAGGATGTCACGGGGCAACAACATCTCCCCTTCAATCGGAAGGGAATATCCTGTGAAAGGGCAGAAGTTCCTGCGGTGGGAAGCTAGGTGGGCCCACCGTGATGCTTGTGAGCAATCCACCCCATTCATCTGAATTATTTTTTTTTTTTCTGTTCTCAGTTTATCAAATGATCATATAAACTGTTTGGATGGCATATGAACATTAAGGTGGAGATTAGAAAGATTTCAACCGTAGGCATTTCTTTTCCCAATTCTTTGTTGTGTAGTTTGCTTGAGCCTTGGTTTTGGCTCAGTTTTTGTTGAATGTTCTAAAATAAGCTCACAAAGGGATGACTGGGGTGGAGGGATGACTGGGGTGGATTTCTCACAAACATCATGGTGGCCCCAGCTAGCATGCCAATCCTTAGTTGGGCGAACATTTATATTTGTGAGAAATCCACCTGTCCATCCATTTCAAAAAAATCATTTCCAGACATACAGCCAAAAATTAGGCAGATCTAAAACTTAAGTGGGCCGCATAAGTAGAAATAGTAGGGATTCAATTGCCACCATTTAAACCTTCCTAGCTTCATCCGGATGTTTATATATGCCATCCAAACCATTTATAACCTCAATATTTCAACCGTATTCATTGAATTCTCATTCTCTTCCCCACTTGAATTTCGGATCCGCCCAGATTAGCTACTGATAGCGAAACGCTACTGAAGTGACGTCACGAAGTTCTGTGGGCCCCACCATGATGATGTATATATTGTATCCACACCGTTTATCCATTTGGAGACATCATTTTAAGGAATGATACAAAATATGAGGTAGATGACCCACATGGGATTGAATGCCTACCATTAAAAACTTCTGAGGGCTACAGAAGTTTTCAATCAAGCTGATATTTGTGTTTTACCTTCATTCTTCATCCTTATCTGTGTTAATTTATGAACAGGCTAGATCTCAAATAAACATCATGGTAGGAAGGTTTCAACGGTGAGCGTCACTTTCTCCACCCTTTTCTGTGGTGGGGTTCATTTGAACTTTGGATTTGCTTCTTTTTTTTGTTCATGCCTTAAAATAATATCTTCAAATGGATGGACGATGTGGATACAAGATATATATCATGGTGAAGCCCACATAACTTGGTGACGTTAGCGAATTTGGCTAGTAGCTAATCCGCGTCCCAGTTTTGCTGAAATCGGATTGCCACAAGGCGCTCTTCTCGTACTGAGTAAACTCAGTTGGGCCCCCTGTAAATGTATGTGGTTTATCTACACCGTCCATCCGTTTTTTCAGATCATTTAAGTGGTTGAAACCAAAATTGAAGCATATCCAAAACTCAGGTGGATCATACCACAAGAAACAGTGGGTATAATGATTTCCACCGTTGAAACCTTTCTAGCGCCTGCAGTGATGTTTATTTGTAATCCAACCTGTTCACAAGATCACGAAGACATTGATGAAGGGAAAAAACAAATATCAGCTTGATTCGAAACTTCCGTGTTCCCCAAGTATTTTTGAACAGTACACGCTTTAATTCACATTTTTTTTCTGTGACGTGGTCCACTTAAGCATTTTATATGCTTCATTTCTTGTCTCAGGTCATAAAATTATCTGTTAAAATGGATGAACGGAGTGGATAAAACACATAAACTCACGGTGGATCCCGCAGAGTTTACTCAGTACGCAATCGGCTCGGATGTCCTAAAATGACAGTGGGCTCCATCTAGCATCCAACGGCAGGAAATTACTGAAAAAGACTTTGGCGGGAAATCAACGTCCCCTCCAATCTTTTCCGGCGCGGATCCCGAGGCATCTCTTTCAACGAAACACGTACCAACTCCTGTGTCAGTTTTGCATCATTTAGAAGAACGCGGTAACTCCTCGAACGTACCCACAGCCCAATTATAAGCCAATCCAGACCGTGCAAATCACTCACCAAACCGTGGATGGAGCATAATTGAAAATTAATGCTAAGAATATAATCTTAACCATCTGATTTTCCCTTAGAATTTGGACCCCTAGCTATTTTACCTTAAACCATCCATTAGCTAGCCATTAATCGGACGGTTCAGACAACATGACCAGTATCCACCCACAACTTGGATGGCTTGAACAGCTATAATAAGTGCCAAATGCGAGAAAGATGAGTCACCAACACTATCAACGGTGCAAAACTAACACAAGAGTCTAACGAAACGATCACGTTGTATATAAGGACATCAGAGTCTCGATGGGCATCCAATAACTGCACGAAAAAAGACGAACATGAAACCACCATACCTTCAAACGTCACCCAAACAGCCCCCTACTCGGGACCAAATCTAGTTGCTGCTACCGTAAAGCCCGAAAGCACGCCTCACCTTCCATTGTACATTAAGATGTGCGTCTCTCACTGTTCCTGAAGCATTGGATGGTCACCCACCTTACATGGTTCATATATGCATTGCAACCTAAGTGTTGGGGATGGGCTTTTAGGGCCCACCTATAGGCAACCACTAGAAGGTGGCCCCATTTGTATGTATCCATTTCCCAATTTCTTTCTCACTTAGTTCTAATTTAAATTCAAACTCTTTTAATCTTTTATTATAAAAACTCACCAAAGGCAGGAAATTTAGAGAAATAAGGAGAGAATATTTCACTATCCATTATATTACCTCTAAATGATTTAAATTGATCTAAATTGTTAATCTTATATGATGGTTATTTTAACAATAGACCAAATGGATAATTAGATCTTTGATCATGTATGATGGCTACACTAATTGTAGGCTAGAGGAGTAATTAGCGGTTTTCACTCATGTAATATCTATCTTTGATTTTTTAAAGTCTTTAAAATTTTGTATGCACTACTTAGGCCATTTTGATCATTAACTTGTCATGAAAAGAGGATAACAGAAAATTCTAAATTTTCTCTACGCACGCACTCGAACACACTTGTGCACATATAAACCACAATGGGTACTCGAACCCAAGAGCTCAATTGATGTTGGATGTGCCACAAATATATTTGCATGGCTCGACCAAAGGAAACCCAAACAAAAGCGAAAATAGTTCATCATATTCGAGCTTAGTCTAATATAGGGTATGATGTAATTAATTAGGCCTTAGGCATGTTCGGGTCAAAGAAATTCATTCTGAATAGGAAGAACTTAGCCATTCAAAATGTAAACACTAAATCAACCAAAACTTTTGATCTGGCTATCATTGCAGGAAGCACGGCTTATGATCTTTATGTAACGAGCATCCAGGGTCAACAGACACATAATGAGTCGTGTCCGTCCAATTTAAAATTGTAGTTCTAGAAAGAGTTTACTATTTTTAAGTAACTTTTAATATTGTCATATCTCCTTCATTTTAGAGTATTTCCTTTGTAGAGTTTTAGACAACAGTATTAATTTATGACTTTTGGTTTTGGTAAAACTTACTATTTCAGGTAAGTTCTATTCTAATTGAATTAAAACTTTTATTAGAATTTAAGTCTGACTTACCTTATTAAAATTATTATTGAATAATATAATTCCAAAATTCTCCTTTTCATTCTCAAGACTATCTCATGGATAAAGGTAAATGATTCAACCTAACCTCAAAACCCTAATACAAAAGACACTGCAAGTGGAGTGTATCCACTAAACTCCACTAAGTGCTAAACATGAGTTGGGTCGCGCAAGATTGGGTTCACCCAGCTCATGCCGATTACAAAGAATAGATCGGGCCTGTTGGAATTGGCCATGATGAATATTAAGTGGGTCAGGTTTGGCTATGACGTATAGGAGGTCGGTGAGCTCTACATGATGAAGATGGACCAAAGAAATTATCAGAGGAAAACCCCAATGAAAGGAGCCAAGACTCAGCAAACTGGTGGAAAAACATAGCATGGCAATCAATTGAATTTCACCCAAGGGATAGCCCACCTCGCTGGACTGTGCAGAGCTAGCGATGATCGGTCATGGAAATTAACGACTGGTCCACTGATCAGTCAAATTTCATCATCAGGACAATCCAGCTTGCTGGACTGCTCAGGCCTTTTAACGACCGATCGTCAGACATGCGAGTAAACACGCGAATTTGCCAATTTTAAACTTTCTCCTTCTGTTTTTTATTAGGATCCTTTGGCATCTCGTTTTATGGCTTCTTAGTAGTTGTTACACCATTTAAGATTGTTTATTTTTGTGGTAGAGGATTCATTAATTAATTTGTAAAAAGTTTTCTTTGAGTTTATCTTTGTTTGCTCATGTTCTTTGAGTGTCCTTTCAGAAATCAAGGAAGATTGGTTGAGGATTCCCAATATATCCTTGATGAGCAGACGCGTAAACTCGCTAATTTTAAAATATCTCCTTCCATTTTTTATTAGGATTCTTTATAACCTTGTTTTAGGATTTCTTAGTAGTTGTTACATTATTTAAAGCTGTTTATTTTCATGTAAAGGATTTATTAATTAATTTTTAAGAAGTTTTTTTTTTTAATTTATCTATTTTTTATCGTGTTCTTTGAGTGTCCTTTAAGTAATCAAGGAAGATTGGTGGTGGATTCCGATAGGTCCATGGATTCGGATCAATTATCCCATGAGAGAAACGATAATTGATCTCGCTATCGTCCTACCTACGGATGCGCTAGGCTACCTGGGTCACGGTCGCGTTCAAACCTTTTAGAAACCACACTACCTGGGTCATGGACCCACGGTCGCGTTCAAACCTTATAGAAACCACATTGACCGTTCCACCCATCACCACCGTTTAAAAGAAGCGATGGACTAGCACAGTAATCTAATCGCACTTGCAAATTGCAAGATGTACCAGCTTGTGTGCACGTCAGCAGCAAAACCGCGTGCTCCCGACCCCCGAATTAGAAGCTGCAAGGAAAACAGAATCTCCTCGCCGCCTGTTTTTCTCTTCTTGACTCTTTAAAAAAACTCTCTTCCTTCAAAACGCTAGAAAACCCATCAAAACAAACTCAAGAAAGAGATATCAAGACAGAGAATATGTGCCGTTCGATCGAAAATCACGGCATCTCTCGCAAGGAGAATGAACGGTTGAAGATACGAGCGTTTTACCTCCGTCTTTCTGCCAAAACTCCTGAAACTGCCCTTCCCGATACCCTAACCCTTCTCTACCTCCCACGCATCAATGGCAGCCTCCTCGAGATCAACGACGCGAAGATCCGGCCCGACTCGGCCGCGCTCGTCGCGCTCCACCGAGTCAGGTCGGCGGAGAAGCGAGTCGGGAGCGGGGGACTCGTGGAAGCGGTTTTCACTAGCACGGACCGGGTTCGAGCGAGCGAAGGGGTTCGATTCGAGGTGTACTTGAAGGAGGAGAAGGTCTTGAAGGGGATTTTTCGGAAAGACGAGGACGAGATGTGGAAGGTGGAGTGCCAGTGCGTCGCGACGGAGAGGGGTCTGGGGGTTTCGGAGGCGGAGGTGTGCGTGGCTGGGGAGAGATGTGGGATGATGAAGGAGAGGGTGGAGATGGTGGTGAGGAGGAAGAGAAGGGAGTTTTTTGGGTTGGAGGATATACCGGAGGAGACCGAGACTGAATCGGACGGTTGTGATTGCGAGGAAATGGAGGTGGGATCCTCGGACGGTGGGGATTATGAAGAGGATGAGAGGGGGGAAGATGAGATGGTGGAGATGGAGATGGACGGTGTGAGATGGGCGGTGGATTTGGGGATATGGGTGATGTGTTTGGGAGTGGGAATTTTGGTGTCTAGGGCTTCTACGAAGGGTTTGATGAGGAGAAGAAGGAGAAACCTGATTTGAATATCCGGGTTTTGGGTTTTAAGACACAGATTATTTTGTAAATGAGATTCAGTTAAATCGGATTTTTGGGCGATTCTTTTTCCTTTCAATTATGTTTTTTTTTTTTTTTTTTATTTTATTTTTTTTTTTTTTTGTGTGTTTGTGCTTTTCTTCATTTGTCATAGATTTGCATGATTTTATTTTTTATTTTTGGGGGTAGTACAATTTGCATGAACTTGTAGCATAGGTGTCCACAAGCCCGGCTCTGTCCTAACCGGTCCTGTCTTGTTCAACATAAGCCCAAACCCAAGTCCACCTGTGTTGGGCCAAAATTGTATGGCCCGAGCCTGGCTTCTCATGTTCATATAGGCCCAGCTTAAGCCCAAGCCCTCTCAATAGTCAAAATGAAAAAAAAATGAAGAAGAAGAAACTACATTTAGCATCGTTTCAACATCTCTACCTGCGAAAGAAGAAATGGGGTTCAGTAGCTTTCTAGCCTGACCCGAGCCCCCCTTCGAAAGGAATGGATGCTCTCCATTCCTAATTAAAATTAAATTATTACTTAAAAATAAGGATTTATTTTTATAACTGTTACAAGCACACTAGACCTGGGTCTTGTCCATGGCCAATGCTAGACTTGTAACAAATGGCTCCTAATTAATTCTTCAGTCCTAACGGAGGACCTCAAGGATGTTCACGATTGCCGATTGCAAGGACGGTGTGGATGATGGTGTTGTCTCTGAGAAATTAGGGTTTGAGAAATCTGTTTGAATAAGATAAGGGTTTTACTAAAAATAAAAATATAAAAATTATTACAAAATGGCAACTCTAACAGGCTGGCCAAGTTGACGGGCTTTTAAACACCTAGTCTCGACCCAGTCCAATTTAGAAGCCCAAATCCGGCCGTTAGACCTATGCTTCACCCTAAGTCTAGCCAGTGGCAGGCCAGGCCCGAAACCCCCAATGAGCCAACCTGGCCCATTAACAAACCTGATACGAAAGGTTTGAAGAATTATGGTGAAAAACAATAAGGAAATTTACTAATAAGGTACTTAAGGTTTTCAAAAAGCTACCTCATTAATCGATATAAGTATCATTTCACTACCTTCTGTCATGGTCACTTGTGAGCAAATGTGTCAGTTGCTCAAGTGGGCCCAACATACTATTTACGTAAAATCCACCACAATCACCAGGTGTGTTACCCCATAGTAGTCCCAGGTTCAAAAATAGTTCCATCTGTGATTTAAGTGGACAGCATGATTGGAGACAGTGTACGTGGCAATGCTTGCCCTCCAAATTGTTTCCATTAGTGTGGCTCCTGTAAATCATATAATGGCTATGATTTTGGGCCAAAGGCCTAAATTTTTGTGTAAAATATAATGGTTGGAGTGTATTTCATATAATTATGACAGTGGATCCTATGAAAATAAGGGTGGGTGTCTTTATCCCAACTGTTTCCCAATATCGTTTTTTTTCTTTTCTTTTTTCTTTTTTTTTTAATCTATGGGACTAAATACCTGACGTTCAGGTGGATCTTACAAAAACATCACAGCGGTCACCCATCAAAATTGAAAGCCGCATGCATACTACTCAATTTTTTCTAAATAATGTCATTGTACAGACTTGGTTTTTGGTAGTGCCTACTATGATGTGTATGCAAAATCCACTCCAACTATTAGATGCATAATCCTAGTTTAAGTCTAGAGCCATTAGATTAGACTAGTTTGTGATTCAAGTGGGCCACACCAAAGAAAATGGTTGGGAGAGAGATGTGTACTTTTCATTTTAATAGGGCCCATCGCGATGATGATATGAAATCTACTCTAACAATTAGATGCCAAAATTTAGGCTTGGGACCCAAAATCAAGCCTAGACATCATTTAGGTGGGTCATACCAGCAAAAATAATTTGGAGGGCGATTGCTTCCTATTTATTATTTCCAATCATGTGGTCCACCTGAATCACAGATGAGGGTGAGTTTGGCCTAACATGAGGTGACACACCTAGTGGTGAGGATGGATTTTACATAAACATCACAGTGGGCCCCACTCAAGAAGCCAGCCCATTTGCCTGCATGCCCACCAAACCGGGCTGTTAAAGAAATGTAACATAAGGTAGTACATTGATAATAATATGAACTAATGATGTGGTAGCATTTTGGAAACCATTTTGAAAAGGCCATCTCAATTTTATTTCATATTAATTATGTAAATTTTTTTATAAATTCCTAAAATAATAGGAAATTGATAAACCGATTTTAAACATTGGTAGTTGGTATTTTATGGTATTGAAAATCAGGAATTTAGACTCAAAAGACATTCACTAGCTAGCTTGGTCTCCCAATGACTCGGAATTTAGACCAAGTCAACTAGGTGACTTTGACGGGTCTCTTAAATTTTGAATGGGTCTAACCAATCTTTAGTTGTTTATAGTTTTTATAATATTAGAACCTGCTCTTTGAATGGGTTAATGAAAAGCCAAACTTGGACCATTGGCACAAGAACAGGCCCCATGTGCATGATATCAGTTTAGCTCTTTTTAGACTGGGAAGATTATCTCCTTTTGGACATGAAAATGTACCATCTCTTTTTGGACTCGAACATTGACTCCTTTTGGACATGAAAATGTACCATCTCTTTTTGGACTCGAACATTTACTCCTTTTGGACATGAAAATGTACTACTTAAATCAAGGAGAGATTCTAACACTAAAGGCCCATTTGGATACCACCAAGTTACTTTTTCTACTTTCAGCAGTAGATAGGTAACTTATTTGATATAAGTTTGGTCTATGATCACTTATAAGTAACTTTTTATTTATTTAAAGTTACTTAATCACTTCAGTTTAATAAATAAAAATCAAGATAAGCTACTTGAGGCATAAGTAGCTTTATCTTAAGCAACTTATGATCCAAACACCCCCTAATTGTTTCACTTTCATGTAAGGGAACTCCAATCTATGTACAAGCTCTGCACCTTAAATAAAAGGAAAGGATGATGGATATTTTGATAAGAAAAGGAGAATGAAAAATGAACTTCGTAAATGATTTGGACTAAAGAAAGACATTTAACATTTGCTATTGTGAAAATCACCCACAGCTTACCTTGATTTCTGGAGGATGGTCTTAGAATAGTACGCAACTTCGCGTGGAAAAATGTGCATGATATTCATGCCTAAACTAACTAGGACATGGACATTTACTCATGTGGTAGTTAATCATATTTGCTTTTGAGGGCCTTGGATGATTATCTCATAATGAACTTTCATTCTATGGATTAAAAACTAAATTAATATAATTCGAAGAAAGCTAAACTAAAACTAATTATAAATAACAACTAAGGGCATGTATATATGGGTGCCACTCTTAAAAAAAATGAAACAGATTTGGGATTTTTACCCAAATTCCTCAAGGAAATTGAAATTACTAAATAGTGCCTCCAGTAACCAACTTTCAATATTCCAGGCTGCTTTTAAAGAGGAGAAATTGCATTATTGCCCTATGCTCTTTCTTTACAGCAAAGTGAAATTTTGAAGTTGTGGGGCCAATGTGGTACGTGTCTCATGTCCGATAGATGCACACCAACATTATTATTAGAGGAACCAAAACTACGATGATCCAATTGTAAGGTGAGTTCATCCATAAAAAAATAATATCTACCACTCAAAATATATAAATTCAAGTGTAGCCATCTGATGATCTGATTGACCTGCTGTTTTTTCGTGTTATCACCATAGTGTGGTGCATGTGATTAATGGGTCGTATATACTATGTGGGCCCCACAAGTCTTGAGCTCACTACTTTCTAAAAAAAAATAAATTAAATGAGGGAATTTTCGCAATTTCATCCCTAAAAAAGCATTCTATTAATTTCTAATCTTCGAGGCACATTTGGTAAATTATAAAATCCTCAGGAATTTGGTGGTAGATTTTTATAAAAAGAAAATTATATAAACTTAGTTTTAAAATTTTGATTGTTTTTTCTTTTTGCCAAAAATATTATTTGAATGACTTCTTGTAATGTAATTAGGATGTCAATATTTGAAAAAAATTATTTTAGAAAATAATTCTCTTATTCAGATGGTAGTGTTTGAAAAAAATGCTATTTGAATGACATTCTTGTAATGTTATAATACGTTGTTGACATAAATGACCTATGCATCATCTTTCTCTCTTCCCTCTTCCTCTCCTTTTCTCTCTATCTAGATCCTTCATTTCAAAGATGAAAATCAAAGGTATAACTCTAGGGTAGGCCTAGCAAAATTCCACACGACCCACCAATCCGCAAGAAACTTGCATGAAAAAATCAGTGCTTAAGTCCGGCCTTATCGTGTCGGGTCACTAATGAGTTGGCTCATCAAGACCCATTAAGATAACGAGTCGGGTCAATATTTCACCTGCGAAACCTGTTTAACCCGTTAGTGAGGATATTTTGGTAATTATTTTTAGTGTGGTGAGAAATCCCTAGGAAGCTAAGACAGCCAATAAGACTCTCTCTCTCTCTCTCTCTCTCTCTCTCTCTCACACACACACACACACACACACACACACACACACAAAAAAAACTTGGGAGTTTTCTCCATCTTTCTGCCCATGACCCCATACAGCCGCATTCCAAAATCTCTGTCGAATCGAGCCCCTTTCCCATCTCTCTGCCCATGAAAGCACGACCCGTTTATTTAACGAGTTAAACAGGTCGGATCGAAGGTTACCCGTTAAATTAACGAATGAGTTTGGGTTTCTAGATTTTGACCCATTAGTTAATGGGACGGGTAAGGGTGAGGGCATTTTTGACACGGCACGATTACAACACAACATAAACATGGTTCAACGCGACCCATTGCCAAGCCTACAATTTAAATCAAATGATTGGACCTCTATGATAACCAATATTGGCATCTAATTTTTTAGCCATTGATCTTGTGGTTAGATTGCGCCTGTTAAAGTTTTGTGATTTCATTACCAATCCTAAAGCTTGGTTAAAGGAAGAGGGTTGCATCAGGTTAGCAGTCTGTATCAAACTCATGTTATAGCTTCCGTCATGAATATGAATGTATAACGATATTCACATAGTTGGCCCCAATTAGTTGGGATGAGGCTTAGATGGTTATTTAGAGTTGTATACGAGTCAAACCAAGTTAAGCTTGGCACAGCTCAGCTCAGATTGGTCAGCAGCCTACCTCAGCTTGAGTTAGACTTGACTCGGTCCTCGAGCTTGATCGACGAACTCAGTTTGGTTTGGTCAACGGCTTAAGTCAACTTGAGCTAAGTTCAAGTTTGAGCTTTTGAGCCGAGTTTGGGTTGACTAGGGCGAAAAAATAAAAAAAGAAGGGCTTGGGTAAATTTTTTTTAAAAGAGCAAGGATTAGGGTGCTTGAATTTCATCGATATTATATGTATATTATATATATTTAAGGTATTTAAAATTAGCCGAGTTGAATCGAGTCAAGTTCGAGTCGAGCTTTGAATTGAGTTTAATTGAGCTTGGGTCAGCTCGAACTTGGCTCGAAATTATTTTGAGCTAAAAAAAAGAGCTCAGCTCGGCTCGAACCTAGCTTTCGATTCGAGCTGAATTGAGCTTATTCCAGCCGAGTTGAGCGAGTTAACCAAGCTAGCTTAGCTCGTGTTTAGCTCTATGATTGTTTGAGCGGTTATATTTCTTGAATCAAATTGTCTTTTTAAGGGGTTTGGAATCAAATGTGGGCCCCGTACAATGGACCATCCAAATTAATGATCAGTCGTCTATCATAATTAATATAGGCCATCAATTTTCATAAACATTGTTTAGATGGTTAGGATCCACTAATCAAACTAATCAAAGTGACTTTTGGAAGTATTCCACACTCAAATGTGGCCTCACATGATGTTTAGTCCATTTTTTTTAATGGAAAATCCCAACAAATTCAACAAACTTGACTCCATCCAATCCAACTTGAGATGAGTAAGGGTTGAATTATGATTACTCGAGTTGAGTTGGGGCTGGGACTTGTTATAATGAAAATGATAAATTATGAAAGATAATGCAAGAATCAATGAAACTCCAAACCTACACTAGAGATTTGTAATGGCAGCAAGAAGGCAATCGATGCCGATTTAGAATGGCACATACATGGTTGTTATTTTTGAGATAGTTTGTATCCCTTAGTGTGTGCATGTGGGATTGGACATAGTTAAATACACTTCACAGAGTACGTGGAGGTAAAGGCTTATAA
Organism: Liriodendron chinense; assembly: GCA_003013855.2. NCBI lineage: Eukaryota > Viridiplantae > Streptophyta > Magnoliopsida > Magnoliales > Magnoliaceae > Liriodendron > Liriodendron chinense. The sequence continues at coordinate 779,027 of ML058327.1, read as the reverse complement.
ATCTCCTTACAACTTCCATTCCATCCCTTATGAGACTAAATATTTTACTAAAAGACAAAAAGTCAAAAAAAAAAAAAAAAAAAAAAACCATAAATATGCTTTTGCTTTCCATTTTTTTTTTTCTTTTCTTTTGTATTGATATTGAAATACACATAACAAGACTCGGGTATGCTTGGGTCACAAGTCAACTCATGCTGCAGTTGAGTTGGGCTTGCCTAAGTTGCACTCCTAATCAAGAACATCGTTTACTGTCCTTTCCTCCCATGTAAGCTCTCCCTCCGCCCTTGGCCATATGGACAATGTAACCATTGTTACTTGTAGCTAACTATAAAAGCTTAAACCAAAGACAAAACCCATGGTAAATACAATAGATGAATGGTTGGACCATTTCTAGCATAATCATTCTGTAACCATTCATTGAAAATTTGGGATCACTTGATAAAGAGGCAATTTTTTTTTTTAGAGAGATGAGTAATCAAAGGTGTCACCCACATAGTAGATGATCTAAATCAACGATGGGACCATCTATAATTTTATCAATAAGGATAATTCATTTCCTAACCATTCACTGAATGGTTAAGATCATCCAACGAATTTGACTTTCTGACAGCGATGGACACTCAAAAGTGGCCCCACATGATAGATGAGATCTAATAAATTTAATTGAACCATTTCTAATATCATCAGCATGAGCTGTTCATTTCCCAAGCTACAAGCTAATGAAGTGATGGTAAGATCATCCTGGTTTTCATTTTATTTTAATTTTTAAAAGGGATTGGTAAAATAGGTGAGACCACATGATGAATGATTTGGATGCATGATCAAAACTTTCTTATTATAATCAATATGGATTATCCATTTTCCTAACCATTGGTCAATTGTCGTCATCATCTAAACAAGTGGGTTTTGAGAGGATGGCAATTAAATGTGGGACCCATGTTATCAATGATCAATGACTAGACCACTTATAGCATAATTGCCCACCTGTTTTCTAGCCAACAAACAAATGGTTAAATCATCTATGTGATTTTGTGGGAAATCAAAGGTGGTCTTAGATCAATGATCTAAGCTTTTCTTGTGTAATGGGATGGCCCACTTGATGAAACCATCAGATCTTCACCTTTCTAATATTCTCTTTTGATGTTTGCTCAAATACATCACAACCTATGACAATATGATACATCAGGACTTCAAACTTTGAATCTTGGTTGTCTTCTAAGTGATCCAAACCGTCCACATAATTAGTCTGACCTTGTATGACTTAGATTATTTTAAATCTTGGAAATTCAGCTCTTTAGCTTTGTAAATGGCCGGTCACCAAATCTTTGAATAATCAAACCATTGAATTATTTGATCTGAGAGATTTTTTTCGGCATTTACGAAAAAAAGAAGCCCTATCACATAAAGGGTTCAGATCATCCAAGAGAACTCAATTCCAATGGCAAAATGGCCCACCAATTAGATTGTAATAAGTAGGAATGTATTTGAGCAAACCTCAGTCTCTATCTATAATCATTTGCAAATAAATATATTCAAATCAATTTTTAAGAACCATATATTCTGCCACCAACCGAGGCAATGGTGAATTATCATCGCATCAGTCTATCTGTTGGCCACAAACCAAAAGGTTAGGCTGTCCAATCGAGGATATCTCAGTGGGCACAAATTTGAATGGTATAGGATTCAACTAAGTGAAACTATAACTGAAAATCAACCGTCCAAATCAAACTCAATTTAACTAATTTAAAGCAACGCAGGCTGATTATAATCTTAAAATCTCATTAACTAGACCGTCCGGACAAACCAATGATGGACCCTAGTTTTTTAAATCTTAAACCCTTTTAGTGTATCTCATCTCGACAGTACAGTTATGCCTTATAAATCGTTTATTTTTCTGCATGAATTTATGGCCTGTATGGCACCATGGATTTGAGGAGAAAGGATGAGAAAATGGTTGCTTTATTCTGTTTGGCACCATGGATTTGATGAGAAGTGGATTTGGGAGGAATTCAGGAAAAAAAGGCACTTTTAGCCCTTTTTCAAGACTCCCCAAAAAAGGTGAAATTTGAAGAGAAATCCTTCCCAACAAGGGACCCACCGTGTGTACCTAACTATGAGATCCAACATGATGTATATTTTCCATCCAACTTGTTAATAAGGTCACAAAGACTTGAATGAAGGGACCATACAAATTTCAGTTTAATCCAAAACTTTTGTGCATCATAAAGGTTTCACTCTCCATTCTTTCTTGTTTTATGGTCCACTTTAGATGTGGATTTGCTTTAGTTTTTGAATCTTGGCATAAAATGATATGTGAAAATGGACGAATGGCATGGATTTAAAAATCGAGGCTAATACGGTGGGCATATGGTGGGATTAAAATTTACACAGTCCATTCCTTTATGTTTGATTTCTCTCTAAATCTTGACTGCCAAACAGAAAATCTAGAACCGTAAGAACTGGAATTGATGAGAATTCATATCATGAAATCCACTTCTCCTCAAATCCATGGTGCCAAACGGGCCATGTAATTCATGATTTCCAACCCATCTAAAGTGGGACCCAAGACTTTAAAGGTTCAATCTGATTAAAGGTGCGACGAACGTACAATATAGGTGCATGTGTATCAACCACAGCACTCTGCCAGAGTATTTAATGGCTTTTAGAGAGAGATTCGCGGCAAGGTTGGACCCCAGCCGCCCGCCCTCACTGCAGCGTGAACACGTGTCTTCTCACCAATAATATCGCCTCGCGCTGCCACGTCAGCACCCGGCATCTCCCGGACCTGTCTCCAAAGCTCCCTCGTTCTCCTCCTTCGATCTCGATCTGTCTCCCCGTTTCTAATGGCGGTCAAACTCAGAACGATAAACGGTTGAAAGAGAAGAAGGAAGGAAGGAAGGAAGGAAGTCAACGAAACAAAACCCTCTCTATCTCCCCTCAAGCGGTTTCCCGACCGGTTTTCCGACGCTTTCCGAGGTGGTTTCCGGCTATGGGAAGGATGGGAGGCAGCCGGAAAACTTATTCTGCGTCGCCGGCGGACTACAAGCTTCTAGAAGAGGTCGGTTATGGCGCCAGCGATACCGTCTACCGGGCGATCTATCTCCCTCTCAATGAAGTCATTGCCGTCAAGTGCTTGGATCTCGACCGCTGCAACGGCAATCTGGTTCTTCTTCTTCTTCTTCTCTCTAGGTTTTTTGTATGCTTTCGTCGAGTATTTCGTTGCTGAAATTGCCTGATTCAAGTCCATCGATACTACCATTTCAAATTTATTGTGTTTAGTATCTCTTTCATCCTATTGGATTTGTTGTTGCCTTTTTTTGGATTATGCATCGAGTTCAGCTTTTCTGTGGTTGTGAATTTTTTTAGAAACTGCTTAGCTTTGTGATGACCGGATCTCTCTTATGACGAAGAAGTATCTTTTCTATGGTAATGATAGACTTAGGTTAGTGGTGTGGAGGTTTATCATATCAGTGTTCATCTCATCTGGGTTTGTACTCTGTACGCCAGGTGGAAAGTTTAGGCCCTGTTTGGATGCACAATTGATTTGAATTGCGATAATTAGTTCAGTAGAGAGGAAGTAACCAAATTGTAGTTATCTTCCTCGGTATTCATAATGAGGAAGTATTATTGTTAATTTCCCTTCAAATTCAGTTTGAAGGTGGCACAACTGAAATTCGGAGCCTCATCCATCAATATGAAAACTGAGGTATTTGGCAATTTTGAACTATTGCAATTTGACTCAGCATCGCATCTAAATGCAGACTAATGGTCAGCCATGTCTTGTGGCATGTGACCTGCTTGAAGGGTTTGGGGGGGTTCTCTGGGATCAGTTTCGAGATTCAAATTGTGAAGATTTTAGTGTGTGTCAGTTGTTGTTCTCTAGTTGGTTACAGTTTAAGGTGATTGATTGTTTGGGATTGAGTAGTCAATGGAAGGCTTGCAGTAGGAGTGAAGATCTGATCAGAATTTCGCTTTTATGCTTGTTGGGTTTTGTCATAGGCAGAATACTCTGTGGATGGCGTACTTTTCTATTACATGGCATCTCTAATAAGGCTCCATTTGGATGCTCAATTGAATTGAATTGCAATTATTCAATTGGATAAAGTGGAAATGACCTAATGGTATTATCCCCACAATTCACGATGAGGGACTAGCCCAAAATAGCCATTGAGAATCTGAGATGGCTTCAAGTCCAACTTGAAACACATGGAATTGCACTCAGAAGTTGGTTGTTATTATGAATGAAGATGGTCCCACCTCCATTTTGATCATTTCTATGTTTGAATTACAGTGAATCAACTCAATTCGGCATCCAAATTCACCTTAACTGAATCGAGTATATTATGGTATCTTGATGTAATAATCTTTTGTTTGCTGTCATTTTGGTAACTAACTTATATTACTATCTACTATTATTTTTGCTGAGCGGTTGCATGGTTTTAGCTGTTTTTGCCATCTTAGAAAAATTTCATGTCACATGAACTCCCTTTTTGACTTAGGACTTAACTAAAGCTCATTTTCTGACTTGGGAAAGAACAGGCTGCTATGCATGATTGCATGTTTAGAATCCTGATGAAGATTTCCAGCCCTTTTCATGTTTGATCCTATGTCTAGGTCTTTCTGCTATGAATCCTTATGATGGATGGGGTGTTTTGTAGGATGACATAAGGAAGGAGGCTCAAACAATGAGTTTAATAGATCACCCAAATGTAATTAGAGCATACTGCTCATTTGTTGTTGACCAATGTCTTTGGGTGGTCATGCCATTCATGGCTGAGGGTTCTTGCTTGCACCTTATGAAGATATCATATCCAGATGGATTTGAAGAGTCTGTAATTGGTTCTATTCTTAAGGAGACTCTTAAAGCTCTGGAGTACCTCCATCGACATGGGCATATCCATCGTGATGTCAAGGTAAGTTTAAATTCAAAATGGCTAACTGTTATACTACTACTTGTGTTCATTCACCCAATGTGTTTATTTTTCTATGATTGAGAAAAAAAAAAAAAAAAAAACCTTGATGCTTTAACTGTACTTGTCTTTTTAGGCTGGAAACATCCTTCTTGACAGTAATGGGGTGGTGAAGCTTGGTGACTTTGGTGTCTCAGCTTGCATGTTTGACAGGGGTGATAGGCAACGTTCAAGAAATACTTTTGTAGGAACTCCATGCTGGTGAGATGTGACCTTTTGCCATAACTATATTTTATTTTCTGATAAGCACTTGTAGTTTATTTGATGGTGTTTTTCCCGTAAATGTAATTTACGACTTACATTCCTTGGAATTTCAATTACTTTTCCTTGTGTAGGATGGCTCCAGAGGTTTTACAGCCAGGAAGTGGGTATGATTTCAAGTGAGTGTTGCTCCATCTAGAGAACCTTGAGCTCTGCCTAGGTTTCAAACTTTCGGAAAGCAGCTGCTCACTAATTAGAATTTTAGCAGTGGTTAAGAACCCCTATAATTGCATAGCCACATTGCATTCCTATCTTTACTTTTGATCTTTTCAACTGAACATGCATACACGTCATGCTAGTCATATGTTAAATTAGCCAATCTTTTTATTTGCATAGTCTGTTTTGGATTCCTTTTCTGATCGGCAGGCAAAAAACACATAGTTTGTTTTGGATCCCCATTTCTGATTTGCAGGCAACAAACTTATACTTCATTGTTGTAAATGTAAAATATTCTTTGTAAAATGTATTCTCCCTCACTGCTCTATACAGCAGCAGTAACAATGCATAAACATGCACCAAATAAGAACTTAACAACTTGTAGTTATAATTGTTGCCTGACAGGTTGGTGAATCCCTATCATCACCCTTACCAATTCTCTCTTTCTGGTTTCATTGTAACAATGGACAAATTTTTTTGGTGCACCTCCAATTTCATACTGGCATGCCCCCAGCACCAACCTGTGGATCCCATTCAATATGTCTTGGAATTTTTCAGTGCATGCTAGGTACTGTTAGCTGATTCACTGGGTGTTTCATGTGGAGGATGGAGTCTGGGAAGTTAACAGTACTAGTCTTCTGCATATGCTCTGAGAGAATATCTATGATCCAGTTCCTGGGTGTAAATCTCTTCAAAAGTCATGCCAATGTGATATTCCTCTGCTATATTTCCACTCTGTCAGAAGCTAAGCCACTGTGTCTATAGCTAATATTCTAATCACAGTTATAATTTCCCCCTAATTTTTATCGTTCCCTGTTAATTAAATTAGGGGTTTATAACTGGGTAATTCTTTCTTGTGTTTTATGAAATGGCAATTTGTCTGTTCTGTCATTGAACCTACTATATCCATTGATAAGTCAAGCAGGCTGACTTGTATCTGACATTTGTATATGTATGTATTGATTGTGCTTATGACCGGGTGCTATTGTATTTTCCTTCTACAGAGCTGACATCTGGTCGTTTGGAATAACCGCATTGGAGCTGGCACATGGTCATGCTCCCTTTTCAAAGTATCCTCCAATGAAGGTATATAGTTTTTCTTTTGAAGATTGACAATATTATGTCATGCATGCTAAACCACCTTTGAATGATGGTTTTAAATATCATTTGATAAGATTCGGTTTCGGTGGAATTGTATTGGTTTTGGTCAAAACCAGTGAGAATTGGACCTTCGCTATGCAAAATACAAATGGATCGGTCCAACTGATCTGCTATTGGGATGAGTCGCACCAAATCGAACTGAGTCTGGACTAGTCATAACAAGTTGGCACGAGTCACACTGTGGTTCATCTGATGCCTGAGTAACAGGTTGAATTTCAAAATTCCATTGTCGCCATTTTTGCTTCCATTCAAAGCTTGGGAGGAGAGAAGGATTGATTTTGGCAACTTTGTTGCCATCTGCTTTGACAATAACTCGTTCAGATCTCTGTATTTTGAGATCTGAATATTCTGGGAGAAGACCCATTTTTGAGTTTTCGCAAAAGTTTTTTCTTTTTCTTTTTCCTTATTTTTCTGTTTTTCATGTTCTTTTCTAATTCCACTAGTTCCAAAGTTTTTGATCCCTCCCCACCACATCTTCTAGGCAACTAGCAAACCCTGTTATGAATTAATAGTGATCTGCTGCAAACCCTGCTATGAATTATTTTTTATGTTTTTACACCTTGATATGAATAAAGCTTCTTTCATGTTGTTTGTGTGTGTGTGGAGGGAGAGGAGGGAGGGAGTTGCGCACGCGCGCGCGCGCGCACACACACACACACACACACACACACCTGATCACGTGGACGGCTCAGATTTTGGGCTCCCATCACGTGTGATGAGTCCTCAAAATGTGCTCACGAGTTCCTGTGAGAACTGTGCGCAGGTGAGCATTCTACACACACACACACACACACAAGTAATGTTACTTGATTAGAAGAAGCCAGATAACGTGTCTTTTATTTGTCAGTTTCCAAAGGAGAGAGGGTGTTGTTCTTATAGATAATTTAATAATCTTACCTGAAATATTAGAAGAACATGACCAGAATATTTTGTTTATCACATTTCCTTGGAAATTCTTGGATTCAAATGGTCCAGCTCATAAATCACTATACACTTTATCTATTCCCATTTGATTTTCCTTAGTTATAAGAGTACACAATTCAGACAAGAGGCTCGTACAGAGTTGGATTCACTAAATTGGTCAATCAACAGCTAATCAGCTACAAGTTGCACATAATATTCCTTTTGTGCTAGTTGTAACAATTGCCAACGAGAAATATGGAAGGCTGTTTCAGGAACAGCATCTGCCCCCCATTTGTCGACTTAATGATGCCTCAAACTTGAATCTAATACTACACAGCTGAAGCATGTACACTTGAAAGAACTTTCAATTCATGGAATCTGCTTCATCATAGTTTCTGACTAGCCCGTCCCGTCTCCTGCATGTAGGTTCTTCTGATGACCATCCAAAATGCACCTCCTGGACTTGATTATGACCGAGATAAAAAGTTTTCCAAGGTATCACTGATCCCTTTAACTAATAAATCAGTAGGAAGGTTAGCTGTATCCGTGCCAAAAAACAGGGTTGTTTTGTTTCCATTTGCTGAGAGATTTCGGATATACATTCCTGTGCGATATAGTGTTGTCATTGAATAATGTTCTTATAAGAGATTTCCAGTTGTGATCAGTCCTTTAAAGAAATGGTTGCCATGTGCTTGGTGAAAGATCAAACAAAGAGGCCAACAGCAGAGAAGTTATTAAAGCACTCATTTTTCAAAAATGCAAAGCCTCCTGAGCTTTCCGTAAAAAGTCTTTTAGCTGACTTGCCACCACTTTGGGACCGGGTAAAAGCTCTCCAGGTTGGCCACCTTACTGACATGTTGTAGAATTTTTCGTCCTTTCACCTGTGTTCAGATATGAGTTAATGGACTTGTCACCTCCATGCAGCTCAAGGATGCTGCACAATTAGCTCTCGAGAAAATGCCTTCAGCAGAACAAGAAGCAATATCTCAGGTTAGAACAATTTCTTAAAATTGTGATCATGCCTTCTTTTATATATATATATATATATATATATATATATATATATATATATATATATATATATATATATATATTTATTATTTATTTATTTATTTATTTATTTCTTGCTCATATGAATGTGTTTGTTTTTATTTTTTTCATTTTGTCTATTATATTTTTTAGGTGCGAATTTTTTCCATAATGATTAATAGAATTTGACCATTTGTTGGAAGGAAAAAATCCATGACAAACACAATCATCATTCTCTTGGACTAGCAACATAACCAAAAAAAAAAAAAAAAAAAAAAAAAAAAAAAAAAAAACGTCATGATATGAAATGGTGACAATTTGTACTGTAAATGAAAATTAGTGTTGCATTTTGCAGTTTGTGCTCTGGAAAAATCGACTTCTTGATTGAGGACATGCTTATTCTACCCTTCATCTAATTTTCCTGATTAGAAAATTGACTGTTATGCATTACGGTGATAGCTTTTTGGTGTCTTAGGAAACTGACATGTGGAGAGGAATTCACACCATATTTCCATCATGATCATCTTAGCCTTTCTCCCAGCAGTCTAGGGTTAGCTTTTAAACTTTAGATTGGCAAAAGTAAAGTAATTGGCTTCCCAGCATATATCAATCTTCCTCTTTTGCCTGGGCTCTTGGAGCAACCATTACATGATGCTCCAAAGGGAAAGCAAGCAAGGCAGGGTCATGGAGTGGTTGTTGCAAGCAAACTGTGAGCATGAGCATGAAGTTACACGAATGTACTACAATTTGACTAAAAGAGGTTAGGACATGCTCAAGTAATTCGCTGCAAGGATAGCAAGGAGCCCACCAATATTTGTTTACCCAAATACCGGTCACACGCTATGATGCGAACACTATCATCGTCAACACTTTGCAGTAGCCTAACTGTTGCCCATTATCCAGAAGGGGAAATTTGCGAACATTTTAGGTCTCTAGCATGCAATGTCAGACAAGCTCGCTGGGCACAATTAAAATGTCATGGCACTTGACACACAAACTCTTTTATGCTAATGGCTACACAGAAACTTAAATGTAAACTTGATAGAAGAGTCTGCCTACTCATTTTCTTTTCGGTCAAAAGAAAGGGAAAAAAAAGTAGACTGGGCAGCATCTTCTATCAAGTTTACATTTAAGGCTCTGTGTACAGAGATAAACATGTTCTTCCATATCATTGCTTGTTCTGCAGGTCGTCGAGTGTGGGAGATACAGTTTCATAGTAGAAACTAAAGATATGGGATTCTCTAACTATTATTACTTTTTTTTTGGTGCAAGTTGAATCTACAGTAGCAGTTGCTCTGGGATTGATTGGAAAATTGAGATATAAAAAAGAAGAATATATCTAAATTGGCTTATGAAGCAATCTCATGGTATTGAGACACTAACACTTTTGGGCTAGTGATTGTCTTATATCAATTCTCCAGCGAAGATTACTATATACTTTCAAATATGCATGGATCTTTTATTGGTGTCTGCTGTTCTGAAGGTCTGAATGACAAAGATACAGTCATACAAAAAAGAAAAAGGAAAAAGAAAAAAAAGACTTGTTTCTGTTTAATGAGTCACAATGCAAGATACAACTTGAAGAGCCATCTACTATGACTTGTACAGGTAAAGTTTAAAGTGAATTAGTGACAGCTTCCTATCACAACTAAAAATCTTGAAAATAAAATATAATTCTTAAATCAGAAGTTGCTTGTTTCTTCTAGTCCATCCAAACCACTTCCCAACATTCTGAAATGTGATTCAATTAATTTGAGTTCCATGCTACAAAGTCAAGTTAGCATTAAGCATGTTAGGTACAATGCCTAAACACAAAACAGATGGAATCAATAGTGAGAAAAGCGCCAAAAAACAGGCCAAAAATGTTGGATTTGGAAAATGGAGAAGACCCGAGGCCAATAATTTTGGCATGAAACCAAGTGTCAAGTATTCTCTGATCATGCCCAATCGTGTGTACTGGCTGGTATAAACAGGAAATTAGGTTATTCTCGCTATTTTCTTTAGGTTTCAATTGTGGTCCAGTTCTATTTACTTTTTTTTATTTTTTTCCGCTCCATGCTTATTTGGAACAGCAGGATCAGCATATCCTATGCGATCATACAATTGTGTCATAGGTTGGGTTGTTCAACTGCTTCTACTGTATGGTTTCTTAATTGCCATTCAGTTTTGCATGTCCTATGTACATGTAGGAGCATGCATAGGAGTAGACATCATGAAATATGCATGGAAGCCCACCATTTTGGAAGATTTGTGTTATATAACATTGTATATAAGGGTAGTTTAGTAATTTGTTGTAGTTTCTGTTTGTATATATACCTTATTGCTTCCTTTAATGAAGTTAGAGAAGAGTTTATTCCCTCAACTCCTCTTTGCAAGTGACATAGGACGGCCTAATCTATCATGCATGTGTGAGAAAACATATAGATTCAGCAGAATAATGTAATCAAAGCAAGTAAACAACAGCCCAACATCATCATAAATAAGAAAAACATCTGGGAAACACACAATAGATGGGCCATCATCACAATCACGCAATATGAGGTTCAAATCATATGTGAATTGAATCCGGTGAGGGATGAGACCTCCTGATCTTGCATGGTTTCATCCAAACAACCAATAGGATTCACTAGTCCAAGAAATCAAGGAATTTTTGGATTAGAGAATCTCAAAATCTAAGAAAAGGATAGTTGATTGAAAATTTCAGATTTCAGATGATGGAAAAGTGACAAAATGAAAATTAAAAGAAAGAAAAAAGAAGTAAGAATACCTTAGAATGAAGAGATTGGAAGAAAGAAAAAGGAAGAAGAAAGAAAAGAGAAGAGATGAGAAAAGATTCACCAAGAGGAAGATGAAGAGGAAGAGGGAGATAAGCCACAACAGCTTTTTCTTCTTTTATCAAATCAATAGCATAATGATAAGAAAAATTAGGGCAACACCCTTATAAAATTTGTAATTAACATAATTACCAAAATACCCTACTAACAAAATTAAAAAAAAAAAGACATTCGCACGAAAAAACGTGCGCACACTGACCCAAAACTCAAATAAGTAAAAGTGCATAAAATAAACTCAAATCTAAGATGTCCGATGGCCTTCGATGATGGCACGATGAAAGTGGGTCATGACGACCCAATGGTCCGATCACATCATCCTCGCGATCCAATGGTCCAATCATCTCCTCCAAGCAACTTACACATGCCTTCTCAAGATGGGGTTTTCTCAAATGTCTTGGACTACATGTGTAAGGTCTTCGATGCTCTTCAAGTCATTATGAATGATCCTCTAAGCTCATCATTGAACCATATAGATACAGGCGTCGCTCGCCTCCTGCGTTGATAAACCTTAAAGGGCCTGATGTCCTCATCAGCAAGTTTCATGTTATCAGGGCTTGCTTCAGATATGTGCATCTTCTGATACCTTTAGACATTGAATCTGGATTGTTCTTCCTCCTTTTCCTCTATGTCTTTATTGCAAGGCAGTCTTCATTTATGTTTTTTAACACACGCTCGTGCAAGTGATGCCATCAGGTGACCATTTCAGATCTGTTTGAAAGTGGTCCCTCGTGATAGATATTGATTTTTAGAGAATTTTTCATGCTTTCTTCAGAATTTTTTGAGCTTTTTCTGAGGGTGTTTAGAAGGTTCTATGCTTAAAAAATGAAGATATTTTTTTTTTCTGATTTAAAGCTCCATCCGAATCTTTAGTTGCAGTTTTTTGTTGGAGATCACAAGGGTTTGAAAGAGGATTACTTTAGCAGCATTTTAAATCCAAGATCATTAGTTTTGGTGTTGATTGAATTTGTAGCATTGAAACCCCTATTTTAAGACGCCTCCTTTTTTGTCTTATGGGAGAGGGGCCATTTGCTTCCTAGGGTTGTTTGTTGATAGGCTTCTTAAATTGACATCCGTAGGAGCCATTTTTTTTTCTAGAGGACCATCATGTTGCTGTTGAGGTATTTGGGATGGTGTCTGCTCCTATTCAAGCTATAAAAGGTGGGACAGAAAAATTATACATTTAGGTCATTTTTAATTCACAATCTTTTGCTGGGAAGGAATCTTTCAGAGGCATATCAATGGATATATTAAAGAACCCACTTATAATGGAAATGAGTGGATGGTTAGTAATGCAAAAAAGCCTCACTTGGATAGCAAATTTCGTCAACACATCCATTGGCGTGCATCTCGCTAAGTTTCGCGCTGCCAAAGAGACTTGGGAATACCTGCAAGGGCTATAATATATGCAGTCCAATTCAGTCACAGAGTATTACTTGGAGATCGATGTTTGGACTACTCGACAGTCCAATTTGGACAAAATGTATCAAGTGGACATCAATATTGTTTCTCGTTCTAGTGCTGAAGCTGAGTATCATGGTATTGCTGAAACTCCTTTTGAGATTGCCTGGCTTTGTTGTCTTCGCTGATCTTGGAGTTGAGTTCTCCTCCCACGTCTCTTTAGTGTGGTAATGGTAATCGCATTGCTATCCAAATTGCTAGCACCCATGTCTTTCATGAGTAAACCAAATATATCGTGATCGATTGTCATTTTGTTTGTCATCAATATCAAGCTGATGTTCTCTCATTCCTTCACATCTCTGACCTTGAGCTTGTGGATGGAGTCTCTCACTGCAACATGCTTTCAGCTCTTGCTCACCAAACATCATTTGTTGTGGTTTGTATTTGTATATTTTATTGCTTCCTTTAATGATGTCCGAGAAGAGCTTATTTTCGCAACCCTTCCGAGTTTTATTTTTTAATTACATCTCTTGTACTAATTATTTAGACTACAAATAGGTAGTAGATTTACCTTTTGTGGTTAACAGAGCTTAATTGTTTAAATATTGAGTGGTAATTGCGAAATGTCTACAATTTCAGACTGTCTTGATTTCAGAGGAGAACTTATTTTCGCAACCCTTCTGAGTTTTATTTTTTAACTACATCTCTTGTACTAATTATTTAGACTACAAATAGGTAGTAGATTTACCTTTTGTGGTTAACAGAGCTTAATTGTTTAAATATTGAGTGATAATTGCGAAATGTCTACAATTTCAGACTGTCTTGATTTAAAACAATATTGATCTGTTTCTGTTCAGAATTGCCTGGTCTTATTAGTGCATATCTAACGTTTTCTCTATTGATTCATCTACCAGAGTGAGTACAAGCGAGGGGTTAGTGCATGGAACTTTGATCTTGAGGATTTGAAAGCACAAGCATCACTGGTATGATTATTCTTCCTTTTGAATTCCTCACTATTCAAAAGGTGATATCATTAAGGATTAGCATTACGGTTTGATGGTTTTACTTTGGAATGTTAGTGGCATTGGTTAACTTTCCATACCTCTCAATAGGTTCAAGAGGATGATGATCTGATGGGAATGAAGGAAGAAGATGAAAACTTGAGATTATCAGTTAATGATAAGGTTTAAGGATTTTTTTTTTTTTTTTTGGCCTGTCTGAAAGTTCAAGTTATTCAGTATTACCAATACCCCAAATCCATATGCTGCTACCAAGAAAGATTTAATTATATCATGGGAATTGATATGCACACCCACCCTTTGATTTTCATATACTTATTACCATTTTGGAACAGGTATATGAAAATCAAAGAGGAGGGTGTGAATAGCACGAATGTGCACTATTTCAGTTCCCAAAATGGAATTTGGTGTAGGAAACAAAAAAGGTGGGTGTGACTAGTGGGTTGGGTGTACTAGTAGAAAGTCCATTGCTTGGACAGTTCCTACACTTGTGAGTATTATGGACTATGGGATAAGGGGGTGTCTACCCCAGATTGCATACTCCTCTGATCAGATGATTCTAAATCCCAATCCAGCGCCTGCAAGATGGATTGTTATACCAAATCTCTGTCCAACTTGCAGGCTCTTATTATAGTTATGATCATCTGATCAATGTGGCCTGGTGCAATCCCTAGTGGTGCCTCCTATCCAATGGTCCTTGTGCATCAAACTTGGGGTTTGCGGTCCATTCAAAGGCCTTCTCATTGACAGTGTTAGTGTGAATTCTTTACTCTGGATCAATCTATGTGCACATATACATGTGATGTGATATAAGATGGCAGATAAGCTGATGAGATACTTGGTTACTATTGGCAGGATTCGTCTGTTTATGGATCTAGTTTTGGGAAATCGATTTCAACAAATGATATTAATGGCAGGTATGTAATTCTAGGATCTGAGGGTGTACTGTTAGGTTGTGTTTGATTGGAGGAAAACTAAAATGTGTATTAACAAGGAATCCTGTGGAAATGGAGTGTGGATCCAACAATAATTCTACTGATTGTTTCAGTGTGTGATTGTTGATGGAAAACCTTGGAAAAGGAAACGAAAGCAAGAAAACACAGTTGCCTCGCTTCCCTTCCTTGCCTCAGAAATCGATTTCCACCTTTGGTTGACATTGAGTTATCCAGTGAACTTTTTTTTTTTTTTTTCAGAATTTTTTTCTTTAAAAAAAGGAAATCAGTTCCACATTGTTTATTTTTCCACAAACAGGGAACACAAGGATTCCTTAGGAATTTTTTTCACTTCCAAGGTATTCAATGTTCCCAAGGACCAGCTTATTTGCCAGCTCAAGCAGAAACCAAAGATTGGATAACAATTATATCCAGATCCTTTATTGCCGTTTCTGTTGATTTTGATCTGCCTTCTTGGTATCCAACTTATTTTTGTGGATATTGTGACAACATTTCATAGTCAACCTTTTCTGAATCAGCCAGACTTAGAACTGATTTGTTACTTTTCAAATATTATAACTAGGAGTTCACTGTGGAATTCTCTTCTTGGATATGTAATATACTTTGTTGGAGCTTCGCAGTGTGGACATCATGCTTCTTGCATATTTTTCTATAACATGTATCTGGCTAGAAAAACTTCTTGACATCTCTTGCAGGGGAAGTAGCAGTGGTACTGAATGGCCTGAAGCCAGGTGCTTGATTGGTAAAGGAGAAATTTTGGAAACTGAATTGGTGGATTCCAGCAACCAAGAAAAAATTGACAGACATAAGAAAAATGGATCAAGCAATGGGCCAATGTCTTCAACCTCAGAACGGGACATGGGACAAGTCCACCCTAAAACTCAAGTAGGAAAAACATACCAAACTCAGAGTGGACCACTAGTGCCTTCTCGTGTGCTTAATCATTCTTTGTCAGAACGGGAGTGCATTCCTGAAAGGTATGTTTTTCTTTCCTTGCACTCTTCAATTCAACATCATGTGTTTCTATTCAATACTTCAATTAGTCACCTTCTGCAAGTTCAAATACATTTGGATCAAAAGAAAAGAAAAGAAAAGAAAAGAAAAGAAATGAGTGCATGGCTTCAAGGTAGTCCAATAAGTAGGTAAGGAATGGAGTTTGGTGATACTAGCTATTTTGGTTAGATACTCTGAACATTGATAAGGAGCTTTATGTTCAAAGAACTGATGTTCGTTAGTTGATACAGCTATAAAATCCCATAATAATGATGGAAGGAGCTATGCTATTGAAAAGTTTCTTTGTTTTCCATTCTGATGCATTTCGTTTGACTTTCGGTGTTCACTCCCAAAACTTCTTGTCATAACTAGTACTTACTTCCCTACTAAAATCCAGATATATTTTGTTTTCTAGTAGGTCCAGTGTTTGTAGTATCAGTATCATTACATGTATCACTGGCTGGGGATACGGAAACATGTATCGATATTGCTGATACCTGGAAATGTATTGCTGACTGAGGGAAACATTGGAAAAACACGAGGAAATGGTGGAATTTCTGAATGAAACTTCAGGAGATGCTAAAATACACATATTTGCATATTTTGCAATCAAATAATTGCAAAAAAAAAAAAAAAAAGAAGAAGAAAAAAAAGAAAAGAGAGAGAGAGAGAGAGAGAGAGAGAGAGAGAGAGAGAGAGAGAGACGCATACATAATAAGTTTCTTTTTAATGGGGATCTAAAAGCATGTAATGCTGACTCAGGAAAACATTAGAGAAACGTGGGAAAAATGGAGGAATTTTTCAATGATATTTTAGGAGATGCTAAAATACACATTTTAAGTTTCTTTTTAATGGGGAGAGAGAGAGAGAGAGAGAGAGAGAGAGAGAGAGAGAGACGCATACATAATAAGTTTCTTTTTAATGGGGATCTAAAAGCATGTAATGCTGACTCAGGAAAACATTAGAGAAACGTGGGAAAAATGGAGGAATTTTTCAATGATATTTTAGGAGATGCTAAAATACACATTTGCATATTTAAGAATCAAATTGGGAATAAAATAATAGCAATAAAGACACATTTGCATATTTAGGAATCAAATAATAAGTTTCCCTTTACTGGGGCCTAAAAGCATGTATCGTTGACTCAGGGAAACATTGGGGAAACATGGGGGAAATGGTGGATCCATCCAACCATCTATCCATCCATCCGTGCATATGTGAACACACACGCAAACACACAAACACACACATCGAACCATCCATCCATCCATGCATCCATACAACCATCCATGATTCATCCATGCATACATTCATACACACACATACAAACATGCATTTCATTAATACAACCATGCACTCATAAATTTTTTTTTGAATGAAATCTTTTTCGATAAGCATATTTTTGGCGACATCAATACTTGCGATATCATCAAAATATCACTGATGCATTGGTGGTACAAGTGACACTTGGAATTTACACAGTCGAAAATATTGGCAATACATTAACGATATTGATACATTGGCGATGCTTAGCAATATTTCAGAGATACCTGGAATTTCTGGTACTACCAGTGTTATCAGTCTCACTGAGATGGAGATACGAATAATATCTGGGATATTATCGTTAATATTGGGGATACTCCGAATATGGGTAGGTCAAAATCAGGATTAGATTATGGAAGATCATTACTGTTTCAGCTACTGATCAATTTTTTAGTAATTTGTACTCTAAGGACATCTCCATGTAGTAGGTTCAATAGGATAGGCAACTTGTCATCTAACCTCATCTTCTAAATTTGCATCAAAATTTGTTTTTACTTGTTTGTTAAATATTAAACGGACCCACTTATGCGTCTTTGGTTTATTTGACCTTAAATGTATGTTTTTGGGTAGTATTTAGACCTATGGATGGTTTGCTATACGTATTACTTAAGCAAGGAGGGTATTATTGTAATTTTATCTCTTAAACAGGTAAGCACTAATAAAATAGAGAGGTGGGGACATGTTTGGGCTGAACTAGAGCAGCAAAGCCCATTCTTCTCCCTTTTCTCTCCTCTCTTTTTCTCTCTTTTCTGTTTTCTTTTATTTCTATTAATATCACGAATTCACATGGTATCATAGCTAAACAGCATGAGTTAGGTCTTAAATCTCTCTCATTCAAAACCCTAATCTATACATCAAGTCTTGGAGGTCTCAAAAACCCTAGTGTGCTGATTGGACCTTAGAAAAGAGTATTTCTCTTCGATTTCTTGCAGAAAACATATGTTTTCTGCATTCATCCTCAAATGAATGCAACTGTTCCCAAGGGATTGTAGAAGCTTGGCCCCAGAAGATGAAGGCTTGTTGATTTTTCATAAAGGTGGTGTTGAAATTGTTTTTGTTTTCTTCCATTATTTTACGTTTGAAGGTAGCTTTCTGGTAGATCGTTGCTATCCGTGACATAGTTTTCTGGTAGATTGTTGCTATCCATGACTTAGTATTGAGATGCAGAGTTGATTTTTGGGTTGAATCCTAGATGATGAAGGGCTGGAAAATGCTATTTGTTATTGTCGTGGGGTGTAGTTGTGTGTGAATCTGATCATAGATTATGATCAGCAATTTTCCGGGTGTAAGTTGAATTTAATTGGTTACAAGTGGGTTATGGATCCAAAAGGTGTGGTTATGGGAGCTCTCATCATTGGGAGAGAATCCTGGTTCTTCATTTAATGCGTATCAATAACATCTGTGAAACTGTATGTGTATAATTACTTTTAGCTTGAGAGAAGGATCACTTCCTCACAGAATCCAAATTGGAGGAATCTGACTATTAATATAGACAATGGATGCATGATGATGCCCAGATTAGATCTTGGTTGTGGAATAGTATAGAACCTGAAGTTAGTTCCAACCAGTGTTTGCACTATCGATGATATCGGCCGATATTATCGATATTGGGAACCAGCAACACAAACTGGCCCAGTTATAACAGGCCAGTGGCCTGAATATCGATAATATCAGCAGATATATCGATATCGCACGATATATCGTCAATTTATCACGTTTTATTCCTTTGCGGATTCCAAATATCGTCGATACCTGGACGATACCGTCCAGGTATCGTTACGCCGCACAAGAGTCACCCATTTTGTAGAAAAAAAATGATTTTTTGTTTGATTTTCTTCTAGTTTCTCCTCCCTAAAAAAAAAAAAAAACCCATCGGGTCAGCTTGACCCGCGTACCGACTCTGCGAAGGGGTCATATTTTGTTGAGTCTAGTTAGTCATTTTCTAGGTTTTGTTGAGTCCCCATATAGATCTAAGCTATATAAGGTATTTTGCATTACGTTGAACTAGGATAGTCAAAACTACATTTGGAGGATACCTAGGCAACCCCCGCCCCGCGTCTAAAGGAGATGATTGCGCGTTTGGAGCTTTTTTGTGTCTAGGCAGCAATCAGTTGCATCATCCATAGGTATAGTTCTCAGCTCTCTTGCTTGTTTTACTTTGTCAATGAATTGGTTGTGTTTTCATTAATGTCTTCTTACATTTATATATCTTATGGAATCAATTTAAATAATAATTGCATCAGTTCAGTCAGACAACACATAGCTTAGGATCCTTTTGCAAAGGAACTCCATTATGTGGACTCTTTTACATATTATGATTTAAATGTGTGTATTAAGGTCCATTTTAACAATCCCGAAGTTTCATTGAAAAATTCAATCAATTTCCCAATGCTTCCCCATGTTTCCCAAAAAGTGCAATACATTACCCAATACAAACCGATATTTCCCTAGCGATACGTGATATGTATCTGTATCCCAAGGGTGCGAAACGTAACGCGATACCGATACTTCGAACATTGGTTCCAACTTGGTGTTTTTTAATACTGCAAAGGATATGTGGGATTCTATGAAAAAGATGTGCTCCTCAGAATAGAATATCTCTCCTGTGTATCAGCTGTATGGGGAGATTTTCTATTTCCAAAAGGGAGAAAAATCTCTTGATGACCATTTTGCCAAACTTACTGGTATGTGGGAAGAACTTATAATCTATCATCCCATTATTTTAAATGTGGCTCTTCTGAAGAAGTCGATGGAAAACATGAAAGTTGTGAAACTCATGTCTGATCAGTGAAATATCCGCGGCAAAGGGGCAATGAATGAGGAGATGTGCTACCGATTCTTTTTGGTTAAGGCACTTAGGGCAGGCATTGGGGAAAATGAACCTTCTTTTGCGCAGATTGTCCAAAGGAAGGATCCAATTCCTCCCTGCTAACCACCCGAAAGCTACTACTTTAGGAGGAATCCCATACGACCATAGAGGACCTGTATGACAGATAGAGGAGGGATTAGACGCCCTGGACAGCTCTGAGTAGAAGGACTTGACTGAGAAGATACCCGAGGAAGAAATCTTCCACACCAAAGAGTCTTGAATCGAAGGGTTGGGGCGGAATTCCTGCAAGATGGATAGCAACAGGATTACTTCAGATATCTCGGCTTCAGAGAAATTCCTTCTAAAAGGAGGAATCCACACTCCCCCATTCCCATTATGATAGAAGCAGTCTTTTACAACCAAAAGAATATCAATCCACTAAAGAGCAGATTTTGGGTGGTGTCTCAATCTCTTCAGTTGCGGAACTTTATTCTAGACTTCAGAAAGTTTCCATTGGAAATAATTCTGATAGTGCTCATGTTAATAGTTCTGATAAGTCTACCTTGGCCTCTTTCGCTGGTTGCACTGGTGTCTGTGGAGGTTGAGGACGGACTAGTCGCGATGATTTTCGTGGTGGCAGAAGTGGCAGGGTGGCAGAGGGAGGTAAAGGTGGTGGTGATAGTAGAGGAAATCATTTCTGCACTCACTGTGGTCTGACTAATCATTCTATGGATTTTATTTATTTATTTATTTTTTTATTGATCTTCATGGGAAGCCTCAGAGGGCTAATTAAGCACTTGCTGATGAGGTTCCTACCCACTACTTCCACTTCATTTAATGACAACGGTGATGAGATTAATATCACATTGTCATGGGAAGTATATGTGTAGCTTCTCTCCTCTAGTAGCTCTATATCTAATAGAGTACCTTCCACCTGCAGTCTCTTGGCTTAGTTAGGTAAAATGTGTCTCTTATCATCTTATTTCTCTCCCTGGATAATAGATTATAGGGTGTGTGGTCATATTTCTGGTAATCGTAGTTCCTTTTCTTTGATCTTCATCCAACTTGTTTGTTTGGTTGGCTAATGGAACCTTCTCTATCATTTTCGGACTTGGTACTGCTTAGGCAATGCATCTATGTCATTATCTTATGTCTTATATGCCTCCAAATTTCCCTTCAATCTCTTATCTTTAAGCAAATTAACAGAATATCTAAATTGCCCTGTCACCTTCTTTCATATTGCTCTGTATATCACAACAATTTAGTGTTTCATGAGAGAAAAAGGCACATAGGTTGACTGTCTGTTTATTTGGGACAGGATCTCTCATAAAGAAATCTCCACTCATATATTTCATTCCATGATCAGATTGCAGATTTGTTTACCAAAGTACTTTGGGAAGTCTCAGTTCGAAAAGCTTATATCCAAGCTAGACATGTACGATGTCTTTGGGTAGTATTTAGGCCCATGGGTGGTTTGCTTTATGGATTACTTAAGAGAGGATGGTATTATTGTAATTTTATCTCTTAAACAAGTAAGCACTAACAAAATAAAGAGGTGGGGACGTATTTGGGCTCAACTAGAGCAGTCGCACCTCTCTCCTCTCCTTTTCTCCCCTCTCTTTTTCTTTCTTTTCTTTCTAGTTATCTCATGAATCCACATGATACAAAATCTACTGGATACATCTTATTATCTGATATCACCTTCTAGATTTCTTGGAGCTAGATGTTATATAGATCTGGTTGGCAAGTTTCCTTTCAATTTGTCTTCTATGACAAGTGTTTTCTGTTCTCATTGATGACAGCCAAAGGAATGCACTCCTTATTTAGTTGTATTTGTCGGACAGCTATCATGTTTTATGCTTTCTTGATATGGGATTTGTATCCACAGGTTATGGAAATGTTAGTTTTGCTACCTTTATAGTGTCATGTAAAGGGCAGAAACTATTTTTCATGCATTAAAGCTTAGATTTAATGTCTTGTTGGTTTGTTATTAGGTGTGAAAGTGACAACCAACCAGCAACTGAGAAATATAAGCGTAATCCCCGGAAAGCACCAAGCTTTAGTGGTCCGTTAAATCTTCCAAACCGAGCTTCTTTAAACAGCCTATCAGCTCCAATAAGGTCTTCAGGAGGTAATACTGTTAGATTTATATTGAACTATTGCCCTTTTCACACGTTGTTAAAAAATTGTAAGCAAAAGAATTAATCATCTTGACACAGACCCTGCTTTGTCTATGAGCACAAGTTGCAGGGCTAAGGAAACCCTGCATTGTTAATCCTCGCCTCTTCTGTAGGTTTCAGAGATTCTTTGGAAGATAAGACAAAGGCTAATGTGGTACAAGTAAAAGGGCGGTTCTCTGTGACATCAGAAACTGTGGAACTTGCGAAGGTAAACTTCTGACCTTATATCTTTGTTCTAAATTCAATCACCTCTACTGAAGAGAAATGTGGAATGTAGGATCCAGTATGTACTGGTTCACGAAGATCTACTCAGGTCAGTTGTAAATGTCAGGAATTTCATTTCACAAAGAAATTTAATCATTGAACTTGTTTAGTTCTTTTTTTCACATTTAGCACTATTAACTTGTTTCAGGTTTCTCCTCTAAAAAAATCTGCAAGCGTTGGTGATTGGCTACTTGATTCTCGACAAGTGGTATGTATAATTACCTGATTATTTTCTTCCTTTGATCTCTTCCACAAGACATATTGGTTCTAGGTCTCATAGAGCATGAAACATGTTCTCTGTTCAGAGGATTGCACTTAACATCTTCAAACTCTTATTAGTGAAACGGGTTTTTGGAAAATTTGGGATGATAAGTTGAATATTTCTTTCATTTGAAAGAAGTTGAAATGAAAATCAGAAATAGATTGGAAGAGTAAGTGAAAACAATTATAAAGAAGAGTAAATGAAAACAATTATAAAAAGTGTGTAAGCGTGCATGCACGTGTGTGTGCATGTGCCATTTCAAAATTTCATATCCACTAGTCCTACTAAAATATGGGAATCCCATACTCCTGCGAAAAAATAACATTAGATGGTGCACAATTTGAAACTATGAAAATATGATCATGCACTGATACCATCACAATAAACATCGTCCCATGGAAAAAGAATATTACACGGTGCACAAGTCGAAACTATGAAAATATGATCATGCAGTGCAACCATCACAATAAACATCATCGCTTTTGTGCATGTCAAGTTTACTAAAAAACTGTACCAAATACAAAGTATCCAGTTTAAACTGAAGTTTCATATCCAATTTGGTTCATACATGTGTTCCTGTTTGTGATGGTTATGTGCTGTGGACAGGTCTCTGTGCCACATTCATGCACCAAAGTGTAAGCAAAAGGTACCCAAATGTTATGAAGTATATTTTTAGTAGTGTTGGAGATACTGAATGGGATTCAGGAGGACCTCGAGATACTCAAATTTTGTCAATAAAGTATGATAATAAAAGCAATTGGATAGAAAGACCAAAAATAGTTTTGGTTAATAGAAAGATGGAGATGATTAAGATCAGATTCATCAGACTCTAATTAATAATAGACAGATTTCAGGGGCAAAATCATCAATTTACTACAAAGAAGTGTGTTACCAATAAAAAATGGATTAGGTTCAACTGGTTAAATTTGTCTTGCAACTTTTGAGTTTAATAGGTAGCGAAATTTTTTGGAAGGGGGCTTCAGATGAAATTAGTTGAATGGTGAACACTGTGGATCTCATGGTAGTTGATACTACACAGAAATATCATTACAAAGTACGTCTGAATGTATTGCCATACCCTTCACTGTCACTTCTAGTTCTAGGGCCTGTTTGGATACGTGGAATCCAAGGAAAGAAAGGAAAAAAGATATATAATGATGATTTCCATGAGCACCATTTAAACATGGATTCTAATTTTAGCGTTCTTGTTTGGATAGCGAGTGGAAATATCAAATTCCTCTTACAAAAGTGACTTGTTTCTTTTTCCAAGAATCCAAAGTGTGGAAAAGTGTAATAATTGCTTTGTGGAATCCATCTTTTTCTTTGCTGTCCAAACAACCAAAGTTGTCACATCAGAGGAAAACCCTTCTCCATTCTTTGGCATGGAATCCCTAGTATCCAAACATGGCCTTAGGTTCTAGTGAGTTTTATATGTTTATCCCCAATAAAATTAACTTCTCAACAATGTGCATTGGAGCCTTGTTTCTCACTGGGATTTTGTTCCACTAATAAATAACAATAATATTGTTCATCATTTCTTTCTTACAATTATTACTCTTTATATATAATTTAATTGATGCTGCATTTCTTTGACTGTTTGCTCAGCCTAACAGTCTGTCACCCAAGGAAGTCAGCAACAGTGCAATACCTGCATCAATTCTCATGCCTCACCTTCAGAACCTTTTTCACCAGACTGCATTACAACAAGTACTGTGGAATGATTTAGATTTCTCTGAGAAAATGTCCTATTTTTATAACATTCTTCCTATTCCTCATCTTCTACTTAGACATTCTTTTAACTTTCAGGATCTCATCGTGAATCTGTTGAATAGCTTGCAACAAACTGAGATAGTGGATGGTGAGCTGAAATCTCTTTTATTGTGGCAGTTCTGTACCAATTCACAACATAGCTTTTGCAGAAATTCCTATTGTAATACTTAAATTACCTTTCAGGTTCTCAAACTGAGAAGTTGTCTCGACAACCACGCAACTCAGAGAATGATACATCAGTAAATACATCATTCCTATCCTGCTTTTACCTTTTTCATTCCCCCAGTAGTGTGGCCAGTCTTCTGAAAACACTTTCTCATGTTCTTTGTACCTGATCTGTACTGCGGCTAGTCCTATGAAAAGGTTTTCTCATGTTTGCAAAAAGAACTGAAGACTGCAAGAAAATTAGAAAGTCTCTTAGGGAATTTAGTGACTAGTGCTTTGGTTTCCTAGGAATGTAACTGATTAACTTTCTTTTGTTGTTTGTTTTTCTGGGCTTGGGGTTAGTACTGGGTGGGGCTATGTAGGTATGTGAATGTTGTCAATGTGAGTTGTTGCTGTGATCAGTTTCCAAGTGCCTGGATAAAAATGGGAGGTTAATGAGAGCCAATCATGGATTTTTGCTGTAGTACCTTAAAAGCCAACCCCAAATTGCTAGGAGAAAGCTCATCATCATCATCATCATCATCATCATCATCATCTAAACCTTATCCCAATTAATTGGGGTCGGCTACATGAATCCTGTTTGACCTTTCCACTCTATCAAGGGTCAAACCTTTAGTTAGACCATAGGTTACCAAGTCTTTTCTTACTACCTCTATCCATGTCCTTTTGGGCCTTCCCCTTGTCCTTTTAGAGCCTTCAACTTTTACCAACTCACTCCTCTTAACTGGAATGTCTCCGTTGCACATGATCAAACCATCTAAGTCTACTTTCCCTCATCTTATTACTTATTGGTACTACTAGGTTTCCTTGAATGCATTCATTTCTAATGCTAACCTTCCTTGTCTTACGACTCATTCATCTCAACATACTCATTTCACTACACTCATCCTACGAACATGTTGCTCTTTAAGAGTTATTATTATTATTATTTGAAAGGTAACACTACCAGGGATTGGACCCTGTATCACTTGCACATGCTACATTGTCTCTACCAGCTCATCTAACAAGCAGGAGACCAAATAAGAGTTATTTTTGGTCTGGTTATCACACATGACGCTCTACCAGAGTATCAAAGTATTCTCTGTTTGAAAAGGGGGAGTTGTTGATACCTTGGTATCATATAACACTTGATACGCATGCACTTAAATTGTACACGTGTTATATATTAACTCAAACTGAACCAATTAAATTGTGGAACCCACTGTCGGCTAGTCATGGTCCCAAAATCAGATTGTTTGAACGATCCTGACCTTTGATTTGTGGACACTTGTTTCTTGAAACAAGACCATTGGATATTTTTCATTCTTTTTTGTCCACTAAATGTCCACTAATCTCATTGTCAGATGAGGAAATAAACCTAATTTTTAGGTTATGGGACATAATTTGGACAATTAAATTTCAATTACATATATGCCACATATGTAATTTTTGAATATATAATTAATTTGTTGTGTTTTCATTCATGTCTTCTATGATTTATAAATTATATGAATTGATTTTTAGTATAGTTGCATCACTTCTGTTAGACGGCGCATGGTTTAGGACCTTGTACAAATGAAACTTATTATGTGTACTTATTTTCTGTGATCTTTTGAGTTCTAAGTGAAGTTGCGGTTTTACCGCTTCTAGAGATACTTGGAGATATGCCTAAGGTCCTAGAGGGGGGGTGAATAGGACTTTTGAAATTCCAGCACAATTTAAAACAATTTAAGCAGGTGCTAACAAACACGATTATCACAATATTATTCTAAGTAAATTAGTGCTCAAGATTGTAGGATAAAACTATCATTGGCATTTTAACAAACAGTTGATATTCATGATTGACTAAACAAGTTCACAAGATCTACAAGTAGCAATCATTCATTCTCACAATGCACAACGATATATAGTGGTTCAGTTTCCCTACTCCACTCCCGGGTCACGATCTCAACGTATGAGAACACTAGATTTCACTATAGTCGTGGTTTTAAATTAGGTTAACCATCAACCTTAACATCCTATCATCTAGGACCGCGTTTACCATTCGTCGATGGCCCTATCCAGGGACTTATCGAGTTTGGATCTCAAACTCTCACTAATCCTAATCCAAGGATGGCCACGTACGCTCCCGCCGGAGTTTTCCAATCCAAGGAATAACCAAAACAAAGTGGACTCTAAATACTAGACTTAGAGAAGTTGAGCCCCAATTTAGCGCCTATGATGAGTTGCTTCAGCTCCAACGTGCTTCGGCTCCTCTTCGTGCTCCCAAGATCAGCTACCAATGAAGAATGCAATGCCTATTCTAATGCCGAGTAGTTGGGAGAAGGTATTGGTGTTCTCTTTGCCTATTCAATGCAATAGTCAATGTAGGAACCACCAATCTGAGCATTCAATGTCTATGAATGACCTTAACATGAAGCTTCAATGATTGGGTCGGCCATGAATGTAATGCTTGAGTTCATAGTTCAAACCTAGCTTTGAATACTCAATGAGGGGCCATAAATGGCTAGGTTTGAATGATGAATTCAAGACATAGAAGAGCAAGGAGGGTAGGAGAAGGTGAGTAAATGCTCTCTCACAATGCTCTTGATGGGTGTTCAATGAATGCCATTAAAGCCCTCAAGATGTCCTCTTATAGATGCCAAAAGAGGGGCTCCAATGGATACAAAACGGCTAGTAGCTGACCGGTCAGATTTGAGGTCCGACTAGTCGAATTAGGAAGTCCAAGCGCAGTATGTTGCTGGACTAAAATTGTGGGTCGGAACCGGTCGGATGGTCTTCCTGGTCGGGTACAGGTCAATTTAGGCTATAAAATCCTGATTTGCTCGCTGACCTATTTAAGGCCTCACTGACCGGTCGGCTGAATAGCCCGATCAGTCATCAGCCTCACAACTTGGCTTTTTCAGACTGAATTTCAGCCGTCATGATTGGTGCTTGCAAACTTAGTTTGATCTTTGATTTTCCATGATTCTAGCACCTAGCCAAGGGTGATTCAAGTAATCAAGTCTGATTAACTTGACCATAGAGCTGTACAAGGAATGGGTAAATATTAGTTCGTTTATTACGCCATTCATTTATGAGATTTTGGGATCCTACGGACTGTCTATATGTAGCTTACCTTTCGAGCTTGATTTTGCTTGAACTTGACCGAGGAAAGCGGCATCAGTTTTCAAGTCTTGAGCTTCAATCTTCTGTCGGGGCTTAGCTCATAAGACTTGACAGAACTAGATGACATGGCAATTGACAAAATACAATGTACTAAGTATGTAATAATGTTCTTTTTAATATCCCCTGAAGTTTCACTGAAAATTTTAACCAATTACCCAATGTTTCCCAAAAACAATGATACATTCTGCGATACATGCGATATTTCCGATGCGATTCCCAATATGTTTCTGTATCCTAAGGGTGCAATACATGTGTCGATACCGATACTGAAAACACTAGCGAGGGATTGTTACCAAGAAGCCAAATTCGAGGCATGTAGACTTATTGAAGTTGAAGATGTGAATGATGAGAGGTGAAAAAGGAGCTATAGCAACAACTTATTTGATGAGGGCCTTAAAGTCTATAAAAGGAGAAATAAGGCGGGGGTGGGGCCCCCAAGTCTTCTCTAGGCCCCACAGGTCAGCTGACCACTTTTAAAAGCCAAAAGAAGTGGTGCGGTTGGACCCCCAGGAGCCCAACGATGCACATGTGCTTTTTATTAAGAAAAGTTGATTGTAGGGGTATTTTAGTAATAAGTATTTTTCTGTAAGTCAGCCTAGTAGTCTTTATTTAGGGTTTTTTTCTTTTGGGGGAAAAAAGGGAGATATGTTGTAATTTGGTTTTTGAAGGGGGAAGAAAAAGAACTTTCTTTGGGCTTGTGGCTAGTAGAGGTGCCGATTCCTCTCCTTCGTCTTGGTGTTGATTCCAAGATCATCATTGGTGCTGATTCCGTGGTGAAACCTCTTTCTTTTCCTCCTCTAATCATCTATAATCTTCTTCTTCTCTTCTTACTTTCACATCTTGTATTTCAAACCTTTGAATCTCATTTGTTTTTCTTTATTTTTGAGTTTAAACAAACTTATCTACCCTTAAAGATCATCTAAAGGTCCCATCCAAGATTTTTTGGGTTGTGAACTCTCAAATCTCATTCCCATCCTTACCCTAATCTGGAAGTTGGGTTTTCCCCATTCCACAAGGCTAGACAAAGCTCTCTATTGGTTTCCCTAGCCTTTCCCTCTCTCTATATTTAAAACGCTAAATACCCCTCTCTATTTCTTCTTTCCCTTAAACCCTAGATCTGCTGCATCCTAAATTTCCAGATTTATTTATCTTTATTATTCAATACCGAATTCTTCCATACCCATTATTAAGTTTCTAATTACCTAGTGGCACCATTTTGCGTTAACATTGTTAATCTAGTTGCCCATCCTCTATCATTATTATTCTCAAAGGTTGCATGCATCTGCAAGGAAGTTTAACATGGTTGAGCATGTTGACATCTTTGGTATCCATTCTTAAGGGCAAGATTTATTAATTCTTTTTATTTTATTTTATTTTATTTTTCTTTCTTTCCTTTTTTTCTTTTTTCTTTTTAAAGGCTTTGTACTTTATCTTTGATGCATCTCCTATGTGACACTTTGTTTACTTACAATTTTTTTTTTTTTTTCTTTCGTACATGTGATGCATTTTTCATCAGTGCTATATAGTCTTCCAATGGGATTTTGCTTGAGAGTTTGACAAAAAGGACTACTTGGCATCTTTTCTTGGTCTCTTGGGTCTTCTGCTTTAATGTTACCATGTCCATTTGTATTTGTGTTGCTTAATGGTTTATTTATCTAAGTAATTGTTAATGTGTCAATAATAAATGTGCTGCGTAGCCAATCATTGATTGGATATTTACAAAATCTTATTAAATTAATGATTGTGTTGTCTTGTTTAAGAAAAAATTCCTTGTGTCATTTTTTTCACAGGCTGAGAGCACAAGCTCTGAGAGGGAGCAGTTGTTGCTTATCAAGATCTCAGAGTTACAAGCCAAGTAGGTCATCTTCATGTAAATCAAGTAATTTGACATGCAACCTTGATGTTTTGACAGTTTGATCTTGTGCTTATAGTATTGCTTGGCACTTGAATTTTCTTGGGCAAAAGAGAAAACAATTTTGAATGGAGAAATTAAATGTGAAGTGATTCTAATACCATTTCCTGCAGGATGACCAATCTAACTGATGAATTGACTGCAGCAAAGCAGAAGCACATACAGGTGAGATAGAGACGGCAGTCCACCTAATTTTTTTTTTCCTGAGAGGACAAACTCCCAGTTGAAATTTCAAAGATACATTGAATACCATTGGTTCTTAATGTTTGAATTTCACCCGCGACTTTTATGATACAAAGCTTTACTTTTACAAAAGCAACTACCTTTGTCCATACACTCCAGGGAATTGTTTGTAGGGTTATTTTGAGTCTCAGCGATGTAAGAGTGAGAGATGGTTGCCTCACATGCAATCAGTGATAGGTGCAATGATGGTGCTGAAATTCCGGGTGAATTTTTGTTGTCAAGCTGTGGACAGAACAAACCTCATAAAAGGTTCGTAGGGTGGGCCACTTTGCAATGGCATTAATTTTCTCCTGGTCAACCTTGATCCCTTTTGCAGACACAATATCCCCAAAAACACAATAATATCAATAAGAAATGAGCACCTTTTCAAGTTAGCAAATAGTAACTCTCTTCATACTACACATATTTTTCGTAAATGATCAAGGTGAATAGATGAATCAGGACTAAAAACAAGAATATCGTCAAAATAGATAACTAAGAACTTTCCCATAAAGGGGTGAAGTACCTCTATCATTGGCCTCATGAAAGTGCTTGGTGCATTTGAAAGGCCGAACGACATGACGAACCACTTGTTCAACTCATCTCGAGTCTTAAATGCGGTTTTCCAGTTGTCATTGGTCCGAATACGTATTTGATGATATCTGCTCCTTAGGTTGATCTTTCAAAAGACCTTTGTTCCATGCACCATGTTTAGCATGTTGTCTAAGCAAGGAATAGTAAATTGGTACTTGATAGTAATCTGGTTGATCACACGACTATCCACACACATCCTCTAAGATTCATCTTTCTTAAGGGTAAATAATGCACGAACAACACATTGTGACATGCTTTCCTTAATTAAAACTCTCTGTAGAAAATCAATAACCTATCTTTGGAGCTCGGCATGTTTAGCTAGACTCATCTGGTAATGTGCAAGATTCAGTAAACTCGAACCTGACACTAAATCAATATGGTATTGAATGTTTCTCATAGGAGGAAGTCTAGTTGGGAGTTCTTCTGGTACCAAGTCTTCATATTCATAAATGGGTTCTTGTATAGGAGGCGAAATATCTTTTGCTTCGTGTTTTCTTTAGCAACTAAAACATAAATGATGCTAGTCTTATTGCTTTCCTCTTTATACTTCTGCACTCTTAGTGACTTTTGACCCTCCTCTTTATCAAATTTGGGTATTGGAAGATGTTTCATTGTGTGTAATGTGATACTAACACCATCCTTGACAAAGGAATAGGTGTTGGGCCGAGTCAAATGCACCATATCTTGGTCCCACAATCATGGTTTCCCTAATAAAACATGACGTGCATTCATGGGGATCATGTCACACCACACCTTATCCGTATACTTAGATCCAATAGGGAAAGTAACGAAGCCCCTGGAGTGAACACAAACTTCTCCCCCTTTCTTGAACCAACGAATCTAATATAGTCGCAGATAGTTTTAATTTATCGATTATTTGTTGTAAGACAACGTTCTCACTGCTCCCCCTATTTACCAAAATTGTGTATATCTTCCCACCAGAAGTACAAGTGGTGTGGAAAATACTATGTCACAACCATCGCCGCTCATCAATCACCCAAGGCATCAATAATATAGTCCGTTAGATAACCAATGACTCTCCCCTATCACTATACGCATTTGTTGCATCTTTCCTACCATGCACCTCGTCCTTATATGCATGTTATTAATATTTTATGTCAACTTCAACTTTTATTTGCATGCAGTCGGGAGTGTCTTCAACATTTTTTCTGGAGACAAATTTACTTTATTTGTGGACTGATGTTTAAGACGGTGAAAGGAACAATGTCCCCGTTGCCCACACTTAAAGCACGTGAAATGAGAGTTGCTTTGTCCCATTTTGAGTGCACTAGCCCTTCGTCCACATCCACCTCCCTTCGGATTGGGGTTTTGCTTCATTGTTGGATGTTAGCCCATCGTCCCTCGGCCTGTGGGAGGCCTTGTGGTTGCCTTACGTGGGAAGTTAGCATGCTTCCCCTCCATTGATGATGGCTCTTGTGTGGCGCCAAATCTTTTCCCAAGTTCCCAATTAATTATCTCTTCGGCTTTTAGTGCAAGTGTACATGTATTGGGCATTTTAAATATATTTTTGAAAGACAATTCATTTAAGATATCTAGGTTAAGACCATTAAGATATTTTGAAATATTTTGGTTTTCATACTTATGAAACCCTGCTTGTGATTTCAATATATGGAATGCCTCGATATATCCATTTACTGACTTTTCCCTTGACGTAGATTTTGACATATTTGATAGAGGTCACATGCATAAGTCGTGGGGTAGGAACTTTCTTTTTAAATTCTTTTACATCTTTTCCCATGAATTTATTTTCTCCTTACCTTGGCAGATTCATTCGACTTGGAGATCATCCTACCATGCTAATGCGTACCTGGAAAACTTTAAAGCCAGTAACTTCACCTTCCGATTATTCACGATTTTGTTATACTTGAATACCTTTTCCACCTTGTTTGGCCAATCAAAGAAGTCGTCAACATGCAACTGACCATGGAATTCCACAATATTTACCTTTATTCCAGGTTCTCTATTACGTTCCAACAATTGAAGAATTTGATCATTGGTGTCTTCACAAGCCAGGGCCACCCGTTGTTGGTTAAGGCCTTGGTAGGAACCTTTCCCGATGTGTTCACATGTTCCAACTTCAGTCTATGGATTCTCTCCATGTCGGAACTCTTCCACTTGATTAGCGAGATTGCCTACCATATGTGTTTGTTAATCTACTTGCTTTGTGAGTGCGCGGATTAATGGAGCTACTTGCGCGAACTCTTCCTGTGTCATCCCTTTTGATACCATTAGGAGATGACGTAAAGCCAAAGATTCCCAAAGATGAACTACTCTGATACTAAAATGGTACAACCCAGTTATCAAGTAAATGAGATCTCGACACCCGAATCGCAAAGAAATGGATCAGAGTACACCCACAAGAATATTTGAGTAGAGAAGGAGGAATACTTTATTAATATTAAACTTCTTTTTACAAAACTTAAGAAAGCCCACACTTAGAAAATTTTGGAATGCATACTTCCTACACCACCCCCCTTTTTATAGACTCTTAAGTGAATCTCTAATGAGAATTCCCCTAACTAAGAGATTGATTTGATTTCAAATTAATCATAGTTGACTTCAAATCAATCTAATCTACCTAAGATGGTAAAAGTATAATAATAATAAAAGCAAATATAGAAAATAATCTTGAGCATATCTCTAAATCAGTCCCATATCTTCAATCACATCCTCCTCATATCTCCAATCACATCTTTAAATCAGCCCCATATCTTTCAAAAATAGTATCTTGCAATCCTTGATTTAGGCCCCCAAATCTATAATACTGTCCAAAAATCAGCACATGTTGCACCCTACAGTGGGCTATAAGCCTACATCATTGCTGGGCACTAGTGGACCTAGGTGGGCAGTGGGCATGCGTCGCCGCGTCACATCTTGGTTCATTCTTTTAGTCCATGTTCACTTTACACTTTGTGTGGAAATAACCTCATTTGTGAATTAGTTTTCTAAATCAGTTCAAAATTCATGCAAGATTTGTGATTTTGGAGAATGTAATACAAATTTCTAATTTAATAATCATGTGAAGCTGCATTATTGCATATTTTTGTCCAGCATTCAAAGACAGTTACAGTTATGCCCTCAACAGTTAAATGTTATCATGCTTAGTCACCTAACCTCTGCAACTGATATCACAAGTGGGTTGCAAAAGACTGCAGCATTTAAATTCCTGATGGGAGTATAAGGCATTTATGCCACTTGACTGCATGTGGGCTCTTTAGTATCTCCCTTGTTGAGTTGATCATCATCTTTTGGGATTCTCATCTTTTGGTAGGCTTTGCTTTATCAGTTCGGTGTGGATTGACATGTCTTTTGTTTTCAGTTACAACAGCAGCTAAATGCTGCATATTGTCGAGAGGAAGATAAGAGCAGAAGAGAAAAGGACAACTGAAAGAAGAATAACAAAGATTGTAAAAAGAGCAACGTGTAGATTGAGGTAATAACATCCATCCTTTGCGTTAGGTAGCTTTTGGGTGTACTTTCCAAACTGTGTTTGGCTGGCCATCCCCAGTTTTCTCAATATGCTTTGTTTAGGGGCATTGGGGAAATGGAACCTGCATTAAGTGGACTAGCATTTTCCTGCCTGTTTTGATGTTGCCCCCTAATTACAGCCTTCTTGTTCTCATCTCAACATGATTTCGGGATTTCACCATGGTGCATCCTGTTGGCCTTAGGAACCATGAGATCCCGGTGGGGCTTCTATTGCATAGGGAATGGAAAACCTAGCTTGCATAAAGTCAGCTAGAGCTTGCCGGCCATTCTGCCATGACTCATGAGTGAGATAATACCAACTTTCATGTTCTTCTCTCAACTACAATTTGACCACAGTGCATCCTGTTGGTGTTGGGAACAATGAACAGCCAAATATCTATCCTTATGGTTGAGTTTGGGTGCACAATCTGACTGATGAATTATGAGTTCATTAAAGTGTAAATGACCAAATTTCAATTTACTTTGCATTCGCATTGAGGTTTTGGGCTCCAAATTGCAATTACATTACTTTCAAGTCAGACTTGAAAGGAGCATAACTGCAATTTGAGGGCTACCTCCGTGACAAGGAGGTCATCGTTCTGTCATTTTCTCTTGATTCAAAGTCACCTTGCGCATCCAAACATAGCCCAAGTGTGTGTTTGGGTGCACTCATCATCATCGTCATCATCATGTAAACATTAATCCCAACTACATAGGGTCGGCTACACGAATCCTGTTCTGCCAGTCCACTATCGAGGACACTATCCTTGGTAAACCATAGGTCATCATGTCTTTTCTTACTACCTCCACATCCTTTTGGGCCTTCCCCTTGCCCGAGATAGCTTTCAATTTGAATCTAGTCACTCCCGACTGGCACAGTTCTTGGTCTCCGTTGCACATGACCAAGTCTACTTTTCCTCATCTTATTATGTATTGGTGCTAACTAAGTTCTCTCAAATGCATTCATTTCTAATTCTATCCTTCCTCGTCTTTCCACTCATCCATCTCCACATCCTCATTTCGGCGATACTAATCCTATGAACATATTGTTCTTTAACTGCCCAATATTCTGGCCCATAAAGAAGTGTGTTTGGGTGCACATTGCAAATTAGTTCAATAAAGTGGAAATGGCCGCATTGGCGATTTCCTTAGCATTCATATCGTACTAGGTCCCAGTTGCAGTTCCATCCCGTTGAGCTGAAACTGAAATGAATGCTGCTGCAGTTTAAGAGATACTTCCTCATTCTGAATGGTTCTTATGTTTTTCTCATATCTGCTTAACAAGACTGATGTTCGCAATTCATTTCATTTGATTTGAAATGCAGCCCATATGTTTTCCCATTTTATTTTTCTGGTAAGCAATCGCCATCACTCACCATATTAGAGCCTGCAGAAAGAAGCAGGCGAGGCATCCCAATTCCTTGGACCACAATCCTCAACTATTTTATTAAATGGACTTTCTGAGAGAAATCGCAGCCTTCGCGGAGGATAAATAAATGAGATTGTTCCTCAAGGTGTATTATGTGTCTGTCCAACACTAGCAATTTCATCTTTCTCTTCATTCGTTCAAATGGAGGTAACAATCAGCCCACATATGTAATGTAAAGCCACGTGGGCCATTATTTTCAAACCACTCCCTGTTTGTTAAGCTGCCAATAGTTGTGGAGATGGCGGTCGTTTTGTAACTGTGCATCCTATTACTGTATTATTATCAGAAATGTTGTTGTTAAAAATGTCTTTTTTGTCATCTTTTTTTTTTGTTTTTTTATTAACACATGCACCCCACACCCACCCACTCACACCATAGTGGGATGTCACTACCTGTGGGACTCGAACCCCAGACCTCATGTTGAAACTCCTGAGAGTCTACCACCGAGGAAGGGGCTGGGCAGAATAATAAGACATGCTACCATCTAGCATCAAGCACCTCATGTCTAATATGCCAATGTGTCGCTTGTGCCACATGTGCTATCATCCAACTTCAAGCACACCACTTGTGCAACATGTGCTTCCGTCCTACTTCAAGCACCCCATGTCCATCCTCAAGTGCCTCACATGTGCCACATGACACCACCCAGGTTCAACCACCCCCGCATGTTCCATCATATGCCACATGTACCACCATCCATCTTCAAACATCCCACATGGTTTTGTGTTTGCTAATTTGGCACATGGGTGTGATTGCAGAGAAAATTCCGTTTTGCCAGGCAAACACATTTTAACAGGCCGAAAATTTTCTAGGTAAATCTTGTTGAAAAACAAACAGCCGACACAATGTTTTCTTCTGCGGTTTTGAGAAATATTATTTCCTTTCCCGTGCTTTCTGTGAATCCAAACAGGCTCTAAATGGAAAATCTAGATGTCTGTACTTGAGATGTCTGAGTGGAGGGGCAGTGGGGCACAGTACATCCCATCTTACCTCAAAAGGCAGAATACCCAAACGCACCACGAAGTCACAGTGGTTCGTGATCTTATTGGGAGCCATTCATCTAATGGGCTGGTAGAAAAATGGAAAAAGGAAAGCCATCCATGCATGTTGTGTACATGCTATCCAAACCGTGCGTTATGTGAGCTAAACCATGGCAATGGAATTTGCCAAAAATCAGGTCTATAAAATCATTAGGTGGGCCAAACCATAGAAATAATGGACAACTATCAAAGCCTTCGAATTCATGTGGTCGCACACATGATGGTTGGTTGGATTGGCCCAAATTTGCGTGGTGGCATGCATGATTGGATTGACCTGGGCGTCTAAATTTCAGGGTGGGGCAACACTTGCTGGATGGGTTGGATGCCATAAACAAATGCTGGTGGGTCCCATGCTCAGCACTTGTAGAACGGGAACTCTGCAGCCCCAAATATAGGTTCGTCCGGATCCATTGGATATGTGGTCATCTGTCATCCTAACTTTTGATTAGACGAAATACAGAGTCCATGGTTGGCCGCCTCAATATCTTCAAGATTGGATGATCTTATACTCTTGAGGCCCAGCAAAACAATAGTTAAGGAGACGGTCCATATTCGAAAGAAAAAGAGTTAAAATGATAAAATGTCTGAATAGTTCAAATGAGATGTTCTACTTATGGGTATAGCCTATCCATGGTGAGCCTCATCACGTAAACGGTTTGGATCAAGCTGGACTGAGATCGAATGGCTATGTTCATGTGGGATGTCTTGTAGCAAACATCTTATTTGGAGGTTTACCAGCGGATTGGGGACTACCGCCGCCATGTCAGGAGCTCTATCAGGCCCACCGTAATATGTGTTTTTCCAGGCCGTCCAACCATTTTGAAATGTCATTTCAGGGCATGAGCCCAGAAACAGGCAGATCGAATGCTTGAGTGGTCCACACCACAGGAAACAGTGGTGAGAATGACCCCACCATTGAAACCTTCTTAGAGCCCACCGTGATGTTTATTTTCCATCCAACTGGCTCAAGGGGTCACATAGACCTGGATGAATGGAAATATAATTATCAGGTTGATCCAAAACTTCTGCGGTCCTAAAGAGGTTTTCAGTGGTAGGCATTCAATCCCCACTGTTTCTTGTGGTGTGGCCCACTTGAGCATTCGATCTGCCTTATTTTTAAATGATTTGTCAAAATGGATAGAGAGCGTGGATAAAACGAGAGCGGATCAGGTGAGACCCCGGCCTCACCAAAGAGGCTAAGACCGCGCGGCCCTTACCCCGGAACCCACCTTGATGTATTTATTATGCATCCATGCCGTCCATCCGTTTTTCCAGATCATTTTAGGGCACTATCCAAAAAATGAACTAGATCCAATTATCAGGTAGACCATACTTTAGGAAACAGTGGTGATTGATCATTAATGGGCCATAAAAGTTTTGGATCACGCTGATATTTAGTTTTTCCCTTCATCCAGGCTTATGTGACCTTATCAATAAATTGGATGGTAAATAAACACTACAGAAACATTAAGGTACTCCCAAAGAAGTTTTTAATGGTAGGATGGTCAATCACCACTGTTTCTTATAGTATGGTCCACCTGATAATTGGATCTACTTAATTTTTGGGATAATTCCCTAAAATGATCTGGAAAATCGTATGGACAGTGTGGATACATCATACATATATCAATGTGGGCCCACCGTAACCCCACGGTAAGGGCCGTACCGTCTTGGGTGAGGGCGGGGTCTGAAACAAATACATCATGGTGGGCCACACAGAACCCTGAGAGGACCGTCCGTCTCTATCTGGTTCTGATAGGGTAATACCCAATCCCCCACACGCCCGACCATCCCTGCCGTACAAAGTTTCAAGGTTTTCTATTCCGCTTAAACCCTAGGAAGAAAAAACATACCATGTCCTTCCAGAG
Organism: Liriodendron chinense; assembly: GCA_003013855.2. Lineage (NCBI taxonomy): Eukaryota > Viridiplantae > Streptophyta > Magnoliopsida > Magnoliales > Magnoliaceae > Liriodendron > Liriodendron chinense. Next base: position 740,876 of record ML058327.1, on the reverse strand, counting down.
TACAGTTATTCATCTCTTTCATCCATCTACCCTACAGTGGCATACAAGTATAAGACCATCCAAATCATGGGACCCCATCACATCTGGGTCTTGTATGAAAATTCAACAGATCAGATGATTTATAGCCTTTTGATCTTGCCCATAAACCTCGATTTTGGACCATTTCACCAATTGGTCGGCTAAGACCATCCCAATTTGGTACTTGTTTCGGGACCACCACATTCCTTAACGTGATTACCATTTAAACGGTCGATATCGAATACGCTTAAGTTATGAATACGGTGGTGAGGTGAAGGTGTATGATCGGAAATACTCCGCCAGAGTATGGGGTGTTAAGGAGGACCGAATCGGAACCGTTACGAACCGTAGACTCATAACAGGGTTTGGACGAGGCGCGAGCGAGCGAGCGAAGATATGTTTGCGGTCCGAAGCTGTAGAAAGCAGTTCTTCTTCTTCTCCTTCTCCTTCTCCTTCTCCTCTCACAGCAGCAGCAGCAGATTCTCTATCATGTCGGCATCCTCTCCGAGAATTTCTAGGGTTTCTGCTCTCTCGACTGCTGCTTCTCCTTCACCTCCGAATCCTCCTCCTAAGAGGGTCGGTACCCACAACGGCAGCTTCCACTGCGATGAAGCGCTGGGCTGCTTCATGATCCGTCTCACTGATAAATTCAACGGTGCAGATATAGTCCGTACCAGAGATCCCCAGGTACCATTCTCATTTCCTGCTTCTGCTCCTCTACTGTGTGTTCAAGTGGGGCCCATGGACTGGCTATCCGGACGGTTTGTCTGATTGATTGGTTCCGCTGTTGATGGAAGGTAGCCTATAAGATTATGGGATTGGGAGATCCTAGCCTTTTGATCGGTGGCCTAGAATATAGACGGTTAAGAAAAGAGGCAGTAACGGTCCGGGAGAAAGGCCAACGATTGGATGAGTAGGATCTTCCAATCTGGAAGTTTTTCAGGGCATTCACCCTTGAATGGAGGGTCCCACAGATTGATGCTATGGATTAAACAAAAAATGGGGCTAGCATGTATGAATTGAGAGTGTCAGGACACTATTATCAGGAATGCATCTTCAGTGTCTTGGATTAGGGCCTGTTTGGGTGACAGCCGCCCTTTATCATTCACCTGGTGTTGTCTGGAAAGGAGACCTGAGCTATTATCTGGAAAATGAGATCTGCACATGGTGTTGCAAGCCTTTCCATGCACGTGCCAATTGGCGGCATGTGCGCAGGACCCAAACAATCTGTTGGATATGCGGTGTTGTGATACCTCGGGCTGTGAAATCACATCTATCTGTTCTTCGTTCGGGCAGTAGTGATTGGAGAAATCTGAACCGTGGGCTCAGTTTCTGACAGTCCGTGACTGGTCTGTTGCTCCTCCTGCTGAAAACCAGAAAAAAAAGAGTTTTTGGGTTTGACTTAAAAATGAGTTCATCACATTTTAGTTAATAATAATTATGTATTAAACATTGTTGTCTATATAAATTGTTGGTTGTCAAGATTATTTTTGGTCCCTAGAAAATCTCTAACACATAATTACTTTGACTAGTCATTTTTAAGTGGCACCCAAACGGGCCCCTAGGTTTTACTGCAAAATGTTCCCAGGAAGCGAAACACCATAGAGCACATTCAATTTATGATCACCATACTTCTATTTTTAATTGCTAAAAAATCAGGGTCCACCCTTTAATTTTTTTTTTGTTACAATTGTATATTATGCTGCCCATATATTACTGGGAAAAGTACATGTGTGCAGTGTGAAACAAGAGTTAGTGTACATATCTCCACCATCCAATAATGGTGGGTGGTAATCAAGGGATTCTGTAATGATAATGGTGGCCGTAGTGGCCACCAGTGTTACCTTTATGATACGGGCTCCCTCCCTCCCTCCCTCCCTCCCTCCCTCCCTCTCTCTCTCTCTCTCTCTCTCTCTCTCTCTCTCTCTCTCTCTCTCTGCGTGATTTTTTTTCTGTAATGGCCGTTACAGCCCTGTAACGTGTAATGGCTGTTATGGGTTTTTTTTTTTTTTTTTCCCGTTATGGCCCCATAACGTGTTACAGTTGCCACCCTTACCTTTACATAAGGGCCTTCACAGCCCGTTAACAGCTGCACACCATGGTAATTGCATTTCGAAATGGTCTTTTGAAAATTCACACTTTGAAATGCTCATTGATTCTTGCCAACTCTATTTAAATGATGGGAGATATGTGCACACCCAACTCTCAGTGTTTACTGTGCGCATTGAAGAGATGTTCTCTAGTATTTGGTTGGGTTTATTCCATTTAAATTTCTGCTATCATTCTCTACTTAATGGACTTGCTTACTTTTCTCAAGATTTAAGTAGCTATTGAGAGTGTTATTAACTGATTACGACCTAAATATTACAGCTATTGGACACACTTGATGCAGTGCTTGATGTTGGGGGCGTGTATGATCCTAGCCATGATCGTTATGATCATCACCAGAAAGGCTTTAGTGAGGTCTTTGGTCATGGGTTTTCGACCAAACTCAGTAGTGCTGGGCTTATTTACAAGGTAATGCAACATCTCAAATGGTAGTTGGAAAATGACCAATGAGATTATCCTGTCCTATGTTCATGTGGACAAGATTATCTGGAGGACTCTTTATTGTGGCTCAGAAATAGACTGGGATTGTAAAGAAGCTAATTAAGATTTCGATCTGATTTTTGTCATGTTTCCTGACAATAAATGTCTCTCTCGCTCTAGCATTTTGGTATGGAGATAATTGCAAAGGAGCTTCAGCTTGATGAGGAACACCAAAATGTGCATCGATTATTTTTGGCTGTATATAAAAGCTTTGTGGAGGTAACTTGTCGATGTTTTTGAATTTATCTTTGCATTAGAATCATGTTGATATCTTCTGCTTTGAGCCAGTTGTTCTTTTAATTCAACATTGAAGGAAAACTATGCAGTCTTATTTTTGTTGGCATTGCTATGGTGCACTTATACATATCCATAATATGTATAAACGTGTATGAGAATGATATGTATAGACATGTGTGAGGCTCACCCTTTTTGTCCCACTGCATGGTGATCTAGGTTGTTCATCTAGAAAGTCCAAATGCAGATGAGGCATAACACTAAAATCTCTCCGGTCAAAGATCCTCATCGTCCATGCAAAGGTGGGTTAGAAGCAATGGTTGAGATTTCAACACGTGTGTGGCCAAAGGGAATCTATATCAACAGGATATTTATCATTGAGGCATCCATGATGGGACCTACTCTACTAGTCAAAGGTCGAGGTGTGCCTCCTCAATGTGCAAAAGTTTAGAAGGCCCCTGTTCCCCAAGGGTGGACTAAAGCTTTCGATTGGGATCATCATCATCCAAGCCTCATCCCAACTAATTGGGGTCGGCTACATGAATCCCTTCCCGCCATTCCACTCTAAAGGGCCATAACTTTTGTTAGATCATTAGTCATCAAGTCTTTTCTCACTACCTTCACTCACATCCTTTTGGGCCTTCCCCTTGCCCTTTTAGAGTTTTCAACTTGTACGAGCTCACTCCTAACCGGCACGGTTCTTGGTCTCTATTGCACATGACCAAACCATCTAAGTCTACTTTCCCTCATCTTGTTGCCTATTGGTGCTACACATATATTCCCTCGAATGCATTTAATTCTAATTCTGTTGTTGTCTTGACACTTATCCGTCTCAACATTCTCATTTCAGCTATGCTCATCCTATGGACATGTTGTTCCTTAACTGGCTAATAAGATCCTCGTGTTGGATAATTTAAAGAAGTTGAATATGGCACTCTGCGACATGTGCATTATGTGCAGGATTAGTGAATAATTGGTTAACCATCTGTGTGGCTAGGGAGGTTTATGGTTTCCTCCTTTCTTGTTTTGGGGTTGGTTGGACGTTTAATATCTCAGTCGAATATGCAGTGGTGGAATGGCTTGGTGGACTGCCATTCAAGGGCCATGTGGATACATTATGGAAATGTTTCTTCGGGATCTCATTGGTTGAAGCTATCAAAAGAGGGACCTTCTGCACGATTATTAGTTGGATGCTGTCAAGGTGGGATTTATGAGGTAGCTCTAAGGTGAATCTTTTGCAGACTGGGGGTGTTTATAGTTGTATGCTGGTAGTCTTTTTAGTTGGTGTTGGGCTTTGTAGTTTTCCTCGTTTTCTTCTTCTTCTTCTTTATTCTTTGTTTAGCTGGTCTGATTGCTGAGTGACAAGAGGGTCACTTTTGATGGGCTGTGTTCTTGTCGTTGTGTTTGCTTTTTCTAAATAAAGGCGTCAACTTGACAAAATGCGGTAAGTACCAGTGCGAGAAGAAATACTTGTTGGAATCCCCGATGTAGGGGAATGGTAAAGCTTAACCCTGATGGGTGCTTGTTGGCAGCCTGAGGGTTGCAAGAGTGTGGGTGTATAACTTTATAAGAGTGTGGGTGCGGAAGTTTTCACTCTGTACTTTTGTACAAGTGGGGCCCCTCCCTGATCCTTTGGTTTGTTGGGCCATACCATGCCCTGAAGATCTCTTCATTCTGCTTGGATTCTATATGAGGAATTATATGATTGACCTGACTTTAGTTTCTACAAGTGTGTCCATGATCCTGAATCTAGACAATTTGTTTGTTGGCCCATAACCAGGTCCTGAAAATCCTCAATTAATCCTAACATTTCATCTTATGCCCTGCAAATAGGTTGTTAATAATATAGTAATGGTCCAAAACTCTAGAAAGACCTGATATTAGAGGGTTAGATTTTTCCAATCTGGAGATTTTCAAAGCAATAGTCCATCGATGGTGGGGACAATGGGTCATTGAATACAGAATTCTCAGATCACTGAATAATGGGCCCCACATATGCATCCGAAACACAGAGTAAGGGAGGTTCATATGTAGCTTCGTTTTATTGCATTTCTTTGCAAAAACACTGTATGAGATGGGGTACTGCTAACCATGGTTGCATCATGGATATTGATTGAGCTTGCATAGATTTTTTACTGAATGAGCTTGCATAGACTTTTTATTCCCATCTTCTTTAAAAATATTGATTCAAAATTCGTTTTTATTTGTTACATGTAACAAGGTACTTGATTTTTTATTTTAATTTTTACTTGTAACAGGCAGTTGATGCTATCGACAATGGGATTAACAAGTATGACACTGATCAGCCCCCAAGATATGTGAATAACACAAATTTGTCTTCAAGAGTTTCACGACTTAATCTGGACTGGATGGATCCTGACCAGTCACCTGAGAAGGAAAATGAGGCCTTTCAGCGTGCAATGATGCTTGCTGGTGGTGAATTCTTGGAGGTAAGAATTCTTGGGAGCTAAATATGGCATTCGATTTGTAGGATCTATGCTACAACAGTTTTAGACAATTCCTATAGGTTGAAAGCTTTATATTGTGATGTAAATTATCATTCTAAATTGTAAGTAATGATGGCAGATAGGTTTGCACTTGATTTATATTTTTGTTGTTAATGAAGAATTTCACTTCCCAGAATGTCAGATTTCATGCCAAATCATGGTTACCAGCACGATCCATTGTTATGGAGTCTCTAGCAGCAAGAGGACATATTGATCCCAGTGGAGCAATCATGACCTTGCATACGTTTTGCCCTGTAAGTAGGTTCTATTTTACTATTTCAACTATGGGATTTTTTTTTTTTTTCACTTGCTGTTCATGTCGTCTCAAACAACATGAGAGAGGCTGTGGATATTGATAATGCGAACAGAAACATCTCGTTTGTAGTAAAGCTGTTAGGGTTGGGGCCTTTTTTTTTTTTTTTTTACGTCTAATAGTTATTCCTCTTCACTTTTATTTTTTGGCCGATTTTTGTTACGTCAGTGTCCATATGGGATGGTTATATATTTTTGCAAGGCTAGGACTTGTTCCTAACAACATTTCCATTCTATATGCAATTCCAGCATGCATTAAGAGCAAATATTGGGTCTTCGTCTTACTTGGTTGGTATTGAGAGATTCTTGGGTCTTGATTATCATAGAGCATCTCTTTCAAAACATGACTTGTCAGTTCCATTGTTGTCATTGCCCCTTTTGCTCTCTCACATGATCTTGATTCTTCAGGTGTGCACGCGCACACACACACACACAGGTTACTTTTTGAGGAGAGGTGAAATTGACTTCTATTATCTCATGAGTCATATGAGTTTTTTAATCAATGGTGCATGTTGAAGCATCATTTCAAGTTCTAGCATACACAGTTTGAAGATTTTTTTGGATGATTTTTTGCCCTATAGTGGAAGCTTCACCTGTTTGAGCTTGAAGAGGAGATGAAGATTGATCCTCCTATCAAGTATGTTCTTTATCAGGTAATGATATCCTTTGTCCATCTGATGCTTTCACTTTTTCCAAAAGGATTTTTAGGTTGAATTAATTAGTAATGTCTTCAAATTTCATTGCTTTTTTTTCTCCTTTTTTCTTTTCTTTTCTTTCTCTTTGCTTTTTTTTTATTATTATTATTATTATTATTTTTATGTCTGAGAAGTTTGATTAATAAGAGTGTCATTAACCTCCATAAATTTTATTATTATTTCTTAGTAGAGAAAGAAATTCCATTTCATCACAAATCCAATTCTAAGTAAAAAAGCTCACCATTCTTATATCCAACATTCGTGCATCATATATCAGAAATTATTGGCTACCATTTTGTGAGGCCTCTCGGATACATAATGAGAATCAAATCAGAGGAATATTAAAAAACTTCAAGTGACTAATTTAGTAGTCTCATTGACATTTTTATAATCAGCATATGTGCTGTTTCGTCTCCCTGTCTGAGTTCGTGGGCGATGCTTGTAGTCTCTCTTAGAAATCAGCGTAGCAGTTGCTCCTATTTATGGCAGCTTTGTTATTTAGAGGCTTGCTAAGCCTAATGTGTGTAGAGAAATATGGTGCAAGCGTGCCAAGATCTGAACTTTCCATCAGGTGGGCCTCACTTTTTAGTTCTGGCCTTAAAATCAGGCTGTTTCACTCTGGTGAGCCAGTGTGCAAAACAAACGGTTGGCTAGAACAAAATTGTTTTTGCTGTCCATTTGTTTGGACATTGTTGTCCACCTGAGTGAAAATGCCTTTTTTTTTATAGTGTTCTAATGAGTATGGTCCACCTGATGGAAAGATCTGATCTCGCATGCATCTGCCATATTAACGTGTGCTTGCATGTATATGGGCAGAACTCTACAAGGGTCGGGCTTCTCAAACCTCTTTTATTTCATAGGCCTACCTGTGATTTTCAGAGTATGTTCGATAGTCTAGCAGCTCCATTCACAGTATGGTTGGTTGATCCCATGAAGATATATGAAAGTCACTTCCGATACGATTGCTAAAATTAGAACTTCCAATTTCAGTTCAAGGGACCAACAATACACAATAGATATTGGAGCCTCTAGGATGTTCCTCATGATGCTTATGCTTCCTTCGCTCCCGCTCAGTATTCTAGTTTTCAGTTGCAACTTGCAAGTTAATCCAGTCTTCCTATTTTACATCTCTAGTAGTGGCATGAACACTTATTTTGGATTTATCCCCAGCATGTAGGGTCCATTTGGTTGCAGCAAAGGTTTAGTCTTAGACAGCCTGTCCAGGTTAGGCTGTTTCTGGTCTTATTTGTCTGAGTAATGTTTTCCATGACAAATTATTCTCGTGCTGTTTGTCAAGCACTTGGAATAAGGATTATTTGGCACTTGGTGGCACATACACACACTAAAAACTTGGCACATGCATGTGGCACATTTGTGGTGCTTGAAAATGTACGGTGGCATATATAGCACATTTAGGATGCTTGACGATGTATGGTGGCATGTGGCACATATTGAATGCTTGACGATGTGGCATAGCACACGCAACACATGTGTCACATGCACAAAAATGGCACTTGTGGCTCATGTGTACCAAAGAAAATAGTCCGACATGTACTTGTAAACACACCACTTGACGCAAAGGTCAGCAGAACCATTTGAAGGTCAACAAAACCATTTGACTCGACAAATCATGAGGACCCACTCCTTCACTCACACATCTCTCAAGGATCTAGTCAGCCACACCCAATCCTAGTTTGTTCACAAGAATCTGATTCCCAAGTGTCAAGCCACGTGTTATGATGGGCTGCCTGCATGTGTTGCTAGTTTTAGTAGTTATATGTCAGAGCTTGGGCTATTTGTTACTAATTTTGGAGGCTATATGTCAGTACTTGGGCTATTTACTGCTAATTTTGGGGGTTAAATGTAAGCAGTGTCTTAAATAGCTACGCTATTTAGCGTGTAGCTTACACTATGCAGTGTAGCTTAGTCTAAACGCTACATAGCTTATGAAAATAGCTTAAGTTGCGTGTAGCATACGCTACATGATTAATTTGGATATGCTACACGCTTCATAGACTATGCTACATGCTACATAGCTCACATTACAAGTTATTTTTCACTATAATAGTAAAATTAAGAATGTTTTTAATGATTTGTGACATTTTTCTATTTCAATGAAATTCATTAGTCTTTTCAATGCTTTTAGTAAAATAATATAAGAAATAGTTTTAAATCAATTATGTTGCTCTTTCTTCACTTTTATACTTAATCATTACCCCTTGCTATTACTTTAGGTTTCATTTGGTTGCACCAAATATCACGAAATTTTGTTAAATTTTATTATTAATAATCTAATTTGGTGCAACTAAGTGCAACCTTGATTAAAAATATACAAGTAGTGTGTAGCGTAACCTACACGCTATGTAGCTTATGCCTCACGCTTCAGAGGGGCGAAGGCTATGCTACACGCTATTTGCTATTTAAAACATTGAATGTAAGACACCAGTATCCCAAAAATCATTTTCCAAAAGACACTTATTTTCCAACCTAAAATTCCCACACTTATATTTGTATTTTTAACAATGTGACATCCGACACTCTCTTATAACTTTATACCCATAAAGAACTAAAATTACAAGCCTTGCCTCTTCCATGGTCTTATGAGATGGTAGTATGTGTCTGAGATTGAAATCCGAGACTTGTAAAGTGGGGTGGTTTGGCACCCTTGAAAATCCTAGATTCGATTCCTAGGTGGTTCAAAATGTAGGATTTTCAACCTTTTTCAATTCGAAGGGAGACCTCTAGCTTGGAAAGGCCATGATTTTGGGGTCTTCTCCAACCGTTATAACTACCATCTCCACCTCTCTTAGGATGTTTACATTCATTCACACTATTGGAAGTTTTCACTTGCATTTACTCCATGATGATGTGATGCTACAAAAATCAAGCCTACGCAATCATTATGTGATGCCACACCATAAAAAAAAAAAATGACAATTACCCAAAAAGATATATATATATATATATATATATATATATATATATATATATATATATATATATATATATATATATATATATATATATATATATATATAATTTTGTTTTAATTATAAAATCATGGGCACATTTTTATAGGTCACCAAAAGTTTGGAATTGACATACTTTTGGGCCAAGGTTGTCTTAGAATGGGCTCGGTGCAATAATTGTCATGCCGCACACGTATATCATGTTTAGAATATTTGAAAGCATTTAATTTATTACACTCATTGTCCTGTGAATATGCTACAAAATATTTTCAGGAATCCAAGAGTCAAATCTAGGCTCCCAAGCACAATCTCTCAAATCCAGGATTTTGAAAATCCACGCTGCCGAATAGAATTGAAAATCTAGGATTTCAATTCATGCTCCCAAATGAGCCCTAAGCTCTCAAGTCCTCCTCATTTAACAAGTTCTGGAAATAACTTATCCATCTGTCATTGATCTTATATATCGAAAAGTAAATATGAATAAAATTTCAGTTATCTCTCAAATATATATATATATATATATATATATATATATATATATATATATATATATATATATATATATATATATATAAAGAAATAATTTTTTTAGAAAACCTTGCCCTTTAGGAGCCCACTTTTGTGGGGAGGATCAACATTAGCCATAAGAAATCCCGTAATCAACCCCTATGGAAATATACTGGCAATATTGTTGGCAAGATTTAACAAAAATAATAAAGAAAAGAGTCACCACTTGCCAAAAATCTTGGAATCTACAGAAAGGCTGATCTTAATCATTTGATTTTGCTCATTGATTTTGTACTGCTGTTCAGTTTGGTAGCCTTTCAATGGATGTTTAGGATGGTCTCTTTTTTTTTTTCGGCCTTTGGCCTTTTTGAATAAAATTATCACCGTATAAAAAAAAGGATGTTTAGGATGAGTCAATTTGACTTTCTGGATATGCTTCATCAACAATGATCCTTATGATCTGGACGGTCTGCGCTGATTATTGATATGCATGTATGCTAAGTGTACAGTGGATGGCACACCGCTGTATACATTGCCTTGATGGATTGTAGGGGAATCTTTTCCATTGCCTTGAAGGATTATGTATTTGCTCCTTTTTATCCTATTCAGTAAAATCCCTTTTTTGCTGATAAAACAACTGTGGAGGAGATATGGCAGCCTAAAAAGTTGTGCTCAACTATCGCAATTGTCATGTCCTTAAAAACCTGATGTTTTTTAGTAATTGCCGTAGTCCCATGGATCATGGACTTTCCTCCGAAAGAACAAAAAAAGTATTATCATGGACCCATTATTTTTTCAATGCACACCTTGTCTGCTATCTTAGAATGCAAGTATGTGTATGCAGAAGAATAATCAGTGCCATCTTTTTTTTATTGCCAATTGTTGTAGGATGATAGGAGCAAGCATTGGCGAGTGCAGGCTGTGGCAGTATCCCCAGACAGTTTTGAGAGCCGAAAGCCTCTCCCATCCACATGGAGGGGTTTGAGAGATGAGGAACTATCAAAAGAGGCCAGCATTGCTGATTGTGTTTTTGTTCATATGAGCGGCTTTATTGGTGGAAATAAAACTTACGATGGAGCTCTCGCTATGGCAAAAGCCGCTCTGAAACTCTGATATTGGAAGAACAAGGTGCTAGAGGTTTCTGCAGGTTACAGCATAGTACTAGCCATTCACTGAATCGAAGATCTTGGGACTGCATGAACTGGAACCAAGTAACTGTTGTTGTCGACCTATCTTTTGCACCTCTGTAGGGCAGAAAGGCATCTGGATTGTTTTGGGCTTATAGCTAACATTGAGTTCCAAAAAGGTACCATGTCAGGTCAAGCATGGTGAATCCGTTTGTGGATTTGGGTTCTTGATTACATGGGACTTGTGCCCTTTCTTGAAGTATTTATTGGTTGATCGAAGTGTGTGACATTTTTGCACTGTTGATGGAGAGAACTACCATGTATCCCACCGCTGTATCCCCTTGGAATGATGTTGAGATTCTTGAGGTACACAAATTTATCATGGCTTCTTTTTTTCAGATCTGCTACATTCAATCATCTATATATTATTTATTAGTCGAAAGCCCAATTTTTTTGTTATGAATCTTCTTGTAGCAGCCAATAGTACATGTTGTAGAGAGGATGGCATCCTTTTGAAAGATAGTTGGCCTGAGGGGTTCTGTTGCCTTTTGCCACTGTTCTTTTGTGGGATTATGGGGATGATCCTTGTCCCCTCTTGAATGGTAATAAAAAATCAAATCGTAAAAAAAAAAAAAAACTGTTTCCATGATAATTTCTGGAATGATAGTCATCCTTGTTGCTTCTAGGATCAATTCAGGTGAGGTGTCTTCTTCATGGCCTTGGCCTTTTCTTTCTATAGTATCAGTATAAAATCAATGGGTATAGTAAGTTAAATGTTCTTTTAAGGGTGTGTTTGGTTGCACCAAATTTCATGAAATATTAAGAAAATTTTCACCACGACTGATAGTGAAATTTTATGATACTTGGTGCAAGCAAATGCGCCCTGAATGAGTGACTGAGAGATGGGAATTGTACTAAGGGCCCGGATGGATTGGTGGAATTCAAAAGTTATTACCGAAATGAAATCCGTTTCTGCTGACTGTGACATAGTTTAGTAACACACGGAAACTGCTTTCATTAGCACAGTTTTCCTCAAAAAATGGTGATTTCCTCTTCCATTTTAAAACGTGTTAATTCTCATTTTAACAGTTTTTTTTTTTTTTTTTGAAATAGATATCATTTTTGACCATTGACCATTGTTCATTTCCCTGGAAGTCACCAAACCTAAAAGAAATATCCCTGATATTATCTGATCTGGGGACAACCATTGTTCGAAGTATCCCCGATATTATCTCTATTTCCAGCTCAGCGATACCGATAACACTACTAGTGATACCGGTAACACCGATGGTATAAAAAATTCCAGGGGTATTGTCAATGTATTGATATCGCCAATGTATTACCAATATTTTTGACTATGTAAATTCCCGGTGTCGCTTGTATCGGCAATATATTGATATCTCCAATGTGTCGCTAATATTTTTTACTATGTAAATTCCAGGTGTCACTTGTATTATCAGTGTATCATCAGCAATGTTTTGATAATATTTGCAATGTATCGATGTTGTCAAAAATTTGTTTATTAAAAAATTTCCATTTTAAATTTTTTACGGGCACATGGTTGTATGTAGTGATCAAATTGTCGACGATATTATCATTAACGCAACATGGGTGATATTGAGACTGCATTCTTGCATTCTTTCGTCTCAGTTTCAATTGTTGATGATTTTTTGGTAAAATATTATGTTTTGGCAAAATATCGTGTTGTCAATATTCTGAAATGGAAAGTTATTATACTGATGGGTGTTTGGATGGAAGGAAGGATGATTGGATGGATAGATGGAATTGATGGGGTGGTTGGACTAATTCCTTATAACAACACATACTTTTAAGCCCCCCATTAAATGGAAAGTTATCATGTATACATTTTTTTTGCAAATTTTGTTTTTGATCTTAAACATGCAAATATATGTATTTTAGCATCTTCTAAAGTTTCAGTGAAAATTTTCACCGTTCCCATGTTTCTCAACCCACATTTCCAGTTATTGATGATATTATTGGTGATATTGATATTGTTTCTGTATCCCTGGCCAACAAAACTTATAGCAATACCGATACTTCAAATACTGTGGACAACAACATCATATGCTTCTACCCATGTGGATTTTTTTTTTTTTCCCTAGAGATGCCTTTAACTTCATCATCATCATTACTGTCACCTCAGTAGTCCTAATAGGAGATAAAATGGTGGAGAGTACACTGAGATGTTTGGCGAGGCATTGGCATTGGCTGGTGAAACAAGCACCACAAAACTGACCACAAACAGTTGGTATTAGGCCTTGATGACGACGACGACAATTCTGATCATCATTATGTTAATCTTCTCCAAGCAATTTCAGGTTGGATTTTAAGAGCTAAATTGGTGAAAGTTTTACAATCAGCAGCCCTCTAGACATAAGCCTTGCTCTTTCCACCAGGGCCTTTAAGACCAAGCAATGGTAGACGCGATGGCTCACAACACTCAGATGGGGTGGTTTACCACTCCCATCAGTTTTTGATCTTTGTCAGGAGGTCCAAGCCAGTCTAGAGATGAGATTCATGGAGTCTCATGGAGTCCCCTTCCCCAGCAGTGTGGCAGCCGAATGCATTTTCAAGAACTCAATATGGAAGATTTGGAGCAAGCAGTAGACATAATCATCCATGTATTAGAAGCTAAATTCAAAACTCTCTTCACTATGCTTACTCTGGCAAAAGACTTTTCCAACCCATCAATAGTAGTTTCTAATTCTCATGGTTTACACAAGTAACAACATACTCAACATGTTGAAGCGTGCATCAAAATCAGTTCCACCGTAAGAGATTTCTGTACAGGAGGAGGAAATCAAGGATCATCTTCATTCAGGCAGACTGCTACAATCTCTCTCCAGATGAAATGAAATCATATTTGCAATAATCACTCTTCTGAAACTGCCGGTAATCCTTCCTTAAACCACATGTAAAGCCCACCATCCAAGTGAAATACATTTTCATACCCATTGAGGACTAGCACGTAGGCAGCTATCAGAGACCTGCACAAAGGAATCTAAAGCACTTAATTCACTGATAATCTATTTTTGGGGAAAATTTACCAAATTTAGTCATAAAAATTTTAATAGGAAAACGATATCCATTACCATTCACTGTAATACGTGTTAAAACCTTAATATTTAAAGATGAAAAAAAGGAGTGAAATAACTAGTTTACACAAGATCCAAGAATACCAAATGTATTTTTTTTTAAAAATTTTAATTAATTAATTAATTTTTTATTTTTTATTTTTAACTTTCTCCTACGAATTGATAGGTCTAATGTTATGGTAAAAAAACAACTAGACTAGCATATTTTTAGTTTTATTTTGGATAAACTCTTGACTGTTTTTACTTGGTCTTCAACCATCGATAATTAAAATAATTTGTTCAATTAAGTGGAGTGATTGAGCTGTTAGTCTTCATTTGGATGAACTATCGATAATTACAATAATTAGTTCAATTAAGTGGAGTGATCAAGTTGGCGAAAAAGGATTCATGTAGCTGACACCAATTAATTGGGATGAGTCTTGGATGATGATGATGATTTGGAGTGACCGAATGGTAATTACCTGTATTCATATTGAGATTTGTGAGGCTAGCAACTAAATTGCAATTGCATTAACTTTAAGTTGGACTTGAAAGGAATCTGACTGCGATTTGAGGGCTACTAGCCCATAATGATTTGGGAGGAATTTGGTAATTTCTGATAGAGTTGAATTAGTCATTTTGATTCAATAAAATGGTGCATCCAAACACAAACTTAGCTTCAACATGAATTCAAATTTTTTTTGAAGGAATTTGGTAATTTCTGATAAGTTGAATTAGTCATTTTGATTCAAGTAAATGGTGCATCCAAACACAACCTAAACTTCAACGTGAATTCAATTTTTTCAAGAAGCTTTAATAAACAGCATACAGCAAGTGCAACAAGTAAACTACCTCGACTGCTGTCCTTCTGGAAGATTCTGCGAAGGTCTCATTGTTCCTCCTGACGAGCATGCAACTATTATTTTTGAGTTTTTGTCCAATTTTGACTCCACACCTGTCAGCAAGTAGCAACATTTACTTGAACTGGAAGTGAGATTAAACCAAACCCAAATATCATATTAATAAAAAGGGTATAATTTTCATACTTTGTATGAACTCAGGATTTTCTTCTGTGCCAGAGAATATGCCGAAGAAGGCAAATGCAGCACGTCTAGCAATATCCCATGCTGTCCACTCCTTTATAAGTCTATAAATTTGCACATTAATAGCACCCGGTGGATGAGCCTGCACAAACAAAACATCAGGTTGTCTGGAAAGTGTGGTATCATAGAAAACAGGGGTTTCTTGATACGCTAATCATTTAGATATCAACCGGTAAAATAAGCAAATTTCATCATAAAAGTTAAATCCAGTGTATAAAATGATTATAAGTTATCAAAAGTAGATGAAAAAGGAAGACACTTTTTATCAAGTAGTTAATCAAAAGATCAAAGGCATGAACAGATTGCTTTCCAAAGCCATGGACGCTAGAAGCTGCTAAGCTATATTTTGCTCAAAGAAAACTCCTCTCTGTTTGATAAAGCTTTGGAAGGAAATAAAACTCAAGAGGAAAGACTGCAATGAGTGACCATCTGCCATGAGAACTGGTGTGGTCAGCTCTCGAACAAGAAAAAGCTCAGGAACACCCTCCTCTTCTCTGGTGATGATGCCCTTTCGTTCTTTTATGTGTCCAGTGAGCGACAGTGTTTTAAATGGCTATGCTATATAGCACATAGCTTATGCCACATAGCGTAACTTAACCTTAACACTATGCAGCTCGTGAAAATAGCTGAAGTCCAGTGTAGCCTACGGTACATGATAATTTGCATCTGCTACACGCTACATAGACTACGCTACACACTACGTAGCTCACATTACAAGTTATTTTTCACTACAAAATTAAATTTCCAAGTAGTTAACCTTTAATTTGGTGCAGAATATCATGAATTGGTGCAACCAAGTGCAACCTCGATTAAAAATCTAGTAGTAGTGTGCAGCTTACGCAACATGCTATGTGGCTTACACCTCATGCTTCAGAGGGGTGAAAGCTATGCTACACGCTATTTGCTATTTAAAACACTGATTTTAGTTACACATCTTCCATTGGACGACAACTACATGAACCTGATACTTTCTGCTACTAATGATTTCAATTACCATACATCGAAATAGTACAAAGAAAAATGCATACTTGTTAGATAATACGGTGAACCTAACCTCTTTGTACTCTGCCTCTGGGCGCACATCAAGAATCACAAAGTTGTTTTCTTTTTGAAGGCGGAAAGCTTCCTTCACATCAACACTCCGTACCTGCAAATAAAATGGAACAGTATTGCTAGAAGAACGCATCATCATATAACCGTCGGAGGGCAAACAATACTGAAATCAGCTAAATCTATTCTAGCCCAAGCCATTTGGGGGAGTGTTTGGATAAATATCTTTTCTATAATGTCATTGCATTGTACATGGATTACACTACTCTTCTACAGAAGCTTCTTTTGTTGTCCTAGTATGAAATATTTTACTAGAATTGATGATCTCTTCAATGCAATGTATTAAAGTCCAGATCGGGGTCAAGCGGTCAGACTGGAAGTGGCCACCGAAACAGTCCCGGTCACCCTAAAAACTGGTCAGTTTGGGATAATTGTTTTCTAAGACAAAAAAAACACAACCACAACCACCAAAGCATGAACCCATGATAATAATCTAACCACTAGTCTTAACAGCTGATTCACTGTTAATTCTCTGTTTTTCATTGTTTTGAACCATTCATTCCTCTTCTTTTCCTGGCTATTGTAGGGATGGAAGGACCACCCGATTCTGCATAAGTCTATTCTCAGCTAGGATATAGAATCATTTCATCAGGCCCACTCGACCATCCAACACTTTTGGGATCGGTCAGTTTGAGATAATTGTTTTCTAAAACAAAACACAACCACAATCACCAAAGCATGAACCCATGATAATAATCAAACCACTAGTCTTAACAGCAGATTCACTTTTAATTCTCTCTGTTTTTCATTGTTTTGAACAATGCAGAATTCCAGGCCAAAATCACCAAGTGGGTCCTACTACTTGGACATTGAACCACCCACCAAAGTCAGGAGGTCCTAGTCTGGGTTTCAGAACATTGCTTCAATGAGCTATATCTAAAGTGGCAGATTTCAATCTCTCTCATTTTTTTTTTCTTTCCATATTTCAGATAGAACTTCATAGTCAATGGAATTAGATTAGGCGCAAGCTTGGTGACCCCACCTGCACTTTGCACAGGCACACATGTACCAGACATCTGAGCCATGCATAAAGTCAGGCTGGTCCACCCATCAGATTGGCCAATGTACAACATGGACCATTGGCAAATTGTTGTAAACCGTAAAACCCCCATTATTTCCATATAAGGGTGGCCAGTCTGATGAATGGACCGGCACAATCATTTCACCAGCTCATCCACATGGTGGGGCCCAACTTATGCACGGCTCAAATGTCCAGCGCCTGCATCCACACATTCGGGCTTGTGTGGGGCCTCCTGTAAAATCTTTTATTATTTTTTGTTGTAAGGCAAAAAAAAAAAAAAAAAGCCTTTCAAAAAAAAAAAAAAAAAAAAAAATCTAATGTTTTGAATGATTTGCCCTACTCAAAATACAATCAAGTAAAAAAATAATAATAAAAAATACCTGAAAAGTAGAAAATCAGAAAATGATATATTAATCTCAAAAAAATGGAGCCATCATCGCAATTCAAAACAGAAAATTGAGAAAAATCCCAATCGTTTCATAAGAAAAGGTGGAAAAGGATCTACCCTCTTCTTCAGCAAAACCTCGCGCTTGGTCTTCCAGTCTTCTTCAGCTGCCACAGCAAAAATTCAAATTTCAAAAACGCCGAAAGATAGATAGATAAATAGATAGAGAGCAAAAGAAAGAAATCTACAAACCTGGAGTTTTCGCAGGTTTCGTAGCTGCACTCCTGATCTGCGGCGACGATGAACCGATCGAGCGCGATCGGCCACCCGAGAAGTGAAATCCAACGGATGTAGAACAATGGAAATTAGGGTTAGGGTTTGAAGAGGAAACGAGGGGAGAGAGGATTGAAGGCTTTAGAGTAAGCATTTTTCCTTTTTCTTCTATTTCTTCAAAGAAGAAACAGATATTATTAGTGTACGAAGTAAGATGAGATTTTTATTTTTATTTTCGAGTTTTTCATTTTGTATGCATTCGATTCATAAAATAAGGAAAATATTCAAATTTTGGGTATGGAGAGAGTTGATGGGGTGGGCTCAGAAATCTGGAACTGGTGGTTGAGGTTTAAAGATTCTGTTCCTATGTGGATTCTCACTCATCCTCCTACAGTCTCGGTTCTTTCAATTCCATCATCTTATGACTCGGACGAGTCGACTCGGAACCGATAGGACTTGATCCGGCTCGATCCCACGAGTCGCTCTGACTCGGCCAGCCCAACTCAGCCTTGACTCAGGCAAGTTCTGAAGGAATGGTTCTGTTTGGAACGTGGGATTAGGTGTTATGAAATTGCATTTATTCCAATGTAAATTCCATTTGACATTTGGAGAGATGGGAAGGAGTGGATTAATCTAAATATCATATTATCCAGATCCTGGAGATGGGATTGAGATTTTTGGTGACTTTTAAAATCCACTGATTACATTAGTGGGCCTCATGTTGATGCATGTGTTTTATCCACACCGTACATCCAGATAAGAAGTCCTTTATACAATCAACTTTCATATTCATACAGAACCATTCACGTTGGATGACTAACATCAGTTTATTTTGAATTACTTGTATGCCATGCAGGCAATTTCTAGATAATTTCTAAGCATTCATCACACTGCTATAATATTCTCTTGGGAGATTTCCAATGGGGGCTACTAGATCAACGGTCTCGATCTTAGGTCCATAGTCCTGACATTTAAGTAATTTAAATCTCACCAAGAGGTGCATTCCAGAGTAATAATAAGATGTTTCTTTATATAGGTTGATATATTCAACGTATTTCATTAGTTTCAAGATATGATTTTAAAGAATAATCTAGATGTGGATAGTTCTATTAATATTTCGTACTTCGTTTCTACGAAATTTCTCCTTGGCTGGGGCCAACATAAAGGTGTGACACCCCTCAGTCACATCGCGGTATAGCGGGTAAGAATTTTATTTATTATTATTTTTAAAGGTAATGTAAAAATGTGGAGATTCAAGTGGACCAAAACATGTGATTAGTAGAATCAACGGGTTAGATCATCCTAGCGCAATTCCCTCTTAAGTGAGGGTTAAAACCTTGTTTCAACATTGAGGCCATGGTATTGATTTCAAAGTTGGGTGGCAAACATTGCAATGTAACTGACAGGGGGTGAGTCTACTAACAACGGGGTGTGTGTACTAACCCAAAAAAAAAGTGACGGTTAAAACTAGAGTGGCCCAATTCCCTTTAAGTGCGGGTTAAACTATAGAGTTCCAACTCATGGCTCAATGCTAGATAGATTGTATTTCAATGTTGTGATCATTGGCTATAGTGCCCATGTGGGGAATGTGTGTGTGAAAAAGAAGCCAGGGTTAAAATTGAGTATATGTAGGATGAGAAAGTGGCATGACAATTTGAGCGAAGAGAATGGAAGAGGCACAACAAGCCCAGGTTTTCATTTTGAAAAGTAGAGCCCATTATTTGGACTGTTGGTCCATCGCGTCTCACTGTGGATGGACTATATGGAATGCCCCAAAAATCTCCCTGATAGGAAGATCCTTGTGAACCTTTGAGTTGGATGGGCCATTGTTGAATCTCTTCTTAGTTGCTTCTTAGACAACAAATTGAAAGGTTAAGATCGTCTTATACCAAATAGATCTTTGAGGATGGTCTTGGTGGGACCCATTCACCCAATAATTAGTTGAATTGTTGAACCATGAAACCCATTTCTGCAAAGATATGAGCCACATGTCATATAATTCTTCCCTTTAAAATGAAATATTTTTGGCCCTTCCAATCACCTTATGTGATACTATAATTTTTTTGGCAACAGTGATTTTTTTTTTTCTATAATTAATTGGAATCAGTACCACAAAAATTAGATTCCATGGTTTTGTATGTTGTGCATGCTTAATTATGAATTTCAACATCTAATTTAGAAATTTGAAAAATTGAGAAAATTTATATATATATATATATATATATATATATATATATATATATATATATATATATATATATATATCATCAATTTAACTTACAGTTAAAGTGTAGAAAAATCACATTAAAGTGTTTGGAGACTGATTTATAGATTGAAGGAAGTTTTTGGAATTTTGAAAAATTCCAAATTGGTCAATGGTTATGTAACCTTAATATTCAATTTTTTTTTATTTTATAAAATGTATGAACTAATTTTGAATATAATTGCATCCCTTCTTTCAAGACAATCATAGTGTAGGACCCTATGCAAAGGAAATATATTATGTGTATTGTTGTTGTGATCTTTTAATTTTAAGCACGTAATAATATATTTCTTTACACACCTCGCCTTAGGAAGCGAGAGGTCTTGAGCTCGAAGCCCCTTGGTGGCCATCTCCCCTTGACTTACTCGGTGCGTGTGGGTTGGAGGGTTTGCATGTGCCTCAGGGACCTCGAAGGGTGCTCTCTTTGAAGACCTAGCTGAGGACCTAATCAGGTACTCTAAGAGGCCTGGATACTCGGTTATCAAATATATATATATATTTCTTGAATTTTTTTTTTTTAAACATTGACCAAATTTTCAATGTTTTTGAAAAACAACAATACATTAGACAAAACATTTGATAGTTCCCATGCGATACTTACTTTGTTTCCTCTCCATGTCCCAAAAGCTTAGGCAGATATCAATATTGAAAACATTGGAACCCCATGGGAGGAATAATCACATCATAAAATAAGCAGGGTTTGCCCATGGAAGAATATATTAACTAGGCATATTTGTGCTCCCAAGATTGAACACAGGGCCATCCTCTCTAGTACCATGTCAAATCACAACTTGATCTAAAAGTTGGAGCTGTTAGAGGATGACGTATCCATGCATGTTAAGGGATTCTAAAACTCCAACTGCACCTGCAATGTTCTAACCTACATAGGTCACATGTGCTTGCACATCCATCAGTGCTCTAATTTATTGCACAAATAACCCGCATGGCAATAAAATATCCAATATAAAACTGAAGAAACCACAAAAATAGCCTATACAAGACGTGCAAAACCGTATTTTCTCACCATATGTTTGCACTGAAATCATCCATAACACCCATTTTACACCGTGCGTGAAACACCCAAGTCCATGTTACAATTGGTGTGGCCCATACAAGTTTTTAATCAGTCTTTTATCTTTTAGATGTATGGTTTCCCAGGTGATGGACGGAGTAGATTTCACATATACAACATGGTGGACCCCAGCCTAAACTGCTGATAGCAACCGTAGGATTAAAAAGCCATTTGGACATTAATCGACTGTAAGCAGTTGCTCGCCGGGATTACATATTTGAAATTATTTTGAAATGGAAAGCAGATTTCTCAGGTGGATTTTTATAGGACACAATAAGGATGTGGGTTTTCACCCTCCATTGCAGCTTAGATGATGATTTGAACTGTTATTACCTTATAATCATACGTCATAGATGATCCTGACCTTTGATTCATGGATTTAAATATAAGCCATTAAAGCTTTATTTTTCTTTGTTCAGAATTCATCTTCATACACGATCATCCATTCAACGAGTTTTTCTGAATATATCTTCCCTAGCATGAAATCCAGACTATGACTGGTTAAGATGATCATCTAAAAAATGCAAGCTCGAGTTAGAAAATCCCACCATCGATACGGTGCTATTGCACCGCATAATATCAACTCTTCCCGGTTGGCACATTTCTTTTCGCGGGAATTTCTTACAACCACTGTTAGAGGGAGCCCATGTAACAAAAAGATATGTGGGGCCACCATGTTGTCTATGTTGTATCCTCTCCGTCTATCTTTGCGCCCACTTGCATTAGGACTAAAGTTATAAAATCAGGCAGATTAAAACGATCAATTGGGCTACAGTTCAAGTAAAGGTGGCTAATGACCACCATTGAAATCTTCTTGAGACCCACGGAAGCTTTGGATCATATTGATATTTGTGTTTTCCCTTCATCCCAGTGAGGATTAAACTTATGAACAGGTTAGATGGCATATAAACATTACAGTAGGCCATGGAATGTTTCAACAATGGCCGTTTCCTTCTCCACCATTTGTTGTGGTGGGGCTAACTTGATATAGCTGATTTTTTTTATTTTTATTTTTTGGCTCATGCCTTTATATGGGCTGACGAAACTGAACGGTGTAGCTGTCAACCAGAGCGAAATGTATAAATTCTTTGGTCCTAATTTCACAAAACATGGGCAGCAGTGGGCTGGGCAGATCCGGGTCAATTCGGGCCGTTAGTCAGATGTAATCAGGTGGCAAAACCATGTCCAATCCAAGTACTCATAAGCCCAAGCCCATTCTTGGCCGTACGATCTGCACTGTCCAATTAGTGGACCTCATGGTGTTTGGTTAGTTACTTATAGGCACCTTTTCTGTCAAACTACGCACTAAAGAAATTACTTCGAATTGCACGCGTCTCATGTAAGTAATTCAAATGGAAAAAGCACAGAAGATTGGATGGGAGGATCTCCTGATCTTGAAGATTCCAGGGATATGGTGCATCGCAAAGGAAACCTAACAAATCAACGGTCTAGATCAACGTACAGCCCCACTTGCAAGAAAGTAAGGACCCAATCGTCCCCATGCAATAACAGAGAGTGAAAGATGGTCATCAATAAGGTATACTATATATATACTATCAAGTAAAAGAGATCAAAAGGAAGGAAACATGAAATTATTCAAACCAAACGTGCGAAAGGTAATAATAAAGAAGGAGAAAAGCTCAAGAGCTGATCTCCCACTTCCCAGAAAAATAACATTAAAAAGAAGAAAAAGAAAGAAGATAAAAAGCTAAACCAAGAGTATCTATATGCATGCATGCACCAATCAAGTCCAGTCCCACGTAGCAACCACAAGTGGGAATCAGCTCCGTCTTCCTTCTAGTTTCCATGCACAATGCAGCAACAGCTAAGTTGGTCAGGGTTAGGCACACACAGAGCGCCATGAGGATCATAGTCGTTGGCTGCACACTCCTTGCTGCAATCGTCCTGATCGATGCATGGCCCAATAAATCGACAGTCGCTGTCATTGCCGTCATCTCTTCCCGCATCTGGCATCCAATAAACATATGATGAATTACACTAATGTTTTGCTGAAGGTTTAATAGAAAGAGTTTGTTTTGCTTCTGTTGCCATTAGGGATCTAGTCCGTCCACTGGGACCCACATGCTGAGTGGTCTGATGATTATTGAAGTGTGATCATCGGACAATCGTTTCAATAGGGTGGTAAGCAGAATATGGAAAGCCCAAATAATCCAACCCATCACAGAAAGTGGCCCCCAGTGGATAACAACACAAGATAGATCCTGAGTCGCGGCGGATGCAAGACCAGCTTTGCAACACCTATTGAGAAATTTTTTATACCGTTTTTTGTATGGAAATTGGATGGTGATGGAAGTGGGGACCACTATTTGAGTATTCACACGTTCTCACCAGAACCAACAACAGAGAAAACCGTGCAAACAGTAGCAGGCTTAACACAAGAAGAGAACCTGTGAAATACTCAAATAATCGCTACCACCTTCTAATCTAAGCCACTGATCAGATGGGCAAGATAGATGATACAAGATGTCCCACTCAGAGAAACAAAAGGGAGG
The DNA here is from genome assembly GCA_003013855.2 of Liriodendron chinense. Lineage (NCBI taxonomy): Eukaryota > Viridiplantae > Streptophyta > Magnoliopsida > Magnoliales > Magnoliaceae > Liriodendron > Liriodendron chinense. Next base: position 717,083 of record ML058327.1, on the reverse strand, counting down.
GAGAGAGAGAGAGAGAGAGAGAGAGAGAGAGAGAGAGAGAGAGTTGAGGCTTAGAACCACACTTACCAACAGATCGAAGACATTCAAGGGAGAGAAGCAAACAAAGAAGAAAAAGAAGAAAAGTTAGTGAAAGCTTGGAGGATGCCATATCTCAATACGAACGAAACAAGACGCTTTCAATTCCAAGAGGAAAGCTGTATGTTGTGGTATGCCTACGAATACCCGTATATATGCACATTTGCTTTCCTTTTTCTGACCCTTTCACACGTATGAAATACCTCATCTCTCTATCCATTTAAGTTACTAAGTATTTCCTTTTTCCCTCTCTTTCTCATGCATTACACAGCTATCCATTCATGTGCTATGTTTGGCAGCTTCTATTGTTTTGTTATCTCGGACATGTTTATCGAGTTACTCTAATCTCAACCTTATCTCTTGGTACACCGCGCATCATACATGAATTACCTGTCCAACGGCTATGTGGGGCCCACCGCGATGGCTGTGTGACATCCACTCCATCCATCAGTTTCCCCAGCTCATTTTACATTGAGCATGAAATTTTGGCATATTAAAACTCAAGTTGGGCATGCTGCAGCAAACAGTGGGGATTGAACGACCACCATTGAAACCTTTGTGAGGCCACAGAAGTTTTGGATTAGGATAATATTTATGCCTTTTGTTTTCCACAGTGGGAATGACTTTATGAATAGTTTAGATGGCATATAAACATCACGGTGGGCCTCATGAAGTTTTCAACGGTGGGCATTTCCATCACCCACTGTTTACTGTCGTGCGGCCCACTTCAGTTTGGTGCTGCCTCATTTATGGGCTCATGTCCTAACATGAGCCCCCCGGAAAAATTGATGGTTGGAATGGACTTCTCATGGTGCAATGTGGCCCCTGGGAGCTTTTCCTTGGGGGATGCCGATTGCATCCAAACCAAGCTGTAGAGGGCCCACCGTGATATATCTGTTTATCTAGTCCGTCCATTCTTTTTATAAGATCCTTTTAAGGCATGAGACTAAGAATGAGGCAGATTCAACGCTCTGGTCAGCCCCAGCTCGGGCGCAACTTAGGTGAGACCCCGGAACCAGCGAAGTTGGTGGGATCCTAACGTGGTGCAACCGCATTGGTCCAGCGGGGTAGGTCTTGTGCGACGAAATGGCATGTGTGAATGTATTAGCCTAACGGATGTTAGGGCGTTTCGTCCTATCCCAGCCCGTCTCATACCTCTCTCCCTCCCTCCCTCCTCTCCCGCTCTCCCTCCCTCCCTCCCTCCCTCCCTCCCTCTCTCCCTCTCTCTCTCTCTCAATTCCTCTCCCTCTCTAGCAGTCTCCCTCTCTCTCTAGAAGTGACAGCGGGGCGACGTTGGGAGCGATAGCGGGAGCAACACCCGCGCTCTCTCTCTCTCTCTCTCTCTCTCTCTTGCTAAAAAATTATTTATAATTAAAGTTAATATGGAAGAAATAAAAATTAATATGAAAAAAAAAAACCTGTGTTAGGCTTGCTCCTGCTGCGACTGTTGGAGAGAGAGAGACGGAGAGAGAGAACATGATCTCTATTCTCACCGGGTACGAGGGAAAATCGGTACTTTCTCATAGTATCGAGTAAACTCAGTTGGGCCAACTATAAATGCATGTGGTTTATCTACACCGTCCATCTGTTTTTCCAGCTCATATAAGAGGTTGAAACCAAAATTGAAGCATATCCAAAATTCAGGTGGACCATACCACACGAAACATTGGGTATAATGATTCCCACCGTTGAAACCTTTAGTGGGCCCGTAGTGATGTTTATTTGTCATCCAATCTGTTCACAAGATCACGAAAACATTAATGCTGGCAAAAAACAAATATCAGCCTGATCCAAAACTTCCGTGGCCCTCAAGATTTTTTCAATGGTATACATTCAATTCACACTTTTTCCTGTGGTGTGGTCCACTTAAGAATTTTATATGCTTCATTTTTTGTCTCAAGCCATAAAATTATCTGTTAAAGTGGATGAACAGATTAGATAAAATACATAAATCACGGTGGACCACATTGAGTTTACTGTTAAGCCTGTTGAGTTCGTACGCAATCCACTTCCTAACTTGGGAGAGGAAAAGACGGCATGCATATAGAGAGAGAAAACGGCCATTAGGAGATGCCCTCTCTCACGTGTAAATGTCTAGCACATATGCCGCTAGTTAGACCAATGCGGTTGCGCCACGTCGGGATCTTACCGACTTCACTGGTTTCGGGGTCTCACCTAAGTCGCGCCCATACATCTTAGCTAGTGACACTGCCACTAGCCAATGGCTAGTGGTCGGTGCTCTGTGGGCTCCACAATGATGTATGAGTTTCATCCATTCCTTCCATTTATTTTTTTAGACCATTTTATGGTATCGGCCCAAAAATTAGGTAGATCTAAATCTCAAGTCGACCACACATTGTTGATTGAAAGTCCACCGTTAAAAACTTCTTACGCCCACAAAAGTTTTGGATCAATCTGATATTTGTTTTTTCCCTTCATCCAGGTATGTATGTTCTAATCAACAAGTTGGATGTCAAATAAACATTACAGTGGGCTTTAGGAAGTTTTCAATGGTGGACATCTAATCACTGCTATTTTCCTGTGGTGTGGTCCATTGAAGATTTAGATCAATCTCAGTTTTTGTATCAAGCCATAAAATGATCCGAACAAATGGATGGACGGCGTAGATAAAGCACATACATCATGGTGGGCCCATAGAGCACCGACCATGATGTATGTGTTTATCTACTCCGTCCATTCCTTTTCTAAGATCCATTTAACGCAGGAGACAAAGAATAAGGCAGATCCAACCACATTTTGAGATGACCCTTGCATTTAATGCGGAGGGAACAAGAAAGTTCCTTCCACACGTTAAGGTTAGGATTGTGACTTCCGGGATAATTTTCCAGCGCAATCCATCCACGGTGGACGGTTTGGTACTCACTTGCAGAATTGGAATAACACCGTGCTTAATCCGGATAGATGTGAGCCACGCATAGACCTCAATCATATAGAACAAAGTTTCACACGGGTTCAACGGCCCAACGTGTTGTTATTATGGCACAGTGTAGACGGGGTGTGAGATTGATCATCGTCTTTCCTATTGATAACTGATCCAAATCCACGGATCTATCAGGACTCCTCAACCGATCTTCCTCAAATTCACGATGGGATATCTTGAATCCATGAAGAAAAGAATGAGAAAATTAAAGCTTTTCTAATAAAAGGGAAATAATATTTAATAGTTAATCCAAAAATGAATTAAAACAAGAATTTATAACCTAGGTATAGGAAAAGAAACCTTAATATACGTAAATTAAGAGTCTTAAGCAAGCTAGGAAAGAAGAAAATTGAAATAGTAAGTTCAGAGTGAGTTCTTGTGTAACAGTCACAATTGTCGACCAGTCGGACAGGGGGCCTCGATCAGTCAGGAATGGTCCCCAACGGTTTAGCGAAATTAGCCACTTTTAGGGGAATTTTAGACTGGTCAGACGACTGATCGAGGGGCGCCCAGACAGTCCAGTGAGTTGGACTGCATTCCTTTGTAAATTTAATTGGTCATGGGTATTGGTCCATAGAGCGGGCGACCGATCGTCAGGTGATATTAGCTTGAGATTTTTCTGATCTTCTACTCATTTCTTTAATTCTTTTGGGCCCACTCTTAGGTCTTTCTCTTGGCCCTTTTCCTTCCTCTATTTGGGGGTTACCTTGCTACATCAGTCTCCCCCACTTGAAAGAAACTCGTCTTGAGTTTCACTTGAATCTTAGATCTCGGGCCACATTCAATGTCAATAAAGGACGTATTGTAACAGCTTTCTCTCTTGACAAATGGGGTGAGTAGTCTTTTGTCTTCCGTTTGGGTGCCTCTCCTACTTCACACACTACAAGGAAAGATTGTCCCTCTACGTTAAAAGTTTTAGAACTTTCCTTCGAAATCGTGGGAGCAAGAATAATCTTTCTCCCATCTTTGATGAAGGTGATGATGTTGTCACGTCCCCTATGTACGACATCGCGATCAAATTGCCACGGTGGTCCGAGTATCATGTAGTAAGCGTCCATGTCGACAACGTCACACATCACTCGGTCCTTATAGATCTTGCCAATCGAAAAGGAGACGAGGCACTGTTCTTTTAGCGTCGTCGTGTTGTCTTTCTGAATCTAGCCAAGCATGTGTGGCGAGGGATGCGACGTGGTCTTGAGCTTCAACCTCTCCACCATTGTTTGTGATACTATATTTTCACAACTACCACCCTCAATGATTATGACACAAAACCTTCCTACTACTGTGTTGCTGGGGGTTCATTAGTACGCCTTGTATAGGCGATTGCCGCTACACAACCAAGGATACACCTTTGTCCTCTGAAATCCAATCAGTTTGTTCTTCCTCATTCCCAGCTTCATCAGCACCATTATCCTCTGGTTCAACTCGTGCATCTTCTGTTGCAGTAGTTACATTAGTCGCAGGCTGTTGAGGACAGGTGTTTGATAGGTGGCCCGACTGTTCATACTTGAAACAATGATCGGGCCTAGGTTGACCGCAGGGATTGAGGATTTTGCTCGGGCCCGGCACATTTGCTGATCGTTGGGGCCCCACGAGACCAATTCTAGAGGGATGTGTGGTGTTCATGGTGGGCTGAGGGCGTTCATCAATGTACTCTCTTCCTTTAGACGGATCTGAAGCGAAGCCCGTTGTAGCATGAGCTTGTCTGGCAAGCTGAGTTTCTTCTCTCATGGCCAATTGGACGGCCTCATCCAAGGTCCAGACTGGAACCATATGAACCCAGTCTTGAATTGTAAGCCGCAGTTTGCTGACGAACCACTCGACTTGCTGAGACTCTTATTCAGCTAAATTGTTCCGTGTTCCTAGACGTTGGAGCTCGCCCAAATACTCGACTACGGACCAATTTTCTTGTCGAAAAGTCTGATATTGCTGGAATATGATCCGTTTGTAGTCATTAAGGAGGAAGTGAGCCCGTAGTAGAAGTTTCATTCATGGCCATAATCGGATTGGCGCCTTGTTCTATCGAACACGGGTCATCTGAAGTTGGTCCCACCATGCCGACACATTGAACTTCAATTTACAAGCGACAAACTTCACTTGTCGCTCTTCCGGTACATCCATGTAATCAAAATATCGTTCCACTTCGACTAACCAATCAAGGAACTCTTTAATGCATAGCAGGCCATTAAAGCTGGGGAGTTTTGCCTTACCTTGATAGTTCCGTTCAACATGATTTGCACGTTCATCTCTATAAAAAAAGACGTAGGACCATGATGCCACCGATTTCCGCATCATTGGAGCTCGAACTGTTGGGTGTAGCCATGCGATTTGCCATCGAGAGTGCTCTACGAACAACCGGATTGTGCTGTACAACAATTATCAGAGGCTGATCTTCGCGTGGGGCTCGGTGAAGAACTTCCATCCTCTCCGCAAGATAGTTAATCCCTTTATCAATGTTAGCGAGAATTTTGTCGTTACCGTCGCTAGAAGTCATCTTACCGAGGTTGTTCCTCGCTTTGATACCAACTTCGCGCAACGTAGATGGGATGTGAGATCAATCACCATCTCTCCCACAGATAATTGATCTGAATCCACGGATCTATCAGGACTCCTCATCCGATCTTCCTCGAATCCATGGGACTTATCTTCGAATCCACGAAGAAAAGATAGAGAAAACTGAAGTTTTCAGATAAAAGGGGAATGATATTCAATAATTAATCCAAAAATGAATGGGGCGCGTAGATAGTCCAGTGAGTTGGATTGCATTTCTTCGTAAATTCAACCGATCCTTAGAGTGGGTGATCGGTCAAACGACCGGCCATCAAGTAATATTAGCTTGAGATTTTCCCTGATCTTCTGCTCCTTAATTTATCGATTCTTTTGGGCCCACTCTTGGGTCCTTCTCTTGGCCCTTTTCCTTCCTCGATCGGGGCTACATCACAGTGTGACATTCCGTCTATTAGATGCATTCCTTACTCCTTAGTGCTGGACCTTGTGGCCATAAATCAGCTAGATAAAAACAAAATTCAGGAGTGGCATACCATGGGGAACAATGGAGATGTGATGCCAACCGTATTTTTGTGTGAGGGTCTACCATGGTATGTATGTGTGGCTCACAAGGACGGAGGGAAGATACATGAATTAGCCTGACCCAAAACTTAGGGGGCAGTACAAAATGAACTTACAATTCTTTTTTTATTTTTTAATCTTACATTGTTTGATTGGTATGGTCCATTATTGGAGGGTTTTTTTTTTTTTTTTTGGGGGGGGGGGGGGGGGGGGGTGATGTTTTGCATGTACGGTGAGCATAAGTGTTCTCAACTGATGGACGGAGTGGATTTCACACACACACACACACACACGCACAACATGGTGGACCACCATTGGACAAATTCGATGCGGAGAGCAACCAGCTAAAGCAGCTGCTGTCCAATATGAAGTTTGCTTGGGTGAGCTCCACCATGTTATGTAAACTCTACGCCAACCAACAGGTGCATCACCTTATAATAAGCCATGGGCTAAAAAATCACTCCCATCTGATTAGGTGGATCATATGATTGGAAATAGTGAAGAGGGCAACATCACCCTCCAAATTGTTTTCCTTGGTATGACTTACCTGAACCACGGACGAGTCTAATTTTTAGGCCTCAGGCATAAACTTAGGTGTGGGATATCTAATGCTGTAGTGGATTTCATATAATCACCATGTCTCTCTCCCACTGTTTACTTTGGTGTGGCACACCTAAATCACAAATGAGCCTTATTTTTTTTTTTTTTTTTTATTTTTCCTTTGGTCGTAAACTGAAATTCACACATCTAATGTTTGGAGTGGATCACATGTACATAATGGTGTGGGTCACACCAAAAATCAATTCCTAGCCTCCCTATCCACCTATACAAAGATTACGTATTAAAAAGAGTTGAATGGGATGCGGCTCTTGATTTTCATCTAGGGCTGTAAATGGGTCAGCAAACCTGAAGGGGTACCATATATACCCAACCCATTTAGACCTGACCCATTTGTTAAATGGTATGGGTCTGGTCCAAGAGGAGGCCCAATTGCTAAGTGGGTCTGGATCTGGTTTCCTTTATATTAGGTCCAACTCGACCCAAACCCATTTAGTAAATGGACGGGTTTAGTCTATGTTGCAAGGGACCCATCCAGGCCTGGACCCATCTAGACCTGGTTTTAAACTGGGTAAAAATACTCGCATACCAAATCCAGACCTAAACCCAGACCCGTTAGACCCAACCCATTTATAAATGGGTTTGGGCGGCCATCTCCTTCTACAAGACCCAGTTTGATGGTGTTGACTCAAACCTGACCTAGACCCTCCCATTTAGTAAAAGGGTTTGGGTAAAAAATTTGGACCCATACCCATTTAGTAAATGGGCGGGTCAAGTTTTGACTAAACGTTCCCGCCTCAAATCTGACCACTTACAGCCCTATTTTCATCTGCTCGGTACCTGATGATTAGGTAAGATACACTCTAACCATTATATATTTAGTCCCATAGTAGGCCATACGTAGAAAAATAAGCTGACCCATGATTCAAGTGGGCACACCAAAGACGTCCACCCTTGATTGTTACATGGCCCACCATGATAATTATATGAAATTCTCTTAAACCATTAGATTCCACAAAATAAATTAGTTATATGGACAAAAAAATACCCATCCGTGATTCACGTGGGCCACACTAATAAAAATAGTTTGGAGGGGAGGTGTTGTATTTAGATTATTTCCAATCACGTGGTTCGCCTAAGTCTCAGGTGGAATGGATTTTTTTGGCCCTTGTCCTAACATGGGGCGATGCACTTATGGGGTGATGCACTTGGTGATTGAGGTGGATTTTACATAAACATTATGGTGGGGCCCACTCGAGTCACTCACACATTTTCTTGCACGGTGGCTATGCAGAAGGTAGTGGAATGATAATTATATCGATTAATGAGGTAGCTTTTTGAAAATCTTTTTTAAAAGGGTACTAAAATGTAAATTTCATATTAATTCACCAATTTTTCTTAAAATTCCTTGTTTATAACTTAAAATATTTTAAAATCGAAAGTGAAAGAAAATTTCTCATGTGGGTTTTGATAAAATATAGTACTACCACCCAATGAGATGGGTTCTCACCCTTGATTTTAGCTTAGATGTGTAAGTGTACTTTTCTATGGTATACTAGTGCACCTTATTTGTCAATTATGTAGGTATGTGAGTCAAGGTGTTGGTTGAGCCTAAAGAAGATGAAGACTGAAGACTTAAGTGGACCTGCTGTATCAAGGAAGAAGAAACAAGTAAATGAGATACCTTGGTGAGCCAAAACCCTTGAACTTTAACCAAAACCAAACCTCTAGATGGCATAACCCAATAGGTGAACTTTTAGTCATCTTAGAATGACCATAGGTGTCCAAAAAGACCACCTAAAATTAGGCCTTAGAGGTTTATAAGTTTCTTTAAAAATACAATTCAAAACAACAGAACTCATGTGTCGTCGGTTGACCATGTGTCCACCAGCTGACAATAAGGTATCGACCGATCGACATTCTGGTTGACTGACCGATTAAGGGCCAAAAGTAGACAGCAACATAACTACAATTCCAAGTCTAATTTGGTCGATCGACCCTCATATTCGGTCGACCAATGACCCTCAATCGATCGACCGACAAGTCTTGTTGGTCGACCAACAATTAGCCATTGCCAGCCATTTTCTATCTGTTGAAGCTTTCTTTATAAAGCGGCTGAGCACGGTTTGAGGGCTTAAGGGAGAGAATTTAGTGCATTAGAAGGCACTCACATTGCTCACATCATTAGACTCTAATCCTAACCATTCCCAAGTTATCTTCCTTATCCTTCATCACAAGTTGGAGCATTTAATAACTCAAATGAAAATGTGCTTGCTCTTTTTTTATCTCTAGATGTTTTAGACACCTATACCATAGGTATATCCTTAGTCTAAACCTCTCTAGAGATCCAATTAGGTAAAATTTTTCTAGGTAACCAAATCCTACTAGTTGTAGAGAATTCACCACTTCCCACCACCTTGGTCATCTCTTGAAGATCATATGCAAGGTGATTGATCGTTGGAGTTGAGGCATCGGCAACATGATCGGGGGAGTAAAGGGAAGATGACTGAAGCATGGGAGAGCGGAATCAAGCAACCCACGAGGTGCTAAACAAGGGGCTTATCCGACAAGTAAGTGTCAAAATTAAGAGTTTATTGCAATTTTTCCATTTGTTGGTTAGAGTGTGAGAGTTTAGTTTCAAACTCGAACCAGGTTCCTTAGTGGATCCTTGACTCATTAGTTGAGCCTAAAATTCAGGTTCCTAAGTAGATCATTCGCACATTTATTGGGTTTAAAATTCAGGTTCATGAGTTGAACATTTACTCATATGTTGGATCTAAACCAAGTCTCTAAGGGGAGCCACCAACACAGGTGCATACGTTTAGGTTGAGAGGAACCTGTAAACTCCTAGGTTGGCTGGAACCAGTCAAACACCTATGTTGAGGATAAACTTGAAAAATCTCCATTCAGGTTGAGAGGTGAACCTGTGCAAAAACCTTCGTGTAAAGGTTGAGAGGTAAACCTGATTTAAAACCTCCATTATAGTGAAATTTGGTGTTCTAATGGGTTGGCAACGGCAACCGGGAGTAGAGTAGACAAGTAGTCGAATCACTATACATGCTTGTGTTTGAAATTATCATTTGAGCCATTTCTATTTTAGCATTATTTATTTAATTGTTAATTAGATGAATGCTGCCTTAATTCGACCTGTAACGAGGGAGTTATGACTGTTTTCATGAGATCTCATGATGTTGGAATAACTGGGATTGCTACTTTATAAGAACTACGACCCATGTGGTGTTATAACTGCGATTGCTAGTTTGTGTAGACTACGAGAACCACTTTGTAAGAATTGTGATCCATGTTGTGTTAGAATTGATATTGCTGCTTTGTAAGAACTGCGATCCATGTAGTGTTAGAAGTAGGATTGCTGCTTTGTAAGAACTATGTTCACTGCCTTGTAAGATCTGGGATCCATGCAATGTTAGAACTAAGATCACATGAGGATAGTTGGCATTAAAGGCTGGCCCTTAATAATGAATGGCCCACATTAAAGGTGAGTCCCATATAATGGATGACCCATTTCTAACACTGCCTAGATTGCAGTTCTTACAAGGCATCGATCACAGTTCTGACACTGTATAGATCATAGTTGTGACACTGTACAAATCACAGTCCTAACATTACATGGATCGTAATTTGAACACTAATGATCGTAGTTCTTGTAAAGCAATGATCGCAGTTCTTATAAAGCATAAAGCAATAATTGTAGTTCTTAGAAAATAGTGATCCTAGTTGTTATAACATTAGGTGATCCCACAAAAATGTTCATAATTCCCTTGTTATAGGTTGGATCGGAGCGGTTGTCTTGAGCTTATTGGGAAGATAATTTGGCGAGCTTTCAAATGAGACTAAAATCATCTCATTTGAACACCATTTGACTTTTTAAAAGCGGGCCCAAAGTCTATGATAGTGTTGTGCTTAGTTCCAACATCGCACGATCTAATAAAAATGATCATAATTGTTTTTTGTTTTAGGTCAGATTGGGGTGATCCTGGCTCATTAAAAAGATAATTTGATAAGTTTTCAAATCGGACTAGAATCATCTCATTTGGACAACTTTTTATCTTTTACACTGGACCCGATATCTATGATTGTGCTTATATTCATTTTTAACATTATGAGATCTCACGAAAATGATCATAACTCCCTCGTTACAAGTTGGATTGTGGCGGTCTTTAGCTCGTTTGAAAAATAGGTGGATGACATTTCAAATAGGACTGAAATTAACTCATTTGGACATCACATTATTTGCCTTTTAAAATTGAGCCCAATGTCTAGCTCTTGATAAAAGACCATCTAAGCCTAATCATTTGGAGAAAGAAAAACATCCAAAATCTTCATCTTTTATAAGTGGATTTTTTTTATATATTTCTCGTCTCCTTATATCAATCTCTTCCCAAATAGACCCATCTGAGTAGAGTCTTTGTAGAAAGAAGAATAACAAATCTTATAAAAGTTAAGTTTTTATTATTTATTTGTATTTATTTTTTTTTACAAAAGACCCATATAAGTAGAATATTTTAAAAGAAGAAAAAGAACTCATTTCTAAAAGTAGAATATGTGTAATTCTTTTAATCTTATATCTTCTCGAATGAGCCCACTTTAGCATAAAAGAAAAAAATAATTTTCTAATGTGGGAATTTCTATCAAAGAGAGTAGTCAAAAAATACAAAAGATTACAAGAGCTTAGTTGGAAAGTATGGAAGTGCATTGGTAAAAAGGAGTTAAGGGGAGAGTAGTGATAAAAGATGGTAAAAGTATAAAAAAGGTCCAGAGGCATTCTGGTCGTAAAATTTTTTAAAAAGGACGGTGGTATAAAAAAATAAGTATTTAAAAAATAGTGCATACAAGGGCTCCCATAAAACCTTGGGCGTACTTAAGTAAAAAATCCATTTGAATATGAGCCATTAAAGCTTTCTTGTACAACGCTTAGAATTCAAAAGCTTAGAATACTTTATCTTCATACACAATCATCTGCTCCACAATTTTTCTTAAGATGGTTCCGCTAGCATAAAATCCCCAATTTGACCGGCTCAGACCATCATATAAGATGTAGTTGAAAACCCGTAACAATGTGCAGCTGTGGTTTTCTCAGTGAATTTCCTACGACTGCTGTTAGAGGGAGCTTCTGTAAAATAAAGATCTGTGATCAGGTCACTATAGTGTCTAAGTTACATCATCTCCCTCTGTCTTTGTGCCAACTCAGGTTAGGAGGTGACATCTAAAAGCAGGCAGATTAAAAACTCAATTGGACCACATCATAAGAAGCAGTGGCGAATGCGCACCATTGAAACCTTCTTGACACCCACGGAAGCTTTGGATCAAGCTAATATTTGTATTTTTCCTTCATCTCAGTGAGGATCACCACATGAACGGGTTGGATGGCATATAAGCATTATAGTGGGGCCACAAAGGTTTCAATGGTGGCTGTTTCCATCTCCACTGTTTCTTATGGTGTGGCCCACTTGAGATTTGGATGTGGCTGATTTTCGTCCCGTGCCCTTATAAGAACCGAAGAAACTGATGGGCGGAGTAGATGTCAACCAGAGCAAGAAGACGCCTGGGCATTTCAGCGGCAGGTCTCAGGTGTATCATGTGACTAGAGGTGGGCAACGATCTTGGTCGGGCTGAGTTAGCCCTAGTTTGATTTGGCTTGTTTTTGTGCCACCTCAGTTTGTGGATCGGCCCGGTTTGGGTTTCAGGCCAACAACCCATGCAGCCCGAGTTTGGTTTGCTCTAGAAAAATCTGTTACGAGTGGGATTGGTTTGGTTGAAAATTTTAAACCAAGTCAGGCTGGGCAGTTCGAACAAGTGGGGGCCAATACTTGTTTGTATAAATAGTAAATAATTTAAAAAGTTAAAACAAAAAAACACAAAAATATCTTACTACATGATGTCTAACATCCTCAAAACCAGTGCAACTTCAAAATAAACACGTAAGAGCCTTTCCAAACAAAAATACACAAGCATAAATTTACAATTGCAAGGAAACAGTGTGCATTCATGTATATATATTATGTATTATCCATGTCATCATGTATATGTATTATCCAGACTGTCCATCCATTTTTACATGTCATTTTAGGACATGTTCCAAAAAATGAAATCATATCCAAAGCTTGAGTGGATCACACCACAGGAAATAGTGTGCTTATAGTCCACGAGCCAACTCAAGCCGAATCAACCCGAACTTTGAGCTGAGCTGAGCCGAGTCGGTACCATCCTAGTGTGAGCTTGGTTTGATTTTCCGAAGAAGCTTGACTCTAAAGTTTGGTTTGGTTTGAACTTCTATTTGCTTTTTCAAACCAATCCGAGTTGGCTTGGTTTGTGCTCAGCTCTACATGTGACTAACCATGTGGGTGTGTTGCGTAACCAACAGGGTGGGTGCATTGCATGACTAAAATAAAAAAAAAAAAAAAAAAAAAAAAACAGAGCAATGTGTACAAATTCTTTGATACGGCGCTGTACCATTACCAGAGGTGAGCTCTTGGGCATTTACTTGGCATCTCGTTTGTGGCCAAGCCCATTCCAAAATGCCTGCCTAGCCGATATAAGCTAAGGCTTCTGGGCAAGCATGAATGAATGGCTGGATGATCTGTCCAAGTAGTGGGCCTCTTCATGGATCAGCAACAGTGCAGTCAGTCCATTAATGGGTACTGATTATAACCATCCCATCGTTGGCTTTTGTTAGAAGGATGAAACAAAATGCTATCAATAGATGACAGGGACTAAGATCTCTTAGGGCCCATTTGAATGCAGCTCCATAAGTAGCTTTTTTGGCTAATGACAGTCATTAAGTTGCTTATTTAACATAAGTAACTTTGGTTAAGCATTATTTATAAGCTACTTTTTTACTGAAAAACACATAAGCATTTCAGTATTTTTTGTTGTTGCTGCTTTTTTACTGCTTTTTAGCAAGTGAAATGGAAAAAAAGGAGAGATGGTGCTACCTTACTGTAGCTCTACCGGCTTTACCGTATGAGTATTTATAGGATCCTTGGCCTAAGGGTTTTCACTATATGCTCGAGTGTTTTGGTCTGATAAGTGGGCTCATATTCGGATAATTTAGATCATTGAATTGCTGCATTGAACTGCGAGTGGGCCACTTGTCTCAAAACTCTTGCCACAATTTGAATGAATTCTTTCATGTGATCAAGGATGATAGTTGTATTTTTTCTTAACCGTCTATTATTATGTTTGAAATCAAACGCCCTATCAAGATTTCTTTATACGGAATATTCCATCCCAAGCATTATGCAACATTTCAATGGTTTGGATTACTGAACCATGTGGCCTGCTTGTCACAATTGAGTGCTTGGTATGTATGTGTAGTTGAGAGTAGAGGATCAATTATTTTGTCGTTCGCACAGACTACCAAATCAGATGCATAGAGGTAGCTACCTACTTGGTGCAAGGACCGTGGGCCCCAACATGATGTGTGTGTTTATCCAGGCCGTCCATCCATTTTTCTCAATCATTTTCAGGCATGATTTCAAAATTGAAGCACATCCAAATCTCAAGTGGACCACACCACAGGAAACAGTGGGGATTGAATGCCTACCATTGAAAACTTCTTTGCCCCCGGAACTTTTGGATCAAGTTGATATTTAATTCTTAACTACATCCAGGTCTAGGTGACCTTATAAACAGGTTGGATGACAAATAAACATCACTGCGGGCCCTAGGAAGGTTTTAACAGTGGGCATCATCATCCCCACTAATCCTATGGTGTGGGCCTTGAAATGAGCTCGCAAAATGAATGGACGTGTGAATAAAACACATATATGTAGGCCCTACAGTCTATATACATGGTATTGGGTTCAAGACACAATCTGCCTCCTACCAAACCTGGCCGGATAAATTATGAAACAAACTTATTTACTCATTGGCTCATTAGTACGTTGTTTGCCCAACATACTTACCTGTTTAATAAGTTAAAACCAAGATAAGTTACTTATCCGGTAAGTTGCTTATATTAAGTAACTTACAATCCAAACGCGGTCTTATTGGGTGACTCTTGGATAGAGGTGGGCACAAACCAAGCCAGCTCGAAAGCTCGGCTCGGATTGGTTCGAAAAAGCTCGGCTTAGATTGGTTCGAATGGAAGTTCAAACCAAACCAAGCCTCCGAGTCAAGCTCGTTTGAAAAAACAAACCAAACTCAAACTAGGGCAGTTCCGGCTCAGCTCGACTTGAAGCTCCAGTTGATTCAGCTCGGTTTGATTTGGCTCATAGATTATAAGCACACTGTTTCCTGTGGTGTGATCCACTTGAGCTTTGGATATGATTCCATTTTGCGGTCATGTCCTAAAATGATATGTAAAACATATGGATAACATGGATAATACATATACATGATGACATGGATAATACATAATACATTTACATAAATACACACGGTTTCCTTGCACTTGTAAGATTATGCTTGTGTACTTTTGTTTGGAAAATACTCTTACATGTCTATTTTGAAGTTATACTCTTTTGAAGGATGTTAAACATCATATGGTAAGATATGTTTGTACTTTTTCTTTTTTTTTTTTCTAAGTTTTTAAATTCTTTTCTATTTAAATGAATAAGGAATAAAAGAGCGACTGTCTGTTTGAACTCGGCCCGGCCCGATTCGAAATTTTCAACCAAGCCAATCTCGGCTCGAACCATCTTTTTCTGGAGCAAACCAAACTCGGGCCGCATGGGTCTGCCCGAAACCCAAACCAAACCGATCCACAAACTGCGATGGTACAAAAACAAACCAAACCAAACTAGGGCTAACTCGACTCAGCCCGGATCGTTGCCCACCTCTACTCTTGGACTCTCTTAACAGTACTTATTGTTAGGCCCACCAGATGTGCCCCCACCCAGTGAAACACGCTGGAAGATCGTGAGTAACAACTCCCTGGAAAATGAACACCTTGTGCTAAGGGCTTTTAATAGGCCACCCTTGAGGCAGACCCAAGGCTTTTAATAGGCCTTCAGTTTGTACAAGTGGGCCCAAGACAGTGATCCAAAGCAATATAAATTCTTGATGATAAGGGATCTACTTTATGACGGTACATCCCCAGAATGGAAGAATCGGGACCCTACAAGAGGTGGTGGGTAACAAATAGTCAGTTAAGAAAGAAACTACAACTGTGGATCATATTAAAAAAAGAATAAAAAAGGGCTGGGTATTCTATAGCAGAGATTTGGTGGATGGTCATAAACGGAGATGGCCATAGTATCAATGGTTTGGATCAGTAACAAGGGTCCTAATTATAGAAAACTGAAGACCCGAGCAGCATTGTGTAGAGTTGGTCCCAGCAGTAAAAGAACCTGTATTTTGGGACCTAGCTAGATGGGAAGAACCTGGGCATTCAATCGTGGTCCCATCAGTTGAATGTGGATCACTGTATTTTTCTTTCTAACCTGTCTATTGAACGACTTGGGGTATCTCGTCCAGTGTGGGGCACATCAGAACAGATCAACGGCGTGGATCACTGCCATTTTATAAATATGGTTGCCTCTTCATCTGTATGCATGACATAATTGTATGGTAATCCAGACCATCTAAATGGCCTATCAGATTTCGAATAGGGTATAGCCGCAAACAGTAACCATCTGATTTTGCCCTTGGGATTTGGCCCCATTTACAATTTTCCTTTGACCTTCCCTTTGATAGCCACCAATCAAATGGTTAGGATTGCTAGATCAATGTCCTTTTTGAGACGTCCTCCATCCACAACGTGCCTGACAAGGTGGATGGTCTAGATATCGTTACATGAATGCCAAACGAGAAAGGGATTCTTTACCACCATTTTCAAAATGTACAACCATCATAAGACTGTAGCCCATCATTTGAGTTTTCAAATTTTTACGAGTGGAGCCAGTTGCATATGTTGATCCGGATTATTGATCTGATGGACCCTACACTGAACGTAGATGGTTGTCCTCAACCTCGAGTGGGTGGACCAACACATCGATGGTTGAAAAAAAAATAGAGGATTAGTACTTATTCAATGGGAGGATCTTCTGGGCCTTGAAGATTCTTGGCTTATGGCACATCGGCAAGGAAACCTAACAAATCAACGATCTAGATCAAGGTACCACGAGCAACAAATTCAAGAAAGTATAGACCCAATCGCCCCAATGCAATATAAGAGAGTGAGCGATGGTCTTCAATAAGGAATACTATATCTATATACTATCAAGTAAAAGATACCAAAACGATGTCAACATGAAATAAACCAAAGCAAACGTCCCAAAGGTAATAACAAAGAAGGAAAAAAAAGATCAAGAGCTAATCTCCCACGTCCCATAAAAATAACATTAAAAACAAGAAAAAACAGAAGAAGATAAAAACTAAACCTAGAATATCTATATATATGCATGCACCAATCAAGTCCAGTCACACGTAGCAATCACACGTGGGAATCAGCTCCGTCTCCCTTCTAGTTTCCATGCACAATGCAGCAACAGCTAAGCTTGTCAGGGTTAGGCACACACAGAGCGCCGTGAGGATCGTAGTCGTTGGCTGCACACTCCTTGCTGCAATCGTCCTGATCGATGCATGGCCCAATAAATCGACAGTCGCTGTCATTGCCGTCATCTCTTCCCGCATCTGGCATCCAACACATATGATGAATTACACCAATGTTTTGTTGAAGGTTTAATAGAATGAGTTTGTTTCACCTCCGTTGCCACTTGAGATCTAGCCAGTGTTGCCGTCCACTGGGACCCACATGCTGAGTGGCCTGATGATTATTGAAGTGTGATCATCGGACAATCGTTTCAATATGGTGGTAACCAGAATATTGAAAGCCCAAATCATCCAACCAATCACAGAAAGTGGGCCCCAGTGGATAACAACACAAGATGGATCCTTGAATCTCGGTGGATGCAAGACCAGCTTTGCAACAGGTATCGAGAAATATTTTATAGTGGTGTTTCTTATCCGCATCTGATGGAAATTGGGTGGTGATGGAAGTGGGGACCACTATTTGAGTGTTCACACGTTCTCACCAGAAACAACAACATAGAAGACCCAAATAACCACTATCATTCTTCTAATCTAAGCTGTTGATAAGATGAGCTAGTCAGATGATACAAGATGTCCCACTTGGAGAAGCAAAAAAGTTTATATTAAAAGAAAAAGACAAAAAGAAAAAAGAGAATTGAGGTTTATAACCATACTTACCAACAGATCGAAGGCATTCAAGTGAGAGAAGCAAACAAAGAAGATAAAGAAGAGAAGTTAGTGAAAGCTTGGAGGATGCCATATCTCAATACGAACCAAAATAGGCACTTGATCAATTCCAAGAGCAAAGCTGTATGTTGTGGTATGCTTACGAGTACCAGTATATATGCACATTTACTTTCCTTTTTCTGACCCTTTCACACGTATGAAATACCTCGTCTCTTTATCCATTTAAGTTACTAAGTATTTCCTTTTTTCCCTCTCTTTCTCATGCATTACTCAGCTATCCTTTCATGTGCCATGTTTGGCAGCTTCTATTGTTTTGTTCTCAGATATGTTTATCCACTTACTATAATCTCAATATTATCTCTTGGTACACTGCCTACATGATACGTGAATTGCCTTTCCAACGGCTTTATGGGGCCCACCGCGATGGCTGTTGGAAATCCACTCCATCCATCAATTTTCTCAGCTCATTTTACATATGAACATGAAAATTTGGCAGATCAAAAACTTAAGTTGGGCATGTTATAGGAAACAGTGGGGATTGAACAACCACCATTGAAACCTTTGTGGGGCCAAATAAGTTTTGGATATGCTTTAAGTTTTTCACAGTGGAAATGACTTTATGAATAGTTTGGATGGCATACATTACGGTGGGCCTCAGGAGGATTTCAACAGTGGACATTTCCATCACCCACTGTTTCCTGTCGTGTGGCCCACTTGATTTCGGTTCCACCTCATTTTTGTGCTCATGTCCTAACGTGAGCGGGAAAAACTGATGGATGGAGTTGATTTCTCATGGACATTGCAGTGGGCCCCTCAGAGAAGTTCATTCCGCATGTAAAGGTTAGGATTGTAACTTACAGTATAATTTTCAAGCGCAATCCATCCTGCAGAATTGGAATATGGAAACCGTGCTCAATGTGGATAGATGTGGGCCACGCATGGAGCTCAACCCTCTAGAACAAAGTTGCACGCAGGTTCAGTGGCCCAATGTGTTGTCAGTGTGATATCCATTCCGTCTATCAGATGGGTTCCTTAGTGGAGCTGAAAGTAAGGTGGGTTGGGTTGGGTTGGTGCTCAACCCTAACCCAACCCATGGTTCCGATACCTCAACCCCAACCCACCCCAACCCAACCCAAGCCCACCCCAAGTTGGGAATTCTCAACCCACCCAAGAGGGCTCGGTTGGGTTGATCAGGTTGATACATGCTAATATTTTCGTTATTAATTGGTTTATTATGTTTCAATACATGTCTTATTTTTTATACTTACGACTTTATTAATTATATATACAGCTATTTATTGCAAAGAACTTTACTTTTTTTCTAAACAAACAAGCAAAAATATATGACAACCACTCATTTAACACTCAAGCTTATCAAATTTCAAACATTATGAGTTTACTTACTAAAGTATTATAAACTAATAAATTTACTCAACTAGTGTATAATAAAATTATAAGTAACTTTTTTAAGTTAGTACACACACACACCCTTGTTAGTCATTGTGATTGTTAGCCACCCCCACTATTATAAGTAACTTGAATATAGATCGGATTCGGGTTGGGTTGGGAAACCCGAGAACTCAATCTAAGTCTGACCCAAGCTTTATCAGGTTGGTGTTTGCATAGCCCAAGCTTGAGATCGGATCCAATACTTCCTGCCTAAGCCCAACCCAATGTTAGGTCGATCACCGGTCAGTTGGGTTGAACCCGCCCGACTTTCAGCCCTATTTCTTAGTGCTAGACCTTGGGGCTGAGAATCAGCCAGATAAAAAAAATAAAAAATTCAGGAGCGATACACCATGAGCAACAATAGAGGTGTGATGGCAACCATATTTTTGTGTGAGGGTCTACCATGGTATTTATGCGTGGCTCACAAGGATGGAGGGAAGATACATGAACTAATTAGCCTGACCCAAAACTCAGGGGGGCAGCACAACAAAATGAACTCACAGTTCTTTTTTTATTTTTATTTAGCCCATTGGGTTTTTTTTTTTTTTTGTGTGTGGGGGGGGGGGGGGGGGGGGGGGGGGGGGACATAAGTGTTCTCACCTGATGGACGGAGTGGATTTCACATATACAACTTGGTGGACCCAACCTGAGGGCATCCATTCGACAAATTCGACGAGGAGATCAGTAACCAGCTAAAGCAGTTGCTGTCCTAGTTTTTATATATATAGAAGGGAATTTAAAATAATAATAATAATAAAAAATAAATAAATAATACCTAAGTAATATCAAGTTTGCATTTTTGGGTTTTTTTTTTTTTTTGAAAAAGCCATGTCATTAATGGATATAACTATCGTCTGCTTGGGTGAGCTCCACCTGCATGTTATGTAAACTCTACCCCAACCAACCGGTGTATCACCTTAAAATAGGCCATGGGTTCTACCTTATAATAGGCCATGGGCTAAAAAATACTCCCATCCAATTAGGTGGATCATATGATTGGAAATAGTGAAGAGGGCAATATCACCCTCCAAGTGGTGCATCTCCTTATAATAGGCCATGGGCTAAAAAATTACTCCCATCCAATTAAGTGGATCATATGATTGGAAATAGTGAAGAGGGTAACATGTAACGACCCGAGATTTTCGACTCTCGTGTATAACACGACGGCCGAATTCCCAAGTAATTTATGGAATAACTAATTTGTCAAATAATAAAATATAGCATTCAAGCACAATGGCGGAAACAATTATCATCTTATTCTATCAAACTTACTACGTCATCATCAATGTTTAAATAAGGGAACCAACCAATATCCATACTGATTAATTAAAATACAAAACCATGTCTTCTCTTGAAGACTTATTACAATTCCATAAATGTATCAACTACTCAAAAGAAATATTTAATAAATGAAAACATCAACTAAGTTTCTCTAACATCGTCATCCGCCATGTGATTGTACGAACATCGAACTCTTTTCCTTGAAAATCGGGTTCATTACCTGGATCTTCACCTGCATCATCTAAATTGTGTTTGGGATAGCGTTAAACGCTATCATAGTGGGGAATATTTCCTCCAAGACTATCAAGAATAACAATGTATAAAACTCAGAGTAACGCAACACAATAATATCTTTATTCAAACAAAACAATCAAGTAAAAATCTTTGTTAATGCGATGCATGAAATGCATGCTCTGGCTAAGGCACCCTGGCTAGAATCACAATACATGAAGTGGGAGACTCCCTGTTACGACTTCATGCTAGCCACTAGTCACCAGAGGTTCCTGGGACGCACAAGCCCATAGTTTTGCCCGACCACGTGAGAAATGGGACGCTCATAGCCCAAATCTACACGTGACAGTGTACGGGAGAAGTAGGACGCTCTAGCCTATTCTCAACTCCGTACACCCACATGGAGCCAAGTGAATGCATGACTTTAGTTTCACCTTTATTTAAGTGTTTTCGCATACAACCGATTTAAATAAAACTCAGTGGTCACTATGGGGAGTCGCAAGCAACCCAGCATAGGCCGACAGCACGAGATTAGTGTCCATAGCACCAACCCTGGCTCATGAGAATTTGTATACCATTAGTGTCCACTCATTGTCCCGTTTTATGATTTCATCATGTCCCAAAAAGCCAATGTTGTACATCATGACCAAATTCATTAAAATACACATGTACTGTAAATGGATCGAATCAAGCATCATGTACATGTAAGGATCCATTAACAAGCAATCACTTCATTCTCTCAATTAAGTCAAGATATATTCTTCCATCATGGACACCTCTCATGGGTTCCATCTCTCTACATCGAATAATTTTACCAACTTAGGGACAATGAGTATACAATAATGGGATGTCCATATGATGATCTTATACACATATTTCATATCACAATATGAAAACCAATGTTACTTGTAAAATACAGATTAAGGAAATAAGGGCATAGATTTTACAAAGATAGATAACACAAATACACATGCTTTTTAGTAAAAAATCTAAACAAGGAATCACATCATCATATAATGATATTCATTACAAATCCCACATTAAACTTCATGTTATATGGATAAACAATTCAAAACGAAATAACTTTACATGCCACAAAAGAAACTTATAATAATCATGATATTATTAATGAAAGGCTTGAAGGAAAATCCTCACCTTAGGATGGACTTAGAAGAAGAGGGTTGTAGAAGATCCTAACCGCTGGAAAAATATGAGAAAGAACTCTCTTCTCTTCTTCTTCTTCTTCTTCTTCTCTCTCTCTCTCTCTCTCTCTCTCTCTCTCTCTCTCTTCTCTCTTTCTCTACGGCATGGAGGCTAGGGTTAGGAGAAGGGCTTGGAGGTGCGTAGTAGAAATATGGAGAGGGATGTGCACGCGAGGTCTTGTGTAACAACCTCTTGAGGTGGGTTTCTCAGATCTCAATATTCGGATGATCTATGATCAATTCCAATCCGTTCATCTTATCAAGCTCGAAGAGTAGAGTCAGAATACGTAAATTTCTTGATGATTCACATTCTAGATTGGTCGATCCTTGAAAATGGCCTAACGGGTGCTAAAATGGGCTTAATCTCAATTAACGGTCTACGCTTGATGATCAGGGCCCAAATTTTGGAAAAATATGTATTCATGATAGGCAAACAATTGTACAAAGTTTAGTAGTTGATTGATGGTGAGAAATGCCTAGATCTGAAATTTTAACTTTTGGCGGAAAAGGAAGGGGCTGGCTTTGTGGTTCAACGGTGTAGAATTATAGATCGGGGTCCAAATTTTGTGTAAACTCGTAGTCATATGAGTATAATAAGTGGTCCAAATTTGAGAAGCGATTGATGGTGAGAAGTGGGTAAATTGAAAGATTCAGATTTAAAAAGAGTTGGTAGCTCGTTAATTTCTAAAACGGGATAACTTCGCGCATAAGAAAGAGGATTATCAAGGTGGGGCACTCAAATCGCACTATTGGTCCATGGTAAAGACAATCCAATTCACTCATATGAAGAGAAATATTCGACTACGACTAACCATCTACTTTCCTCACTCGATGGACATGGAAATCAAGGATTAAGGGGCTGATTTGACAATCGGACCACTTCTATTATGATTTAAGGGCTGAAATTTGATGTGTATGGTTAATATGTGCCCAAAAGCTTAAATCCAGGGTTTTGCATGAAAGTGATCGTCAGAAACTATAACACTTAAAAATGACATCTTAACTTAAGTTTAACTAATGGCATTTTCGTAATTATCTAAAAAGTGTATGATTTTTGAAATCTGATCTTTCTACGATGTTTATGGGATCATTCTAAGCAACTTTTGTAAATGGTCCCCTATCATATCTCCTACGGATGTCCTGCTATTCGCAAATCAACGGTAAATGTACGATAATTAATAAAAAATAAATTAAAAATGAATTTTCAAAAATTTTCAAATAAATCTCGAAAATCTGGGGCGTTACAAACCACCCCCCTTAAAAACAAACTTCGTCCCCGAAGTTTCCTAAGCATCGTCGATAAAAGATTGAGGGCAATCTCAGTTTATGACTTCTCGTCTAACTTTCTGAACTATTCCAGGTCAGACGCGATCACAATCCACCCCCCTTAAAAATAAATCCATACTCGACATCTATTTTTACATGCTCCCCCAAATTTCTTTCCTATCATGCTTCCACTGCGCACTCTGATTCCTAGATGGTTCTAAATATATTGATTGGTCTCTCAAATCATTCAATCATCTAACTCCCTAATATTTCTCAGGTTTGGGTAGGTGCTCTTATAGTCAAGGATCTAAGACGATTAGGGTTAGATAATTATCAAGGATGTCTGATCGCTAACGAAATGACTAATCAAGATTTTAGAGGATAGATCTGAGTTTGATTAGGTTGGCATGATCGGATGGTCACTTGAATGAGTGGATAAACAAGCGGATAACAAAGTGAATGAGATATCATCAACGGTTCTTTAATAGCTGAAAGTGCAACAGAAAGGTGAGGTTAGGGATACCGTATTCTAACTCTTTATAGGGTCTAAGTGGCTAAGGTTCTATGTCCTAGGGTCGTCTATACATCTATCTTATTTTAGTCATCCGAAGAAAACAATTACACACATTCCAAGAGAATGCACAAAAGTCGTCCAGTTAAAACAAGGATACGATTTGTATTGTGTCGACATTACGGGTGAACAGTTCAAGTAGATTCAGATCCGATACTTAGATCTTCTACTCGCATCTGAGCATTGAGTTCATTAGTATCCATTCGAAATTCCGAGTGTCGACCCTCGGGATTTGAACGAAGATCCAATCACTTACACAATATATTAGGTATGGTTCTGCCCTCCCGTGCGGCCGATTTAGTCTAACATTGTGGGGACCTTCATGTATTCTCTAACAAAGAAAACATCAACAAAGATCACTAAATTGAAATCCAACAATATAAAACATTAAAACCTTACGAGATCCTATTTACTTTCATTGTTAGACATGGTCGAAGATCTATGTGAGGGATTGGTAAATGGCATTTTATGGTTACGATAATCTACTTTAAGTAAGAGGGTTGGGCCTAAAATTCTTAGGGATGTATGAGAATATGCTAGGAAGTATTTCTAAGAGTGTCATCTCACAATAACTAAGCCTAAACAAGGGGTTTAGAGGTTTTCAAAGCTAAGGAACTAGGATAGTGTCGAATCTAGAACACAGGACTTATAAGAGCTCTTAGAATTTTATCTCTCAAACCGAACGTGATTTTTGCCTGAAATTTGGAGGATAATCTAAAAGTTAGGTGAAGAATCATCCAAAATTTTCTCAGAATGAAATTCCTATGAAAAGATTTGATTCTGACCTCTAAAAGGCTGAAAAACGTAACAGTCCAGCAGTTTTCAACGCAACATTTTCTCTACTAACAGAATTTTCACAATTTATCTAGATATCGGATTGATCTGAAATTTTATGAAAGTGTTGGGTAATGAGTTAGAAATATGTATAAAAATTTTCAAAAATTTATCAATTCTAAAAATATAATTATTAGTGGTGACATTGCCAAAGGGTTAAGAAATTTGTCTTAACAAAAATAATTCAAAATAAAATAGTTATCCTTAAAATTTGAGGGAGATAAATCCCATGACTCAGCGTAACGCTGATCTAAATATGAGAAAATGATGAAAGCTTCAAAACTTCTAGAAAAAGTGAGAATCCACTTCCCAAAAATCCTAAAATTTCATATTTTTATGTTCATCGGCTATCCTGATGATTTTAAGGGGCCTATGTTTGAGTCTCTAGATTCATATCATCTCATGCATCCAATCGGGGATGAAGCTAAGTATTTTTGTTTCTATTTCATAGGAACCTAAGCCCTAAGGGATATTTATTATGAAAATGGTTGGGCTTCTCACCCAGAGGTCCCGATTGTGCTCTGATACCAACTGTAACGACCCGAGATTTTCGACTCTCGTGTATAACACGACGGCCGAATTCCCAAGTAATTTATGGAATAACTAATTTGTCAAATAATAAAATATAGCATTCAAGCACAATGGCGGAAACAATTATCATCTTATTCTATCAAACTTACTACGTCATCATCAATGTTTAAATAAGGGAACCAACCAATATCCATACTGATTAATTAAAATACAAAACCATGTCTTCTCTTGAAGACTTATTACAATTCCATAAATGTATCAACTACTCAAAAGAAATATTTAATAAATGAAAACATCAACTAAGTTTCTCTAACATCGTCATCCGCCATGTGATTGTACGAACATCGAACTCTTTTCCTTGAAAATCGGGTTCATTACCTGGATCTTCACCTGCATCATCTAAATTGTGTTTGGGATAGCGTTAAACGCTATCATAGTGGGGAATATTTCCTCCAAGACTATCAAGAATAACAATGTATAAAACTCAGAGTAACGCAACACAATAATATCTTTATTCAAACAAAACAATCAAGTAAAAATCTTTGTTAATGCGATGCATGAAATGCATGCTCTGGCTAAGGCACCCTGGCTAGAATCACAATACATGAAGTGGGAGACTCCCTGTTACGACTTCATGCTAGCCACTAGTCACCAGAGGTTCCTGGGACGCACAAGCCCATAGTTTTGCCCGACCACGTGAGAAATGGGACGCTCATAGCCCAAATCTACACGTGACAGTGTACGGGAGAAGTAGGACGCTCTAGCCTATTCTCAACTCCGTACACCCACATGGAGCCAAGTGAATGCATGACTTTAGTTTCACCTTTATTTAAGTGTTTTCGCATACAACCGATTTAAATAAAACTCAGTGGTCACTATGGGGAGTCGCAAGCAACCCAGCATAGGCCGACAGCACGAGATTAGTGTCCATAGCACCAACCCTGGCTCATGAGAATTTGTATACCATTAGTGTCCACTCATTGTCCCATTTTATGATTTCATCATGTCCCAAAAAGCCAATGTTGTACATCATGACCAAATTCATTAAAATACACATGTACTGTAAATGGATCGAATCAAGCATCATGTACATGTAAGGATCCATTAACAAGCAATCACTTCATTCTCTCAATTAAGTCAAGATATATTCTTCCATCATGGACACCTCTCATGGGTTCCATCTCTCTACATCGAATAATTTTACCAACTTAGGGACAATGAGTATACAATAATGGGATGTCCATATGATGATCTTATACACATATTTCATATCACAATATGAAAACCAATGTTACTTGTAAAATACAGATTAAGGAAATAAGGGCATAGATTTTACAAAGATAGATAACACAAATACACATGCTTTTTAGTAAAAAATCTAAACAAGGAATCACATCATCATATAATGATATTCATTACAAATCCCACATTAAACTTCATGTTATATGGATAAACAATTCAAAACGAAATAACTTTACATGCCACAAAAGAAACTTATAATAATCATGATATTATTAATGAAAGGCTTGAAGGAAAATCCTCACCTTAGGATGGACTTAGAAGAAGAGGGTTGTAGAAGATCCTAACCGCTGGAAAAATATGAGAAAGAACTCTCTTCTCTTCTTCTTCTTCTTCTTCTTCTCTCTCTCTCTCTCTCTCTCTCTCTCTCTCTCTCTCTCTTCTCTCTTTCTCTACGGCATGGAGGCTAGGGTTAGGAGAAGGGCTTGGAGGTGCGTAGTAGAAATATGGAGAGGGATGTGCACGCGAGGTCTTGTGTAACAACCTCTTGAGGTGGGTTTCTCAGATCTCAATATTCGGATGATCTATGATCAATTCCAATCCGTTCATCTTATCAAGCTCGAAGAGTAGAGTCAGAATACGTAAATTTCTTGATGATTCACATTCTAGATTGGTCGATCCTTGAAAATGGCCTAACGGGTGCTAAAATGGGCTTAATCTCAATTAACGGTCTACGCTTGATGATCAGGGCCCAAATTTTGGAAAAATATGTATTCATGATAGGCAAACAATTGTACAAAGTTTAGTAGTTGATTGATGGTGAGAAATGCCTAGATCTGAAATTTCAACTTTTGGCGGAAAAGGAAGGGGCTGGCTTTGTGGTTCAACGGTGTAGAATTATAGATCGGGGTCCAAATTTTGTGTAAACTCGTAGTCATATGAGTATAATAAGTGGTCCAAATTTGAGAAGCGATTGATGGTGAGAAGTGGGTAAATTGAAAGATTCAGATTTAAAAAGAGTTGGTAGCTCGTTAATTTCTAAAACGGGATAACTTCGCGCATAAGAAAGAGGATTATCAAGGTGGGGCACTCAAATCGCACTATTGGTCCATGGTAAAGACAATCCAATTCACTCATATGAAGAGAAATATTCGACTACGACTAACCATCTACTTTCCTCACTCGATGGACATGGAAATCAAGGATTAAGGGGCTGATTTGACAATCGGACCACTTCTATTATGATTTAAGGGCTGAAATTTGATGTGTATGGTTAATATGTGCCCAAAAGCTTAAATCCAGGGTTTTGCATGAAAGTGATCGTCAGAAACTATAACACTTAAAAATGACATCTTAACTTAAGTTTAACTAATGGCATTTTCGTAATTATCTAAAAAGTGTATGATTTTTGAAATCTGATCTTTCTACGATGTTTATGGGATCATTCTAAGCAACTTTTGTAAATGGTCCCCTATCATATCTCCTACGGATGTCCTGCTATTCGCAAATCAACGGTAAATGTACGATAATTAATAAAAAATAAATTAAAAATGAATTTTCAAAAATTTTCAAATAAATCTCGAAAATCTGGGGCGTTACAAAACATCACCCTCCAAGTTGTTTTCCTTGGTATAACTTACCAGAACCAGGGACGAGTCTGATTTTTAGGCCTCAGGCCTAAATTTTGGTGTGGGATCTAATGGCTGGACTAGTGGATTTCATATAATCACCAAGGTGGATGTCTCTCTCCCACTGTTTACTTTGGTGTGGCACACCTAAATCACAAATGATCCTGATTTTTTTCCCTTTGGTCCTAAATTGGAATTCACGCATCTAATGTTTGGAGTGGATCACATGTACATAATGGTGGGTCCCACTAAAAATCAATTCCCAGCCTCCCTATCCACCTGTACAAAGATTAGGTAGAAAAAAGAGTTGCATGGGAGGCGGCTCTTAATTTTCATCTGCCTAGTACCCTATGTTTAGTTAAGATACACTCTAACCATTAGATATTTAGTCCCATAGTAGGCCATAAGCAGAAAAATAAGTTGACCCAATGATTCAAGTGGGCACACCAAAGACGTTCACCCTTGTTTGTTATTGGGCCCACCATGATAATTATATGAAATTCTCTCAAACCATTAGACTCCACAAAGTAAATTTGGTCTATGGACAAAAAAAATACCCATCCATGATTCATGTGGGCCACACTAATAAAAACAGTTTGGAGGGTAAGTGTTGTCTTTATATTATTTCCAATCATGTGGTCCACCTAAGTCTCAGATGGAATGGATTTTTTCGGCCCTTGGCCCAACATGGGTCGATGCACTTGGAGATTGGGGTGGATTTTGCATAAACATCATGGTGGGGCCCACTTGATTCACTCACACATTTGCTCGCATGGTGGCTGTGGCGGAAGGTAGTGGAATGATAATTATATCGATTAATGAGGTAACTTTTTGAAATTTTGTTTAAAATAGGTACTAGAATGTAAATTTCATATTAATTCGCTAGTTTTTCCTAAAATTCCTTGTTTATAACTTAAAATATTTTAAAATGGAAAGCGAAAATAAATTTCTCATGTGGGTTTTGATAAAATATAGTACTAACATCGAAGGAGGTGGGTTCTCACCCTTGATTTTAGGTTAGATGATAACTTGAACTGCTCAAATTTTTATTATTAGAAGTTATTACCTTATAATCATGTTTTATTGATGATGTTAACCTTTCACTTATGGATTTGAGTTTTTTTTTAAAGCACACCTAAGGGTCTGTGGGAGCCCTCAAGTACCACTTTTTAAATACATTTTTTACACCCTTAACACTTTTCTCAAATTTTTATGATGAAAATACCCTTGGACCTTTTTTTTTATTATTTATTTTAATACTTTCTTTTTAACTACTTTTAAGCTAACTCTTATTTTACTACTACATACTTTTCAACTACTCCCTCTAGCAGAAATTTCCACTTCAGAGAAATCAATTATCATTCTTCTTTTTACCTTTTATGTTGAAATTGGCTTATTTGGGAAGAAAATGAGATAAACAAGATATTACAAATATTCTATTTTTAGAAGATGAATTCTTCTTCTTTCTTTTAAATATTCTTCTTAGATAAATCTTTTGCCAAGAAATGAATAGAAAGAAAGAAATAACAAAAACTCCAATTTTAAAAGATGATTTCTTCTTCTTTCTTTAAAAATTTGTTTAAAGGGTCTGCATGGAAAGAAAGGAAGATGAATTCTTATTCTTTCTTAAAAAATTAAGCTTAGATTGGTCATTTGCTAAGATTTTAAACATTGGGCCACTTTTGAAAGTTAAATAGTGTTCAAATGAGATGATTTCAGTTTTATTTGAAATGTTGTTAAATTATCTTTTCAACGAGTAGAACATCACCCTGATCTGACATGTAACGAGGGAGTTATGACCGTTTTCATGGGACTGCGATGTTGGAAATGAACACGAACGCCATCATGAACTTTGAGCCTAGTTTTAAAAGGTTAATCAATGGTTTCTAAATGAGATAATTCTAGTTCTATTTGAAAGCACATCGAGCTATCTTTCCAACAAGCCTAAGAACACCAAGATCTAACTTGGAACAAGGGAGTGATGACAATTTTCGTGGGATCGTGCGATGTTAGAAATGAACATAAACGTCATCATAGACTTTAGGCTTACTTTTGAAAGGTCAAATAATATTTAAATGAGATGATTATAATATCATTTGTAAGTTTATCAAGTTATTTTTCTAATAAGCCTAAGATTACCTTAATTCGACCTGGAACGAGGGAGTTATGACTGTTTTCGTGAGATCTCATGATGTTGAAATAACTGGGATTGCTACTTTATAAGAACTATGATCCATGTGGTGTTATAATTGTGATTGCTAGTTTGTGAAGACTAATCTCTCCACTTTGTAAGAACTGTGATCCATGGAGTGTTAGAATTGATATTGCTGCTTGGTAACAACTATGATCAATACTTTTTAAGAACTGCGATCCATGTATATAGTGTTAGAAATAGGGTCGCGGCTTTGTAAGAACTACGATCCCTGCCTTGTAAGATCTGGGATCCATGCAATGTTAGAACTAGGATCACATGAGGATAATTGACATTAAAGGTTGACCCTTAGTAATGAATGACCCACATCTAAGGTGCGTCCCATGTAATGGATGGCCCACTTCTAACACTGAATGGAGTGCGGTTCTTATAAAGCATCGATCACAGTTCTCACAGTGTATAGATCACAGTTCTAACACTACATGAATCATAATTCTAACACTGCATGGATCATAGATCTTGTAAAGCAGTGATCGCAGTTCTTGTAAAGCATAAAGCAACAATTATAGTCCTTAATTAGAAAATAGTGATCCTAGTTGTTCTAACATTATGTTATCCCACGAAAATGTTTATAATTCCCTTGTTATAGGTCGGATCGGGGCGACAATCTTAAGCTTATTAGGAAGATATATAATTTGATGAAATTTTAAATGAGACTAAAGTCATCTCATATGTACACCATTTGACTTTTCAAAAGTGGGCCTAAAGTCCATGATAACATCGTGCTTAGTTCCAGCATCGTGCGATCTTACAAAAATGATCATAATTCTTTTTCGTTACAGGTCAAATTAGGTTGATCTTGGTTTGTTAAAAAGATAATTTGATAAGTTTTCAAATGGGACTGAAATCATCTCATTTGAACAACTTTTGACCTTTTACAATTGGACCTAATATCTATGATTGTGCTTTTATTCATTTTAGTATTACGAGATCTCACGAAAATGATCATAACTCCTTCATTAGAAGTTGGATTGGGGTGGTCTTTATCATATTTAAAAATAGGTGGATAGCATTTCAAATAGGACTGAAATTAACTCATTTAGACATTATTTTCTTTTTAAAATTGAGCCCAATGTCTAGCTCTTGATAAAAGACTATTTAAGCCTAATTATTTGGAGAAAGAAAAGCATTCAAAATTTTCATCTTTTATAAGTAGTTTTTTTTTATATATATTTGTTGTCTCCTTATATCAATTTCTTCCCAAATAGACCTATCTAAGCAAAGTCTTTGTAGAAAGAAGAATAACACGTCTTATAAAAGTTGAGTTTTTACTATTTATTTTTATTTTTATGTAAGACCTATCCAAGTAGAATATTTTAAAGGAAGAAAAAGAACTCATTTATAAAAGTAGAATACATGTAATTTTTTTAATCTTATTTATTCTCAAATTAGCACATTTTAGCATAAAAGAAAAAACAATTTTCTAATGTGGGAATTGTTGGAAAACCGGTCAGCGGAAGCACCGAAGAAGATCAAACAATCACCACAAAGCCACACAAGCAATCAACGTAAAAGCAAACGAATTTTACGTGGAAAACCCTTGCGGGAAAAAATCATGGCACAAAGCGACAACTTCCACTATGAATTTAGATGATTACAGAGCTAGAACTACCCAAGTAGATCCCAAAGATGAATAAAGCACACAACCTCTCAATCCCTCTCTCCCAATAACCCTAATCCCGTTTAGAACAGCTAGGTATTACTTAGCATGAGATCTAGCACGATTAAGAAACATATATATAAGAGGAAACCCGAAAATAAAAACAAGTAGCACGAAAATCGCGCAACACTACAATCTCCGCAGACCGCAGATTGGTTGCACGACCGGTCGTGACCAGTTCAGAGAGTTGTGCCAATTGCTGCCTCAACTCAGACCTGTCTCTAGACTGGTCTGAGCTACCCGCCCTCCACGACCGGTTTGACGACCGGTCTCAAAACTCAAAAAAACGTCCAGAGAGTTTGTGTTCCAAACTGCATTATTCTGTCCACTGGTCAACCGGTCGGACGACCGGCCGGTGGACTCTGATTTTGCATATTTTGGGGCCTTCACAACAAACTCCACCAAGGCACCAACATATCAAGCATCTTTTCAAAACTCTTCAAAATAGCTCATCATCAATCATAGTCGCCGCTTCTCATGCATCACTGTGTCTTCGTTGAGCCTTCGCCAATCCCAAAGAAGTTACGCAGAACTTGAACTTCTCTATAGGGACCACCTTGGTCAGCATATCCACCGGATTCACGCTAGTGTGAATCTTGTCTAGAGTCACATCTCCTTCCTCAAGCACCTGTTGAATAAAATGGTGTCGCACATCAATGTGTTTAGTACGTGAGTGATAAACAGAATTTTTAGCCAAATTTATAGCACTTGAGCTATCACAATTAACCAACACGGCTTCCTGTTGAAGCCCCAACTGATTTATCATCCCTTTCAACCAAACAGCTTCCTTGAAAGCTTCTGTCACTGCCATATACTCAGCTTCAGTAGTGGAAAGAGCCACCACCGACTGAAGCTTAGACTTCCAACTAATCGCTCCACCCGCTAATACAAACAAGTACCCTGAAGTCGATCTCGTATTGTCCACACTACTTGCGTAGCCAGAATTGACATAACCAACCAACTTGTCCTTTGACTTCTTAAACGTCAAGACATAGTCCTACGTACCCCGAATGTATCGAAGTAGCCATTCACAGCTTTCCAATGTTGTTTGCCTGGGTTAGACATGAATCGACTTACAACACCCATAGCCTGTGAAATATCTGGTCTTGTACAGACCATGTCATACATTAAACTGCCCACAGCACTTGAATAGGGCACATGAGACATAACATGCTTTTCTTCATCCGTTTTGGGACAATGTTCAGAAGAAAGCTTGAAGTGAGCTGCGTAGGGAACGCTAACCGGTTTGGACTTGTCCATCTCGTACTTTTTCAATACCTTCTCAAGGTATTCTTCCTGAGATAACCATAACCTGCTCCTCTTTCTGTCTCTATGAATATCTATGCCAAGAACCCTCTTTGCAGCCCCCAGATCCTTCATCTCGAATGTCCCTAAAAGCTGAGTCTTCAACACATCGATGTCAGACATCCTATGACTAGCAATAAGCATGTCATCGACGTAAAACACCAGTATGAGAAACTTCTCATCATTCAGTATCTTGTAATAGACACAATGATCATACTCGCTCCTGGCAAAGCCCTGACTCATCACGAAGGAATCAAATTTCTTATACCACTGCCTAGGCGACTATTTGAGACCATACAACGATCTCCTCAACCTGCAACCTTGTTCTCGGCCCCTTATACCGTATAACCTTCTAGTTGCACAATGTATATCTGATCTTCCAATTCCCCACGCAGGAAAGCAGTCTTCACATCCATCTGTTCCAGCTCGGGGTTGTATTGGGCAACCAGCGCCAACACAAACCTGATAGATACTTGCCGGTGCAAAAATCTCACTGAAGTCTACGCCTTCACGCTGAGCATAGTCTTTCGCTACCAATCTTGCCTTGTATCTATCCTGTTTCTTCCGAAAAATCCACTTACACCCTATCGCTTTTCGGCCCACTGGAAGTTCCACAAGCTCTCAAGTCTCATTCTTGTACAAGGAGTCTATCTCGTCTTGCATTGCCGTCTTCTACTTCTCAGCATCTACATCCTGTAGAGCTTCTTTAAAGTTAGACGGATCCCCCTCATCTGTAATGAGAGTGAATGCAACATTCGAGTCATCCCTATACATTGCCAGTAACCTGCGATCCTTGGGTGGATTTCTTTGCACAGGTGGCTGCTCCACCTGATCATGTACCTCTGTCTGCGCCTCAGTATCGGCTCGAGTCTCATCTCTATCCTCATGAGTATCAACTTGCATGTTCTGATGTTTCTGGTTCCTTTTTAGCATCCTTACGGAACAAAGACCCCTCATCAAACTTGACATCACGGTTCAAGGTGATCTTCCGTGTGACAGGGTCATATATTCGATATCCCTTCACACCGTCACCATAGCCAACAAAGATTCATTTTCTGGCCCTATGGTCTAACTTATTTCTTTCAACTGACGGTACATGAGAGTAAGCCTCACAACCAAATACTCGCAGACTTGAGTAGTCTAGCGTACGACCACTCCACACTTCCTCAGAGATTTTACATTCAATTGCCATAGAGGGTGACCGATTTATCAAGTAACAAGCCGTGTTAACGGCCTCAGTCCATAGCTCTTTGCCCAACCCAGCATTACTAATCATGGATCGAGCTCTCCCCAAGAGAGTCCGATTCATCGGCTCTGCCACACCATTCTGCTCTGGTGTGTGGCGCACTGTATTGTGCCTTATAATCCCCTCCTCTTTACAATACATGTTAAATTCCCTGGAAGTGACTTACCACCATTATCGGTTCTCAAAATTTTCAATTTCTGCCCTGACTGATTCTCCACCATCGCCTTTAAATACTTGAAGGTCGTGAAAACATCGGATTTATTTTTTAGAAAATAAACCCAAACTTTCCTGCTATAGTCATCGATAAACGACACGAACCACGATGACCCACCAACAGAAATAACGGGCGACGGCCCACATACATCGGAATGGACATAATCAAGCACCCTTTTACATACATGTTTCCCCCCCTTAAAAGATAATTTAGACTGTTTCCCATATATGCAGTGTTCACATATACTAAAGTCTACAGATTTAAAAGAAGGAATCAAAGATCGTTCAGAGAGTACCTTCATGCCCCGCTCGCTTATGTGGCCTAAGCGTGCATGCCACATACGTGCAGACGTGGAATCCGCTACGGTCGCTGCAGCTCCACCTACTGAAGTGCTCCCAATCAGCCTGTAAATATTTTCATGCCTATGTCCCTTTATAATTACAAGGGCCGCCTTTGAAACTTTGCAGAACCGGTCAAAACGGGTGAACTTGCACCCCAATGCTTCGAGTGCACCAAGGGAGATCAGATTCTTCCTCAACCTTGGAACGTGCCTTACTTCCGTCAAGGTCCGTTCGATCCCATCGAACATCTTGATGCGCACTGTACCAATCCCTACAACCTTACAGGCCTAGTCATCGCCTAAAAATACCAAGCCTCCCTCATACTCCCTGTAGGAAGTAAAGACACTCCTATCTGAGCACATGTGATATGAGGCCCCAGAGTCCATGATCCACTCATCATAGAGAGTTCCAGCCTTTGACACCGTCAAGACTTCACACACATCACTACCACCGTCCTCGGCTTCAGCGGTATTAGCTTCCCTAGAAGAATCACCTGACTTCTCCTTCTTATATTTAGGACTTTTGCAGTCCCTCTTCATGTGCCCAACTTGGCCACATCCCCAACACTTCAACTTGCCTTTGCCCTTGCCCTTCGATTTGGATCGAGAACATGACAATCCTTCACCTCGCTCAGAATTCCTTTCTCTCATAAACAATGCTTCGGAGGAGGAATTAGTATCACCGCTTTTCTGTCTCATGGCCTTCGATTAAAGGGATGAGACAACGGTCTCGACACGAATAGTGTCCCTACCCGCGCACAACGAGTCCCTGAGTGACTCATATGAACTAGGAAGCGAGTTTAACAAGATCAAGGCTTGATACTCGTCCTTCATCTGTTCACCAAAATCGAGCAACTTGCAAATCAGCTTGTTGAACGTGCTAATGTGGTCCTCCACATCTGTCCCCTCCGCCATCTTCAAAGTGAAGAGTTGCATCATTAGATACATGCGATTTTCTAGAGAGTTCTTCGCATAAATCTTCTCTAGCTTGGTCTATGTTTCTACAGCGGTCTTCTCCTTCATGAAGTTGCAGAGGACATCATCAACAAGGCACAATTAGATTGAGGCCATTGCCTTCTCATCCATCTTCGTCCACTCATCATCTTTCATCTCGGCAGGGCGCTTTCCAAGGGCGTTCACGACCCCTTGCTGAGTTAGGACGGCATGCATCTTTACCTTCCATAACTCGAAGTTATTTTTGCCCGAGAACTTCTCAACGTCGAACTTGGTACTTGAAGCCATGAGATCGTTTCAGAAAACTTCTTCTTCAACCCTCCAACGATTGCTCTAATACCACTTGTTGGAAAACCGGTCAGCAGAAGCACCGAAGAAGATCAAACAATCACCACAAAGCCACACAAGCAATCAATGTAAAAGCAAACGAATTTTACGTGGAAAACCCTTGCGGGAAAAAACCACGGCACAAAGCGACAACTTCCACTATGAATTCAGATGATTACAGAGCTAGAACTACCAAAGTAAATCCCAAAGATGAACAAAGCACACAACCTCTCAATCCCTCTCTCCCAATAATCATAATCCCGTTTAGAACAGCTAGGTATTGCTTAGCATGAGATCTAGCATGATTAGGAAACATATATATAAGAGAAAACCTGAAAATAGAAACACGTAGCGCGAAAACCGCGCAACACTACAATCTCCGCAGACCGGTCGCACGACCGGTCGTGACCAGTCCAGAGAGTTGTGCCAATTGCTGCCTCAACTCAGACCTGTCTCCAGACCGGTTTGAGCTACCTGGGACCAGTCTGGCGACCGGTCTCAAAACTCAAAAACGTCCAGAGAGTTTGTGTTCCAAACTGCATTATTCTGTCCATTGATCGACTGGTAGGACGACCGGTCGGTGGACTCTGATTTTGCATATTTTGGGGCCTTCACAACAGGAATTTCTACCAAAGAGAGTAGTCAGAAAACACAAAAGATTATAGGAGATTAGTTGGAAAGTATGAAAGTACATTGGTAAAAAAAAAAAAAAAAGGTTAAGTGGAGAGTAGTGATAGGAGATGGTAAAAGTATAAAAATGGTCCGGAGGCATTTTTGTCGTCAAAAATTTTAAAAAGGACACAGGTATTAAAAAAGTAATAATAATAAGTATTTAAAAGGTAGTGCATACAGGGGCTCTCATAAAACCTTGGGCGTGCTTAAGGAAAAATCCATTTGAATATGAGCCATTGATAACGCTTTCTTGTACAATGCTTAGAATTCAAAAGCTTAGAATAATTTATCTTTATACACAATCATTTACTCGAGAAATTTTTCTTAAGATGGCTCCTCTAGAATAAAATCCCCAATATGACCGGCTCAGACCATCATCTAAGATGCAGTTGAAAACCCATAACGATGTGCAGCTCTGGCTTTCGCAGCGAATTTCCTACGACTGCTGTTAGAGGGAGCTTGTGTAAAATAAAAATCTGTGATGAGGTCACTATAGTGTCTAAGTTATATGTGGTCCATAAGAATCAGTGGCGAATGCACACCATTGAAACCTTCTTGAAACCCACGGAAGCTTTGGATCAAGCTAATATTTGTGTTTTCCCCTCGGTGAGGATCACCATATGAACGGGTTAGATAGCATATAAACATTAAAGTGGGCCACAAAGGTTTCATTGGTGTCTGTTTCCATCTCCACTGTTTCTTATAGTGTGGCCCAGTACTTGAGATTTGGATATGGCTGATTTTCGGCCCATGCCCTTATAAGAACCGGCGAAACTGATGGGCGGAGTAGATGTCAACCAGAGCAATGTGTACATATTCTTTGGTCCGGCATTGTACCATAACCAGAGGTGAGCTCTTGGGCATTTTTGTTTTTGGCAACTTATCATCTCGCTTCCATTTTTTGACAGCTGAGTCAAAAAAAAAAAAAAAAAAAGAAGAAGAAGAAGAAGAAGAATAAAAAGAAGAAGAAAAAAAAAAAGAAAAAAAGGAAGCCTCCTCATCTAACGCATACAATGGGTCCCACTTGCGTTGCTCCAGCATGCTGAAAACAAGTCCACAAAAGCCGGGCCTACTTGCGGATGCATTGCTCGATGATCTGCACTTTCCAAGTAGTAGGACTCATCACGAATCAGCAACAGTGCAGTCAGTCCAATGGGTGATCATAACCATCCCATCGTTGGCTTTCGTTAGAAGGATGAAACACAAAAAGCTATCAATAGTCAATATGGGCTAAGATCTCTTATTGGGTGACTCTTGGACTCTCTTACACTTATTGTTAGGCCCACCAGATGTGCCCCACCCAGTGAAACACGCTGGAAGATCGTGAGTCACAACTCCCTGGAAGATTGTTAGGTCTACTTTATGGTGGTACATCCCCAGAATGGAAGAATCCGGACCCTTCAATAGGTGGTGGGTAACAAATAGTCAGTTAAGAAAGACTTGGATCACTGCCATTTTATAAATGAGGTTGCCTCTTCAACTGTACGCATGACACAGTTGTATAGTAATCCAGACCATCTAAATGGCCAATCAGATTGTGAATAGGGCATAGCCGCAAACAATAACCATCTGATTTTGCCCTTGGGATTTGGTCCCACTCACAATTTTCCTTAGCCCTTGGGATTTGGTCCCACTCACAATTTTCCTTTGACTATCCATTTGATAGCCACCAATCAGATGGTTTGGAATATTGCTAGATCGGTGTCCTTTTTGAGACGTCCTCCATCCACAATGTGCCCAACAAGGTGGATGTTCTAGATATCTTTACATGAATGCCACATGTGAAAAGGATTCTTTACCACCATTTTCAAAATGGACAACTATCATAAGGTTCTAGCCCGTCTTTGAGTCTTCAAATTTGTACGAGGCGAGCTCGTCGCATGTTGATTCGGATCATTGATCCGATGGACCCCTACACTGAATGAAGCATGCGGATAAAATCCCAGTCTATACAATCCTCAACCTCCAATAGGTGGACCACTAAATAGATGGTTGAAAAAAATGGAGGATTAGTCCTTATTCAATGGAATAAGTCCAAGAGGAATGGATGGGAGGATCTTCTGGGCCTTGATGATTCCTGGCGTATGGCGCATCGGCAAGGACAAACCTAACAAATCAACGGTCTAGATCAAGGTACCACGAGCCCCACATTCAAGAAAGTAAAGACCCAATCGTCCCAATGCAATATAAGAGAGTGAGAGATGGTCATCTATAAAGAATACTATATACTATCAAGTAAAAGACACCAAAACGATGTAAACATGAAATAACCCAAAGCAAACGTCCCAAAGGTAAGAACAAAGAAGGAAAAAAAGATCAAGAGCTAATCTCCCACGTCCCAGAAAAATAACATTAAAAACTGGAGAAAAAGAAGAAGATAAAAACATAAACCTAGAATATCTATATATATGCATGCACCAATCAAGTCCAGTCACACGTAGCAATCACACGTGGGAATCAGCTCCCTCTCCCTTCTAGTTTCCATCCACAATGCAGCAACAGCTAATCTTGATTTGAGCCGATTTGAGTCGAATCGAGCTTGATTTTGAACCAAACTGAATCAAGCTCGGGCAAGCTCGAGCTTGGCTCGAATTTTAAACTAGCTCCAAAAATAAGTTCGGCTTGGCGTGTTCCACCCTACGAATCGAGCCGAGCTGAGCGATCTTTTCAAGCTGGTTTAGTTCATGTACAACTCTAGGCGTTTCACTCCTTACATAAGACAGGTGTTGTATACGATGTTATTCCCATGTGTCCTTTACATGTGTTTCCCTGATGAGATTGCCTGGCTTTCCACTCGCCCACAGCCATACGGTTAAAAAGAGATTGGAGATTAACCCAAAAGCAGCTACTCAGCTCAGTTTTTATTATTTACAAAGTGGCAGCGAAACCAAAGTCCACTTTGACATGGAGTATGTTTATGGGGAAACCCATGCTAAAACCAAGGCAGAAATGGAATATTGGACAAAAACTGTATATGTATGATCTAGGCCATTGTCCATTCATTTTACGTGCTCATATTAAGTCATGACGGCCAAAAAAATGAGGTGGATCCAAAGTAAGTAGACCACACTTTTAGAAACAGGGGAATTGAATGCCAACTCTTGAAAACTTTTTTAGGGTTATAGAAGTTTTGGATTAAGCTTTGCTTTTTGATTATTTATTTTGATTATTATTATTTTTACACACACCCCACACACACACCCACACACTCATGTTGTGGTGGGATTTCACCACTTATGGTTACTCAAACCCTTGACCTCATGTTAAAACTCCAGAGTCTACCACTGAGGCAAGGAACCAAGCTCTCTACATCTATCCATATGCATGATTTTATGAATCGGTTGGATGACAGATACACATCCCTATGGGCCTTAAGAATGTGACAACCTTGCTGCATGTTTTGCAGTCTACTTTAGCTTAGAATCTACCTATTTTTAGGCTTATACCTTAAAATGAGATGGTAAAACGGATGGATGGTATGGATCATACGTATACATCAAAGGGGTCTCATTAATCCTTTTTAATTTATTGCATGACTCTCTCCAAACGTGGGAAAATATTTTAATTTTTTATTTACCACCATTTACAGGTGAAATGGAAAATCACATACTCCCTTAAAATAAATAGAAAGAAGATTTCTCAATCATGGGTGGTGTGTGCTTTCACCATCTTTAAAAATAAAAAAAAATAAAAAAAAATATTTAGGTAAGTTTTGATAGGATACTGCACCATATAGAGGTGGGTTTTAACCCTTGATGACAACTTAGAAGATGATGTGAACCGTTTATATTCTTGTTACTACTAGTAATTATCTTATAATCATAATTTATTGATGATCTTTACCTTCCACTCATCAATTGCATATGAGCCATTGAAGATTTATTTTCCAATGTTAAAGTTCATCTTCATACATTATTATCCTTTCAACATCTTTTTCTTAAGATGGCTTCCCTATTGTAAAATCTGGAGTATGATTAGTTTAGATCATCATCTAAGATGCAATCTAGAGTTCAAAACCCATTACCATACAACAGC
Source organism: Liriodendron chinense (assembly GCA_003013855.2). NCBI lineage: Eukaryota > Viridiplantae > Streptophyta > Magnoliopsida > Magnoliales > Magnoliaceae > Liriodendron > Liriodendron chinense. The sequence continues at coordinate 676,062 of ML058327.1, read as the reverse complement.
TTGTTGATTGAGTGCCTTTAATCCTTGTGTAGTTAAGGCATTTTTCGATTCGACCGGATCTTCTGTCAGTTTGATCGAAAATGGGTGCATTCTCAGAATTGGACCCTGTTGCATGCTGTGATGTTTTGCATGTCGACATTCAATTTGACCCGTGAATGTCGGTGTTGATCTGTTTGACCGAAGGTCTAATTGGTTCGATTGAGGGAAACGCGTGAGTTTAAAAAAGTGCAATTTTTTTTCCTAATCTTGTATGGGACTATATAAGTATCCTCATAATTGCGAATAGGGTTAGAGAGAGGAGAGCTTAGCACGAAAATTCTAGGGTTTGAAGGGAAAGCTAGGGTTTTTATTGTATTTTTTTTTCTCTTATAGCCTTTTGATTATAGTGGATTGGTCATTGCTTTTTATGTAAAATCTTGCTTTTACATGAATTTTACCTTCTCTATTGTTTGTGTGATTTGATTTGAGGTTGTTTCTACTCCCAACAAGTGGTATATTTAAGAGTCGCTAGAGTATTACATTGAATCTGAAGATATGGCATTGAGGGGATCAAATGTGAAGTTTGACACAGAGAAGTTCACAGGTAAAGTAAGTTTGAATGATGGAGGTTAAAGATAGCGCTCCTTGTTTAGCAAAGGCTGCAGCATGCACTCCTTGAAAAAGTGTGTCATCTAGAATCTACGAAGGAAGAAAATTGGGATGAATTTGATCAGAGGGCGATTATCACAATCTAATTATTGTGCTTGACCAATGAAGTCCTTTACAATGTCATCGATGATACGACTACCATGTGCTTATGGACAAAGATGGAAAGCATTTATATGACGAAATTGCTCACCAATCGTCAATATTTAAAGAGATAGTTTTACACTCTGAAGATGGTGGAAGAGTCGGATCTCTCTGAGCACATTAATGTCTTTAACAAACTGATTTGCAAGTTGACAAGCATGGAGGACTACCGTGGGCTTATGGACGAAGATGGAAAGCATATACATGACGAAGTTGCTCATCAATCGTCAATATCCAAAGAGACAGTTTTACACTCTGAAGATGGTAGAAGGGTCGGATCTCTTTGAACACATTAACGTCTTTAACAAACTGATTTGCAAGTTGACAAGCATGGAGGTGAAGATCTATGAAGAAGATAAAACTCTTATTTTGTTGATATCTCTCCCGTACGAGTAAAAGGTCAGCTACTATGCACATTTAGATGTGTGGGGGTTGCACCTATTATTTCTGAAAAATGGTTATCATACTTTATTACATTTATTATGACTTTTCTATAGGAGGGTTTGTATTTATTTTCTGAAGCATAAATCCAATGTTTTCTCCACTTTCAAGACCTAGACGGCAATTGTTGAAAATTAGACAAGACAAAAAGTGAAAATTCTGAGGACAGATCAACGACGATGAATTTACTTTAAGAAAATTTAATCAATATTGCGAGAGTGAGGGAATAATAAGGCACAACACGGTGAGGTATATACCAGGGCAGAATGATATGACTGAATGTATGAACAAAATTCTTTTGAAAAGAGCCCGGAGTATGTCGAGTAATTTTGGATTAGACAATGAGCTATGGGATGAAGCTATTTCTATAGCTTGCAATTTGGTAAATTGATATCCCTCTATAGCTATTGATTGTAAAATTCTGAAAGAAGTATAAAGTGGTTAGATAGTTAGTTACTCGGGGTTGTAGATATTTAATTGTGACACTTACCCTCATATACCGTCAGTTGAGAGAGATGAGCTAGACCAAAGGGCTAAGAATTGTACTTTTGTTAGCCATATGTCATGGGGTGAAAGGTTACAAATTGTACGATTAGCCATGATGTTAAGATGGTTGAAAGTTCTATGTATACTAACTCCAACAAAAAAAATGAAACAAAATATAATCAATAGCTAGCCAACATGGACTAAGATCACCTATTGGTTGCTCTTCGACTGTGGAACACTTACTGTTATGCCCACTCAATGTGGATCCCACTTGGCGAAACATGATAGAAGATCGTGATTCTCAGCTCCCTGAAAATTAACAACTTGTTATTAAGGGGGTTTTTAGTAGTCCACCCTTGGGGCTGGCCCATGTCTTCTCGGTTATTGCATGTTTGCTTATCTGGTCCAAATTTTAGCAAGGGACATGCCCACTCTTGGGTGTGGCTGGCTTATGACATCTATCAACAGTAGGGGTGCAATCAGGTGGAGGATCAATCTGAACCCTGACTCAAACTGAAGAGAGCCTAACCCGAATTCCATCCCAGGATGCTAGAATTTGCTCAACCCCAACCAACCTGCTCTCAAATTGGATAGGCGTTTTCCAACTTGTACTCAACTTGAGGACCTTAATAACACAACCCGAACTCAGGTTGGGTCAATTGGGTTCAAGTTGACCCGAACCCAAGTTACAGCCGTAATTAACAGGCCTGGATCCAAACTCCTTAATTAATATGCTGCCAAAACCGGGCTTGTTGGTGTTGGGGTTAGGAGCCCCGTAGCGGAAGCAAGCAAAGCAGGCGAGGAACACACCACAATGGCAATCAATAAGCAAATCATCACACACAAGAAGGCAATACGATTTTTATGTGAAAAACCCCTCAAGGGTAAAAAACCACGGCACAAAGCGACACCAATCCACTATGAATAAGAAGTTACAAGAGATTACAGAAGAAATACCCTGGATCACAGCCCACAAAAAAAATTTCAAGCTACCCAAAGCTAATTCTCACATAAGGAGGACAAACCCATCCCTTTCCCTCAACCCAGAGAACTCCAAGCTTCTTCCCTAGCTCTTTCTCTCACCTTAGAACCCTCTCAATCCCTTAGCCCATTGGCGGCAACCCTAATCTCGGATTACATCTCCTTAAATAGGAGAAAACCGAAATTAGAAACTCCTTGCCCAAAACCGCGCAAGAAATCAAGTCCCAAAAGGAAACTGCCCGACCGGTCGGACCCCCCCACCAGCCGGTCGGCCAACTGGTCGGATGGCCCAAAAAAGCTCAAGATATTGCTATTTTCATCTCCAACGTGGCCGACCGGTTAGTGGTCTTCACGCAAGAAGGTTTGAGGCGTACAAGCCCAACAGTTGGCATCCATCTTTTTAGGCCCATCTGATTTGTGGCATATGGAAAGCCCGTTAAGAAGTAGAAGAAACAGTGTTAAATGTTCCATGACAGTCACTGGAACCCTCACATCTCATAGTAATCAAATTATTTTGGCGCATGGTCCACCATGGGACACAATATGGACCAATGGCCTGGTTTACGTCACCACTGGCTCTACTTCTCACAATTGGAAAATAATGTATACTGTAGGGCCTTGGGTCGCATTTCCTGTAATTCTTCTGCAACAACAGCAGAACTACGTAGAGGCATTATACAACTAAAACGCCTGCGTGACTATGCGTGGTCAGGTGAACTACAATGACATCTAGTCCGTTCATCAGGTGAACTATAATGTGTTTGGAGGGGGGCCTAACATTTGGCTGATTTAAAACTCAAGTGGGCTACCACGTGGAAAAGTTGAGATGGGAAATTCCCCCATTAAAATCGTCCAAAATTGTATTGTAGGGTCCACAGGGTGTACGTGCAGTTTAATCCATTGATGTGACAGGACACACAATGATGAATGGATTCCCAAAAGCAGGACACTAAAAAACTTACTCGGGCCAACCGCTGATCTGACCTGACACACGATGTTTCTTTGGCCTGGCCCACATAACTCTTATATCGGATGATTTCCAGGATCCAGTTCTAAATGTAGTGGTGCACCTGATGGACGGGGTGGATCTGTTGGACATTCTCCTCCCGCGTGGTGTTTGGTTAGTTGTAGGCCCACCATCCGCATGACTCCAAAAATTCCGTTTTTTTCTCTCTCTCTCTTTTTTTTTTCTTCTTTTATTATCTGACTATAGGATTGGTGGGCCTCTGTTGGACGGCTAGAAATGTAAAGATCCAATGGTCCTATTTCAACAAACAAGTGTCCACGAATCAGATGTCCAGATTATTCGACCATTCATATTTTGGTACCATGGCAAAATTCAATCGGTCCTGTCTGCGTTAACCTACACCGATCAGGCGTACAATTTCTGTGTGGATGCGTTTCTAAGTGTCATACGCTGCATGAGTATCAAATAACTCCCTACAATGGTCTGGCTGAGGATTTGCACGGTACCATTGGGCCTTCAGTTTGTACAAGTGGGCCCAAGAGCTCAGTGATAAAAACCAATCTAAATCCTAGATGCTAAGGGATCCATCCCCCAGATTCGAAGAATCCAGACCCTCAACAGGTGGCAAAAAAAAAAAAAAAAAACAGAAACCATCTGATTTTGTCCTTCGAATTTGGCCCCTTTTGACCATACATTTGATAGCCACCAAACAGATGGTTAGGATTACTAGATCATTGTCTTTTATAGATGTCCTCCATCCACTATGTGTCTGACAAGGTGGATGGCCTAGATGTCGTTATATGAGTGGGATTTCACACAATGGATACGCGAACCCATGACCTTGTGTTGAAACTCTTGTGACTCTACCACCTGAGGCATGAGCAAGGACCCGAGTCTAGCTCGTCTTTGAGTCTTCAAATTTGTACAAGTGGAGCCCGTTGCATGTTGATACAGATTATTGATCGGATGGACCCCACACTGAATGAAGCATCCGGACAAAATATCCCATTCTACACAATCCTCAACCTCCAATGGGTGGACCAATAAACAGATGGTTGAAAAAAAAAATTAATGGAATAGTCCTTGTACAATGAAAAAAAGTTCAGAAGATTGGATGGGACGACCATCTCCTGCTCTTGAAGATTCATGGGGTATGGCGCATTTCCCCAAGCAAACCTAAGAAAACAACGGTCTAGGTCAACGTACCATTAGCCCCACTTGCAAGAAAGTAAGGACCCCATCGTCCCCATGCAATAGTAGAGATTGAACGATGGTCATCAATAAGGTATATACTATATATTTGCAAGTAAAAGGCACCAAAACGATGGAAACATGAAATTACTCAAGCCAAACGTGCGAAAGGTGATAACAAAGAAGAAGAAAAGCTTAAGAGCTGATCTCCCACATCCCAGAAAAATAACAAGAAGATAAAAACCTAAACCTAGAATATGTATATGCATGCATGCACCAATCAAGTCCAGTCCCACGTAGCAACCACAAGTGGGAATCAGCTCCGTCTTCCTTCTAGTTTCCATGCACAATGCAGCAACAGCTAAGTTGGTCAGGGTTAGGCACACACAGAGCGCCGTGAGGATCATAGTCGTTGGCTGCGCACTCCTTGCTGCAATCGTCCTGATCGATGCATGGCCCAATAAATCGACAGTCGCTGTCATTGCCGTCATCTCTTCCCGCATCTGGCATCCAATAAACATATGATGAATTACACTAATGTTTCGCTGAAGGTTTAATAGAAAGAGTTTGTTTAGCTTCCGTTGCCACTTGGGATCTAGTCAGTGTTACTGCCCGCTGGGACCCACATGCTGAGTGGCCTGATGATTATTGAGGTGTGATCATCCGACAGTCGTTTCTATACGGTTGTAACCAGAATATAGAAAGCCCAAATAATCCAACCCATCACAGCAAGTGGGCCCAGTGGATAACAACACAAGATAGATCCTGAGTCGCGGTGTATGGAAGACCAGCTTTGCAACACCTATTGAGAAATATTTTATACCGTTGTTTCGTATGGAAATTGGATGGTGATGGAAGTGGGGACCACTATTTGAGTATTCACACGTTCTCACCAGAACTAACAACAAAGACAACCGTGCAAACAGTAGCAGTCTTAACACAACAAGAGAACCTGTGAAATACTCAAATAAGCGCTACCACCTTCTAATCTAAGCCATTGATAAGATGGAGAGAGAGAGAGAGAGAGAGAGAGAGAGAGAAGCTAAGAACCACACTTACCAACAGATCGAAGACATTCAAGGGAGAGAAGCAAACAAAGAAGAAAAAGAAGAGAAGCTAGTGAAAGCTTGGAGGATGCCATATCTCAATGCGAACCAAACAAGACACTTTCAATTCCAAGAGCAAAGGTATATGTGGTGCTATGCCTTTAATTCTACAAATACAAATATATATACATATTTACTTTCCCTTTTTACACCCTATCACACGTATGAAATACCTTATCTCTTTATCCATTAAAATTACTAAGTATTTCCTTTCTCCCTCTTATTCATTACACAGTTATCCTTTCATGTGCTACATTTGGCAGCTTCCATTGTTTTGTTATCTCCATTTGTGTATTTCCTAATTAATCTCGATCTTATCTCTTGTACACCGCCTACATGAGACACGGATTGCCTGTGGCACAGCTATGTGGGGCCCACTGTGATATCTATGTGACATCCATTCCGTCCATCAGTTTCTCGAGCTCATATTAGAAAGCTAATATGAAAATGAGGTATATCCAAAACTCAAGTTGGGCACGACGTGGGAAAAAGTGGGATTGAACGACCACCGTTGTAACCTTTGTGGGGCCACAGAAGTTTTGGAGTAAGATGGTATTTGCGTTTTCACTTTTGCTCTTTCCACAGTGCGATCGTCTGTGTTGGAGGCGGACGCGGATTGGCCAGTGACCCCTACACCATCCCCGGGGCTGGTGTCAAAGCTGTGTGGGCCCCACCATGATGTTTTCACTTTATCCAGGCTGTCCATCCATTTTCCACCTCATTTTAGGGTATGGGCCCAAAAATGAGGCAGATCCAAATCTCAGGTGGACCACACCACAGGAAAACAGTGTTGATTGAACGTTCACCCTTAAAAACCTCCCAGGGCCCACCGTGATGTTTATTTTCCATCCAACCTGTTGATAATGTCACACAGACCTGGATGAAGTGAAAACACAAATATCAGTTTGATCCAAAATTTCTGTGGCCTCCAAGAAGTTTTCAACGGTGAGAATTCAATTCCTACTGTTCCCTGTTGTGTGGTCCACCTGAGATTTGGATCTGCCTCGTTTTTGGATCCATGCCCTAAAATGATGTGGAAAAATGGATGGACAGCGTGGATAAAATAAGTACATCTTGGTGGGGCCCACACAGCTTTGACACCAGCCCCGGGGCTGGTGTTGGGGTCATTAGCCAATCCGCGTCCGTTGGAGGCACAGGAAATTCCAGTGCCCGCTTCTCATTGGTCCACGTCGTTTCACATGACTCCTCGGGCGCGACTTGGGTGAGACCCCGGAACCAGCGATGTGGGTGGGACCCTGACCGTAGGGCTCACCTAGGTGTATTTGTTGTATATCCATTCCGTCCATCTGTTTTTTTAGTTTATTTTTGGATGGAGTCTCAAAAATGAAGAAGATGGAAGTTTTAGGTGGACCACACCACAGGAAAAAATGTTCATTGAACACTCACCATTAAAAACTTCTTGGAGTCCACCGTAATTTTTATTGACCATCTGATCTTTCGATAAGGTCATGTAGACAGGGAAGAAAGGAAAATACAAATATCAGGTTGATAGAAAACTTCTGTGACTCACAAAAGATTTTTAATGGTGATTAACCGGTGTTTCTTATGGTGTGGTTCACCCAAATTTGCATCTACTTCATGTTTGGTACCATGGCATAAAATAAGATGGCCGAGAAGATGCACGGTAGGGATATACAATTTATACATAGAGGTGGGCTCCTACGGTCAGGGTCCCACCCACATTGCTGGTTCCCGAGTTTCTCCCAAGTCGCGACCAGCTTTAGCTCACAAAATACGCTGAATTTATCTCCATCAGTAGATTGCGAGCCATACACAACCCAGCATTTATTTTTGTGTTATATCCACAGTCCATCAATTTTTCCAAATAAATTTATAGCATGAGCTAAAAAAAAATGAGTAGAGTGGATTAGGTGAGACCCGGGCTCACCTAAGATGGTGCGGCCCTTGGGGTTGGGTTGCCATGGGGCCCACCTTGATGTATGTATTACATATCCACTCGATACATACGTTTTTCCATATCATTTTAGGGAAATATGCCGAAAAATGAATCACAGAAAATTATCAGGTGGTCCGTACCTTAGGAAACAGTGGTGACTAACCATCCTACCATTAAAACTTTTTGGGACGCACTTTAATGTTTCTGTAGTGTTTATTTACCATCCAATCTGTTGATAAGCTCACACAAGTCTGGATGAAGGGCAAAAACAAATATCAGCTTGTTCCAAAACTTTTGTGGCCCATTAATGGTCAATCAACACTGTTTCCTATGTTATGGTCCATCTGATAATTAGATATGCTTCATTTTAGGTATAATCCCCAAAAATAGTCTGGAAAAGTGTATGGACGGCGTGGATTCATAATACATACGTCAAGGTGGGCCCCACAGTAACCCACAACCGTGTTGAGTGAGGCCAAGTACTCACCCAATACTTTCTATAAAAAAAAAAAAAAAAATTGAGGTACATCCAACACTTAAGTGAACGACACCATAGGAGACAACAAGGATCGAACAAAGCACCGTTGAAACCTTCCCAAGGCCAACAGTGAGGCTTATTTCCCATCTAACCTGTTTATAAGGTCACTCATACCTGGATGAAGGTAACTGTGAGGCTTATTTCCCATCTAACCTGTTCATAAAGTCACTCCTACTTGGATGGAGGTAAAATACAAATATCAGCTGGATCAGAACGTTTTGCCTTTTGTGGCCTTAAAGAAGTTTTAAACGGTAACATCAATCCCTACTGTTTCTTACAGTGTGATCCACTTAAGCTTTGGATCTTCCTTGCTTTTAGGCTAAACTCCAAGAATGATTTGAAAAAATGGATGAGCAGTGTTGATCTAGGAAATACACCGTCATGGGGCCCATGTAAATTTCACACATCAAAAAATTCTGTTACTTACTATTGGATAGAGAAGAAAACTGAAGGTGTTAACATATGAAACTTCCATGGGCCCATCATGATGTATGTTTTAAATCCACACTGTCCATCCATTTTTCCATACCTTTTAGGGCATGAGACCAAAAGTGACACAAGTCCAAGGCTCAAGTGGGCCACACTATGCGAGACAGTGGGAATTGGAAGCTTACCATTGAAAAGCTTTTAGGGCCACAAAAAGCTCTAATCAAGCTGATATTTATTTTTCCCTTCATCTAGGTATGTGTGACCTTATGAAGAGGTTAAATGGTAAATAAATATGAAAGTGGACCTTAAGAAGGTTTCACTGTTGGACGCTCAAGCCTTGCTACTTTTTGTGTTATCTTCCACTTGAGCATTGGATGTGCCTCCTCTTTTAGCATGTGCTCTAAAATTATCTGAGAAAAAAAATTTATGAACGGTGTGGATCTAATACCATGGTGGGGCTCGATGAAGTTCCACATGGTGGAAAATTCAGTACCATCACTTCTCAAAGGTCCACGACATCGTTGATGATGCCAGCTCACCAAACACACCGATTTACTCTGAAGAGTGGATTGAGTAATAAACAACCCAATTTTCAATGTATGGAACTTTTTTGGGTCCATCATGGTTTATGTATTAGATCCACACCGTCCATCATTTTTTTACGATTATTCTAAAGCATATGAGCTGAAAAATGAGGCACATCCAACACGCCGATGGACCACACCACAGAAAGTAGGGGGGATTGAATTACAAAACTTGAAACCTTCCTAGGGTCCACTGAGGTTTATTTGCTATCTAACATCTTCATAGATGAAGGGAAAGCACAAATATCAGCTTGATCACTTGTTAAGAGGCATATGTGGCCCCAATCAATTTTCAACAATAGATGTCCAACTCCCACTTTTTCCTATAGTGTGGCCCACTTGAGCCTTGGATTTGCCTCATTTTTTGTCTCATGTCTTAAAAGGTATGGAAAAATGGATGGACGGTGCATGTGGATCTAATACATACATCATAATGTGTCCCATTTTCTTCTCTCACCATCAAGCAACGAAATTTTTGGCGTGTGGCGATGATGTATTTCTTAGATCCACACTGTCCATTCATTTTGCCATTTCATTATAGGATACAAGCCTAAAAATAAGGCAGATTCAAAGCTTAAGTGGACCGCACTGCAGGAAATAGTAGGAATTGATACTACCCTTGAAAACTTCTTGAGGCCACAGACAGCTTTGTTCAAGCAAATATTTCTGTTTTACCTTCATCTAGAGAAGTTATACATGTTAATGTTGTGTATTAGGCAATCTACTCGAGAAAGAGAAATTCAACGATTCATGCGCTTTCAACACAGACGATCCACACTATGGATTAGTCTACATGACATATAAATATCATGGTCTACCTATGGTGTAGAGGAGTTTGTTGATGATTACATGAAGAGAATGGACCATTAGAAGGAAGTTAGGCGAAGAGACAAAGCACTCGCCAAAATTCAGAAAATCCAGCCCCATTGAGCGCCCGACCAACAGTTTATCAGGCGTCTGACTATCATCGGGTGCTCGACCATCTCTCACTAGGCGCTTGAAATTCGTCCGAATTTTGCCTAAACTCTCTAGACAGCTTTATTTGTCCTCAATTACTTGACCACCCTTTATCGAGCACCCAAAGTTCATTGGCATTTTTGTTTTTCCTCATTGGATTGTTTTGGAGTTCGGCGGGTTCCCGATCGCTCTTCACTGGGTTCCCGACCATGCACGAGCAGACTCGTTGATTTTGTACAAACTTTCTATTTTAAATATTTGTCTTTCCCAATTTGTTTAGGATTTTTGATTTATAGACTTTAGAGTTTCTATTACTAAACTTAGGTTATAAATGCTCTTTACAATTCGTTGTGGAGGATTATTATTCATCTTTTAATAAAATCTCTTGAGTTTCTCCTCTTTTGCTCGTGGATTCGAGTATTCTTTCATGGATTCGAAGAAGATCGGTTGAGGACTCTCGATAATTTCGTGGATTCAGAATAGTTATCCTTGTGAGAGAGAGATGGTGATCGATTTCACCCTATCTACGCTGTGTTACGTGAAAAAGCGCTAAATTCGACGGTTTGTGCAGTAAAAAAAAATCTTCATGCTATCGTTAGTGGAAAATGAAATTCGACAGTCCTCAATCGTCAGCAAATATTTGACGGTCCAAGACAATCGGCCGAGTTTCGATGGTCCATACCCGTCGAATAGTATAGGAAATTGACCTATGGGAACCGTCAATTGTTTACAAAAATGGACGGTTAAAAGCAGTCGAATATTTTACGACAGGCCAAATCTGCCATTCTGGTTGGAAAATTATAGAAATATTTAACAGTCCTGGATAATCGATAAATGTAAACGACAGACCTAAATCGTCGAATATTTTATTGCATAAGAAAAAAATAACCTACATTTTGTAGGGGCTGTGCCCCAATACATCCTGTAAACCTGTAAGTTCATAAATAATTTACAAAACCACAATCTAACCATAATATTTACAAACAAAATACAACTACAATCAACAAACACAATCCTCCAACAAAATCCAATGAAAGAAAAAATAGAAAATCGACTTTGAGAGGGGGGGGGGGGGGGTGTGATCGGCATAAAGAGAGGAGGCAGGCCCATGGCTGCCGGCTAAGGGAGAGAGAGAGATGACTACCAACTGATGGTCAGCATAGAGAGAGGAGGTAAGCCTATGGCCGCCGGCTGACGGTCATGGCAGCGGCGGCGACTACCGACCATGGCAGAAATGAGCTTGAAACCAAGAGAGAGGGAAGATCAATACCTGGCACCAAAAGGGAGAGAGAGAGATGGGGTAGCTGCGTTGTTGTCACACACACACACACACACACACACACACACACACACACACACACACACAGATGAGATTGGGTTAGGGTAGTCTTTTTTTTTTAGCCTAAAATTTGAAAATTCGACTGTCGAGGACAGTCGAAAAAAGCATTATTTTCAACTGTCTTAGACAGTCGAATTTCCAGTTGACTATACCGCCTATCGAGCTCGACTAAAAATTTGATGGTTATTAACAGTCGAATTTTGAGGCTCTGAATTCGACTTTTCTGGACCGTCGAATTTTTTCGAGTGAATTTAACGCTTTTTCACGCAGTGAACCTCAGGAAGATGGCTTCTAATGACGACCGCGACAACAATCCTGCTGACGGTAATGGGGATTCAAACTCTTATGGTGAGGATCGATGCTCTCCAACGATCGAACAAGTTGGCTATGCAAGGGCTGCAAGTAACTCTCTATTAGATCGCGTCATCATTAGCCCAACCATGGGTGTCCCAGAGGATATATAAACAAGTCAAGCTTGTTGCATACAAGCTTAGATCTGGCGCCTCCGCATGGTGGGAGCAATAACAATTCGCCTGCACCCATGAAAACAAGTTGCCTATTCGATCATGACATCGGATGAAGCAGTTGCTCAAATCCAGGTTCTTACCCTGCGATTATGATCAGTTATTGTTTCAACAATATCAAAATTGCAAACAAGGAAACCGGTCCATCACGGATTATCAAGCCAAGTTTGATCGCTTGACTACACGGAATGACTTATCAAAGACTGAATCGCAGAAGACCATTAGGTTCATTGGCAGCTTACGAACCACAATCTAGGACCGTGTGCAACTGTATCCAATATGGACCATGGATGAAGCGGCTCAATTCGCCACCTACATAGGGACTCATTTAGTGAGGGTTCTTGCGCAACCCTCATCGACCCATGTCTCTACAACGGGTCCTGCTCAAGACCTGACCATGTCTAAAGGAAATGAGCTTGTTGGAGGGCGTGTACCTCCGACGATCGCAGATCATGATGTGGGGAGTAGCCCCTCCAGACTACAAAGAATCATCCTTACGACATCGGGTCCAACTCGGGCATCAAACCCTTATGCTCGACTAAGGCCGAACAATTATTTTCGTTGTGGCTAGCCCGACCACTTGTCGAATGCTTGCCCTCAACGCCCCACCACTAATCTAACCACGAATAAGGGAGAGGGTGAGGAATACTAAGTAGAAGGAGAGCCCGAGAACGAAGAGTACAATCAGCTCGCCGAAAAAGAGGATGCAGGAACTGATTAGATGATTGAGGACATGTGGCGAGTCGTGAGGTGTTTGTGTTTCACACCTCGAAAAGAAGTGCACCCTCAATGCCACAACATCTTCCATACCCATTACATAATGAATGAGAAGGTTTGCGACGCCGTCATTGATAGTGGGAGCAATGAAAACATTGTGTCCCGAATTATGGTGGACAAAACATTCAGCCCTGTACTCCATCAGTTGGATCAAGAAGGTCAGCGACACCAAGGTAACCAAACAATGTTTAATTGCATTCTCTATTGGTAGAAGCTATAAAGATGAAGTGTTATGTGATGTTGTGGACATGGAGGCATGTCACATGCTTCTCTCGGTCGTCTGTGGCAATCAAATTGAAATATGACCCATCGAGGACAAGACAATAACTATATATTTGTCAAAGATGGGAGAAAGTAGGTTCTAGCTCCTATGACGCTGGAGAGCTGCCCCGAGACTTCTAAAGTGGAAGGGAGTTCTCTCCTCGCCATAAGTGAGTTTGTGGAAGAATCTAAGGAATCCGGTGAAATTTATGCGATGGTAGTTTAAGGAGATGATCCGGGGGGTACGATTATTCTCCCAACCCTTCAACCATTACTGAATGAATTTCGGGATGTTTGGCCCGAAAATCTTCCTCATGGCCTACCCCTGATGCGGGATATATAACACCACGTGCACATCGACCTCATCCATGGTGCTGGCTTACTGAACTGACCGCATTATCGATTGAGCCCAAAAGAGAATGAAGTTCTCCAAGGGCAGGTTAAAAAGTTGTTGAAGAAATGGTTACTCAGGGAGAGTATAAGCCCATGTGCAATTCCAGCCTTATTGAGGCCAAAGAATTATGGAAGTTGGCGTATGTCTGTTGACAGTAGGGCTATTAAAAAAATCACCATCAAATATAGATTTTCTATACTTCGGGTAGATGATATGCTTGATATGCTTGAGGAGTCTAAGGTATTTTCTAAGATGGACTTACGCAGCGAGTACCACCAAATCTGTACCTGCCCCGGGGATGAGTGTAAGACGACTTTTAAAACAAAAGAGCGGTTATATGAATGGTCGGTTATGTCATTTAAATTGTCGAATGCTCTGAGTACATTAATGTGCCTTATGAATCAGGCTTTGAAACCGTTCGTAGGAAAGTTCGTCGTGGTTTGCTTCGACGACATATTGATATACAATCAGGATGAGTCGAAACATGTTGAGCATCTCAGATAGGTTCTTCAAGTACTACAAGGGAACAAATTGTAACTAAACTTGAAGAAGTCTAGTTTCTTGACGGATCATCTCTTGTTTGTGGAGTTTGTGGTATCATCCATCGGTATACTGGTCAATGAAGACAAAGTGAGGGTCATCCGTGAATGACCTACTCCCGCCAACATCCATGAGGTTTGCGGTTTTCATGGGTTTGCCACATTCTATTGCCGCTTTGTTAGGAACTTCAGTACGATCGTTGCATCGATCACGGATTGTATGAAGAAATGACCGTTTTAGTGGATGGAAGAAGATAATTGTAGTTTTGTTGAGATTAAGTAAGAGTTGTCATCTATTTTGGTCGTAGTTTTACCAAACTTTGATAAGGTTTTTGAAGTAGACTGTGATGCGTCTTATGTGGACATTGAGGCGATATTATCTTAGGAAGGTAGGCTCATCGCCTTCTACCGCGAGAAGCTTAGTGAAGCCCGAAAGAAGTGGACCACATATAAAATAGAGTTGTATGCTATGGTCCAAACTCTTAACATTGGCGGTACTACCTCATTATGAGGGAGTTTTGCCAAAGGTCTCAATTGTAAGCATTCCCATCCCAGCATTCCATGTGCTAGTTTTGGACGGGCCTTATTTTTCTGCTCATGTCTTCGGCATAAGCTGAGCAAAATGATGGACGGAGTGGATGTCACACACACATTATGGTGGCCCCATAGAGCTTGTTCCACCGTTGTTGCAGGAAATTCAAGATTCCTATCCGGGTCTCACATGCGAGCTAAGGAGACAATGCCACATGTAGCCACTTTCAGATGATCAACGGTTGCCGACTGCGTGGAGGCCATGTAACCCAAACTTCTGTGGTGCCCGCCATGATCTCAGCACGAAATCCAATCCGTTCATCCGTTTCATCAATCGGAAACGAGGCAAAAAAAAAAAAAACTCAAGTGGACCACACTGTTGGGTCCCAAATAGTGAGGACCCCTAAAATAAGCAAAATAACTACATACCTCTGGAGAAATCACGCAGAAACGCCTTCCAATGAACGCAAAACGGAAATATGCGGGATTTCCTGACTTAGCCAAGTTCTCTAGTGGGCCCCACCGATCATCATGTTCGGAACCGCCCGGAAGTAGGCCCGCAACTTCGTTACTATTTATGGTGAACAATGCCAGTGATTGCGCGACGAAACGGGCCCCACAAACCCTCCAAAAGTCAAAACCCAATCAGTGGAGCCCACATTTACGTGTCCACGCACCTTGAAAATTCGGACACCCCACGCACCCAACGCACCCTTAAAAAGTAGCACATTAATCTTTCATTTACGGAGACTTGTAAACACCCCACGCACCCTTAAAATCCATGTATTGTCGAAAATCGAATTTCAGGTGCGTGGAGCCCCACGCACCCGTCGATCAAGCCCTACGCACCCGAAAAATCGAGTATGTTTGGGGCATGTTTTTGGGCATCCGCGCATCAATAAACAGGTGCGTCGGGGACGTTTGACAGGTGCGTGGCACGTGGCGCTTTCCCATTGGCCGACTTCACCTATAAATACCCCCTCATCCTGTTCATTCGGAGGATTCAAGAAAGAGAGAGAGAGAGCTGCCGCTGCCGAAAACCCAAAATCCTCGCCGGAATACCTTTCCGACCATCGAAATCCCCTTTCCGAGCACAGATACATCACTACAGGTCTGAATCCCATAAGTTTGGTCACGCACCCATAAAAGGACTCCACGCATCCAAAAGTGTCCCACGCGTCTGTAAAGTCGGACTCACGCATTTTTAAAAAATCGTCCAATCGAACAAGTGTATCAGCCTCCCACGCACCCGAAAAGTGTCCCACGCGTCCATTAATTCGATCCCACGCGTCCGTAAATCCAGCAAGTATGAGATTTGTAAAATTGGACCCACGCACCCTGAATATAGACCCACGCCCTTTTATTCATCATGAAATCGACATTTAATTGATAGGTGCGTGGAGGCCCACGCACCTGTAAATTAAGTCCTACGCACCCAAAAAATCAGCCAATTGCAGAACACGTTTGAAGGTGCACCAGGCTCAATTTTAAGTGTTTTCAAGGTCCGTTTGAGCCTATCTTGGATATTTCAAGCATTCCGGACGTAATGGAACGGTCGAATAAACGTTTCGAGGACTCTAAACGAGTAGAACCGAGCATCTTCGAGGCTTGACCCGATTCGACATGATGAACGAAGTGACTTCCCGGAAAGGAGCCGCCAACATCCAGAGCTATGCAAATATGCCGTCATTTATGTTTACTGTAAAGGCATGATCCGATTTGTGTCAAAAGCTAGACAAGCAGGGTCATGGTTACCACGATAAACCATGCCAAAGAGTTTCGATTCTCTACAAACCAATTACTCTCAACTGTCACAACATAACAGTCGATGCCCTACCCATGTAAACGGTATCCGCCGGTTGGGCTGCGCAGGTACACACAACTGTAGAATGGACTTCCCGAGGTCACCTGTCCCTACATTGACAGGCGCGGGCCCAGAGTCGTCCATCTCAGTCATAAACCCTGGCAGTCTCAGCCCGGGTCTCCGGCCAAAATATGGGACATAGACATCTGACTAATACAAAGGTGGTTCAGTACACAGCAAAACAAATACAGGTCTCTACGACCGCAAACTCTAAGACCACAGTCCCTGCTGACTAGTCTCTTGCCTTCTAATCAAGGGTCATCGATCATTCGATGTAGTTAAGGGCTCGTGCCAGATCACGGCCTGGAATGTACAAGATTTCAGAATCTCTAGAATAAATTCGCCTTGCGATATCTCTTCTCTTGTGTACTTTCGTGAATGCTTGTGATTGTCCATAAATGTTTCTATTATCCAGAACCCCAGAGCAACCAAACACAACATTTCAGAAAATGTTCCCCGTGGCTCATTTTCTAGCTCCAACAAACTGGCGACTCTGCTGGGGTATCGAACCCAGAATCTCTGGTTATATCTGAGTATAGAAGCGTTCTAAGACCGATCATTTGCAGACATGAATGTATACATAGGAAGTGCATCGCAAGGCATAATGTTTCGGCGCCCTCGGGCGCCAAACTGGCGACTCTCAACGGGAACGTTCCTCCCTTCATCTTTAAGGCAGTAGACGGTAAAACAAAAGTTTTCAAAACTCCGACAAATCACGCATGTTTGTCTTCTCCTTGCTTATTCCTACTAGTTTATATACCGCGATCGATGGATTCACGTCCCCGGCCGCGTTTATGAACTGTTCTAATGATTTTCTGACACTACAGAATTAGCAAGATATCAGGACAGACGAGAGAAATGGCAGGTCCAATGACCAGTTCATGCACCTTCCTCGCCACCGGAGGTTTCATCTTCCCCCGTTTCACTGCAACTACAGATCCGGAGTCAGAGTGGCGGATGGTTGCAACCCGAAGGCAGAAGAAAGAACAAAAGAAAGCTGCCATCTTAGCAGCATGCAGGAAGACAAACATTACAAATCCTCACCCCGTGATCAGGAAGCAGTGGCAGCCAAAGCAGGGGCAGAAGACCCTTATCGGCAGGAGGGTTGAGCCAGCTGAGCCTGCAATGCTCGCGATGACGGTGGACCAGTTCCCGCTGTTGTCCAAGACGTCTAGCACCCCATAAAGGACTATTGGGCCCATGAGTGTAAAGTCCAAGCCCGCGACAACCCGCAAGCAGAAACAAAGCCCGGCTCAAGAAATCCAGTCGGCGCAAGTGGTAATGGTCCAAGTGGCCGCAGAGGCAGAAGAAGAACCTTATGAGGCAGAAGAATTACCTCCGTTACAAGATCAGATCAACAGACTGGTCGAGGCTAACCGCGAGACAAACGAGCGAATGAAGGCTATCCAGGAAGCCTTGACTACTCTGATAGCGCAGAATGCCACCAGAAGTATCGCGCCGCCCACCCATCAGTCGGCAGAAGAATCTCAAGGTGCAACAGAAGGACCGGTTGAGCCTGAGCCACCTGTCCAGCCCAGAATAGTGCCAATAGGACGTGTGCCCCTCGCCACGTCTCAGGTATCACGAGAAGAGTTATCCCAAATGATAGCCCATACGATGCGGCAAGAAAGGGAGAAAGAAAGGAGAGGCAGCTATAAATATCGGGTTCCATACCCGCCAGAGGTAGAAGAGGTACCATTTTTGGTCAATTTTAGATGCCCCGACTTTGGAAAATTTGATGGCAGAGGGTCGCCGGAAGAGCACATCACCCATTTCTTGACCACGTTGGGAAACTGGTCCGCAGTCCCGCAATATTGCATGCGGCTATTCGGATCTACCTTGACAGGGAAAGCCTTTCAATGTTATATGTCGCTACCGGCCGGCTTTGTGAGGACATGGGAGCAGATGCCTTCATCTCGAAATTCTTTGCCACCGAGAGAGAGATCTCCCTGACAGACCTAGTAATGGTCAAACAGAGGAACGGGGAACCAGTCCAAAAGTTCATCGACAGATGGGGAACTACAGCGGCTCAATGTCGTGAATTACACAGTGAAGGCGAGTAGATGAAGATGTGTCTAAGGGCCCTAGACCCGATGATCTCGTATGGCTTGTCAGGTAATACCTTCAACTCCTTTCGCGAACTGGCGACGAAAGCACACTTGGTAGAGGAAGTAGCGTCTCGAGTAAGCTTCAGGCCCGAGAGACAGAAAAGAGAGATAGGAAGAGTAGTGGAGACTCACTAGGTCGACAGAAGTAGGGACCAGAAAGACCGAAAACGTCCCGCTACCAACCATGGGTCAGAAATGAAGGCGGCAGACATACAAGACAAGAGCAAAAAGCCCTATGTGCCAAAGCGCGTGTCGATAGCCGAGAGGGAGAGGGCGAACGGTCCATACACATTCGTTATGGCCGATCTGGTTCCGATCATGGAGCAGTTGATCGAAGAAGGCTTGATACGCCTACCGGAGCCAATTCGTCCACACGAAATTAGGCGAACAAACGACCCTAAATACTGCAAGTATCACTAGTGTATCAGCCACCAAACAGAAGATTGCTTCTCCTTAAAAGGAAGAATACAAAGGTTGATCAATCAAGGGGTCATCAGCATGAAGGTACCTGAGACAGCGAAGGAGGCAGCTGGGACAATTTCAATAGTCCCAATAAATGGTGAAACCAGCCGATCAACCTCGTTCCCTGAGCCGGAGGAACCATGGACTCTAGTCAGTAGCAAGAAAAGACTTGGGAATAGACGAAGGCTTGTGAAACGGAAGAAGATCAGAGGAAGAGAAAGAAGAGAGAGGTCGCAGGGACAGGAACGACTCGTAACAAGCATGGCTCACTGCAGAATGGTGTAGTTCGCCGAACAGGCATCGCCTGAAGAGACCCCACAAGTAGTGGAGAGGGAAGTTGACACAGTCATCCTGCGGTCCGGAAAGCAAATGCCTGACCGTACTCCCCCAAGACCAGGTAACCCGATGCCAGAAGACGGTACCCTTGACAGATCACAGGAAAGACCTCGCATGCAAAAGTCAAAAGAAAAGGTCGTCGAAGCTATGACCAGTCAACCAAACCCTAAGCTAGTGGCATACGACATCGTGTCGCACCTACGAAAGGTTCCCGCCCGCTTGAGCATATACGATGCTCTATGTTTCTCGAAAGTGTATAGGAAAATGTTAATCAACGCCTTACTTGACAATGAAGTTAGGGAGGTCACAATAATAGAGATAGAAGAAGAAATGAACAATTCAGATAAATTTTGGAAAGGGTATATGCCGGTGTCACAAGTCATGCCTGTCAATCATCCCTCGACCATCACTTTCTCAGAAGAAGACTGCACGATAGAATCAATGGACCACAATCGCCCGTTAATGGTCACAGGAATAATCAGGGACACCGAGATCAAGAGGTACATCTTGGACGATGGGTCGGCTGTGAATATCATGCCCTTGAAAACATTGCAGAGGCTAGGTTACAGGCAATCGGCGTTGCGCCCGAGTTTCATGATGATTCAAGGTTTTAATCAAGACAGTCAGCGTACGCTCGGATCAATCACAGTAATGTTAGAAATCGAAGAACTGACAACGAAAGTGACATGTCAGGTAATCGACGCAGTGGCAACATACAACCTCCTTCTAGGAAGGCCTTGGCTCCACCAAAATCGCATAATCCCCTTGACATATCACCAGTGTTTTAAATATAGCAGAGACGGGGTCCAACGCAGGGTAGCGGCGGATCCAAAACCATACACAATAGCTGAGTCATTTTTAGCCGATGCAAAGTACTACGACTCAGCCAACGGCAATGAAATCAGCGAAAGGACCGAAGTATCAAAGAAGAGGCAAGGGGCAAAGCCTCGAATAGAGAAGTTCGTGCAGAGAAGTAAGCCTCAAACCGTCGCCCAGGGGAGATCCCGACATCAGCTAGAAGATCACTCTCGGCCGATTACGAAGAAGTTCTATGTGGTACCGCAACATCTGCGACAGCCAGGGCAGTCTGTGCTAAAACTGATCTCAGATCAAGACATGAGCGTGCTCAAGTCCAGCTTCAATATACCGGTACCCAAGATAGGAAGAACTAAACCATTTCCAAAGGCTCCAAGCCAATTCATTGTGCCATCAAGAGACGTCACCCAGAAAGACATCGAGTTTCACTCAGGGTCAAGCCAACCATTACCACCAGAAGAAAGAGAGGAGGGAAGGGGACTCGCCCAGCTTCGACCGATAGAAGAGAAAAGATATAGCAGAGCCAGCTGGAAGATCATGAGAAATATGGGATTCTCCGGCCAGGGGACAGACACAAAGAAGAGGTTACTAGCTCCATTTGAAGAACATAAGCGAATATACCAAAATGGAGAAGGGCTAGGGGCTAGGGCCAGTATAGACATGGTAACCATCGGCTCGGCGGAAGAGGTTTAGTCGCAGGAACCTACCGATATTGTCCAGCCAAGTGTCGCACCCATGCAACTAGAAGATGGTGGACAACCGACGATCGATAAACTCGAAGAGATAAACCTGGGCACCCCTGTAGAACCTAGGAATATATACTTGAGCAGAAATGTCCCAGAAAGTGAGAGAGCGAGGTACCTGCAACTATTAAGGGAAAATAAGGATGTCTTTGCCTGGACGTATTCAGAAATGCCCGGGCTCAGCCCGACGATCGCCATGCACAAGCTGGGTATCATGAAGGGAAAGAAGCTAGTGAAACAACCGCAGCGACGATTTCATCCGGACATTATACCCAAGATTGAAGAAGAAGTTAAGAAACTGATTCAAGCCGGGTTCGTTCGAGAGGTGAAATACCCCCGATGGATCTCAAACAACGTGCCGGTCAAGAAGAAGAGCGGACAAATCCGAATATGTGTCGATTTTCGGAACCTAAATGAAGCCTGCACTAAAGACGATTTTCCCCTCCCAATTCCTGAGCTGCTGATTGATAGCATGACAGGGTACGCAGTAATGTCCTTCATGGACGGGTATTCGGGATACAATCAAATTCATATGGCCCCAGAGGATGAAGAAGCCACGGCCTTCCACACAACCCTCGGCATCTACTGCTATCGCGTAATGCCCTTCGGATTAAAGAACGCAGGGGCAACATACCAGCGCGCGATGCACGTCATATTTCAGGATATGATGCATAAACACGTCGATTGCTATGTAGATGATTTAGTCGTAAGGTCGGCCGATCATGAGCAGCACAGGGAGCACCTAAGGAAAGTGTTCCAACGATTGCGTAAGAAGAGTCTCCGTATGAACTCGCTAAAATGCGCGTTTGGAGTCGCGTCTGGAAAATTTTTAGGCTTCGTGGTCAGACACAGGGGCATAGAAATCGATCTCGCGAAAATCAAAGCCATCATAGAAATGCCGCCTCCGAAGAACCTGAAGCAGCTGAAGAGTTTCCGAGGACGCGTAGCATATCTGAGAAGATTCATTTCGAACCTGGCTGGTCGTTGTTAGCCATTCTCCCGCCTCAACAAGAAAGATGTCAAGTTTGAATGGGATGCCGCCTGCCAAAAAGCTTTCGATTTGTTAAAAGGGATGCTCGGGAATTCGCCAGTCCTCGCCGCCCCGATCAAGGGAAAGCCGTTGATTTTATACATCGTAACGGGTGATAGCTCGCTAGGAGCGCTCCTGGCACAGAAAAACGAGGAAGGTAAGGAAAGTGCACTATATTATTTGAGTCGCACGTTAGTAGGGGCCGAATTTAACTACTCAGCGATCGAGAAGATATGTCTGGCTCTCATCTTCGCCGTGAAGAAACTCAGACATTATTGCCTCTCACACTAAATAACGTTGATATCTAAGGCCGACCCGATCAAATTCCTCATGAATCGGCCTATGTTGTCTGGGCGTTTAGCAAAATGGGCCCTCCTCCTCTTTGAATTCAATATTACTTACGTCCCGGCCCGAGCTGTTAAAGGACAAGCGATTGCAGATTTCCTCGCTGCGCACCCCGTCCCAAGCAATGAAGAAATGGAATGTGACCTCCCAGACGACCAAGTTATGATAATTGAAGAACCGCGACTCTGGCAAATGTACTTCGACGGATCCGCTAGGTCCACAGGGGCAGGAGCAGGAGTTATATTTATTAGCCCGCAGGGGGATCTACTGTCCTATGCATTTACGATCGTGCCAGCTTGTACCAATAATGAAGCAGAATACCAAGCCCTTATTATCGGACTACAGCTCGCCCTCGAGATGCGTATCAAGGCAATACAGATCTACAGTGACTCTAGGCTAGTCATCGGACAACTGACGACAGAATATGAGGTTCGCAAACCCGAGTTGTCGCCCTTTTTCCATCAAGCGCAATCCTTGTTCGAATAGTTCCGCAATGGTAGCATTTCACATATACCAAGGCAGGAGAATGTGCAAGCTGATGCATTGGCCAGCCTAGCCGCTGCTCTGGTTAATCTCGGGGGCAGCCCACTCCAAGTAACAATCGAAGAGAGAAGGATCTTACCAACTACCGTGTCGCGCAGCGACGAATCGAGCGTAAATCCCATCTGCTGCTTCGAAATCACAGAAGAAAATGACTGGAGAAGGCCATTTGTCGACTACTTGAAATATGGATTTTTACTGGAAGGGCCCAAGATGCGCACACAGGTCAGAAGACTCGCCGGTTCATTTATAACACAGAACGACACCCTTTACAAGCGCTCGTATGAAGGAGTGTTGCTACGCTGCCTGGACCAGGATGAAGCATACGCCACACTAAAAGAAGCTCATGGAGGGGAGTGCGGTGCCCATCAGGGGGGCAAGAACTTATATCACCGTGTCAGACACATGGGGTATTATTGGCCCACAATGACGAAAGACGCAATGGACTACGTCAAGAAGTGTCATCAATGCCAGATACATGCAGATATAATACACTCGCCACCGGAAGAGTTACATCAATTAGTAATATCTTGGCCTTTCGCCGCCTGGGGCATTGACGTGATAGGGCCGATCAGTCCGCCATCCTCTCAGGGGCGCCAATACATTCTTGCTGCGACTGATTATTTCTCTAAATGGGCTGAAGCCATTGCCTTGAGAAATGTGAAAGCCAGACACGTCGAAAGTTTCATCCGTCACTCCATATTATATCGGCATGGTATCCCCGAAAGAATCACCACCGACA
Source organism: Liriodendron chinense (assembly GCA_003013855.2). Lineage (NCBI taxonomy): Eukaryota > Viridiplantae > Streptophyta > Magnoliopsida > Magnoliales > Magnoliaceae > Liriodendron > Liriodendron chinense. The sequence goes on along the minus strand of ML058327.1, from coordinate 652,324 downwards.
ACGGGACACCCTTAAAAAATGTCACTATCGATAGGTTATGCGCAAAGTTCAAGATTAAGCATTGCTATTCATCGCCTTACTACCCTCCCGCGAATGGGTTGGCCGAGGCGTTCAACAAGACTATTGTGAAAATCCTGAAGAAGACGGTGGCAGAGAATAAGAAGGACTGAGACAGGCGATTACCCGAAGCGCTGTGGGCATATAGGACCACGTACCGCACGGCCACTCGAGCTACACCCTATTCATTGGTATACGGTACGGAAGCTGTGATCCCGATGGAGATACAGGTGGAGTCACTACGGGTCACGCTCCGACACTCCTTGACGACCGAGTACAATGCTAAAATCAGAATGGTCGAGCTGGACGATCTGGACGAAAAGAGACTCGCCGCTCAGCAAAGGCTTGAAATATATCAAAAACAAATCTCAGCTTCATACGATAAACGAGTCCAGGGTAGGTCATTTAAAAGAGGCAACTTGGTACTAATGATGAAACGTCCGGCACCGGCGCAAGGCCCAAAGAGTAAATTCGATCCGAAATGGGATCCGGTGTGTATTATCGATGAAGTGTACTCCAATGGAGCCTACCGGGTGACATATTGCAAAGGACAGGGCATCAGTACGCTGGTGAATGGTCGATTCTTGAAAAGATATTATACTTGACACAAGCCTATCATTATATTTTGTAAACGCCCCATTAGAGGGATGATGTAATGTAGGAAATACCAAGAGAAATGATACAGCATAGGGTTTGGAGCGAAGTACTAATTATCTACTTTTTCTTCCACAGGTATCGGAAAGTCGTCGAGGCTCAAGATATATCAGGTATAATACCCCGCTCTTCAAGGCCATCAAAAAGGGGGGGGGGGGGGGGGGGGGGGGGGGGGGGGGGGGAGGCCCTTAATAAAGGCTCGATCACATCCCTGCTCATACAAGCACAGGTTTGCGTCCTGACAGGGGTACGCTCTTTCCAAATGACTCAATCGGTTTGCATTCAAAGCTCAAAATTTGCAACTAAATTAGTAATACAAGCATGAATCCAAAACTGCAGTAATAAACATATTGATACAATATTTATTACAACGTGTTCTAGAAAAAAAAAACTCCTCACAGGTGAAAGTCATTACACCTCAACTGTTTAAAGTTTTTAAACATCGGTCTAGCAAGTTTACTGCAGACTCCTCGGCCGCCTTCCGTGCCATTTCAGCTTCAGCTAGAACTAGAGCAGGATCAGGAACGTCCCTGAGAGACCGCTCCAACTCCGCAACTTGAGCTTTCACGACGTTGCGCTTTGCTTCCTGATGATCAAGGAAGGACTGCAAACGAGCCCTCTGACCGCTGAGCTTCGAGAATTTAAGGTGAACGATTGAGCGTTCGGCTTGCAGCCGACCCACCTCATTGTCTATCTTTGCCAAACGCGCGGTGACCTCTCGGCACCCAGCATCGATGATCTGCCAGTCCTTCTTCACCACGGCCACCCCTGCCTCGTGTAACTCTAGTTTTGGGAGAAGGGACCGCAAGTGACCACGCTTTTCCTCAATGGACAGGTCAACTTGAAGACTTTTCGCCTCACGTTCTCGGGCTACCCATTCCTTAAACTGAGCCACATGATCAATTATGGAAGACAGATCAATCCCAAGCCAGGCAGCGTTAAGTCCTAATGCCTGCAACGCCTCGTCTAAGATAGGCCATTCATCCTCATTTCTTAAAGAATCGACGATGTCAGACAAAAGGCCCTTGAGGAGGTTCGCCTTGGTCCTCGACAGGCCCTGGAGGGATGAAAAGAATGCCTCTGGCAACACCGCAGACGCTGGGGCATCGACGGAAGCGGCTGCTGGCACAAAGAGTGGTGGATGTCAGTACAGGAAAATCATCGATAAAAAAGGAAGCAGTCAAGACAGTAGAAATAAGTGATATACCAACAACTTCAGGAATGCCGACGGCAAGGGCACTGGACGAAGCAGTAGGCACGGATGGCACTGGGGCCGGTTCTGTCATTCCCTTAATCAATGGTTCGTGTAGTTCTGGGGAAGATATCACTACGACCTCGGGAATATTGTCATTAGATGTTGGCCCAACGGTAGGAGGGACAGCAGTAGCAGGCTCGGTCGATAACGACATAATGATGGGAGGAACTTCAGCAAGGGGTTCAGTTGATGACGGCTCAACGGAAGGAGCCCCCACAATAGGTTCAGGGCGCACTTAATTCGACAGTAGGGGCCGCGACCTCTTCCACTTCGGCGGCGACGGTCACTTCTGGAACCGCGCTCTGAGCTTCAGCGTCTGCCATCGGAGGATTTGGGGGAAGGACGGACTCAGCAGGTGCTTCATCATCCAGGTCCATAAAGATCGCCCCCATGCTCTCCTCAGGGACAGATCTATCATATATAGGCTCACTCTCGTTGCTCCCCCGGGTGCGGCATCCTTCGCTCAAGTTGGCTTGAGAGCTTAACTCACCCTCTTCCCTGGCCTCCCCTGCGCTGACAGCCGGAGCATCGCCGACTTCTTCGAAAAGCTGCTCCTGCAGACGCTCGGCTTTGCGCAGTTTCCACAAGTCCTTTATCTTCTTGCCACCACAAACGGCAGGGAGACGAGGAGCAAGTTTCACCCGAGGACCAGTGCGTTCATCCCATACCCCATCATCACCATCATCTTCATCACCTCCGCCATCACCACCCCCCACATCTTCATCACCTCCGCCAGCTCCGCCCATGGCATCATCGCCCTCCCTACCACCATCACCCTCTGCGGCAGCATCATCTTCATCACCCCCTGCCTCGCCCATCGCATCATCATCATCGTCACCCTCTTCGCCATCAAAGCCTCCACCTTCATTTCCCCATCCCAGAACATCGCCCTCTGCAGGTAACTCATCAATAGGCCCGAGGGACGGGAACTCCGGCCTCGCCGCTGTCACATTTCTCTCTCCATGGGTGATCCAACCTTCCAGGGTGTGCTCCGGCTTTTCATGATCGATCACTACATTCAAGGAGGTTTGCAATCTCTTCGTGCCCGGCACCGTGGGTTGATGAAGATTTTCTGATACATAGCCGAGCCCGTTGGCAGGAGTAGGCGTAATGATGGGAGGCGTGATGAAGACGGGTTCCGAGATGAGCATCTTATTCCGAACTAGCGCGTATTGGTGGGCCCACCACCTCATCCACCCAAAGGTGGCACCAGCAGAACACTGCGTCCCCGGGATGATGAAAGAGCAGCCGGTTCCGGTCAGCAGGAGCTGCCGCCACATCCACTTCCAGTGAATGGGCCCAACACCATACGCCCACTGCTCGCGCGTTACTGGTTCTAAGGTCGCTGGCACCCCCTGATCGTACCCAAATTGGCGGGTGAAATGATTCGGATAATAGGGTTCCCTCTAGAACTCCAGCCCTTCACAAAGCAGAAGTGACGAAGGACGGATCGCGATCAAGAAGGAACGCTCGTAATAGTCGACGCTATCGTCGTCCGTGCATAGGACCGTCTCTTCACTCCGGGTACCGAAGAAGTGATAGAATTATACATCGTCGAGTCGCGCTGATCCTATCCTCGATGGTGGTCAGATTATGGCTGATCATCCTTTTCTTCTGGCAGAAGTGTAGCGGGAGCTTCCCCTCTCTGATGTAATCCCCGCGCCGCACGCCGTAGACCCAGGGGAAGTACACCCCGAGCCAACCGGAGAAAAAGTGCCATCCGCAGTAGGCGGAGTTCATCCCATAGGTAGCGCGCTCCTTGTTGCTGATGACGTAGCCGAATGCCCGATATATAGAGCACAGGACCACTGGAGCTAGCGTGTACCGGTGACCGTTTGCTAGGGCCCCCGCAACGGCAAAACAAGACACCCTGATATTATCTGCCTGCTTGGAGCTCGGAAGCGCCACACAGTTGAGCCAATATGCCAGGAAGTCGGCCAGCTCGCAGGTGAGGGAGAGCTTGTTGGGACGCGGGAAGTTCTCCCTCATCCATTTCTCCAGAAGCGCCTTGTCACCCCGACCCTCGTCATAGGCCGCGTGATCTAAGCTGAAAGGAAAAGGACGAGGCGTTAGCAGAAAGAAAGAAGTGCGACTGAGCAGGAAAGTACAGCTTGTTATAGAACACTTACTTCAAGCCATGGTTGAAATAGACTAGCCAGTCCTCGAATGGGACCTTGTCTTTGAGGCCCCAAAATTGGGGTAATTCTGCAAACAGCTCATAGTAGGCCTCGGAGAAGAAGCCTTCGTTGATGCCTTTCTTCTTTCGCGACAGTTCATCATCGCTTGGGACCCATTCGTCGTAGATTCTCCCACGGATTGGGAGGCCCGCGATCCTATTGAGGTCCCAGAGCGAGATGCTCATCTCGCCGCATGGCATATAGAAGGAATTGGTAATGGAGCACCAGTGGTTAAGGAAGCCCTTGTATACCCAGGGCTCTCGACAAAAGTAACTTGACGTCGCTTCCATCGCCTTATATAAGCCCACCGCCCGTAAAGTAGCCCGGTGCTGTTCTAAGATCCGGTTCGCCCACGCCTCATAGCCCGGATGGAGGACCAGATGACCGCGGGTTCGGAATGCCCCGGTCAACCAGACTTCAGTATCCCCCAGATGATGAAACCGCTGGCGAAGAGTCTCAAAATAATGTTTGGGAAAGGGTTGATGGGGGCTGTGATTCAGCTCCAAGAAGATCATGTCCTTTACGCCTAGGACTGACTGATGCTTCCCATTCTTAGAAAGAGAACAACTGAGGAACGGTGCCGGGCCGGACGTCCAAGCATCGACGCTGTAGAAAGAGTTGTTCCTGCCGATATCGGACGGTTCGATACTCGGGAGGGATCGCTGCCGCTGATAACTCTTCGAGTAACGAATGTACTCTCGGGTGTAGGGGTTTCTAACGACGAGCGGCGCAGTGACAAGCTTGGCGCTAGACCAGGCCACCTTCATTTTGTCCGATTTAGACTTAGCCTGATTTTCCAAGTACACCTGCTTAGCGCCTTTGCCAGCCCTCTTCGGGCGACCGCGCCTAGTATCCTGGGCAGGGATCGACGGACTCACCTCGCCCTCTTCGGAACCTGTTGTCCCGTCATTTCGAAAACCCCGGAGAGGAGCATACCAGGCATCCCACTGCTCCTGTGTGCCCCTGTCTAGAGGTGGTGGCACGATCCTATCACAAAGGATCTTCTTCTGTATGTCCTTCGATAGTATGAGGATGCGCTCGTAAAAGTTGAACGTTTCCGGAGGAAGAAACCACTGTGGATTTTCAGCCAATGGCCTGGCAACCTGCTTAGCGGCGGCGCGCTTACGCTTTGACGGAGTCTGGGGCGGACCCGAAGGACCGGCCTGTGAAGGATCACTAGCCATTGTAACCTGCAAATGGTATGCAAAAAAAAAAAAAAAAAAAAAAACTCAGATACAAAGTAAAGGGGAGATGTTCGCATAAAGGCAATCAAATGGTCACAAGATCCAAAAGAATACAAAACGGCAGATAAACGAAACACGAGCGCCAATCAAAGCCCCGGCAGAACACACCCAAAGCAACAGAAAAAGAAATAAAGCAACAACTACAACCACGACATCATCATCACAAACATACGAACAAGGAAGGGCAGCATGGAAGAAAGATATAATTATCATTCATTCATCGGCCCCAAAGGCAATCCCAAATGTCTAAATTGTTATATCAACTGTTTAAATTAGAAATTAATAGTCGATGTAAAATAACACAAAATTGCGGGGACCGCTCCCCAATGTCAGAAAACGAGGATCTCAGTCCTGCACCAGCGGGAGAACCCGAGCTCTCAACTCATCGACCTTCGCCTAGACCTGGGCTTCCTTGAAGATCAAGTCCACTAGGATAGAAATGCATTGTTGCACAAAATCAAAATTCAGGTGCTCGGCGTTGGCGTAATTCCTTATGATGGAAACGTCGATTGCCAGATTGTCATGCTCCCGTAGAGCCTCCCGGACCATCCTTCAGATGCCGGCGCGGCGATCTGGATACTCGGCCTCCACCAGTGGGACAAGCCAAGCTAGAAATCGTCTGCTCTCCCTCTTTTCCTCCTTCAGGGAGCTAAGTCGCTTCGACAGGGATAAGAAAGAAGCGGCCAGAGAAGGCTCTGCCGCCTCGAGAATCGTCAACTCTTCCAAGAGGGAAGAATTAGCCGATGAAGCTAGAAATGGCCTCTTTGTGTTCGTAAGAGATAGAGGCCATCAGTGAGACGTTCCGGATGGTTTGAAGAATATGGTGAGGGTCCGCGCCCAGTTGGGCCAAGGCTCCGGCCACCTCGTCGCACTGATTAGCGAGGGATGACTAGGCCTTGGGATGGTCCTAGAGCGCCCAGCAGTCGCCTCAGGCTATCTCGGGCCGCACGAAGGGTAGCACGAGTTACGACCATCGTCTGCTAAGAAACAAGGCTGGTGAATCGATACGGTAGTCCGACAAAAGAGAAAGAGAAAGCAAGAGAAGCTAGTCGAGTGAAGTCAGAAAAACTAGAAGACATGCAAAGGTATGCTCAGAACATTACTTAAATTAACCATAGGTATTACCTTTGAACTAATGCGATCTAGAAAACTCTAAAGTCTGTGAGGCCCTACGCCTCCTTAAGATAACTATCACATGTGCGCGAATATGAGGCAGAGGTCAAGGGGCTCATACACTTTAAATGTCTAGTCTCGCAAAAGGTTATTTAAAGCAAAAATTTTACATATACAAGTCCTATAAACTGGGCGCGTGGGGCTCCACGCACCCCAAAAAATTTGAAGTATGTCAAGATTGTATTTCAATGTGCGTAAGACCCCACGCACCCTAAAAAACCGATTCAAACCCCAATTTTCTGGTGCGTGAAGGGCAGTCCCTCAACAAATTTGACGAAGTGTGCGTTAGATCCCACGCACCCCATAAAGTCCGTTTCTTGGCCAAATTAGCTAGGTGCGTGCGAACCAACGCACGCCAACGCACCCTTAAAATCCAATTTCATGGTGTGTGAAGGACAAAGACCCGCCCAAGTTTGACGAAGGGTGCGTAACACCCTACGCACCCAAAAAAATTCAGGAAATTCCATAGTTCAAAAAATTTACAGGTGCGTAACACCCCACGCACCCTAAAAAGACCATTAAAAAATCCGAAGTTCAAATTACAGGGTGCGTGCGCATCCCACGCACCCCTGAAGTCATTTCTACCTCGAATAAATGGGTGCGTACGGATTAAAAAGATGCGTTGGAGACAATTGTTGGGTGCGTTGGAGAATAAAAGGGTGCGTGGGCTTGAGCAGAAATGTCTAGCTGAGGAAGTCTCCTTTATTTATGACGAGAATAACAGTGAAATGACGAGAATAAGCCTCCTTTATTTATAATGGGACCCAGGAAGTCCGGTGCGTCGCACCAGCCGGTCCTGCGTCCGTCACGACCCACCGGAGGGGCATCTGTTGGGTCCCAAATAGTGAGGACCCCTAAAATAAGCAAAATAACTACATACCTCTGGAGAAATCAAGCAGAAACGCCTTCCAATGCACGCAAAACAGAAATATGCGGGATTTCCTGACTTAGCCAAGTTCTCTAGTGGGCCCCATCGATCATCATGTTCGGAACCGCCCGGAAGTAGGCCCGCAACTTCGTTACTATTTATGGTGAACAGTGTCAGTGATTGCGGGACGAAACGGGCCCCACAAACCCTCCAAAAGTCAAAACCCAATCAGTGGAGCCCACATTTACGTGTCCACGCACCCTGAAAATTCGGACACCCCACGCACCCAACGCACCCTTAAAAAGTAGAACATTAATCTTTCATTTACGGAGGCTTGTAGACACTCCACGCACCTTGAAAATGGGCCAACGCACCCTTAAAATCCATGTATTGTCGAAAATCGAATTTCAGGTGCGTGGAGCCCCACGCACCCATCAATCAAGCCCTACGCACCTTGAAAAATCGAGTATGTTTGGGGCATGTTTTTGGGCATCCGGCGCATCAATAAACAGGTGCGTTGGTGACGTTTGACAGGTGCGTGGCACGTGACGCTCTTCCATTGGCCGACTTCACCTATAAATACCCCCTCATCCCATTCATTCGGAGGATTCAAGAAAGAGAGAGAGAGCTGCCGCTGCCGGAAACCCAAAATCCTCGCCGGAATCCTCGCCGGAATACCTTTCCGACCATCGGAATCCCCTTTCCGAGCAGAGATACATCACTACAGGTCTGAATCCCATAAGTTTGGTCACGCACCCGTAAAAGGACTCCACGCATCCAAAAGTGTCCCACGCGTCTGTAAAGTTGGACTCACGCATCTTTAAAAAATCGTCCAATCGAACAAGTATATCAGCCTCCCACGCACCCGAAAAGTGTCCCACGCGTCCATTAATTCGATCCCACGCGTCCGTAAATCCAGCAAGTATGAGATTTGTAAAATTGGACCCACGCACCCTGAATATGGACCCACGCACCCTTTTATTCATCATGAAATCGACATTTAATTGATAGGTGCGTGGAGGCCCACGCACCCATAAATTAAGTCCTACGCACTAAAAAAATCAGCCAATTGCAGAACATGTTTGCAGGTGCACCGGGCTCAATTTTAAGTGTTTTCAAGGTCCGTTTGAGCCTATCTTGGGTATTTCAAGCATTCCGGACGCAATGGAACGGTCGAATGAACTTTTCGAGGACTCTAAACGAGTAGAACCGAGCATCTTCGAGGCTTGACCCGATTCGACACTGATGAACGAAGTGACTTCCTGGAAAGGAGCCGCCAACATCCAGAGCTATGCAAATATGCCGTCATTTATGTTTACTGTAAAGGCATGATCCGATTTGTATCAAAAGCTAGACAAGCAGGCCATGGTTACCACGATAAACCATGCCAAAGAGTTTCGATTCTCTACAAACCAATTGCTCTCAACTGCCACAACACAACAGTCGATGCCCTACCCATGTAAACGGTATCCGCCGGTTGGGCTGCGCAGGTACACACAACTGTAGAATGGACTTCCCGAGGTCACCTGTCCCTACATTGACAGGCACGGGCCCAGAGTCGTCCATCTCAGTCATAAACCCTGACAGTCTCAGCCCGGGTCTCCGGCCAAAATATGGGACATAGACATCTGACTAATACAAAGGTGGTTCAGTACACAGCAAAACAAATACAGGTCTCTACGACCGCAAATTCTAAGACTATAGTCCCTGCTGACTAGTCTCTTGCCTTCTAATCAAGGGTCATCGATCATTCGATGTAATTAAGGGCTCGTGCCAGATCACGGCCTGGAATGTACAAGATCTCAGAATCTCTGGAATAAATTCGCCTTGCGATATCTCTTCTCTTGTGTACTTTCGTGAATGCTTGTGATTGTCCATGAATGTTTCTATTATTCAGAACCCAGAGCAACCAAACACAACATTTCAGAAAATGTTCCCCGCGGCTCATTTTCTAGCTCCAACACACTAAAAAAAAGGGTGGCTTATTGAAAGCTCACCATTGAAAACCTTATTAGGGCCAACGGAAGTTTTGGATCAGTATGATATTTCTGTTATTCATATATCCTGTTGGGAATTACCTTATAAACCGTTCGGATGGGACATAAATATCACGGTGGGCCTCAGAAAAGTTTCAATGGTAGTCCTCACTGTTTTCTGTGGTATGGATCATATTAGTTTCAGATCTGCCTCATTTTTGGCAACACATCCTAACATGATCCGGTAAAACTTATGTACGGATTAGATTTCACATGGACATCGTGGTGGGCCCCATTGATATTTTGGTTGACACGGTAGTTACACTCTACTCGCGTCCAAGAACGCTTCGGGACAATTTCCCGCCGAGGCCTGTCTATAAATCCAATCTCTCTCTCTCTCTCTCTCTCTCTCTCTATAAGAAATCCATTCTCTCTCATCTACGAAATCCAATCTCTCTCTCTCTCTCTCTCTCTCTCTCTCTCTCAGAATTCTGGAATCTGTAAAAGCTTCTCAAAAGGTCGATTTCCATCCCTCTTTCTTCTTCTTCTTTCAACTTCTTCATGATTAGAAATCTCCGATCTTCTATTCTCTCATCTTTTCTTCTTTTTTTTTTTCCAATTATTTCATTCGACTTTAATTATTTTCAGTGGATAGTCATCGACTTGTAGTTCATGAATATAATTCTCTGATTTCAGCTGATGATCTGATCTCTGCGATGTCTTCTTTTCTAATTCACCCTCTTTTCGATTCTTTCATCTGAATTTCTGGCTTGTTGATGGATTTGGAAGATTTTGTGGTCTATGCAACACATTTCAAGCCGATTTTGATGATCTTCCATGGATAATGTTGGATTTCTTCAGATGATTTCGACCTTAAATACTATGAGATTGAATGCAGTTTCTCGAATTTTACTTGTTCTTTTGATGTTCTGATCCCTGTAGATAACTCTCTGTTTTCTTTCTTTTTTCAACCTGAAATTCTGGCTCATGAACTTCTCTTTTCGAAGATTTTAGATGTTATCTGATCGAATTTGTTATTCTTTTGGTGATTCTTGTGGATGATCTTTGAATTCTTTGAGAGATTCCCAGCTTCCAATGATCGAATCACAGTTCCTGAAAGGTTTTCTGTCACTTGATTCTCGACTGTGTAGAATCAGTTTATCCTGAGCATCAATGAATCGGACGTCTGTACTCTCTGTTTTCTCGGATTTATTCAGATGATTTCGAACTCCAATACTATTAGATTGAATGCAGTTTCTTGAATTTTACTTGTTCTTTTGATCTTCTGACCCCCATAGATAAACTTATCTGTTTTTTTTTTTTTTTTTTTTTTTTTTTCAGCCTGAAATCTGGCTTATGAACTTATCTTTACTTATCTTTTCAAAGATTTTAGATGTTATCTTATCGAATTCGATATTCTTCTGGTGATTTTTGTGGATGATCTTTGAATTCTTTGAGAGATTCCTAGCTTCAAATGATCAAATTGCAGTTCCTGGAAGGTTTTCTGTCACTTGATTCTCGACTGTGTAGAATCAGTTTCTTTCACTTGATTCTCGACTGTGTAGAATCAGTTTATCTTGAGCACCACGAATCAGACCTCTGTAATCTCTGTTCTCTGAATTCCAGTTATGGAGATTTTCTTGGTGAGATGCATGGAAGCTTCTGTCCTTTTTAACGTGAAAAGGAAGTCCCAGTCACAGCTAGCAAAGCCAGAATTTTTTTATTTTTATTTTTGTACGTATATGGATTTCCTAGATGATTTGTGCTGTTGACTGTGAATTTTTCCATTAAGGTTTTCAATTTTGTCTCTCCTCTTTGTTAATTCAGGTCTCTTTACAGTTGCTTTGATTTATTCATATCTCTGTATTTTTTTTCTTGATCTGGAATTTTTTTTTTTGTTTGGATTATCTGCCAAGTTAGGGTTACTATTATATCAATATTTTGTTTCTGATTTTAGGCAATCATAGAGATCTTTTCCAAGCATTCTGTTCCTCAGCTTTTCGCAGCGATGGCTAAGCTGCTTCTGATGCGATGTCTCCTCGCATTTCTCTACTCCGCATTACTGTTTTCCACAACCTCAGCAACTACAAATCTGCCTGATGGTAACTCTCTCTCTCTCTCTCTCTCTCTCTCTCTCTCTCTCCTGCTTCTGATTGTTGATATGGCAGAATGACTTAGCTGTAGGCTTTGGTTAGAAAAATGTCAGCTCATTGTGATCAGTATTGATTTCTTTACACTGATCAATGTGGTTTTATGTTTGGCAAATGGAGAACATCCATTTGGGGGCCTCTCCATCAATGACCCAGAGTAGGAAACCGCAGGAATCTAACTCACTATTTCATCTATAATTAGTGAAAAGTCAAGTCAAGGGCTTACATTGAAAAGGAAAAAGTGCATCAACAAAAGGATTAGGATCATCCACTAGGTGTGGCTTTCGTACTGTGTGCCATCAATATAGGACCCACTGGATGGCCAATCTGGATTCACCAGCCATGCAAATGAACAGTGGTGAGCGGAAATGAACCAGACTTGTTACTGGAGACAAACAGGAAATCTCCATTTAGATGCACAGATGAGTAATTACAGGATGTGAATCTAATTTGTTAAATATGTATGATGCCGTACATGTGACGCCCATTAAGATGCACGGATAGTTGATCTGGTGGACCTCAACTTTGAGGGTGGAAGATATTTGGTACTAAGCCTTGAGAAGGATTCCATAGTTTGTCAATTCAGATTATTGATCCGATGATTTTTTCATGGAGAATTTCCCCCAAAATTTTCCCAGACTGGAAGATCCCAAACCTTCAATCTTTGGCCTATTTACCATCGAATTTGCCTGCCAAGTCCGATGGCATGTGTGACTGCAAGTATATACTTTCTTCTGAACTTCATTAACCATATTAAGGGAGAGAATCTCCAAACAATCAAGAACACATCAGCTGATTCCCTCTGTCTCTTTTGCAGTCACAGCACTACAAGATCTTTACAGTGCCCTGAACTTCCCGCCACAGCTAACTGGATGGAAATCTGTCGGTGGTGACCCCTGTGGGGAAGATTGGAAGGGAATATCATGCTACGGAACTTCAGTTCAATCCATGTATTGTAACTACTGTTCTCTTTGTTAATCCAAGGAGCCATTTTGACTGCACACTCCTCTTTTCTACTTATTCTGTCTCATACCATGTTCTCTTCTTGCAGTAAGATTGATGGGCTAGGGATCAATGGAACATTGGGTCTCCAGCTATCAAGCCTCCTCTCACTGAAATATTTGTAAGTATGATTCTGATAGAAAATGCATGGAATTAACTTAATTGCACTGATACATATTGACTTCGGAATTAGATGAACGACGTAGATAAAATTCATACATCATGGTGGCCTATCAAAGCCTATATCTGCTCCAAGTTAGGGATGGGCAAGGATAGTACCTAAAATCCACATTCGATTGAGATAGAGCCCTGACTGTACTTGCGGACAACTTTCAAACATGTTTGGTGTATGTTGGGCATCTTTGACAGCAATCTATTGCCCAGTCAAATCCTACCATGTCAAGCTAGAGTAGAGGTTGTTGCTCGCATTAATAGTACTGATACATATTAACTTCAGAAAATTCCAGGGAGAACTTCAAGAGTAGAGATTTTTCTTTTGGTTTCTTAAGACTCATGAATAATTTGTGAACAATTTGTACGTTGTTCACAAATAATTTGTGCATCATGAAAACCGTGAATTATTCTGGGTCTCTCTCTCTCTCTCTCTCTCTCTCTCTCTCTCATAATATATATATATATATATATATATATATATATATATATATATATATATATATATATATATATATATATATATATATATATATATATATATATCTTCTTTCTGTATCTATCTATCTACTTATTTATTTTGAACTGGTTTCCTCATATAGTGATGCTGGATTCAATAGCATTCACGGTGAAATTCCTTCCAATTTACCCCCCAATGCCACCCACATGTAAGAACCTTGTTTTTACTGATTCTTTCCCTCCTTCATTCATGTTATTGTTTCTGTTTTTTTACTTTTTTATCATTTCTTTTGAATGCAGAAATTTGGCATTCAATCAAATCAGCCAGAACATCCCATCCTCCTTTGCTTCTATGAAATATCTCTGCTCTCTGTAAGTTTCTTGTTGAATGAGAAACTTAAAGGTTTTGGTTTATGAATGTGGGACAGATTTTCATGAATCACATTTTATTGAATGCAGGAATCTTAGCCACAATTCCCTATCTGGGCCCATTGGAAACATATTTATGGATCTTCTGAATCTAAAACAATTGTAAGATTTCAACCAATACTTTTGCTATGTAAATAAGTAGATGAGAATTTAGGTATCTATCTCAATTTTTAGCACTCGTTTTACTCAGAATCAGAATTTATCCATTGAATATGACCCAAATTTTATTGATTAAATATCTTTTCAGGGATCTATCTTACAACAGTTTCAGTGGAGATTTGCCAGTCTCATTCAGTAATTTGATGAAGCTTAACATTCTGTAAGCGCAATAATAGGCCTATACTTCTGCTAATCATACATGTAATTGTTCTACAATTGTCTCCTTTTTTAATACTTCTATAATTGCTCCAACAGTCATTTACAGAATAACCAATTCACCAGATCGGTTATGTTCCTGGCTAAGCTCCCACTGTCTGAACTGTATGTCTCAAACTCAAGTGTGTACCTAGCAACTCTTTAAACATGTTTTATTTTTGTAATCTTATTCCAGTTCTGATTCATCTGCTCTGATTTGTCAGTAACATCCAAAACAACCACTTCAGCGGTGTCGTCCCAAAGCATTTTGAAACCATTCCAAATCTCAGGTATCTATTGCCCATATATCCTTTTACACACACAATGTTTTCAATGGATTTCACAGCCTACTAATCTCTCTATTCCTTAACAGTATCGAGGGAAATGTGTTTGTGACTGGGGTTGTGGATTCTCCTTCCCTTTATAACCCTCACTGGAATAAATCAGTTGATTTGAATGAAAGTAATGCCTCAACAACCAAATCAAGTGCCCTCAAGAACTATACCTCTCTAGAAGCGGATATCCATAATCACAAGTGGCCGGGACCTGGAATAATAACTTCTATAGTTGGTGCAGCAGTATTAGTAGTAAGCTGTGTAGCGGCCCTTGTTTCAATCCACATCCATATCTCACATAAACATAAGCTTAAGAGATTGGAGATTATCCACCGCACTTCACATTGTCTTCCGATCAGTACTCCAATCAGAGGTACCATTTTTCCCCTCAGAACTCTTTATCCTCTAAATAAGAAACTAATTTCTCTTTGAATAGGCTTCACTCTATAGACTTTGTTTTCCTTCATACAACATTCATTCATGAAAGAAATCATGATGTGAAGGGTGTTGCTTTCATTGCCGAAGATCAAATGTACATCTAAGTCATCATGTTTCAGTACATGGCTGTCGGGAAAAATGTCTAAAACTTTTGAAAAAATTTATGAAGCATCAGTATATAGAAGATGAATGGTTCCATCAAGTATTGAACATTTCCCATTCTTCCCCTTCTGTTATTTGCTTTTATTTTGCAGCACCAAGAGATAGCCCGGAGCAATTGTCTGTCAATTCTTCTTCTATTGACAGTCTAGGGCAGATACCCTCTGTTCGTAATTCCAGAACGGATAGACTCTCTAGAATAAGAAGCCTTTCAAGGAGAAGCAGAGCACCAATGACTGCTAAGCTTTATACTGTTGTACAACTGCAAGCTGCTACAAACAGCTTCGCAGAAGACAACCTTCTTGGAGAGGGCTCTCTTGGTTCCGTCTACAAAGGCATGTTCCTTGATGGCAAGGTATAACATTTCATCTAACTTCATCTCCAGAAAATTCAAATGTCTACAAAACTTGGATTTCTGCCTAAGATACATGTGGGTTTTGGCTTCCCAGATTTTTGCTGTGAAGAAAATCAACATGATGCCGCTGTCTCTCCATGAAGAAGTTGAATTCCTGGAGCTAGTCAGGAACATGTCTCTTTTGAGGCATCCAAACATGTCTAGCCTTTTAGGCTATTGTATGGAGCACCAGCAGTACCTTCTGGTGTATGAATATGCCGGGAATGTATCACTTGAAGACATCCTGCATTTTGCTCAAGATGATGGTAGATATCTGACCTGGAATGCTCGTTTGTGGATCGCCCTTGATGTAGCCCGGGCTTTGGAGTATGTGGTTACATAAACATGTCCTGTGCCTTTTGACCTTGTATCTATGCCTGTAACTGAGCCATTTTCTCTTTCTGTGCTTTGTTCAGATATTTGCACTCGACATTCTCGCCTCCTATTGCACATGGCAACATAAAAGCCGCCAATATCTTGCTCAATGATGAGCTTGTGCCTCGTATTTGTGACTGTGGATTAGCTGTTTTGAGGCCCCTCACCTGCACTAAGGTACTTGTTTGGGTTTCTCTAGTTCCACATCAAGGGATCCCACATCCTTTTTGCAATCACAAACATGTCCATAAATGCAGATTCTGTTGTTATACCATGGGTGTGTTTGGATGCACTAACGAACTGAATATCAATTATTAGTACGGTGAAGTGGATAGAACAAAATTTCAATTTGCTTACAACTTGTATTGAGGGACTAGTATCCAAATTTCAAATTGTTTCTTTTTAAGTTGGGACTTGAAATGAACATCACCACATCTTCACTGGTTGTTTCACTTGTGCACCCAAACACAGACTATATACGAGCTTCACTACAAGCCCATACACACTTGCCGACCTGACCCACCATTGTAGATGACCTGGCCTAAATATCAAGCTGGTCCACTGATCAGATGGGCCAACATGAAAGCAATGGAAGCTTTGAAAAAGATTGCCCTTGTCGAGATTCAATGCACCCATCCGATGAGTGGGGCAGGCTTCATCTTTGGGCTGGGTCATGTTAGACATGGCCCCACCTGATGCACCGCTAGTGCGACCCAAACAATTAGCATGTGAACAGACGTGGCTACGTGCAGAAGTTCGTGTGTGGGCTGAGAAAAACTACTACATTCATCTTTAGTCGAATTTGATTGTTTTCTTGTCCCGACAACAGGCTTCTGAACTGCCTACTGGTGGCACGGGTTACAAAGCTCCAGAATATGGCATGCCTGGAATCGATACGACGAAGAGCGATGTATATGGGTTTGGAGTTTTGCTGCTGGAGCTCTTAACTGGGCTGAAACCTTTTGACAGGTCTGCCATCTGACCCTTGTATGGTATATGCATTTCACAGATAGTCATATGGGATCTAGTAAATGAAGTTCTGTTGGCCGAAGGTTTTAATTTTATTTATTTTTCATTATTCTTTTGTTGCCTTTTTTTACATTAGTTCGAGGGCAAGAAAGAAGCAGTCTCTGATGAAATGGGCTTCAACGCGGCTGCGCAATTTCTGTTCTTTGCAAGAGATGGTCGATCCGGCCATTAGAGGCAGCTACTCCGCCTTGGCTCTGTCCCGGTACGCTGAATCCATTATCCTGTGTACTCAGGTATGATTGAATTATCTTCTGCATAGCAAATGAAAATGAAAAAAAAAAATGGAAAAAGAAAAAAAAAGAAAGAAACGGTTTGGGCTAATTATGAAGAACTGCTCTTTTCAAAACGAGCTGATTTGTTAATTAGAAATAATCCAAATTCTGCACTATGCTTGTGTGTGAGAGTAATCACATGAATTACATTAGGAGTTTATGTAGAATAGTTACTTTAATTTTACCCATTTTCATTGGTCCTCTTTAGCTTGATGTTAGAAGTCCTGAATCCAACTCGAAAACCTGTCCACCACCGATTCTGAGTCCTCGGCGATCCTGAGAAAGTCCTCGAATTTCCCAAGGGGTTTTTTGGCAACCTGGAATTTAAAAGTTACAAAAGAATTTATTTCCATGAAACAAATTCTCTGATAAACTGATTCTGTGGGTTACGGTTGACAGTTAAGAATGTAATTATGTCCAATTTAGAATCTGGGTCCTGGGTGCTTGGAATTCATTCCTTGTGAGCGTGTAATAAAGCTCATGTACATACCACATATGTGCCAGCATGTCGCATAGGTGCAAGATCCAATCCATCCATCAGAGGTTGGTCCGATTTTCTTCATGTTTTCCCAAAAATAAATATGGTCCACTTAGCATGTGGGTCTCAATATTGGGAACAGGTGGATGGCTAGATAACTTCAGCCAAGTTGTTCAGAGCAGTTGCAAACTGTGGCCCACCTGACCAGTAGATCAACCTGATCCTGGGGTTAGGGCATAAAAAAGGTGGTGCTTTTCTGATGGATGAATTAGATTTCATACCTATCACATGGGCTTTAATGCACACGTGTGGCGTGTACACGAGCTTTACTGCACACGTGTGTGCGCCAATCAAAGCTCTATAACGAATTCGAAATATGACAATTGGGAGGGAATTCCCTTCCCCGGAATTTGCAAGCTTGTGGCCAGGAATTGAAAAAAATGGTCTTTTGCCGGAAACCATTTCTTGCATTTTTCTGGTTGCCAAACGCCAGACTTTCCCCTCTCTAAGGATTCCATTTCTTGCACTATTTACCGTTGCCAAATGACCCGTTTGGCAAGGCTGAAGGCTTAAAATAATTGGGCATCGATCCTTGTTCGTCTTTCTTTTAATGCATGTGGGGATTATTCTTAACAGGTTGAACCAGAGCTCAGGCCCTCCATCTCTGAGATTGCGGAATTGCTGGCCTCTCTGATCCAACGATCGAGCCATACCGGACAGAGTTTGGCGGACAGGACCGAGGTGGACTCAACCGGCACACCTTTCAGGACTCCTTGCAGCCGCTTCGAATCTTGACTACCTTTGCGTAGTTCAGACAGCAGCAGCAGCATCAGCCGCAGCAACATCTGAACTGAGTTTGGTAGAAGTTTGTCTTTTGAGTGGGACCGATTTGGATTCCCGGTCGATATCTTTATGTTATTTAATTTTATACATCTGTAAAGATCGGTTGTAATTTGAATTTCTGGTTTGTGTTCTGCAGCTGTCAAATTGTTGCATTTGTTTCTTGTTGTCAATTGAGATGTGGTAATCCATATTCTTAGCTGCATCTTCTGTTGTACTACAGTGTAGCCAGTTTGTATGAAACTGTGACCCTTCAATCTGTTTGGGCCATACCTGGGAAGAGGCTATCCCGGACAATCACACCGGTCAGGTAATTCAAGCCAATGGATAGGACTTTTGACGTCCACAAGTTTTGAAAAAAGTCCAATCCATGGTCTGCATCCAAGGCCAAGGTTGTTTGGAGGACTTCTGAGAAAGAAATATGCATATTTAGGAAAAATTCCAACCAACGGTCTGCATACAGTGGACAAAACTCCTCCACTCAGCGGATAAGGATCATTTGAGCAGTCTTGTCTTTCGGCACCTGACTGATCCAGGTAGGGCCCAACAGACGAGCGGTCCAGGTCTTCTAAATGTGTGACTTGTGACGGATATTAAGTGCTGAACAACTCACGTATTTGGATTTTGTGGATAACGCAGCGATTGTCCTATTTGACTAGTAAGCCGAGTTCTCGAATTCACCTAATTAGGATTTAGTATTCCTATTTGAATAGTAAGCCGAGTTCTCGAATTCACCTAATTATTACTATGTGGAATCTGGCATGTCCAAACAGCCCAACTGTCTGTAGGCCCCACCATGCAATAAATTTTGGGAAGCGGATTGGGTGTGTCTCTAGCTGTGGGGCCCACCTTGATGTATGTATTCTATATCCATGCCGTCCATCTGTTTTGAAAGATCATTTTATGGCATGAGCCCAAAAATGAATTAGATCCAATTCTCTGGTGGACCATAAAATAAGAAACAGTGGTGATTGGCTATTAATGGGCCACAAAGTTTTGGATAAAGCTGATATTTGTTTTCTTTTTTTTTTTTTTTCTTTCCTCATGTGTTCTTTATGTGAGCAACAGGTTGGATGGCAAATAAACATTACTTAAACATTACAGTGGGCCATATGAAGTTTTTAATGGTAAAGCGTTCAATCACCACTTTTTCCTATAGTATGGTCCACCTGAGCATAGAGTCTACTTCACTTTTGGGCTCAGCACCTAATCGGCTCCCTAGATTTTGGGCTATGTATACATTCCCCCAAAGTAATTGGATCACTCTGATAGTTGTTTTTTCTCTTCATCCAGGTCTGTGTGACCTTATGAACAGGTTGGTTGGAAAATAAATGTTGGGAAAACCTGCAACGAAAGCAGAAGCCGAACGCACAGAGTAATGGGAGATCAAACGAGAAACACTATGAAATCAAGCCACACACAAGCATTCAACCACAAGAGAATCCGAATTTACGTGGAAAAACCCCTCAATAGGTAAAAAACCACGGCACAAAGCGATCTACTATGATAAACAGAAGATTACAGAGATTGACAACCCACAAGCAAGAAAAAAAAAAAACAGAGAAAACCCAAGCTCTCTCCCTCTCAAAACACTCTCCCCTCTTTCTAATGCGATTAATTAGGAAACCTTGGACACCTTAGGATTATAGCTAATCTCATTTACAACCTGTTTAATAGGTAGCAAATCCAAAATAACAACTTCTTACGCACTATCGCGTAGCTGTGCAAGAAAACGTGTACACAGTCAACCGGTCGCCCGACTAGTCGGACCTTGCACAAAACAGTCCAGAGGAAAAACACATTTACGCTGTCTCACCTTAGACCTATTGCCCAACAGGTCTAAGCCCACCCTAGACCTATCTGGCGATCGGTCTAAGCCCCCTGTAGACCTGTCGGCATGCAGTTCTAAGGTGAGAAAAAACAGTCCAACGGCTTCTGTGCATTTGGGCCATAACGAGTAGACTAGTCACCCGATCGGTCTGAGCACCCAAACCGTGCACCGTTTGAAAGCTCTCCAAAAATCTCCACCGAGGCTTTAAACATCGAATAAAAAAACATCCCCGCTTCGTAATCTCATCTTCATCATAGCTCAACTGCTTCTCGTGCCTCCATCAATCATAACCTTGCACTTTCACGCCCTTTTCCGCTCTTCTCATGTGGCCCTTGGACACTTGTCATATACGAGCAACGGTGGATCTCGCTGCTGATCCCGCAGCTCCACCGTGAATTGTACTCCCGATCAACTTATAAAGATGGCCACACCTCCGTTTGCCCCCTTCAACACTTCACAACAACGATTGCGGCCGATGAACAAGCACTCTTTCGCCTTGAGTACACCAAGAGAAATCACATTCATCTTCATCTTGGAGACATGCTTCACATCTTCCAGGACTCGTTCGATCCCATCGAACATTCTGATATGCACCTTACCAATACCCACAACTTTATGAGCGTAGCCATCGCCCACAAACACCAATACACCATCATACTCCCTGTATGTCGTGAATGAACTCCGGTCAGGATAAACGTGACATGAAGTCCCTGAATCTAGAATCCACTCTCTACTGTGAGATCACTTGCCAAATACAGTCAGAACTTCACATAGATCGCTACCGTCCTCTACGATATTGGCTCCCTCTCCAGAAGAATTTTCATACCTCTCTTGCTTCAACTTGGGATTCTAACAATTCCCTCTCATGTAGCCTTCCTGACCACAACTCTAACACTTCATCTTAATTTTTCATTTGCCATTGGCCTTAGATTTCGATTTCGAATATCCTTCACCATACTCAGAATTTCTTCCCCTCGTAATCAGTGCCTCTGAGGAAGAACGAAAACCCACGTGACTGCTTTTCTTTCTCATCGCCTTCGACTGCAGGGTTGAGATAACGGTCTCGACGTTGATAATCTCCCTCGCTACGCACACAGAGTCCCTAAATGACTCATATGAATCTGTAAGAGAATTCAACAAGATGCATGCTTGATATTCATCATTCATTAGTTCATCTATTTCCACCAACTTGCAAACCAGCCTATTGAAGATGCTTAAGTGGTCTTCCACATCCGTCCCCTCAGCCACCCTCAAGGTGAATAACTGCATCAACAAGTATATGCGATTCTCTAGAGACTTTTTGGCATAAACCTTCTCTAGCTTCGCCATTGTTTCACCCGTAGTCTTCTCCATTGTGACGTGATAGAGAACATTATCCATAAGGGTCAATGACGCAGGGAGGATGTGGTAGGTCGATCACCGTCTCCCTAACCGAGTGTTTCTCGAATCCACGAGAAGAAATAAAAGATAAAAAAGAGGAAATAAATTCCAAATAATTGATTTATTGATAATTGAATGAATAAAAACGGAATTACAATGCATATAAATAGGAAACTAAACCCTAGGTAAAGTATCTAAATCCAACTCCAACTAAAACTCCTAGAAAACGCAACTTACTATAAATAGTAAACTTACTATTTATAGAAGTCGTTCAATCCTACTAGAACTCTTGGTTTTCGGCCAAAAATAGAAAGTTATCAAACGGCCTCAACTACGTTGTTCTACGAAATATTCTAAGCCCTTTTCATGTTGGGCACTAACTCTAAAACCCTACAGATGCAAAGTCATGATCGAATTAAAACTTACTATAAATAGTAAAAATGAAAATAAACTAGCCTAATGACTGTCGATACGGTCGATTCTCGCGATTCCGGGTTGGGCAACCCGGCGTAGCAGGGTTGGTTGGCTAAAGTAGCTCGAGCTACCCCAAATTGATATATTATACGTCTCGTAACTCATTCCGGATTGTGAGATACGACCGATTCACGGTCCTGACGGTCCGGATCACTTTCGGCCCCGTCCGGTCTTCTTTTGCTCCATCTGGGCCATGAAATAGTCAGCGACCCGTCCTACATCAGTCAATAGGATCGAGGTTCTAGCCTTCTTGTTGAGCTTCGTCCACTCATCACCTTTCATAGCATCGGGTCGCTTTCCAAAGGCGTCATAAAGCCCTTGCTGCACTATAAGAGATTCGATCTTTACCTTTCATAGCTCGAAATTATTTTTGCTGAAGAACTTCTCTATATTGAACCTTGCTCTTGATACCATCTTCTCTTCTTAGATCTGAATTCTACTCCACTCCAACGATAGCTCTGATACCACTTGTTGGGAAAACCGGCAGCGGAAGTGGAAGCTGAACGCGGAAACTAATGTGATATCAAACGAGAAACATCATGAAATCAAGCCACACACAAGCATTCAACTACAAGAGAATCCGAATTTACGTGGAAAAACCCCTCAACGGGTAAAAAACCACGACATAAAGCAATCCACTATGATAAACAGAAGATTACAGAGATTGACAGCTCACAAGCAAGAAAAAAACAAAGAAAATCCAAGCTCTCTCCCTCTCAAAACACTCTCCCCTCTTTCTAATGCGATTAAGAAACCTTGGACACCTTAGGATTCTAGCTAATCTCATTTACAACCTATTTAAATAGGTAGCAAACCCAAAATAGCAACTCCTTACGCACTACCGCGTAGCTGCGTGAGAAAACGCGTGCGCAATCGATTGGTCGCCTGACCAGTCAGACCTTGCACAAAACAGTCCAAAGGAAAAACACATTCACGCTACCTCACCTTAGACCTGTCGCCCGACCGGTCTAAGCCCATCTTAGACCTGTCTGGCGACCGGTCTAAGCCCCCTGCAGACCTGTCGCCAGACAGGTATAGGGTAAGAGAAAACACTCCAGCTTCTTCTGTGCATCTGGGCCATAACGTGCAGACCGATCACCCCAACGGTGCGCCGTGTGAACGCTCTCCCACAATAAACATCAGGGCGGATCTTAGGAATGTTTCATGGTTTGAATCGGCAACAGTGCAGTAAGTCCAATCGGTGATCATAACCATCTAGTCGACGCTCGTTCGAAGAAACAAAACGCCGTCAGTAGTCAACATAGACTAAAATCTCTTATTGGGTGACTCTTGGGCTACCGTTCATTTACTGGGCCGACGTACCCCACCCAGTGAAACACGCTGGAAGATCGTGAGACACAACTCCCTTGAAAATGAACACCGTGTACAAGGAGCTTTTAATAGGCCAGCCTTGTGTAGACCACGTCTTCTTGAGCCTTGCATGTTTGCTTATCTGCCAAAATATAGGATGGGATGCGCCCGCTCGTCCCCTCTGGCGTGGTTGGCTCATGTCATCCATTAAAAATAGGGGTCCAACTTGGGCGGGTTGGGTCGGGTTGAAGATAAACCTCAATCCCGACCCAAGTTCCATTTGTACGTACGGTAGAATTGGGCCTTCAGTTTGTACAAGTGAGCCCAAGAGTTTAGTTATCCAAACCAATCTAAATTCTTTATGCTAAGGGATCTCCTTAGGATTGTACATCCCCCAGATTCGAAAAATCCAGACCCTTCAATAGGAGGCCAACAAATAGGTGGTTAAGAAAGAAATTACTACCACCGTAGATCATATCCAAACCCAAAAATAAAAAATAATTAAAAAAAAAAGGCTGAACATTCTATAACAGAGATTTTTGGTGCATGGGCCATCAACGGTAGTGACCACACTATCAATGGTTTGGATCACTAGCATTGGCCCTACTTATAGAAAATTACTAATAAGACACTAAAAGTATTGTGCAGAGGTGGTCCCAGTATTGGACAAAAAGAAAACCTCAACTATAATATCCATGATCCGAGAAACCTGTGTATAGTATCTAGATTTGGAAGATCTTGGCCATTCAATCGTTGTCCCATCAGTTCAATTGGAATACTATTTTTCTTTCTGTCCTGTCTGTTGGGACATCAATGGAAGGACCTGGGGTATCTCGTTGAAGCAACATCTCAAGACAGACATCCAGTGTGGGGCACATCAGAACAGATCAACGGCCTGGATCATGAAAACATCAGTCCACTTGGATGAAGGGGAGGCGAAGTGAAATTAGAGGCATGGGAAGGACTTGTGACATTTTGCTGCCATTTTAAAAATGGATTGGAATTGCTCTTCAACTTTTCACATGGCATAGTTGAATGGTAATCCAGACCATCTAAATGGCGGATCGGATTGTGAATAGGTGCATAGCCGCAAACAGTAACCATCTGATTTTTCCCTTGGGATTTGGCCCCACCCACAATTTTCCTCTGACCATCCATTTGATAGCTGCCTAACAGATGGTTAGGATTACTAGATCAGTGTCGTGTTCCAGACATCCTTCATCCACATTGTGCTTAACAAGCTGGATGGTCTAGATATCGTTCCATGAATGCCACACGTGAAATTGATGATTTACCAACATTTTCAAAATCGACAATTATCATAATAGGCTAGCCCATCTTTGAGTCTTCAAATTTGTACGAGTGGAGCCCACTGCATGTTGATCCAGATTATTGATCTGATGGACCCCACACTGAATTAAGCATGCAGATAAAATATCCCATTCTACACAATCCTCAACCTCTAATGGGTAGACCAATAAATAGATGGTTGAAAACAAAAATGGAGGAATAGTCCTCATTCAATGGAATAAGTCCAGAAGATTGGATGCTAGGATCTTCCGGTCTTGAAGATTCTTGGCTGTGGCTCATCCGCAAGAAAACCTAACAAATCAACGGTCTGGATCAAGGTACAACTAGCCCCATCTTCAAGAAAGTAAGGACCCAATCATCCCAATGCGATATAAGAGATCAGTGAGGGATGGTCATCAATAAGGTATACTAATACAATCTACTCAAAACATCAAAACCAAGGAAACATGAAATAACAGAAAGCAAACGTGCGAAAGGTAAATAACAAAGAAGGAAAAAAGCTCAAGAGCTGATCTCCCACTTCCCAGAAAAATAACATCATAAACAGGGAAAAAAATATAAACCTAAACCTAGAATAACTATATGCATGCATGCACTAATCAAGTCCAGTCCCACGTAGCAACCACAAGTGGGAATCAGCTCCGTCTTCCTTCTAGTTTCCATGAACAATGCAGCAACAGCTAAGTTGGTCAGGGTTAGGCACACACAGAGCGCCATGAGGATCGTAGTCGTTGGTTGCACACTCCTTTCTGCAATCGTCCTGATCGATGCATGGTCCAATAAATCGACAGTCGCTGTCATTGCCGTCGTCTTTACCCGCATCTGGCATCCAACACATATGATGAATTAAGCCAATGTTTTGCTGAAGGTTTAATAAAAAGAGTTTGTTTTGCTTCTGTTGCCACTTAGGATCTAGTCAGTGTTGCCGTCCGCTGGGACCCACATGTTGAATGGCCTGATGATTATTGAAGGGTGATCATCGGACAATCGTTTCAATATGGTGGTAACCAGAATATGGAAAGCCCAAATAATCCAACCCATCAAAGCAAAGTGGACTCCATTGGATAACAACACATGATAGATCTTGAGTCCCAAAGGATCGATGCAAATCAGCTTTGGAACACCCATTGGGAAATATTTTATAATACTGATGTTTCTAATAAGCATCTGATGGAAATTGGATGGTGATGGAAGTGGGGCAACTATTTTAGTATTCACACGTTCTAACCAGAAACAACAACAGAGAAAACCATGCAAATATATAGTGGCAAGCTTAACACAACAAGAGAACAATGTGAAATACCCAAATAACCGCTGCCACATTTTAATCTATGCCATTTGTACGATGGGCAATCAAGATGATACGGTATGTCCCACTTACTAAAAACTAAAAAGAAAAATTGAAGCTGATCATAAGCACACTTACCAACAGATCGAAGACATTCAACTGAGAGAACCAAACAAAGGAGAAGAAGAAGTGAAGTTAGTGAAAGCTTGGAGGATGCCATATCTCAATAAGAACCAAACAAGACACTTCCAATTCGAAGAGCAAAGGTATATGTGGAGGTATGTCCGTATGGCTACAAATACAAATATATAGACACATTTACTTTCCTTTTTTTCTTTTTCTTTTTTATCTCATCACACGTATGAAATACATCATCTCTTCATCTACTAAGTTACTAAATATTTCCTTTCTCCCTATCTTTGGAAGGCATTCTCGAATCTGTGTGTTGCCTATTACACTAATCTCAATCATGTCCCCTGGTACACTATCTATATGGGAGGCGAATTCGCTGTGGTTCAGCAATGTGGGGCCCACCGCGATGTGCTTATGACATCTTCTCCATCCATCAGTGTTGCGACAAGAAACAGTGGGTATTGAACGCCCACCATTGAAACCTTCGTGAGGCCACAGTAGTTTGGCATCAGGTTAATAATTGTTTGTTTTTTTTATTTATTTTTAGTTCATCCAAGTAGGAATAACCTTATGAACGGTTTAGATGGCATATAAACATCACAGTGGCCCTCAAGGATGTTTCAATGATGGGCATTTCCATTTTCTACCGTTTCCTGTCGTGTGGCCCACTTGAGCTTTGTATCTCCCTCATTTTTGGGCTCGTGTCCTAACATGATATGGAAAAACTGATGGACGGAGTTGATTCATCATGGACCTTGTAACGTTTCCCACGGAGTTTCCACAGGAAAGTCGCATCCCTCCGCACATGTAAACGTTAGGATCGTAGTTTGCGGGCTCGGATTAGGTACTTCCCCTGCCTGTCCCGAGCTCCAGACAGGCTAGGGCTCTGAGGGCCACCGTGATGTATTGATTTTATCCACGCCGTCCATTCCGTTTTTCATATCATTTCAGGACATAGTACCAAAAATGAGGCAGATCTAAGGTTTAAGTGGGCCACACCGTGGTAAGCAGTGGTGCTAATGATTGTTACCGTTGCAACCTTCCTAAGCCCACCGTGATGTTTATTTGCCATCCAATCTGTTCATAAGATTTATAGAAACCTGGATGAAGGTACGGTACAAATATCAGCTTAATCCAAAACTTCCTGTGTCACCCGAGAACTTTTCAACGGTCAGAATTTAATCCCTATTTCATGGTCCAAATGAGCTTGTATCTGCCCCATTTCTGAGCTCATGACCTGAAATGACGTGGAAAACCGAATGGACGGTGTGGATAAAATCCATACATCACGGTGGCCCTCATAGCCCTAGCCTGTCTGGAGCTCGGGACAGGCGGTGGAAGTACCTAATCCGCGCCCGTAGTTTGCAGGGATAACTTTGAGGCATGATCCATCGACGGTGTACAGTTTAGGGGTAGGCCCAAAAATGGGGCGCGGATTGCCTGCGAAAGGCTTTCGCAGGCAACTCCTGCGCAAGGAATTTGGGTGGGGCCCACCGTGAGGTTTGTGAGAAATCTACGCCGTCCAACCGTTTCGTGAGATCATTTTAGGCATTGCGACCAAAATTGAATGGGATCCAAGACTTAAGTGGGCCAAAAACACAATGATTGAACTTCGACAGTTGAAATATTCGTGGGGCCAAAGAAGTTTCGAATCAGGATAATATTTGTGTTTTCAGTTCATCTCAGTACGAATGACATTATGAACGGTATGGTTGGCATATAAACATCACTGTGGACCGCATAGAGTTTTCAACGGTAAGAATTTCCCTACACACCTTTTGCTTTAGTGCGGCCCACTTGAGCTATGGATCCCATTCATTTTCGGTCACAACGCCTAAAATGATCTCACAAAACAGTTGAACGGCGTAGATTTCTCACAAACCTCACGGTGGGCCCCACCCAAATTCCTTTCCCGGCCTGTCCCAGCTACGAATAGAGAGGGGCTCTAAGAATTCGGATCCTCTGAATGAAAAGGAACAGACAAATCCTGCTCATCATTACTCTGATTGGTTCATCTCAGCCTGAATGTGTCAGAGAGCTCTGACACAATCAGGACGAGTTTGACCAATAAGAGCAGCAGCAGAGGTTCTCTGCTTGATTTCAACAGAGGATCGGGATTCAGGCTCTAAAGGGCCACTATGATGTATTGCAATATTATTTTAGTGCATAAGCACAAAAATAAGGAAGATCCAAAGCTCGAACGGACCACACCAAAGGAAGCAATGGTGATGATGAAACCCACCATTGAAACCTTCCTAGGATCCACCGTTATGAGTACTTGCCATCCAACCTATTCATAAGGTCACATAGAAATGGGTGAAGGAGAAATACAATTATCAGCTTCATCAAAAACTTCCGCCGCCCTCAAAAAAATCTCAATGGTAGGTGTTTAATCTCAACTGTTTGAACTACTTGAGTCTTGGAAGGGACTGTTTTTAGGCTTGTACCTAAAATAGTACGGAAAAGTGGATGAAGGGTGTGGATAAAACCTATACATAACGGTGGGCCCTTAAAGCCACTGTATCTTCTTAGCAAGATCCGGCGAGGGTATTACCCAATTCGCGTCCGGCCTATCCAAAACGCAGGTGGGACAAGCGATCAGGAAACAGTGGGAATTGAACTCTAACCGCTGAAACATTCGTGGGCCATGGGATGTTACTGAGAAATCTACTTCGTCCATCTTTTTTGTCATCTCATTTTAAGGCATGAACCCGAAAATTAGGCCGATCCAAAGATCCAGTGGACCAAACGAGACGAAATTTAGTGGGACTTAACCCTCACCATTGAAACATCTTGGGTCGGTGTGGGGCCACGTTAAGCTTTAGATCAGCCTATTTTTTGGGCCATTCCCTAACATGAGCTGGAAAAACAGATGTACAGGGTGGATCTCCTACAAACATCAAGGTACGCCCCACTTGTGGTTGGAATTAGGATCTCACGTCAATCAACCCAAGACATTAGGCTGCAAGCTTGTACAGTCACGTAATAATTCCACAGGCCCAGGCATTCCCATACAGAGTGGGGCCCACCTTGATGTTAGTGAGAAATCCACCCCGCCAATTTGTTTTGTCATCCCATTTTAGGACATGGGCCTAAAAAATGAGGCCGATCCAAAGCTCAAGTGGGCCAAACGAACAAAAAACATTGGGAAATAAACACCCACCATTGAAACATTTGTGGGACCAAAGGATGTTAGTGACAAATCCACCCTCTTTCATTTGTTTTTTTTCATCTCATTTTAAGGCATAGGCACAAATATGAGGCCGATCCAAAGCTCTAGTGGGCCAAACAACACGAAACAGTAGGGATTGAACTCCCATCATTGAAACATTGTGGGGCCAGGGCCTGGGCCAGGGGCCCAAGTTGAGCTTTGGATCTTCCTCATTCTGGATCCATGCCCTAGCATCAACTGGGAAAACAAATAAACAGGGTGGATTTCTCGCAAAAATCAAGGTGGCCCATGTATGGTTGGGGTTAGTATCGGACTTCAATCAACCCCACGTCTTGGGTTGCAAGCTTGTACAAAGACATAATAACTCCACGGGCGTGCGCCAGGAATGCCTGTATATCACGGGCCCACCTTGATATTTTAAGAAACCCACCCATCCATCCATTTTGCCCATTCATTTTAGGGTCTGAGCCCAAAAATGAGACAAATCCACTTTGGATTAAGCTGATATTTGAGTTTTTCCTTAGTTCTAGTATGTGCGACCTAATTAGATGGCAAATAAATATTATGGTGGGCATCTATGGACGGGATGTTAGAGCAAACCGATGTAGAGGGTGAATCATTATCTGGATGTGATTAAGAGGGTTGTGTTTGACTGGAGTCACCACTCGCCAATTAATCCGATTCTATAGTCAGCTAAACCCGTAGAAAAGTTAGGAGGGAGAATTCTAAAGTTCTTGATCTAAAAATAACTCCATCTGCCACCAGAAATTTTGAGTAAGGGACCACGGTAACAAAGTGCAGAAGTGTTAGCACTACGCTATATAAGAAATTAGGTTTTTGCCGACGAAATAATTCGTCAGTTTTGAATCATATTTCGTCGGAAAATGTTATTGCCAACGAAAATTTTCGCGATTAAAATCATCGCAAAAAGGGCGTGGGTAAAGGCTTTTCCCGACGAAAAATCGTTTCGTCGCAATAATAAAATAATTGCCGACGAAAAAAATCTTTGTGAAAACATTCGATTTTTGGTATGAGAAAAATGTTTACTGACGAAATTTTTCATAGGTAAAACTATTACCTACGAATTTTTTTGTAGGAAAACTTTTTGCCTACGAAAATTTTTTTTGTTCCCAACGAATTGTTTCGTCGGTAAAACTTTATACTCCCTTATTACCTACGAAATATTTCGTCGGTAATAGTCTCCCCCTTCCCGATTTCATTTATATCCAAAATTCAGGAAAAAATTCCTGATATACACATGTAAATAAACCTATTACAGTACATTTTTATCCTATTCACACCCACATACATACGAACAAACACAAACCACACCATCCATACACAAATAATCCATTCCACATTCATTCACGCACAAATACATATAAGTTTAACATTCGTACATAAAAAAAAAATCACGAAGATGAAGGCGGATGTAGCGGGGCATCGGTGCCAAAGCATGCAGTGAGAGCCTGAAACATCTCCTGCATCCGTCACTCATGCTCCACCCGCAACTCCTTGATCCTCCTCTCCTGCTCCTCCCGTCGCCTCTCCTCCTCCTCTCGTCACCTCTCCTCCTCCTCTCTCCGCCTCTGCTCCTCCTCCCTTTATCTCTCCAGCTGCTCTTTAATCTCATCGACGACGACCCGTAGCTGTTAAACCTCTATCTCTGTGATATCAGCTCGGCATAGAGCGCTCTCACCAGCTACGGATCGGCTAGAGCCAGCTCTAGTGGTTGCCACGAGCTTGGCATCATGGCCAAGCCCACGCACATATCCAGAACGGGTACCAAGCACCTCGCTCAGGATTTCTGACTCACTTCGCTAACTACCATCAGGAGTGGGCTGACTACGTATGGTGTCCATCGCCGCCTGTAATGAAAACATATGAAATTTCATAACAAATGACATGAATGACATTATTATCAATCAATGCAATTAAATTTTACAAAGTAAAGATTTTTACCCAATGCTCACTGGCTCTAGGATGAACCTAAGATCCCGTCGTCTGCCGACAGTGAGTCCCTCTGTAGAGGTCTACTGGTCCAAGCTCCTGGCCGGTGACAGAATCTCGCTGCGCAATCGAAAAGAAAGTAGAGTTATAATAAATGCATGAAAATAATCTATCAACTTAATAATCATCAATAATTTCTTACCATGTCATAATGATGTCGTACAAATGACTTTGAACCAGCTACGTAGTTCACTTGTAACTTTTCTCTGCTCGCAAAATTTATTTTACTCCACTTCTGAACACATTATTCAAAATACATTGTTATTAATTGCGAATTTAATTGTTACCTTAAGATATCGTAAATATGTAAATATTACCTGAAAAGCCTCCGATAAAAATCTCTCGCAGAGTATCCGCCAGTCGTCTATAGTCACGTGCGGCGGTGCGGACAATACGGCCTCATCGTGCGTCCTGCACCGCTTATACCGCTGGTGTAACTCTCCGCGGTACTCCTTGAACCGCTCTCTGATCATGTAGTCGATGGCATGGAAAATGTAAGGAACATTCAAATCAAAGATAAATTTATCCTATAGTTTCGTAAATAATAGATTAATGTAATAAACTTATTAAGAAAATCACTTAACCGTAATTGAACTTTCACAAAAGAAAATTTCAATTTACTAAAATTTACCTGAAGGCGCTGACGGATGAACTGTCACACATCATCTGTCACGTCTGTCCAACGGGGGGGTGGTGGCGAGGATCAGAGATCGGCATAGGACACAGACCTCAGACGTAAACAGCCTAGCACTAGTCCCCAACAGGTCTAAGGCAGTCCTGTGGGAACTCTACCATCACCCTACCATCACGCGTAAGTCGCTCTAAAACTAACCCACGTGTGGGTCCACATTCTCGTCGATTGGTAGAAGATGCTGTCGCGAAAAGAAATATGTAAGTAACAACATAAATAGAAATCACTAGATAAATATGTCTAGACTTACATGCAGTGCCCGTGTATGCTCAACCGAAGGATCAGACGCCTATGATGCACCATGCGACGTCGATGTTGTCGGCGTCACATCACGGCTGAAAGGGGTAGATCCAGTGCGTGAACGACCTGATCTCTCACCTGGTGCCATGGCTGAATATGTCCGAAATACAAACTTATAAATTTAAACAATGTAAATGCAAGTTTATAAACATCAATATAATAAACACATTAAACTTTACAGTCTAAGTAGTGTTCATAGTAGAATGAATTTGTGCTTATGCTTAGAGAGATAATAAAAATATGATTATACCATTACACTATAATGCAAGCAGAATATAATAAAACCATAAACAGAATATAAAAGTTAGAAATTCCATTACACATTGTCATTCTATATTAAATACATATATTTTATTATAATACGAAACAACTTCGGATCAACTATCCGAAATACTCCTTGCTTAAGTTATCATACGCTGCAGATGTATATGTTAAGCTGTATGAAGCACTCGACATCGTTACAGCCAACATGCCAGTCACAATAGAAGAAATTTGATCTCTCGGGACTCCGTTCAAATGTGCAAGTGATAATGTCGCATCTTCCATACGAAGTTTCCCGCTGTTATATTCCTCCATCAGGTCCGCAATTTCTTTGAGATTGTATAATCTTTCATCTAAGTCATTGTCGATATATTCTTCCCTACATTTATCGAACAGACCGGATATCTCTCTGGCCCTACCAGAAGAATATAGGGCTGAAAAGTCCATCCGCAACAGTTGATAAAGTATGCTGCGTGCTTTCGCTACGCTCCGGTTTGTGGAGGACATGATCAGAAAGTGACTCAACTACAAATATGGATTATAAACAAGTCAATTCAAGGAATAAATCATGACTTGTAAAACATATATACATGTAATAATCAAATTATTCGAATTGAAAAATGACATATAAATCTTGTGTACATTTAATAATCGTCGTCTGTATCATTATCGCTTATGATTCTTTCATTTTCACCATCACTATCGCTGATCAGTATTTCCTCTTCATCGTCTGCAACGTCGTCATCAATGAAAGCGATATCATCTCTAACAATGTCATTTATGATTGAGGCATCAACATGATCAGGTAGCACATCATCTCTATTCAATTGTACCACATCAATATCAACATTTGGATCATTCCCTCTATCCCAAGATGGCATGTCTTCTTAATATGCTTGTTCAACACCTGGATAGCTCCGACGCACATCCGGGTCTGCTCCATTAATTTTGAGCTAATACATAAACACAGGCCTGTCCAAATGGCCAGGCCACCCATATTGTTGTCCATAGGAAATGGACAGCTTCAGCATAGTCACAACAACGGTTCCCACCTTCCAGGGACCCCCGCTCAACATCCGTTTAGATTAACTACTCTTAATCACAAGTATCATGTTCATCATCTAATTTACCACTAAATGATAATATAATACAATCAGTAGCCCATCCAAGGATGGATAGATTGAAATGCTATCATTATTTCCATTTAAATGCCCAAAGCTTAAATTTCGACAGCATCTCCCCCTATCTCTCCAAATATATTTATCTTACATTTCATTTCCACGTCAAGTATCCACACATTGTGTGGATTATTGACAATGGAAATAAACATAAGAAACATATCCAGAGAGAATCGAGGAGATACCGCACGAAACTAATGACAAAGCATGTAAATGACAAATAACGAGAACATTCCAATCTATCCAACCTTGCACTGTCCAACAGGACAATTTGACAAATTTCTATACCTCCAAAACACACTTTATCTATGCTCGACAGTATAGAAATCTCCAAATGGGCTAACTGATCTATTCTACTACCATTTGTGGACAAAAAATAATTATTAATAATAAGTCAAATACATCCACACCATACATCCACATAAATCAATCACGGGTAGCTCCGACGAACATCCGGGTTTGCTCCATCAATTCCAGATACACAAGCACATGAAAATGTTAGAATCATCAACACCATAAATCAAGTCTAATTAGCTACCTAATTAGCTATTTGTAAGCTTAAGAGACTATATATATTGTGAACAATTAAGTATGGGGCCCACCATCATGTATTTTCCTTACATCCATGTCCGTTTCAACAGCTCATTGTAGGTCATGATACAAATCTAACTCTTAGGTGGACCACACCACAGGAACCAGTGGTGATTGGAAACTCACCATTAAAAACTCCTTAGGGTCCACAGGAATGTTGATACCTAGCTGAAGGGACCACACAAATATCTTCTTGATCCAAAACTTTGGGGGCCCCACAAGAAGTGGACATCAACGGTGGGCCCTACAGGCAGTGGACAGCGACGATGGGCCCCACAATTAGGTATTTTAGCCATTTTAATTTGTAAATCCCAAATTTGGGGGCCCCACAAGAAGTGGACATCAACGGTGGGCCCCATAGGCAGTGAGCAGAGATTGTGGTGGGCCTCACAATTAGGTATTTTAGCCGTTTTAATTTGTAAATTTCAAATTTGGAATTTATAATATAAAATCTCTAATTAAGGAATTAGGGATTTTAATTTCGAAATTCCTAATTAGGGATTTACTAAATCAGTGGGCCCCACGAAATAATGGACAGCTAAGGCGGACCCCACATGCAATGGACAACGACGGTGGGACCCACATGCATTGGATTTTGACAGTGGGCCCCACAATCAACAACGAGGAGAGAGAGAGAGAGAGAGAGAGAGAGAGGAAATGGAGGAAGAAGGAAGGGAGAGAGGGTTACCGGAGGCGGTGGCAGCTGTGGCGTACGGAGGCCAGTGACGGAGTTGGTCGGCTGAGGCGGGTGGGCCGCACTGGTGACGGACGGGGGTGGTCGGTGACAGGGGTGGTCGGCTGAGGCAGGTGGGCCGCGCAGGAGAGAGAGAGAGAGAGAGAGAGAGAGAGAGAGAAATGATGCTGCTGGGGAGTCGGGGTGACTAAAAATATAACATTATTACCGACAAAAATTTTCGTCGGTAATAGTCATTTCAAAATTATTACCGATAAAAAATTTCGTCGGTAATAGTCATTTTAAAGTTATTACCGATGAAAATTTTCGTCAGTGATATAGTTTTCTCCAAATGGCGGGAATCTGACTCAGTATTACAGACGGACAACAATCGTCGGTAATAAATTTTAAAATGACTATTACCGACGGAAATTTTCGTCAGTAATAGTGAAAGACTTTTACCGACGAAAATTTTCGTCGGTAAAAAGAATTTTTTTGCTTTAAGCTTTAGCGACGAAGTATTTCGTCAGTAAAAGTGTATGGCGAGAAAAAAATCTGGCGGTGGCGGGAACCTGTTACATCTTTTACCTACGACTTCTGTATTTCATCCAGGAAAAAGATTTTTACCAACGAAATATTTTTCATCGGTAATACTTTCGTTGTTAAAAATCCGATTTCTACTTCACAGGATCAAATAAACATACGGCATATAAACATACGGCATCTACTTCACAGGATCAAACGAAATATTGAGGATTAAGACTTTGTTCCTATGCACCAATGATGCAATGATGTGTGTAATATTATGCTAAATGCGATACTTACGACAAGTTGTAGTTTCAGCTGGATAAATCTGCCTTGATTGCCTACTTGCAAAAGTGATCAACTGATCAATTTAAATTTCTGATAGGCAGGATCTGATTATGACAGCAAGCCGCAGAGCATACATTTCAATAGATCGGGTGCACAATACTATGAATTTAATGCTCTGGATGGAGAAAGCAAGAAGGTAGAGAGGGGAGTAAGTGTTGCATGTTGCTTATGCAAAAATGAACAAAGCTGATTGTGAAAATTGAGCGGATGATAGTATCATAAGGGTTAGATCGAGTGGCTTCAATTAAGGTTTTGGTTGCTTAGGCGGCTAGGGTTTTGGGTGAGACTGGGTTGACCTAGGTTGGACTCACTCTTATGGTTCTCTCCTATCCTTGATGGAGGGATCAAATGGTTAGTATAGCTAAGAGGTGTAAAGATGAGGTGTCTTGAAATAAGAAGGGGAGGGGGCTACTTATAGCCCCAAGCTTTATTTTCTAGTAGTTCTAGAAAAGTTAAGGGTTGAAAATGGCTTAGATGGCTTCAATTTTAGATTGCCACATGGTAAGATCTAGATGAATAGATTAGATGGCATGGGTCATAATTTTGGATGCAAGGAAGGGGGCATCGGAGTCAATTCAGATTGCGACTCGTTTGGGCGTTGCAAAAGGAGATATAGCACACATATGGAACCCCTGCCCTGACAAAGAAGTTGTCACATTGCTGGCAGCACTCTGGGTGCTGCTAGTACCAAACGGGGCTCCTTGCTTTGGCAACTGAGCTCCCTTACATGTGTGTTGGCTCTGCTTCCAGGGGTGTTAGGTTGTTAGGTTTTGGGCTTCTTTTGACAAGGTGAGTTAGCTGGGTGGGTTACCTAGGTGAGCTGACCAGCGAGTTGACTCAGTGGGTTAACTCGGCGAGCCGACTCACTAAGTTGATTGAGTTTTACTAGGTTTTTTTTAAGCTTATGTTTTTTCTTTCTTTCTTTCTTTTTAAATTTGCCTTTAGGGTTAAGGTTTGGTGGTTGATTGGGTTTAAGGTTTACATTTCGGATTAGGGTCAGGGTTTGGTGGAGTTCACTTGGTCCAACTTTCAATCAGCTTATAGGCCTAGGGTGGGGTGTCTACAGCCCCATGCATCTTTTAATAGTATGCGTTTGATTGCCACTGTTTTCCTACTTCGAATCCCCCAGAGATTTAGATCTTCCTCATTTTTAAGCTCATGCCCTAAAATAATGATCGACAGAGGATGGATGGCATGCATCAAACACAAACATCATTATGGGGCGCATGACATAGTCCACTGCACACAACGATCCACTGCACACAACGAATCCACATTTTAATATTAGGAATATAATGTTGAATTCATTTCAAAACATGAAAACATTTTACAGGTGTAACGCCCCAGATTTTCGAGATTTATTTAAAAAATTTTGAAAATTCATTTTTAATTTTTTTTTACTGATCGTACATTTACTGTTGATTTGCGAATAGCGGGACATCCGTAGGAGATCCGATAGGGGACCCTTTACAAAAGTTGCTTAGAATGATTTCATAAACATCGTAGAAAGATCAGATTTTAAAAATCACGTACTTTTCAGATAATTACGAAAATGCCATTAGTTAAACTTAAGTTAAAATGCCATTTTTAAGTATTATAGTTTCTGATGATCACTTTCACATAAAACCCTGGATTTAAGCTTTTGGCTACATATTAACCATACACGTCAAATTTCAGCCCTTAAATCATAATAGAAGTGGTCCAATTATCAAATCAGCCCCTTAACCGTTGATTTTCATGTCCATCGAGTGAGGAAAGTAGATGGTTAGTCATAGTCGAATATTTCTCTTCATATGAGTGAATTGGATTGTCTTTATCATGGACCAATAGTGCAATTTGAGTGCCCCACCTTGATAATCCTCTTTCTTATGCGCGAAGTTATTCCGTTCTAGAAATTAACGAGTTACCAACTCTTTTTAAATCTAAACCTTTCAATTTACCCACTTCTCATCATCAATCGCTTCTCAAATTTGGACCACCCATTATAATCATATGACTACGAGTTTACACAAAATTTGGACATCGATCTATAATCCTACACCGTTGAACCACAAAGCCAGCCCCTTCCTTTTCCGCCAAAAGTTGGAATTTAAGATCTAGGCATTTCTCACCATCAATCAACCACTAAACTTTGTACAATTGTTTGCCTATCATGACTACATATTTTTCTAAAATTTGGGCCATGATCATCAAGCGTAGACCGTTAATTGAGATTAAGCCCATTTTAGCACCCGTAAGGCCATTTTCAAGGATCGACCAATCTAGAATGTGGATCATCAAGAAATTTACGTATTCTGACTCTATTCTTCGAGCTTGATAAGATGAACGGATTGGAATTGATCATAGATCACCCGAATATTGAGATTTGAGAAACCCACCTCAAGAATTTGTTACACAAGACCTCGCGTGCACATCCCTCTCTATATTTATACTACGCACCTCCAAATCCTTCTCCTAACCCTAGCCTCCATGCCCTAGAGAAAGAGAGAAGAGATAGAGAGATAGAGAGAGAAGAGGAGAGTTCTTTCTCATATTTTTTCGAGCAGCTAGCTAGGATTTTCTACAACCCTCTTCTTCTATGTCCATCCTAAGGTGAGGATTTTCCTTCAAGCATTTCATTAATAATATCACGATTATCATAAGTTTCTTTTGTGGCATGTGAAGTTGTTTTGTTTTGAATTACTTATCCATATAACATGAAGTTTGATGTGAGATTTGTAATAAATATCATTATATTGTGATGTGATTCCTTTTTTTAGATTTTTGACTAAGAAGCATGTGTATTTGTGTTATTTATTTTTGTGAAATCTATGCCCTTATTTTCTTAGTCCATGTATTACAAGTAACATTAGTTTTCATATTGTGATATGATATATGTATATAAGATCATCATATGGACATCCCATTATTGTATACTCTTTGTCCCTAAGTTGGTAAAATTATTCGATGTAGAGAGATGGAACCCGTGAGAGGTGTCCATGATGCAAGAATATATCTTGACTTAACTGAGAAAATGAAGTGATTGTTTGTTAATGGATCCTTACATGTACATGATGCTTGATTTGATCCATTTACAGTACATGGGTATTTTAATGAATTTGGTCATGATGTACAACATTGGCTTTTTGGGACATGATGAAATCATAAAACGGGACAATGAGTGGACACTAATGGTATACAAATTCTCATGAGCCGAGGTTGGTTCTATGAACACTAATCCCGTGCTGTCGGCCTATGCTGGGTTACTTGCGACTCCCCATAGTGACCATTGAGTTTTATTTAAATCGGTTGTATGCGAAAACACTTAAATAAAGGTGAAACTAAAGTCATGCATTTACTTGGCTCCATGTGGGTGTACGGAATTGAGAATAGGCTAGAGCGTCCTATTTCTCCTGTACGCTGTCACGTGTAGATTTGGGCTATGAGAGTCCCGTTTCTCACGTGATCGGGCAAAACTATGGGCTTGTGCGTCCCAGGAACCTCTGGTGACTAGTGGCTAGCATAAAGTCATAACAGGGAGTCTCTCACTTCATGTATTGTGATTTTAGCCAGGGTGCCTTAGCCAGAGCATGTATTTCATGCATCGCATTAACAAAGATTTTTAGTTGGTTGTTTTGATTTGATTAAATGATAATATCCTGCTTGCGTTTACTCTGTACCGTTATTATTATTCTTGATGGTCTTGGTGGAAATATTCCCCACTATGATAGCTTTTAACGCTATCCCAAACATAATTTAGATGATGCAGGTGAAGATCCAGGTATTGAACCCGATTTTTAAGGAAAAACGTTCGATGGTTCGTACGATCACATGACGGATGGCGATGTTAGAGAAACTTAGTTAGTGTTATCATTTATTAAATATTTCTTTTGAGTAGTTGATACATTTATGAAATTGTAATAAGTCTTCAAGAGAAGA
The DNA here is from genome assembly GCA_003013855.2 of Liriodendron chinense. Taxonomy (NCBI): domain Eukaryota; kingdom Viridiplantae; phylum Streptophyta; class Magnoliopsida; order Magnoliales; family Magnoliaceae; genus Liriodendron; species Liriodendron chinense. Next base: position 612,641 of record ML058327.1, on the reverse strand, counting down.
CATGATTTTGTATTTTAATAAATCAGTATGGATATTGGTTGGTTCCCTTATTTAAACATTGATGATAAAGTAATAAGTTTGATAGAATAAGATGAACATTTGTTTCCGCCATTGTGCTTGATTGCTATTTTTCATTATTTAACAAATCAATTAGTCCATGATTTACTTAGGAATTCGACTGTCGTGTTATACACGAGAATAAAAAATCTCGGGTCGTTACAACAAGATAGCGGCCCGGATCGTTGTTATCTTCCGTAAGTCAAGGCCTAACAAAGTAGTTTTTAAAGGTATTTTTAAAGGGTAGGTAGGTTTTCATAAAGAATTCAAGAGAAAGCTCTTTTTTTTTCTTATTATTATGCTGGCCGAAAGGATAAGCGATCATTCTCAAAACCTCAAATAAATAAAATAATCATTTTGTACTTTTTTTCCTTCTAAAGTTAAGATGGGAAAAGATAGACAAATAAGGATTATATTTTGTCAAGTTCAAGTCCACTTCACAACTTCACATGTGCTTTGAGAAGTTCAAAATTTTCCAACAAGTTCATCCACTAGCGCAAGGCTTGACAGTCTGAACGAGAGCAATATTCCCCATTAGATCAAATAGGATTAAAGTGGATCTCAACTATTAGATTATGCATGGGCAGAACAACGCCTATCCGTGTGCTAATTGTTAGAGACTAGTTTGGCTTGAGTGGGTGGGATAATAAAACCACCAACAGACACCACCAAAGGATATGCGACTATTTAGGGTGACTGAAAAATCAAACTCATCAATATGAGCACAAGACCATTCCAATCAACACAATCACGTCTCCCTTATCTCTCTATTCCTCTTCAAAACTCCCTTTAATCTTCTTGTTTTGAATTCTTAAAAATTAGGTGTTTAATTATTTTTTTTCAGAAATTAAGAAATCATGAGAATATGTTGTAAAAACTGTGCTCACAATGAGGTCTTTAGTGTTGGAAGGCCAAAGTCACACTTCTCCAGTTGGAGATCAGTAGGCTTATTGTGCCGTAAAGACAGATTAGCCACAACCCTCTAGCAAACTAGTCAACACCCACATTATAGACAAAAGACTCGGACAGGTTTCCCAGACCCACCTCGTCAAGAAAAATAAGACCTCTGTAATCTTGAGGTAAGTCATATGCTTTTTCCATATCCATCTTTCACACAATGTTGCCTCCTCAGCGTTTTCCTGTCAATATTTCTGAACAACTCTTGTGCTTGAGCGATATTTTTCGCAATCGAGCAGCCTTGTATAAAAGTGCCTTGCTCGCAAGAAGTAATCCTTGGTAACAACTTATTCAACCTGTTAGCAATAATACTAGCGAAGATTTTATAAACACAATTGCAGAGACCGATAGGCTGAAAATCCAGATCCGCAAACCTGGAGGGAGAGGAAGACTAGGGATGAGATATATAAGCGAAGACCTGAAGGCCCACGGTAACCGTCCTCTCCCTTAAACAAAAACTCCAACACCTCCCACTGATAAAGGCCCAAAAATCCCAACATCCAGAAAACAAGGCACCAGAAAAACCATCTGGACCTGGAGCACTTGTTGGGGTTAGGAGCCCCGCAGCGGAAGCAATCAAAGCAGGTGAGGAACACACCACAATGGCAATAAAAAAAACAAATCATCACACACAAGAAGGCAATCCGATTTTTACGTGGAAAAACCCCTCAAGGGTAAAAAACCTACAGCACAAAGCGACACCAATCCACTATGAATTAGAAGTTACAAGAGATTACAGAAGAAATAACTTGGATCACAGCCCACAAGAGAAATCACAAGCTACCCGAAGCTAATTCTCACATGAAAATGACAAACACAGCCCTTTCCCTCATCCTAGAGAACTCCAAGCTTCCTCCCTAACTCTTTCTCTCACCTTAGAACCCTCTCAATCCCTCGGCCAATTGGCGGCAACCCTAATCTCGGATTACATCTCCTTAAATAGGAGAAAACTAGAATTAGAAACTCCTTGCGCAAAACCGCGCAAGAAACCAAGTCCAAAAAGGAAATTGCCCGACCGGTCGGACCCCCCCACCGGCCGGTCGGCCGACCAATCGGATGGCCCAAAAAAGCTCCACATACCCTGTTGTCTTCATCTCCAACGTGACCGACCGGTCGGTGGTCTTCATGCATGAAGAGTAGAGGCGTCCAATCCCAACAAACTCCACCACGACTCTAATCTTCATGCAACACCTCGCCACGCACCATCTTCATCTCTACTTCCTCATCATCATAGCTCCACCACTTCTTATGCCTCATCGACTTCATCATTGCACCTTCATCACCCGCTCACTCATGTGGCCCTTGCGCATGCCACACACGAGCAACCGTGGATCCCGCTGCTGATCCCGCAGATCCACCATGAATAGTGCTTCCGATCAAACCCGATCGCGGTCAACAAACCTGATTTAGATATTGGCATACTGATTCACCTTCTTCAACTCTACTTCTTTCATAGATGTCAATCGCTTTCCATATTTTTCTTTCATGGAATCCTTCTCCACAACGAATCTCACGCCAGAAGACGCCATTGATATCTCGCCTCAGATTCTCTCTGCCTCCTTTCCAACTTTTAGCTCTAATACCACTTGTTGGGGTTAGGAGCCCCGCAGTGGAAGCAATCAAAGCAGGCAAGGAACACACCACATTGGCAATAAAAAAAATCATCACACACAAGAAGGCAATCCGATTTTTACATGGAAAAACCCCTCAAGGGTAAAAAACCACGGCACAAAGCGACACCAATCCACTATGAATCAGAAGGTACAAGAGATTACAGAAGAAATACCCTGGATCACAGCCCACAAGAGAAATCCCAAGCTATCCGAAGCTAATTCTTACATGAAAAGGACAAACACAGCCCTTTCCCTCATCCCAGAGAACTCCAAGCTTCCTCGCTAGCTCTTTCTCTCACCTTAAAACCCTCTCAATCCCTCGGCCCATTAGCGGCAACTCTAATCTAGGATTACATCTCCTTAAATAGGAGAAAACCAAAATTAGAAACTCCTTGCGCAAAACCGCGCAAGAAACCAAGTCCAAAAAGGAAACTGCCCGATCGGTCGGACCCCCCCACCGGCCGGTCGGCCCAAAAAAGCTCCACATACCTTGCTGTCTTCATCTCCAACGTGACTGACCGGTCGGTGGTCTTCATGCATGAAGAGTAGAGGCGTCCAATCCCAACAAACTCCACCACGACTCTAATCTTCATGCAACACCTCGCCACGCACCATCTTCATCTCTACTTCGTCGTCATCAAAGCTCCACCACTTCTCATGCCTCATCGACTTCATCCTTGCACCTTCATCACCCGCTCGCTCATGTGGCCCTTGCGCATGCCACACATGAGCAACCGTGGATCCCGCTGCTGATCCCGCAGCTCCACCATGAATAGTGCTTCCGATCAAACCCGATCGCAGTCGACAAACCTGATTGAGATATTGGTATACCGATTCACCTTCTTCAACTCTACTTCTTTCATAGATGTCAATCGCTTTCCATGTTTTTTCTTTCATGGAATCCTTCTCCACAACGAATCTCATGCCAAAAGACGCCATTGATGTCTCGCCTCAGATTCTCTCTGCCTCCTTTCCAACTTTTAGCTCTGATACCACTTGTTGGGGTTAGGAGCCCCGCAGCAGAAGCAATCAAAGCAGGCGAGGAACACACCACAATGGCAATCAAAAAAATAAATCATCACACACAAGAAGGCAATCCGATTTTTACGTGGAAAAACCCCTCAAGGGTAAAAAACCACGGCACAAAGCGACACCAATCTACTATGAATCAGAAGTTACAAGAGATTGCAGAAGAAATACCCTAGATCACAGCCTACAAGAGAAATCCCAAGCTACCCAAAGCTAATTCTCACATGAGAAGGACAAACACAGCCCTTTCCCTCATCCCAGAGAACTCCAAGCTTCCTCCCTAGCTCTTTCTCTCCCCTTAGAACCCTCTCAATCCCTCGGCCCATTGGCGGCAACCCTAATCTCGGATTACATCTCCTTAAATAGGAGAAAACCGGAATTAGAAACTCCTTGCGCAAAACCGCGCAAGAAACCAAGTCCAAAAAGAAACTGCCCGACCGGTTGGACCCCCCCCCACCGGCCGGTCGGTCGATCGGTCGGATGGCCCAAAAAAGCTCCAGATACCCTGTTGTCTTCATCTCCAACATGACCGACCGGTCAGCTGACCGGTCGGTGGTCTTCATGCATGAAGAGTAGAGGCATCCAATCCCAACAGCACTATCCTTCGAGATCACAAGAACAACTTGCGTACACTTCTTCCAGAGTCGGCTCCTCCAACAATGCGGCATTTTCCTCATCCGAAATCATAGAAGGAATGGAGACAAGAATATCACCAAGAGGAGCTATTTCTTCTGACTTGAATTGCAAGCTAAAGAATTTGAATGCTTCCTCTTTAATCTTTTCCACATTAGAAATCGACTCCTCTGATTCTAGATGGATCTCTTGGATTGAGGCTCTTCTCGCACGCTCATCAGTTGTAAGGTAGAAAAACTTCGTGTTGTGATCACACCCTCTAACCAATTTTTTCAAGCATTTTGTTTTAAGAAAATCTCATCCATGGGTTCTAGACGGGCGAGATCCTTCTTAGCTATTTCTATCACTGCTGAATTTTGGCAACTTGTATCAGCTTGAGCGGTACTTTCCAGATTGCACACTAATTCTTCTGCCCTCTTAAGTTTTTGCCTAACATCTCCAACCACCTCCTTGCTCCACATTTTGAGAGCCTACTTGAGCTTCTTCATCTTGACTAGTAGGTCAAGCATAGGTTGTGGTGAGCTTTCCGCCTCCCAGGCTGATTTTGTAACCTGGAAGAAGTTGTCTTGTTGGAACCACATCCTTAAGAATTGACACGGGCGCAGACTAGGAATTGGGGGTGTGGGGTGAAGAGAGGAGTAGAGGGGCGTGGTCCAATCCCACTCTTGGCATGTGGGTCACCTTGAACCAGGGGAACACTCCTGCCCATGCCGCATTGTAAACTGCCCTGTCCAATCTGGACCAAACACGCTAGTTCCCCGAATGATTGTTACTCCAAGTGAACCTATCACCCGTGTATCCTGCATCCATTAAACCTGCCAAATTTAGTGCATCCACGAACTCTGCTAAACGAGGTATTTCAAGCTTTCTGCTGCCCAATCTTTCAAAAACATCCATCATTGCATTAAAGTCCCCACAAACTACCCATGGGCTCCCTATAATGTTTCTAGATTGAACCTCCAATTCTTCATATATAGAACTTCCTTCTTTGAACTATCGAACATTTAGCGTAGACAAATGAGGTCTAGACCACCATAGGAAAGCCTTGTGCCTTAACTTCCAGCGTCACCAGTTGGTCTGTCACCGACAGATAGTTACATAGATACTTATTATAAATTTACCCGACTACATGTGGAAAGTGTTTATGGGTAATGTAGTGTCACACCCAAAAGGCTAACCTGTTAGGTGGAGTAAACCTAGGATATATGAAGACAAACCCCACCCCCCTCCCAACTGATGTGGGACAAACCAACAATCCTCCTCCCCATAGCAGAACCTAGGGCATGCAACGCACATGCACGGTAGGCCTCCCTCTCCTTCCGCTCACGTGGGCCTGGGGCATGGACCGGGCGGATAACCTAGGCTCTGATACCACTTGTTGTGTCATACCCAAAAGGCTAACCTATTAGGTGGAGGAACCCCAAGATATGTAAAGACAAACTCCCAGCCCCTCTAAACCGATGTGGGATATACCAACAATGCCCCCCATCCCTCCTCCCCCCCCCCCCCCCCCCCCCCCCCACGTGGGACTGGGGCATGGCCCGGGTGGATGAACAAGCTCTTATACCAATGTAGTGTCACACCCAAAAGGATAACCTATTAGGTGGAGTAACCCTAGGATATATGAAGACAACCCCCCCCCCCCCCCCCCCCCCCCCCCCCCAAACCAATGTAGGACAAACCAACAGGTGATTTCTGATTCAGAAAGATTTTTCATGGACTGGACCATTCACCATGCCTAACCCTTGTGCCAAGGGCAGTGTTTGCATTGTCGACGAAATGTCGACAATATCGCCGATATTATCGGTGTCGCCGGAGTTGCGACAACGAAATCCCAGTTATTCGTATCTCTTCCAAATATCGCCGATAATTAGGCGATTTTGTCGATATCTGCCGAAAATGTCTGACACCGTAAGGAATGTCGTTGTAGCCACCTACCGTCCACGGGACTTCTGTAGCCAACAACCCCCTATTGCTGATAAAAGGGCCGTTAATGGGGGGATTGCGAAAATACCCAAAAAAATCGACAGAAAAGGGGAGAAAATTAGGGATTTCCATACCTTGAAAGAGGATCGCTCATCGAACGTTGCAGTGGGCCAATCCAAGCTTCCGTGCGCTGTAAGTGCTCGACAATCACCACTTTTTACTTCCTTATTTGCGATTGATCCATGCACCGTACATAATCAGCGAAGGAACAGCGAATTTCCGACGAAATTGGGGGGATTTAGGAGGGATTTTAGGGATTTGAGGGATCTCCCCTCTTTCGGAAATCGTCTGCAGAGAAGAGAAGGCGGTCGAACCCTTTTGTGAAACACCGTTCCGTGCGGTGTTACTCCGCACGATCTTATCGTGTGGAGTAAACTCTGTTGGGCCCACCTAGAATGCATGTGCTTTATCTATTCCGTCCATACGTTTTTCCATCTCATTTTAGTGGTTGAGCCCAAAATTTAACCATCTCAAATCTCAAGTGGACCATGCCACAGGAAACAGTGGGAATAATGATTTCCACCGTTGAAACCTTCCCAGGCCCCACAGTGATGTTTATTTGTCATCCAACCCGTTCAAAAGATCACATGGACATGGATGAATGGAAAACTCAAATATCAGCTTGATCCAAAACTTCTGTATCCCCCGCGAATTTTTCAATGGTAGACATTCAGTTCACACTTTTCCAGTGGTGTGGTCCACTTTAGACTTTTATATGCTTCATTTTTTTGTACCATATCTAAAATTATCTGTTAAGATGGATGGACGGAGTGGATAAAATAGGTAAATCACGATGGGCCCCACAGAGTTTACTCCGCACGAGTAGCGTGCGGACGACGCAGGGGCAGCGGATTACCGTGACCCCTAGAACAGCTTAGTGGGTGTTACCCTAACCGTGTGGGGCCCATATTGACGTAGTTTTTATATATCTACGCCGTCTATCTATTTTTTCATATCATTTTAGGATGTAATCCAAAACTCTTAGAAGATCCAAATCTCAGGTGGACCATAACACTAGAAATAGTGACGAATAACCATTTAAAATGTTTTGTGGGCCACAAAAGATTTGGATCAATCTGATCTTTATATTTTCCGTTCATCAATACCTTATTGACATTATCAAGAGCTTAGATTGAAAATAAACATTACCAAAACCTTATAATGGGCTCTTTGGATTTTTTAATGGTGGGGCACTCAATCACACTGTTTCTAGTGGTATGGTCCACTTGAGATTTGGATCTGCATGATATTTGGTTTAATGCCATATAATTATGTGCATAAACAGTTGGACGGTGTGGATACATAATATATACATCAATGTGGGCCCCACGGTGAACCTACATAAGCGCCGCACCGTCTTACCGTGAGTCCCGGTCACACCTAATCCGCTCCCCACACCAAGCTAGGCGCGACTTGGGTGAGACCCCGGAACCAGCGTTGTGGGTGGGATCCTGAACCTAGGGCCCACAGCGATGTATTAATTGTATATCCATGCCGTTCATCTTCTTGTTTGGCTTATTTTATGACATGGTACAAAAAATAAAGCAAATGAAAATTTCGGGTGGACCACACCATAAGAAAAACTGGTTAATGACCATTAAACCCCTTTTGTGGGCCACAAAAGCTTTCTATCAACCTGATATTTGTTTTTTCCTTTCATCCCTGCCTACGTGACCTAATCAACATATTGGATGGTCAATAAACATTACGGAGGACTCCAAAAAGTTTTTAATGGTAGAAGTTCAATGAGCACTGCTTCCTGTGTTGTGGTCCACCTAAAATTTGCATGTGCTTGAATTTTAGTACTTCGTCCTAAAATAATATGAAGAAACAGATGGACGGCATGGATATACAACAAATACATCGAGGTGGGCCCTAGTTTCAGGATCCCACCCACATCGCTGGTTTCGGGGTCTCACCCAAGTCGCGCCTGGTTTCTGTGTCGGGATGTGGCGGATGCAGAGTGAGTGCGCAATCCTTGAGCACCGTGTTTGTACGAACGGTTCAAAGAAGATTAAGGCTCTGTGGACCCCACAATGATGTATTTAGTATATCCAAACCGTCCATCCATTTAGAGAGATCATTTTAGTGCATGATACCTAAAATGAGTAATATCCAAAACTCAAGTGGACCACACCAATAAAGATAGTGGGGACAATGATTCTCACCGTTAAAACATACCCAGGTCCACCATGATGTTTATTTGTCATCCAAACTGTTCATAAGGTCACACGGACCTGGATGAAGGGTAAAATTAAATATCAGACTGATCCAAAACTTCTGGGACCTCCAAGAAGGTTTCAATGGTATACGTTCAATCTTCCACTGCTTTCTGCAGTGTGGTCCACTGGATCCTTGGATCTTTCTTATTTTTTGGTTCAAGCCTTAAAATGATCCCAAACCATGGACGGACGGTTTGGATATAACAAGTACCTCATGGTGGGACCCACAGAACTTGATGACGTCACTGCAGCAACAACGTAGCTGGTGGGTGCACCAGCCAATCCGCTTCCAGGTGTTTCCCGGGAACAGCTTAGTGGTTGTTACGGTATGGCCCACATGGATGATATTTTGTATATCCACTGTGTCCATCCTTTTCTACGGCCCATTTTAGGAAGTGGTTTAAAAAATTATACAAATCTAAATTTCAGGTGGATCATACCACTAGAAACAGTGTGATTAAGTGCCATACCATTAAAAATTCCAAAGAGCCCTTCTTAAGGTTTTGGTAATGTTTATTTTCAATCCAAGCTCTTGACAATGTCAATAATGTCTTGATGAAGGGAAAATATAAATATCAGATGGATCCAAAACTTTTGTGGCCCACAAAACATTTTTAATGGTTATTAATCACTGTTTCTAGTGGTATGGTCCACCTGAGATTTGGATATTCTTAAGGTTTTGGATCATATCCTAAAATGACATGAGTATTTGATCCGGCACATTTTTTGTCGCATATGTTTTTTAACATAAAATCTTGAAGTGTACATTTTTTGTTCCCATATGGCCATTGATTCCAATGCTAGTGCAAGTATTTTTTTCATTTTTGTATGCTACTAGGGATCAAAATGTCGTCTGGATCCGGAAAAGGAGGAGCAAGGGATATTGGGTGGAAACATGGACGACCATTGGAGGGGAATAAATATGGAGCCATATGCAACTACTGCGGCCAAGTTATACGGAGTGGGGGGGTGTCTAGGCTGAAGGAGCATTTGGCAGGGGGGTTCAAAAACGTGAAAGACTGCCTAAGTGTAACAAAGCCAGTAAGAGAGGAGATGAGAAGAGTTTTGGCTGAGGCGAAGTCACACAAGCTGCAACAGAAGGATTGGGAGAAGGATTTTAGGAAACAGTTGCGGGGTCCTGGACAGGGCCTACGTACTGTTGAGGAGCAAGAGGACGATGACGACGACGACGAGGGGATTGCATATCCCGATGACTGTGTTACGACGCGGGAGAAGAGGGAGTTCAGAGAGGCGATCTACGAGTCTCGAGCATCAAGGTGGGAGGGGGAGCAGAGGAGAAGGCTTAACGAGACTAGGCCGTCATTTGGGGGTTCCCATTATGAGGCCGGTGGGAGCAGCAGAAGGTTTGGGGGAGGCAGTATGGGTAGCAGTGGTTCTGGCGGGCATGGACTACAGCGCACACAGAGCGCCCGCGTTACAGATGCACCCATTGCGGGTGTTAATCAGAAGAGGTTAAAAAATTTATGGAACAAGGGGATCAGAGAGAAAGTGGGTAGCGCCATATCTAGATGGTTCATTTCGAGCCATATACCAGCCAATGCAGCTGCCAGTCCTCACTTCACAAATATGATTGAGGAGGTGCAGCAACATGGGCCTGGTGTGAAGCCTCCGACGCCAAAAGAGATTCTTGGTGTCTACCTTGATTAGGAATACTAAGGAGATGCGTGCTTGGGTATGCGCACTCACTCCGAACTGGAGGCAGTATGGGGTGACGATCTTGTGCGATGGGTGGACAGGACCCACGAAAATGTCCATTATCAATTTTATGGTGTACAGTAAAGGGCAATCCATTTTCCTCAAATCTATTGATGCATCTGCCAAAATAAAAGATCATGATTACATATATAATCTCTTGAAACAAGTCATCATAACTGTTGGGCCTGAAAATGTCATCCAAGTTGTGACAGACAACGGTAGTGCATTCGTTAAGGCAGGAAAGAAATTAATGACAAGGTACCATCTCTATTGGACCCCTTGCGCGGCACACTGCATTGATTTGATGCTCGAGAAGATAGGCCAAAGGGACTCGATCAGGAAAACCATCAAGGATGCGAGGAGAGTGACGAACTTCATATATAATCACTCTTGGTTGTTGGCTGCAATGCACGAGTGTTGTAGAGGGGACATCGTTAGACCAGGTGCAACACGGTTCGCCACGAACTTTATTGCACTCGACAGCTTGTATAGGCACCGTGTGGGTCTTAGGAATTTGTTTAGATCTGAGAAGTACTTGGAGTGGAATCAGAGGAAGACCGATGGTGCAAAGAATGCATCGAAAATAGTGCTTTCTGATTTCTTCTGGGATAGAGTTCATGATGTTGTTTCCCTTCTAAAACCGATCTACAGTGTCCTACGCGCCGTAGATAGTGAGATGTGTCCTTCAACGGGGTCAATGTACGAGTTTATGAGAATTATGAAAGAAGGGATACGGACTGCTCTCCCCAATGCACATAAGTGGGTGATCGATATCATCAATGAACGATGGACTAGGACCCTTGATCATGAACTCCACAAGGCCGGTAAGTTTGTTACGTTCACCTGTATTTTTTACAACTTGCACTTGGACTTTAAGCATCACTTATGTTTACAAGTTAATGCAACTGAGTAAATAATATTTGAGTTTCAGCATATTATCTGAATCCTAGATTCCATTACAAACACCGACTTCATGAAGATAGTGATTTGACGACGGTCATCCACGAGGTGTTCGAACGGTTGTTCCCTGAATCGCCAGCACGATCAGAATTTGGTAACCAGGTAATGCAATTTGAGTAGATTTGGCTGATGGTAATCGATAGAATATATTTTCTTCCTCATAGTCTTATATATATGGGTAATTAAAATGGCGACATGTGAATCTATATGTTACAGTTGTTGCGGTTTAAAGATGCTAGGGGTACGTTCTCATCCGCACTAGCCAAAGCATCTAGAGAAACGATGATGCCGTGTGAGTATAATGTTTTATTGGGTAATATGGTATATTATTAGGTAACTACATTATAAGTCCGTATTTCAAACTAAAACAAGATGCTCATGGATATATAGGTGAGTGGTGGGCAATGTACGGAGTCGATACACCTGCACTACAAGTACTTGCAGTCCGTATTCTCGCACAGACTGTATCCTCCTCCCCGTGTGAGAGGAATTGGAGCACGTGGTCACTCATACACACGAGCAAGAGGAATAAGTTAGCATACGAAAAGTTACAGAAGCTCGTTTACTGCCATTATAATATGAAGTTAAGGGAGAGACAGTTACGGGTAGACCAAGACATGGTGGAAAATCCGGACCCGCTGGACCTGTTGTCGATAGGTACCATGGCACAAATAGGTGACGATGCTGAGGACCCACTTTATGAGTGGGTCAAGTCAGCTGATTTAGACGATGCAGATGGAGGCCCTGCACCGCAAGTAGCCGAGGGAGCAGCGTCTCTTGGTATCGATGTCGATGAGGTAGTAAGCCAACAGAGGGCAGATACAGACTCCTTTGATCCTTTGATGAGGAGTTCGACACGTCATGATGATGGCGAGGAGGCATCTTCACGGCCGCCTCGTTATCATCAAGTCGTAGTGAGTGATGATGATGAGACTCAACCCCCACTTGACACTGGTCGTGGGGACGACGATGACGATGACGACGACAGTGGTGAGGGAGGTGATAGAGGCACCGACACTGATGTAGGTGGTACTAGTGGGGGTGGAGGTGGCAGTGGTGGGGGGTACATGACAGGTCAGAGCCAGCGATCCGTTGGTCAGTTCACTGAGGAGCAGTACTTTGACCATGCAACTCAAGACGAGGATCATGGATCTCGTCCGCCCTCGCGTATGAGAGCATCAGAGCCCACACATATGTTTGAGCGTCGTTCAAAGAAAAAAGCCGGACGTGCCGCGGCGGATCTCTCGCACGTAGTTTGTCATCTATGGACATCAGTTCAGAGCGGGGGAGCTCCACTTCCGTCCCACCTTATACGCATGGGGGATATCACGAGTATGGGCATAGCAGCTCTGACATTCAGTCGCATTCGTCTACTCGTGGATACGAGCAGCCATCAGATAGCTCTTCGATTTATGGTCATTTAACAGGAGGATATTCGGGGTACCCGTATGACTGGTAGCAATACTATCAGGGAGTCGGGGTTGGACTTGATATATTCCCTCAGGACCCTACTCAACCAGTGCCGTCGATGTATGTTACGCAGTACCCACGTTTGGGCTATCTCGTACAGTTTGGGGAGGACGACTATCAAAGATACATAAGAGAGTACCTCCATTGGTATGAGCAGAGGATGACATGGGAACAGTATTGTCAATATATTGGTGAACAACACTACAACCAACGGGAACGGGATCCGGATGATGACTATGAGCCACCTCGTCACTCCATGTGGGGATGAAATATAGCAAAAAAGTATTATTTTCGAATTTATTTAATTTTATGTCTTAATTATTATATGGTGGATGCATTTGTATTATATAAACTCATTTTCGTTGCTATTGGAGTAATTTCTTATGAACGCGTGCCTTTTTGGGCCCCATTGAATGAAAACTTATTATTTAATACATTCTTTTTGCAGTTTTTTTATTCCTGAATATGCAAATATGTGTATCTAGGCATTTCCTGAAGTTTCACTGAAAAATTTCACAATTTTCATCATGTTTCCCCCTTTTTCCTCACATTTCCGGTTATCGGCGATATTATCGACGATAACGATATTATATCTTTATCTCTGGCCAGCGAAACTTGTAGCGATACCGACAATGTGAACACTGGCCAAGGGTATTTTAGAAAAAAGAAAAAGAAAAAAAAAGTGAATGGCCATTTTGTTGGAGTTTTGAAAAGGTAAAAGACGTTAAAAAAATTCCCTTTTAGATATGAAGTTACCCCTTTATCAACACTATTGAAAACCACGTAGCTTATTGATGTCGTATATTTAAAAGAGAAGATTTTCTCCTAGATCTATCCAAGATGAGATGAGGAAAGTCAACATGCAAACCTTAGAGTGGGCTAGGGTAGCGCAAGAGAGATGTACACGCCTACACTTGTGCATGTATGGATGTGAAGAAGTAGAGATGACAAGAAATCTCTCTTTTTGTCTCACTCTACCACTTTTTTGTCTAAATGGGATGCTAGGGGGTATAGGAATCTAAGGTTCTCTCTCTCTCTCTCTCTCTCTCTCTCTATGATAGGAAATTATTTATAAAGAGTTAGGATTTTAAAAAAAAGATATCAATATTATGTTATAGAATCCTATAGATTTTGGTATACCTCACTATATCTAGAGTCAGCAATCCTATCTAACCTGTACACAAAATGACTAGAATTCTCCACAAAACATGGTCATTCATCCTTGATCTAATTCTCATGCAAATTAAATGATGGACCACAAGATATCAATAATTGAAATTACCATCAAATGTGATGAAAATATTTTAACGATTAAACTAGAAGATTAATAGTTGAAAACTTCATAAACCAATATTGAAATCTTTTAAAGTATCAGTACCAATATAAAACCACTTGATGGATGGAACGATCTACTAGAACTCAACCATAATAATGACCCTATGAAATCAGTGGATTCCTAGTGGTATCATATGGACCTCAACTGGATCTTAATCCATCAACCCAATAACACCCATGTATGAGTCAATACAATTAATTATGTGAAGTGGGCTAAAGAACATTTCATCAGGAACTTGAACTCCACATAAGTTCTCAGGTCCAAGGATTAGTAAAAAATAGTTTTTAGAAAAGTCGATCCAACTAAGCATGATGGATCTCTCGATCTATACACTTATAATCCTTTGATGCAAGTATCCAACATATCTAATACCAAGATTCCATTCTCATAAATATTAATATTTTATGTAAGGTTAGCACACGTATGCCAACTTGATGTTAAAATCGATGATGGAGACCTTTCATCTTTGTTCGTCTTCGGCTCCTTTACACAGGAGAATATATAGTAATTGTATATTTGTCTTACAACCTGCTATATATGGTTATGGAACAAAAGAGTACTAAGATCTATGGATTATATATAGCTCTCCCTTAACTAGTAGTGATTATTGTGTCACATCTCAAGTTACTAATGATAACTAGAGGAATCCATCGCCATTAATTAACCCAGTTATTTTTATGATTTAAGATATACTGGCACCTTAATTATGACATTAATAACATGTCTGCATAGAATCCTTGGTCATCATGATTTATGGACAATAGCAAATCAACGGTTAAGATTAATTTATTGACTTTGGAAGGCACACAACACTAACACATTGAATATTTACTTAATCATGTATAAAACTTTCATCCAACATCATCCAAACAAATGAATGGTTAGAACTGTTCATGAAGGTTGATAACAAGTGTGTGACCATATTTTTCATAATGTGGGCCTCACCATTTAGATCTTCTGGCCTAAAAGTCAAGTTAGTTTTCATCGCATACTTGATATGACATTAATGGTTAAGTTGTTGATCTAGGACTTAGGCTTACATGGGATTTATGACCAACGATGGGTAGCTGAGGAAAAGCATGTACATTTATCCATATCTTCTCTCACATCACACGTGAATGTGGGGTCTACTTGTTGATGACTCACTCACACCTAAGGCCCTCTTGTGGGGGCTTCTCTCATCTTCTCTTTTTTAGGATAGATTGGGGAGAGACCTCTTAAGTTGGAAGATTGGCTCCAAACGTTAACAACATTTAAAGGATGCATAAGCCACTATTATAACCTTGATTTATCTTTTAGAATTTGATTGGATATAAATTGGGATCCTTATTGTTAATCCAAAATAAGGATTTTTCTAATTAAGAGTTTATGTTTTCTCATCTTTCAAAAGTCACCTACAGCTTCCAATTTTTCTACACTGGACCCAACCAATTCCCAACTCGACCTAATAGAAAGTAAGGAACTTACCAAGCTGAACCAAACCCAGGCTTGGTCAATTGGGTTCGTGTTGACCTGATACCTGGGCCTGGATGCAAGCTCCTTAATTAATGTTGCCAAACTTGGGGCCGGCTGTAATGCAAGTTCACGACCCATTTTCTCAATTTTCATTGCAAATGCAAGTCCATGTGAATTAGTGGCACGTCTGTTATGGACCAGAATATCAGGCTGATTCAAAACTCGGGTGGGCTATACATGGGAACAATTGAGATGGGAAGTCCTATCATTAAAACCGTCCAAATTGTACGTGCGGTCCACCCTAATGTCTACATCATTAAAATAGTCCAAATTGTATGAGCGTTCCACCATAATGTCTATATGCCATTCGATCCATTTATCCAATGTGACACAGCAGGATAAATGGATTCCCCAAAAATCAGGACATTCCAACACTCATGTGGGCCAATACCATTAGAACTTAAAGAGTTACTAGTCGTCATTTTACATCATTCTTTACCGTATGTCCCAAGTAAGTCTTAGATTGGACTGAGTTTTCAGGATCCATTCTTATAATGTGGCAGAGCACTTGATGATGGGTAGATCTGATGTATACTCCTCCATGTAGTGCTTGGTTAGTTGTAGGTGTGCCCTCTTATCCCTTCTAACATCACACATCACGTAGATGCTGGTGTTGTGATGTGGCAGGATTTGATTGAGCCACATGACAATGGAGCCCATGCAAAGCATGTTTGAAAGTTGTCCGACTGGATTAGGCCACACGTGAGTGTTGGATGGTTTGGACATTGGTACATGAGTGCCACACGTGAGTGTTGGATGATTTACCACCATTTTCAAAATCGACAACTACCATAGGAGCCTAGCCCATCTTTTCGTCTTCACATTTGTAAAAGGGAAGCCTGTGGTGTGGTGATCCGGATTATTGATCTGATGGACCCCATGAAGGATCCAGATACATGAACATCCCAGTCTACACAATCCTCAACCATCAATATGTGGACCACTAAATAGATGTTTGAAAAAAAAAATGCAGGAATAGTCTTTATTCAGTGGAATATATCCAGAAGATTAGATGGGAGGATCTTTGGCCTTGAAGATTCTCGGGGTATGGCGCATCGACAAGGAAACTTTACAAATCAACGGTCTGGATCAAGGTCCCATTAGCCCCACTTGCAAGAAAGTAAGGACCCAATCGTCCCAATGCAATATGAGAGAGTGAATAGAGATGGTCATCAATAAGGTAATACTGTATTCTAGCAAGTGAAAGATACCAAACATGAAATAACAGAAATCAAACGTGCCAAAGGTAAATAACAAATTAAGAAGGAGAAAAGCTCAAGAGCTGATCTCTCACTTCCCAGAAAAATAACATTAAAAACGGGAAAAATAAAAATAAAAAACAGCTAAGTTTCCATGTAGCAATCACACGTGGGAATCAGCTCTGCTCCCTCTAGTTTCCATGCACAATGCAGCAACAGCTAAGTTGGTCGGGGTTGGGCACACACAGAGCACCGTGAGGATCGTAGTCGTTGGCTGCACACTCCTTGCTGCAATCGTCCTGATCGATGCATGGCCCAATAAATCGACAATCGCTGTCATTGCCGTCGTCTTTTCCTGCATCTAGGCATCCGATACATATGATGAATTAGGCCAATATAATGTTTTGCTAAAGGTTTAATAGAAAGAGTTTCGTTTGCCTCTGCCTGCCACCAGGGATCTAGTGTGTATTGCTGTTCGCTGGGACCCATGATGCTGAGCAGCCCGATGGTGATGCCGAGATTATGGAAAGCCCAAATAATAATCCTAACATCAAAGCAAGTGGGCCCCAGTGGATAGTAACACACACTTAGATCCTGAGTACCGGCGGATCGATGAACATCCATTGGGAAATTTCTTTAATAATACTAAGTGTTTCTTATCAGTCTGGTGGAAATTAGATTGTGATGGAAGTGGGGACCACTATTTGAGTATTCACACGTTCTCAACACAACAAGAGAGCTTGTGAAATACCCAAATAACCCTGTAATCTAAGCCGTTGATAAGAGGGGCAAGTCAGATGGTACAGATGTCCCGCTTAGAGAAACAAAAGAGAAAGTTTATATTAAATAAAAAATAAAAAATCGAAAAAAGAAGAAGAAGAGAGAATTGAAGCTCATAACCACACTTACCAACAGATCGAAGATATTCATGTGAGAGAACCAAACAAAAAAGAAAAAGAAGACAAGTTACTGAAAGCTTGGAGGATGCCATATCTCAATACGAGTCAAAACAAAGAGGAAAGCTGTGTGTGATGGTATGCCTGTAATCCTACAAATACAAATATATATACATATTTACTTTCCTGTTTTTTTAACCCTTTCACACGTATGAAATAGCTGATCTCTTTATCCAATTAAGTTACTAAATATATTCTTAATTTTCTCATTATCTTTTTCATGCATTATACAGCAATCCTTTCATGTGCTATGTTTGGCAGCTTCCATTATTTTGTTATCTCCATCTGTTTATTTCTGATTCCACTCTACTCTCAATCTGATCCTCTTGGTACACTGCTACATGAAACGTGAATTAACTGTCCAACAACTATGTGGGGCCCACTGCAATGTCTGTGTGACATCCACTCCATCCATCAGTTTCCGCAGGTCATTTTACAATACGGGAATGAAACTGTGGCAGATCTAAAGCTCAAATTGGGCACACCACAGGAAAGAGTGGTTATTGAACACCCACCATTGAAACCTTTGTGCGCCTACAAAAGTTTTGGATCGGGCTGATATTTCTGTTTTCAGTTTTTGCCAGTGGAAATGATCTTATGAATGGTTTGGATGGCATATAAACATTATGGTGGGCCTAATTAGATTTCAACGTTGGACATTTTCATCCCACCGTTTCCTGTGGTGTGGCCCACTTGAGTTTTGTATCTGTTTCAATTTTTTACTCATATCCTAGCGTGATCTGGAGAAACTGATGAATAGAGTTGATTTCTAATAGACATCACGGTGGGCCCTGAGAGCTTCCGCCCGAAGTAGCATTGTCCTGTATGTCCATGGGCGGCTTCATTAATGCAAGCTTTCACAATTGGAATATGCAAATGGGCGAGGATTAGCTGACGTCGAGGTAGGGCTGTTAATGGACCGGGTTGGCCCTACAGGCTTTCGGGCTTGGCCCGTTTTAGGGCCGGGCTTGGACTAGAGTATCAGGCCCGTGAGTTAGGTTCAGGCTCAAACTATAAGCCTGTTTATTAAACGGGCTAGACTTGGACTGGGCTGTTAAAAACCCGTCAGCCCGGACCAACCCGAATATATTTTTTTAACTTTAAATTTAAATTAAATTATTTACCTCCTTTCAAAATTTAAATTTTATATAAAAAATTTTCAAAAATTCATCTCCCTCCTAAAGCTTCTTTTATTCTTTGTAGTGTTAATAAATTTTTTTTATATATGAAAAAATATAGGATTAAAAGTTAGTTTTTCTCTATGTAAAAGGCCGGGCTGGCTGGTTGGGTTCGGGCCAGACTATGTATTTGCAACTTAGGCCGGGCTCGGGCTATATTAATGAGGCCCGTCATGAGCCCGGTCTGGGTTTGGACAGAGTTTGGCCGGGCCCTAACCCGGCCCATTGACACCCTACGTCGAGGATAACAGCTAGCTGGCTAAGGCCCTGGCAGTGGGGGCCACCTTGATGTATATGTTATATATCCAGGCCATCCATCCATTATTCCAACTTATTTTAGGGTGCACAATGAGCCACCCCAAAAAAAAATTTCAAAATACTAGCTGGACCCACGCCACAGGAATCAGTGGTGATTGACCATTAACAACTTTCCATAAGCCACAAATGTTTTGGTTCGACCTGATATTATCTTCATCCATGTCTGTGTGACATTATCAACAACCGATGCAGTTTTGGCTGTGACTCCAACACCGATGGCTGGTGTCAAAGTTCCGTGGGGCCACCATGTTAATGCGTTTTATTCATGTTATTCCTTTATTTTGCAGATCATTTTAGGAAATTAACCCAAAATTGTGGCAGATCCAAAGTTCAAGTGGACCATGCAGCAGGAAACAGGGAAGAGAATTATGTCCATCGTGGAAACCTTCCCAAGGACCACAGTAATACTTATTTGTTATCCAACTTGTTCCAAAGTTCACACAGACCTAGATGAAAGGAAATACAAATATCCGCCTAAATACCAGCTTGATCCAAAACTTTCATCGCCCCAAGAAGTTTTCAACAGTGAACATTCAATCCCCATTATTTCTTGTGGTGTGGTCCACTTGAGCTTTGGATGGCAAATGAAAGGACGGCGTGGATAAAACACATACATCATAGTGGGTCCACAGAGAGCTTTGACATTAGCTAGCTTGCTGATGTTGGGGTCACCAGACAAACCCTATCGCTTATCAACAGGTTGATGGCAAATATATAAACATTACGATGGGGCGCCTTAAGAAGTTTTTAATGGTGGCCGTCCAATCACCACTATTTCCTGTGGTGTGGTCCACATGATATTTGGATCTGCTCTATTTTTGGGCTCATGCCCTAAAATGAGTTGGAATAACGGATGTACGGGCATGACATGCAACAAATACATCAGAGTGGGTCCCACTGTCAGGGGCCTCATTTAGGTAGCTGTTACCCTGACAGATGCACCCTATATAAAACAGATGCGGATTGGGTGCTACCCCTGCTTGTTCCCACCTCGGAATAGGCTGGGGCTTTGAGGGGTTCACCGTGATGTATAGGTTAAACCTCTGAACTTCATGATGTGCCCTTTTGAGTTTTGAATTGGAAAGATTTTCGAGTACCCATTCTTCGTAGTGGGGTGCATCTTCTCAATGGATGGATGGCATATAAAAACATAGTGGTATGGAATTTGGTGGGTCCAGCTCATTTTAGAGTATGAGCCTATCTGTTACACTAGTTGGTATGAAATTTGGTGGGTCCAGCTCATTTTAGAGTATGAGCCTATCTGTTACACTAGTTGGTATGAAATTTGGTTTGGATCTACTGGCTTGGCCTGTGACCTTCCTTTGACCTTCCTTCGGCCCAAACCAGTATGATAGCTTACACCAGCTATTTTAAAGTATGAGCCCAAACATAAGATAGATCCAAATCTCAAGTTGACCACACCAAGTGGGGTTAGTGACACTCACATTAAAACCTTCTTAGGTGACTTGATCCAAAACTTCCGTTGCCCCATGAAGTTTTTAATGGTAGGGTTCATTTCCCACTGTTTCCTATGGGCGATCTACCACGTACATGTATTGGTTCATGCCTAAAATGAGTTGGCGAAACAGATCAACATACTGGAGATGATACATTCATCAATGTGGCCTCTAAAGGACTTATGGCTGCGATTAGCCCTGAACATGTGAGGCCCACCTTGATCTATTTTTTGTATATCCACGTTGTTCATCTGTTTTTTTTATCATATTTTAGGATGTGATACCAAACCTTAAAGCAGATCCAAATCTCAAGTGGACCACACCAATAGAAATGGCAGTGAATGATCATTAAAATCCTTTCCGTGGGCTACAAAAGTCTTGACATTACCAACAGGTTGGATGGCAAATAAGAATTACGAAAACCTTACCCTGAGGCCTTTGGAAGTTTTTAATGGTGGAGCGATCAATCACCACTGTTTCCTGTGGTGCTGTCTAAAGGAGATTTGGTTCTGCTTAATTTTTGGGACCACGTCCTAAAATGGGCTGGAGAAACGGATGGACAGAGTAGATATACAACATATCATCAAGGCAGGCAACGTCACAATTGTATACAACAGTCCAATGGTCTGAACTGCTTAACCATAAGTCCTACCCGTCAGCATTGTAAACCCTGCCCCATCTTTGTTGAGATGCCGTTCAAGTATTCAATTATCATAACAGGCTCTAGTGGTGGACTGACCGAAGATAACCTCGTTTCAACGCTGAGGTCTTGGTATCAACTCCCAAGTGGAGCCCAAGTGGGGTGAACTAATGAGATTGGCTAATGAGATGATCAATCTGGAATGACCAATGGATGAACCAGGGTTAAAAAGCAACATCTGGCTGTCTATTTATTTGATCGTCAGTAGTTTTCTCTTCACCGTTGATTTACAGTCACAAGACAATCGAAATCATGAAATGAAATGAATGGCAGAAAATAATATTGCCAACAGTCAACAAAGGACTCATCTGATGAACGGTCCTTTGCTCTATAGGCCCCATTTAAGAGCAGGCATTGGATAAGGGAATTGGTGCGCCAGACAAGGGAAAATATTGTATACATTTGGCACACGCGTACTAGATCAAGATCGATCGTTTATTGGGTGAATGGTCCAGGGACGAAATAACGTCAGCTGATCCAAAAAATTTGTAGCCCCTAGAAACTTTTAATGGTTAATCACCTTTCATCCAGCTTTTGGTGACCTTATCAACGGGTTGATGGCACATTTAACGGTAGGCATTCATTCACCCCTATTTCATATGGTATGGTCCACTTGAGGTTTGGGTCTGTTGCATTTTTGGGTTCATAAACTAAAATGATCAGGATAAATGGATGGACGGCATGGATGTATGACACATACATAACAGTGGCCCCACGATCAGGAATCCTTAGAAGCCGTGTCCCTACAGTTGGGGCGTCCAGTTTTTTTTTTTTTTTTTTTTGGGGGGGGGGGGGGGGGGGGCGCGCGTTCATGTGAGAGGTCTCGGTCATTCATTAGATGGCGGACAGCATGAATATGACGTACCACAATTGTACGGTGAAATCGGATAATTGAATTTCTTGTAGCCACCCATCGTCTCCATTTGAGATTTATTTTGAGGTGTACATCTCCTGCGTGACCACTTTGAGATTGAGAAAACATGTTTCGTCACTTAGAGTTTAACTTTTGTGGGACCCACGTAGTTGCAGTATGTCATCGTACCCATCTAGGAGGTGCACCCCCACCGTCATGGTTGGATGCTCCTAAAAACCAGCTGATCAAACAATCAGGTGGGCCACACTAAGGAAAACAATGCATAAGTGTCAAAAATCCCACAAATTCATCCGTTGGGGCCTCTGGATGGTTGGATTTACCATATTTTGGGATGTCCAATCATAATTGTGAACTGACAGATTAGCTACTGAACTTGACAGTAGCGAGACATGCTCTGAAGTGACGTCACCACGTTCTAGTGGGCCCCACCATGATGTATGTGTTGTATCCACACCGATCCATCCATTTGGAGAGATCATTTTAGAGCACGAGACAAAGAACGAGGAAGATCCAAAGTTCAGGTGGACCCCACCACCAAAAACAGTAGGGGATTGAACGCCTACCATTAAAAACTTCTTTGGACTACAGAAGTTTTCCATCAAGCTGATATTTATGTATTCCCTTATTCCATGTCTGTGTTAACTCATGAACATGTTGGATCTCAAATAAACATCTTAGTGGGCCATAGGAAGGTTTCAATGGTGGTGTCACTGTCCCAACTGTTCTCTGTGGTGGGGTCCACCTGAATTTTGGATCTGCCTTGTTCTTTATATAATGCCCTAAAATGATCTCTCCAAATGTATGGACGGTGTGGATATAACTCATACATCATGGTGGGGCCCACAGAATGTAGTGACGTCACTTCACTCCAGTAGCGTGTCTCGCTACTGTCAAGTTCAGTAGGTATTCCGTGTCCATTGTTGGGTGCCTTAAATGCCATGCAGAGACAACGGTGGCTCACCCAGTTTTTGGATTGGCTTAATCTATTGGATGGATTGGATGGAAAGTAGAGCCCGCATAAAGGGGCGCGGATTGCCTGCGAAAGCCTGCATCTCCTGCGCAAGGAATCTAGGTGGGGCCCACCGTGAGGTTTGTGAGAAATTTACACCATCCAACAGTTTTGTGAGATCATTTTAGGCGTTGTGAGCAAAATTGAACGGGATCCAAGACTTAAGTGGGCCGAAAACATGACAATTGAATTTCCACAGTTGAAATATTCGTGGGGCCACAGAAGTTTCGAATCAGGATAAAATTTATTTTTTCAGTTTATCTCAGTAGGAATGACATTATGAACGGTATGGATGGCATATAAACATCACTGTGGACCTCATAGAGGTTTCAACGGTAAGAATTTCCCTACAAACCTTTGCTTTAGTGCGGCCCACTTGAGTTTTGGATCCCGTTCATTTTTTGTCGCAACGCCTAAAATGATCTCACAAAACGGTTGGACAGCGTAGATTTCTCACAAACCTCACGGTGAGCCCCAGCCAAATTCCTTGCGCAGGAGATGCCTGCAAAAGGCTTTCGCAGGCAATCCGCGCCCCGCATAAAGCCTCCACCACCGCATCATTCCTTCGGAAATGTATTAATAAATAGCTGAATCCCTCTTCCGAATGTAGCAAATATGCCACAGTTAATATATTCTCCCATGGCAGATCAGATTGTGAGTGATGATTTACACCCAAGGTGTGGCCCCTACAGTGGAGTTACCGTGGGGCCATAAGAAACAGTAGTGATTAACCGTCCTACCATTAAAAACTTCTTAGAACTCATTTTAATGTTTATGTAGTGTTTATTTATCATCCAATCTGTTGATAAAGTCACATAAGCATGGATGAAGGGAAAAAAAACAAATATTATCTTAATCCAAAACTTTTGTGGCCCCATTAATGGTCAATCACCACTATTTATTAGGGTATGGCCCACCTAATAGTTGGATCTGTTTCATTTTTTGTACAATATTCTAAAATGACATGGAAAAACGGATGGACAGCGTGGATACATAATACATAAGTCCAGTGACCCCATGGTAGGGGCCGCACCGTCTTGGGTGAGGCCAGGGTCTCACTTAATCCGCTCTCAGAGGCTAGGCCATCTTTGAGTCTTCAAATTTGTACGAGTGGAGCCCGCTGCATGTTGATCCGGATTGTTGTTCTTATGGACCCCACACTGAATGAAGCATGCGGATAAAATATCCCATTCTACACAATCCTCAATCTCTAATGGGTGGGCCAATAAATAGATGGTTGAAGAAAGGAGGAGGAATAGTCATCATTCAATGGAATAAGTCCATAAGATAGGATTAGCATCTTCCGGTCTTGAAGATTCTTGGGTGTGGCTCATCTACAAGAAAACCTAATAAATCAACTTTCTGGATCAAGGTACAGCTAGCCCCACCTTCAAGAAAGTAAGGACCCAAATCGTCTCAATGCAATATCAGGGAGTGAGAGATGGTCATCAATAAGATAATACTATATACTATCAAGTAAAAACATCAAACGAAGGAAACATGAAATAACAGAAAGCAAACGTGCGAAAGGTAAATAACAAAGAAGGAAAAAAGCTCAAGCTCTGATCTCCCACCTCATCCCAGAAAAATAACATAAAAAACAGGGAAAAAAAATTAAAACCTAAACCTAGAATATCTATATGCATGCATGCACCAATCAAGTCCAGTCCCACGTAGCAACCACACGATAGGAATCAGCTCCGTCACCCTTCTAGTTTCCATGAACAATGCAGCAACAGCTAAGTTGGTCAGGGTTAGGCACACACAGAGCGCCATGAGGATCGTAGTCGTTGGTTGCACACTCCTTGCTGCAATCGTCCTGATCGATGCATGGTCCAATAAATCGACAGTCGCTGTCATTGCCGTCGTCTTTACCCGCATCTGGCATCCAACACATATGATGAATTAAGCCAATGTTTTGCTGAAGGTTTAATAGAAAGAGTTTGTTTTGCTTCTGTTGCCATTTAGGATCTAGTCAGTGTTGCCGTCCGCTGGGACCCACATGTTGAATGGCCTGATGATTGTTGAAGGGTGATCATCGGACAATCGTTTCTATATGGTGCTAACCAGAATATGGAAAGCCCAAATAATCCAACCCATCACAGCAAAGTGGGCCCCAGTGGATAACAACACATGATCAGATCTTGAGTCCTGGCGGATGCAAATCAGCTTTGGAACACCCAATGGGAAATACTTTATACTGATGTTTCTTATGAGCAATGGCAACACATCTGATGGAAATTGTATGACGATGGAAGTGGGGCCACTATTTGAGTATTCACACATTCTAATAAAAAACAACAACAGAGAAGACCGTGCAAATAGTGGCAGTCTTAACACAACAAGAGAACCTGTGAAATACCCAAATAATCGCTTCCACCTTATAATCTAAGCCATTGATATAATGGGTAATCAAGATGATACGAGATGTCCCACTTAATAAAAAGAAAAAGAAAAGAAAAAAAAAAAAAAAAAAAAAGAAGGAACAATTGATGCTGATAAGCACATTTACCAACAAATCGAAGACATTCAAGTGAGAGAACCAAACAAAGGAGAAAACCGAAGAGAAGTTAGTGAAAGCTTGGAGGATGCCATGTCCCAATAAGAACCAAACGAGACACTTTCAATTCTAAGAGCAAAGGTATGTGTGGTGGAAATGCCTGTAATAATTAAGAATACAAATACAAATATATATACACACATTTAGTGTACTTTTTTTTTTATCCCACCACACGTATGAAATACATTATCTCTTTATCCACTAATTAGTTACTAAATATTTCCTTTCTCCCTACCTTTTGAAGGCATTCTCCGATCTGTGTATTGCCTATTACACTAATCTCAATCATGTCTCCTGGTACACCGTCTATATGGGAGGCGAATTCACTGTGGCCCAGCTACGTGGGGCCCACTGCGATGTGCTGACATCCTCTCCATCCATCACTGTTTCCACCTCATGTTAGGAAATTAATACAAAGATGAAGCAGATCCAAAATTTTAGTGGGGCACGCCACAGGAAACAGTGGGTATCACCATTGAAACCTTGGTGAGGCCACAGAAGTTAGGCATCAGGTTAATATTTTTTTTCTTTTTAGTTCATCCCAATAGGAATTAACCTTATGAACGGTTTGGATGGAATATAAACGTCACGGTGGGCCTCAGGTATGTTTCAATGGTGGGCATTTCAATTTCCTACCGTTTCCTCCCGTGTGGCCCACTTGAGTTTTGGGCATTTCAATTTCCTACCGTTTCGTGCCGTGTGGCCCACTTGAGTTTTGTATCTCCCTCATTTTTGGGCTTGTGCCCTAACATGATATAGAAAAACTGATGGACGTAGTTGATTCATCATGGACCTTGTAGCGTTTCCCACGGAGTTTCGGCGGGAAAGTCCCATCCCTCTGCACATGTAAAGGTTAGGATCGTAGTTTGAAGGGATAACTTTGAGTCGTGATCCATCCACGGTGGACAGTTTTGATACTCACTTGCCAGATTTTCAAAAGGAAACTGCCTTGGATTTAGTATGAGCCACGTAAGGAGCAGCATGTTGTCCTGTGACATCAAATCCGTACATCAGGTGCGTTCCTCATTGCTCGGCCTTGGGCCAAAATCAGATGGGCCACACCATGGTGAACCATAGAGATAGGACGCCAACCATAGGTTTTGTGTGGGGTCTGCCATTGCCTTTATCTTTCATCAATTCCAATTGTGTCAAACTTGAGCTTTTAGGGTAACAGTTTTACATTATTTTGTTTACACGGCCCAAAATTGGTGGCCACATTAAGCTTTACTGCCTCATTTTTTGGGCTTTGCCCTAACGTGAGCTGGCTTTCAGCCGCTGATGAAGTGACGTCACCTAGTTCTGTGGGCCCCACCATGACGTGTGTGTTGTATCCACACCGTCCATTCATTTGGAGAGATCATTTTAGGTCATGATACAAAGAATGAGACAGATCAAAATCTCAAGTGGACCCCACCACAGAAAACAGTGGGGACAATGGCACCCACCGTTGAAATCTTACTAAGGCCCACAATGATGTTTATTTGAGATCCAACCTGTTCATAAGTTGACAAAGACATGGAATAAGGGAAAAAACAAATATCAGCTTGATTGAAAACTTATGTGGACGTAAGAAGTTTTTAATGGTAGGCATTCAGTCCCCACTGTTTTATGGGGTGGGGTCTACTTGAGCTTTGGATCTACCTCATTCTTTGGATCATGGCATAAAACAATCTCTCCAAATGGATGGACGGTGTGGATTCAACACATACATCATGGTGGGGCCCACAGAACTAGGTGACGTCACTTCAGTAGGGAGTTTGCTACTGTCGTGTTCAGTAGCTAATCCCTGTCCGTATTTCGTACAAACATCAAGGTACGCCCAGGGATTCCTGTACATAGTGGGCACACCTTAATGTTAGTGAGAAATTCTCCCTGCCAATCTGTTTTGTCATCTCATTTTGGGGCATGGGCCTAAAAACGAGGCCGATCCAAAGCTCAAATGGCAAATTCTCCCTGCCAATCTGTTTTGTCATCTCATTTTGGGGCATGGGCCTAAAAACGAGGCCGATCCAAAGCTCAAATGGCCAAACGAACAAGAAACATTGTGAAATAAACACCCACCATTGAAATATTTGTGGGGCCAAAGGATGTTAGTGACAAATCCACCCCATCCGTTTGTTTTTTCATCTCATTTTAGGGCATAGCCCCAAATATGAGGCCGATCCAAAGCTCTAGTGGGCCAAACGACATGAAACAGTGGGGATTGAACTCCCATCATTGAAATATTTTGGGGGCCAGGGCCCAAGTTGAGCTTTGGATCTGCCTCATTTCTAAGTCCATGCCCTAGCATGAACTGGGAAAACAGATAAACAGAGTGGATTTCTCACAAAAATCAAGGTGGGCCCATGTATGGATGGGGTTAGGATCGGACTTCAATCAACCCCATCTCTTGGGTTGCAAGCTTGTACAAAGACACAATAACTCCATGGGTGCCAGGTAGACGTGTATACGGTGAGGCCTACCTTGATGTTTTTAAGAAACCCACCCATCCATCCACTTTGCCAGTTCATTTTAGGGCATGAGCCAAAAAATGAGATAGATCCAAATCACAGGATGATCACACCACAAAAAATAGTTTTGATTGAATGCCTGCCGTTGAGAACTTCTTAGGGACCACAGACATTTTGGATTAAGCTGGTATTTGAGTTTTCCCTTAATTCAAGTCGATCTGTGCGACCTATCAACAGGTTGAATGGCAAATAAATATTATGATGGGCCCTGTGGACATTGGATGTTAGGCTAGACCGACATAGAGGGTGAATGTTGTTTGGATGTGATTAAGAGGGTTGTGTTTGACTGGAGTCGCCACTTACTAATTAATCCAATTCTATAGTAAGCAAGACACCGTAGAAAAGTTAGGAGGGAAAATTCTATAGTTTTCTATCCTAAAATAACTCCTTCATCTATCATCAGAAATTTTGAGTAAGGGACCGCGATAATAAAGTGGGAAAGTGTTAGACACCTACTCTATCCGTACAAACATACAGTCTCGACTTCATATAATCAAACAAAATATTAAGGATTAAGACTTCGTACATACACACTAACGATGCAATGATATGTGTAATGTTATGTTAAATGCAATGCCTATAGAAACTCGTAATTTCGGCTGGAAAATCTACCTTGACTGGCTACTTGCCAAAGTGATCAACCCATCAATCCAATTTTTTTATGGGCAAGATCCGATTATGACGACAAGATGCAAAGCATATATTTGAATAAATCAAGTGCACAATGCTATGTATGCAATGCTCCGGATGGATAAAGTAGGGAGGTAGAGAAGGGAGTAAGTGTTGCACGGTTGCTTATGCAAAATGAATGAAGCTTATTAAAAGTTGAGTGGATGGTAGTATCGCAAGGGTCGAATTGAGTGGCTTCAATCAAGACTTTGGTTGCTTAGGCGACTAGAGGTTTGGGGCTAGACTAGGTTAACCTAGGCTGAACTCACTCCTATGGTTCTCTCCTCTCCTTGATGGAGGGATGAAATGGTTAGGATAGCTAAGAGGTGTAAAGATGAGGTGTCTTGAAATAAGAAGGGGCAGGGGGCTACTTATAGCCCCAAGCTTGATTTTCTAGTAATTCTAGGCAAGTTCAAGGTTAAAAAAGGCTTGGATGGCTTGGATTTTAGGTTAGCACATGGCAAGATCTTGATGAATGGATTGAATGGCATGGGTCGTAATTTTGGATGCAAGGGAGGGGGCATCGAAGTCAATTCGCATTGCGACTCGTTTGGGCATTGCAAAATGAGATATAGCACACATATGGAACCCCTGCCCTTATAGAGAAGCTGTCACATGGTTGGTGACACCCTGGGTGCCGCCAGTACCAAACAAGGCTCCTTGCTTAGGGAAGTGAGCTCCTCTACATATGTGCTAGCTCTGCTTCTAAGGGTACTAGGTTGTTATTTACTCTTAATTCTAAATAGATTTGGTTCAAGGTAGGTTTTAAGCTTGTTTTGACAAAGTGAGTTAGCTGGATGACCTAGGTGAGTTGACCGGGTGATTTGACATGGTGGGTTGACTCGGCAAGTTAACTCACTTAGTTGATTAGGTTTGACTAGGTTTTATCTAAGGTTTTTTTTTTTTTTTTTTTTTTTTCTAAATTTGGCTTTAGGGTTAAGGTTTAATTTGGTGGGTTGATTGGGTTTAAGGTTTAGATTTCAGATTAAGGTCAAAGTTTGGTGGAGTTTACTTAGTCCAACTTTCAATTAGCTTATCGGCCTCGGGTGGGGTGTCTACAACCCTATGCAGCTTTTAATAGTACGCATTTAATTGCCACTATTTTCCTACTTCGAATTCTCCAAAGATTTAGATCTTTCTCATTTTTAAGCTCATGCCCTAAAATAATGATCCACGAAGGATGAATGGCATGGATCGAACACAAACATCATTATGAGGCTTCTTGATCTCATCTTCTCTTTATTAGGATAGACTTGGGGAGAGACCTCTCAAGTTGGACGGATCAACCTAGACGTTAACAACAATTAAAGGATGCATAGGCACTATTATAACCTTGATTTATCCTTTTAGAATTTGATTGGATATAAATTGAGATCCTAATTGTCAATCCAAAAAAAGAATTTTTTTTTTTTAAGTTTACGCTTTCTCATCTTTCAAAAATCACCTACAGCTTCCATTCTTAATTTCTCTACACTGGACCCAACCAATTCCCAACTCGACCTAATCCAAAGTAAGGAACTTAACAAGCTGACCCAAACCCAGGTTTGGTCAATTGGGCTCAGTGTTGACCCGATACCTGGGCTTGGATGCAAGCTCCTTAATTAATGTTGCCAAACTTGGGGCCCGCTGTAATGCAAGTTCACGACCCATTTTCTCAATTTTCATTGCACATGCAAGTCATGTGAATTAGTACTGGCACGTCTGTTATTGGGCCCGGTGGATGGATATTCGATTTTGTAAATGGCTTTAGGCATCGCAAGACGTACATGCATTTCCAATAACTGAAAGTGGGGCCATACTTTGGTAATACACAGACCATTGTTCTGTTGCATCCGCCTCGGATAGAGGATGAGCCAAATCTTCCCAAGGCTACATCCTTAACCGTTCCATTTGTAGCATATGGATAGACAGTTAAAAAGCAAAAATAATGGTAAATGTTCCAACAGCGATGGCTAGAATCTTCATTCTTGAATAATGTTTTTGGGGCATGGTCCATCCACAGGTGGCACAATTGACCAATTGTCTGGATTAGTGGACCACTACGCTGAATTTTGAGGCATGGTCCATTCATTGGGGACACAACTGACTAATGGTCTGGATTAGTGGAGCAGTACTGACTCTACAGTGTAGTTATGTCGGGGAGACTATTTTCTGGCATGGGTGGAGGACTTCACGTAGATGAGATCCACCCCGTTCATCAGGTGTGCCACCCTGTGTGTGGACCGGGGCCAAAATATCAGGCTGATTCAAAACTCAGGTGGGCTACACCATGGGAGCAATTGAGATGGGAAGTACCCATCATTAAAACCGTCCAAAATGTATGTGCGGGCCACCATAATGTCTACATCATTAAAACCGTCCAAATTATGTATGCGGTCGACAACTACCATAGGAGCCTAGCCCCTCTTTTAGCCTTCACATTTGTAAAAGTGAAGCCTGTGGTGTGGTGATCCGGATTATTGATCTGATGGACCCATGAAGGATCCAGATACATGAATATCCCAGTCTACACAATCCTCAACCACCAATATGTGGACCACTAAATAGATGTTTGAAAAAAAAAAATATGGAGGAATAGTCTTTATTCAATGGAATATGTCCAGAAGATTAGATGGGAGGATCTTTGGCCTTGAAGATTCTTCGGGTATGGCGCATCCACAAGGAAACTTTACAAATCAACGGTCTGGATCAAGGTCCCATTAGCCCCACTTGCAAGAAAGTAAGGACCCAATCGTCCCAATGCAATATAAGAGAGTGAATAGAGATGGTCATCAATAAGGTAATACTGTATTCTAGCAAGTGAAAGATACCAAACATGAAATAACAGAAATCAAACGTGCCAAAGGTAAATAACAAATTAAGAAGGAGAAAAGCTCAAGAGCTGATCTCTCACTTCCCAGAAAAATAACATTAAAAACGGGAAAAATAAAAATAAAAACCTAAACCTAGAATATCTATATGCCATGCACCAATCAAGTCCAGTTCCACGTAGCAATCACATGTGGGAATCAGCTCTTCTCCCTCTAGTTTCCATGCACAATGCAGCAACAGCTAAGTTGGTCAGGGTTGGGCACACACAGAGCGCCGTGAGGATCGTAGTCGTTGGCTGCACACTCCTTGCTGCAATCGTCCTGATCGATGCATGGCCCAATAAATCGACAATCGCTGTCATTGCCGTCGTCTTTTCCTGCATCTGGCATCCAATACATATGATGAATTAGGCCAATGTTTTGCTGAAGGTTTAATAGAAAGAGTTTCTCTCGACTCTGCCTGCCACCAGGGATCTAGTGTGTATTGCTGTTCGCTGGGACCCACATGCTGAGCAGCCCGATGGCATGGTGCCGAGATCATGGAAAGCCCAAATAATAATCCTACCATCAAAGCAAGTGGGCCCCAGTGGATAGTAACACACACTTAGATCCTGAGTACCGGCGGATCGATGAACATCCATTGGAAAATTTCTTTAATAATACTAAGTGTTTCTTATCAGCACCTGATGGAAATTAGATGGTGATGGAAGTGGGGACCACTATTTGAGTATTCACACGTTCTCAATACAACAAGAGAGCGTGTGAAATACCCAAATAACCTTGTAATCTAAGCCGTTGATAAGAGGGGCAAGTCAGATGGTATAGATGTCCCGCTTAGAGAAACAAAAGAGGTGTATATTAAATAAGAAAGAGAGAGAGAGAGAGAGAGAGAGAGAGAGAGAATTGAGGGTCATATATAACCACACTTACCAACAGATCGAAGACATTCATTTGAGAGAACCAAACAAAAAAGAAAAAGAAGACAAGTTGGTGAAAGCTTGGAGGATGCCATATCTCAATACGAGTCAAAACAAAGAGGAAAGCTGTATGTGATGGCATTCCTTGTAATCCTACAAATACAAATATATATACATATTTACTTTCCTATTTTAACCCTTTCACACGTATGAAATAGCTTATCTCTTTATCCAATTAAGTTACTAAATATATTCTTAATTTTCTCATTATCTTTTTCACGCATTATACAGCAATCCTCTCATGTGCTATGTTTGGCAGCTTCCATTATTTTGTTATCTCCATCTGTTTAGTCTACTCTATTCTCAATCTTATCTCTTGGTACACTGCTACATGAAACGTGAATTAACTGTCCAACAGCTATGTGGGGCCCACTGTAATGTCTGTGTGACATTCACTCCATCCATCAGTTTCCCCAGCTCATTTTACAATACTGGAATGAAATTGTGGCAGATCCAAAACTCAAATTGGGCACACCACAGGAAAGAGTGGTTATTGAACACTCACCATTGAAACTTTTGTGGGCCGGGGCTACAAAAGTTTTGGATCATACTGATATTTGTGTTTTCAGTTTTTAACAGTGGAAATGATCTTATGAATGGTTTGGATGGCATATAAACATTATGGTGGGCCTCAGGAAGGTTTCAACCTTGGGCATTTTCATCCCCCACTTTTTCCTTTGGTGTGGTCCACTTGAGGTTTGTAAGTGTTTCAGTTTTTGACTCAAGTCTTAACGTGAACTGGATGAACTAATGAATGGAGTTGATTTCTAATGGACATCACGATGGGCCCTGAGAGGTTCCGCCCAAAGTTGCATTGGTCTTATCCTCGATGGGCGGTTTCAATACAAGCTTGCACAATTGGAATATGTAAATAGGCGTGGATTAGCTGAGGTTGGGTAACAGCTAGCTGGCTAATTAAGGCCCTGACCGTTGGGCCCACCTTGATGCATGCGTTGTATATACACACTGTCCACCTTGATGCATGCTTTGTATATCCACACTGTCCTATGCCCCAGCTATTGGGGCCCATTATAATGTGCTTGTGACATCCTCTCCGTTCATCAATTTTGCCAGATAATACTAGGATATGAGTCCAAAGATGAGGCAGATCAAAAATTTAAGTGGGACACCCAACTGGAAACAGTGGGTATTGAATGGCCACCATTGAAGCCCTCCTAAGGCGACAGAAGTTTTAGATAAAGTTAATATTTTTCTTTTCTCGTTTTTCTTTTTATTTCATTCCAATAGAAATAACCTTATGAACGGTTTGGATGGCATGTAAACATCACAATAGGCCTTCAAAAGGTTTCAATGTTGATCATCCCGCTGTTTCCTTTCATGTGGCACACTTGAGCTTTGTAATTGTCTCACTTTTGGGCTCATGTCCTATCGTGGTCTGGCGAAACTGATGGACAGAGTTGATTTCTCATGGACTTCATAGCGTGCACCTGGGAACATGAATCCGGATCCTTGTTGGCTCAAAGCAGAAAAACCTGGGGCCTTTTCATTGGTCCACATCATCACATAGGTTTGCAACCATGTCACATCCTCAATGCAACCTCATCACATTGACATAATGCAGTGTGACGTGGTCCAATTAAAAGGCTCTAAGCAGAGTTTTCATCGTAGGATCCGGATTCTGGGAACGCAGGAAAGTCGCGTCCCTCTGCACGTACCTGTCAGCTAGGATTGTAGTTTGGAGTGATAATTTTGAGGCGTAATCCATCCACGGTGGACAGTTTAGACAGTCGCCAAATTTCTTAAAGGAAACCGTGTCTTGGATAAGAGTGAGCCACGAAAGGACCCGAAGCCTCGCACACGCCCAAGCTCTGTGGCCCAACATGCATGTTGTCCGTGTGATATCAAATCCGTACGTACATCAGGTGCATTGCTTAGTGTTAGACCAGATAGAAAAGTCAGGTGGGCCACACCACAGGGAACAATAGAGATGGGTCGCCAACCATATGGTTTTGTGTGGGTCCACATGATATGCATCTATTTTCAGGCCTATCCACAAGTGTGGCTCACAAGAATGAAGAGTTGCACACACGGGAAAAGGAAATGGTACTATCAGGTCCGCCTATGGGGTCCAGCTCTATGGGCCCCACCGTAATGTGTGACTGACATCCACCCCATTAATCTGATGCACCCTTCCCTGATGGACCATGGTCCTAAAAATCAGGCCAATCCATGAGTTAGGTGGGCCACACCATAAATGATCATGAAGGTTTTAACGGGCGGGTAACCCCTCTCAACTATTGTATGTGGTGTGGGCCACCTAAGTCATGGATTGAGCTTATTTTTAAGCCTGTGGCCTACCATGGAATGGTGCATGTGACTGATGGGGTAGATGTTCAATCCACATCACAGTGGGGCCACACAACTCGATCTCATGGGAAGTTCTCAGGAGCTCGACCTCATAGGAACTTATCATGAGGTTGAGCTGTGTGGGCCCCACTGTGATGTGTATTGGACATCCACACCGTGCATTTGGTGGGTCCCCTTTAGGTTATGGGATAACCCAAAAATCAGCTATATCCAAAACTCTAGTGGGTCATACCATCTGAAACAGTGTGAAATCATGCCTAAAACATTTAGAATCACTTGTTGGGCCTACCTGAATTTTAGATGCGGCTGAAACTTATTGTGGCAGCTCATCCAAGTGGGATACACATAATGAATAGTATGGATTTTGAAACCACATTCCAGTGGGCCCTATAACCAATCATGACGGTTTTAATGGGCGAGTAACTGCTCTACACTGTGGTTTGTGGTGTGGCCCACCTAAGTCATGAATTGACTTGATTTTTAGGATCTTACCACCACATAGAATGGAGCATCCGACTGATGGGGTTGAATGGTCTACGTGATGAAACACCTCATGAAACTTTCAATGCCCAACTTTCAGCCTGATCCAAAACTCTAGTGGATTATAGCAAAGAGAGACGAATCAAGGGAGGAATTTTTTTTACTTTTGCCATGGCCTACTAGGGTTTTAGATCATGCTAAAACTTGGGCCCTGGGGGTTTCATGGGGTGCCCTGTCACATGGATCGTTTGGATTTTGTGCCCATGAAACATGTCGTGAGAGGTGAGCACCTAAGAAGGTGCACAAGTGAGCGCGTGAACACACACAGATGTAGAATGGGTTGCGGATTTGTTCATAGTGAGGATGGATCGAAGGAAGGAGCCCAAGTTTAAGAAGAATTGATAGTCAATAGCACAACTCGACCTGTCAAAAGCAGGGTCGATCGGTTGAACAACAAGGTCGATCGATCGAATGCCCGCCAAAAGATACAGTTTTGTCTTTGGACAAAATTTGGTATTTTCAACGGGCCTACATAGACAAGGGGCTGAACTCTTGGAACGATTATGGTCGTTTCGACTGATTGACGGTCGACCGGTCGAATCGATGGGTTTTGCATATTAGCACAATTTCTCGTTTTCTTTTTGTTTTCGTCTAGAATTCTCTTTGATCCCTCTCTAGAGTTTTGTTTAGAGTATTTAATGTTGCTTAAACACATTTTAGGATTTTTCACCTTCATATTATTCCATTAGAATTCTGACTTTGTAGTTTTATCTCATGAATTCGAGATTTCTCTTGTGAATTCAAGAAAACTTTGAGGATTCAAGGTATTTATCCTTTGAAGAAGACGGTGATCTATCTCATCATGTTTTTCCCTGTGTCACACATACACGCACACCCATAGCTTAACCGAAATCAGGCGGCTCATACTGCGTCAAATTCAAGCTTTTAGGCACAATTTTACATTATTTCATTTGCGAGGCCATTCCAACATTTTTAGGGGGTTGACATTTTTATGTGCGGCGAAGACAAGGGTTCTCACCTGATGGATTGTGTAGATCTACACATATAGAATGGTGTGCCTAGCAGATCCTCTTTTTTTTTTTTTTTCCTTCGTACGCACACCGACAAACCTCACCCACCCACTCACACCGCAGAGCTTGAGTGCTTTAAACCCGGCTGCATGAAATACTTGTTACATTCAATTATGGTCCGTTTCTTCCAATTTCTTTTCTTAACCACTTGTGTTTTCATGAGCCTGGATCCTCTGCAAAGTTTGTGAAATAAAATTATTCTACGACGTGATGTGTGAGGCCCACTGACTCTGATATGTGCATGACATCCAACTCATCATCATGTGTGCCACTCATGGCCTCCTTAGAGCCATAGAATCAGGCCAGTTCAAATTTCAGGTGGAGCTGCACTATGTAAAATCATGTCTAAAACCTCCAAACTTCATGATGTGCCCTTTTGAGTTTTGAATTGGGAAGATTTTGGAGTGCCCACTCTTCGGAGTGGGGTGCATCCTCTCAATGGATGGATGGCATATAAAAACATAGTGGGACCCATTAACAATCTAAGAGTCTTTAATGGTTGGTGTTCCCATCCCAACTGTTATCTTTGGTGTGATGGTGTGACCCACTTGTGTTTTGGATTGGGTTGTTGGACACTGAAGAAACCTGAAGAGGCACACTTATGGATCGACCTGACTTCGCAGGTGCTTCGATGAGCCCCATTCCAAGTGAGACTACTATTTCGTCATCCAAACCGTTTATATGGTGGGGCCCATTGTGGATGCAGATATATATACCCCAAGAATCTACCTAGTCGATGATCCTAGCCATCATTTCTGGCCCTTGTTAATTTTGACAGTTGGCTGCAATTATATATCCATTTGCAGATATCAGGGCATGGCCCATCCCATGATGGGCCTTCCAAATCAACAATTAAGATTTCTTATGTACACACATGGACCACGTAATGATTATATGGATTTTTGAAGCATGGGATCTACTACACCACCTGTTCTTGTGCACACAGAAACCAAGCAAGTCGATTCATGACGATTAGCAAGTTAGGGGTGGGCCACCCGATGATTGTACCAGCATGACTTTTATTGGTGACCGTCTCAAGGGTGATGTGCACCACTCAGATGTCATACGCACTTTCTGGGATATTGCAAGTGTGCTGCCTGTCAAGCAAGGGTGGCAATGGGCCGGGTTTGGACTGGGCCAGGCATTCTGGATCAAAATTTAAGACCCGAGGCGAAAGACTGACCCAAGCCCAGCATGAGCCATGAGCATGAAAAAAGTTGGTGGGTCCAGCTCATTTTAGAGTATGAGCCCATCCGTCACACCAGTAGGTATGAAATTTGGTTTGGACGTAGTGGCTTGGCCTATGACCTTCGGTCAATACTCACAGGCCAGTAGGTCCAAACCAGTATGATGGCTTACACCAGCTCATTTTAGAGTACGAGCCCAAGCATAAGATAGATCCAAATCTCAAGTTGACCACATTAAGTGGGGGGGGGGGGGGGGGGGGACACTCACCATTAAAACCTTCTTAGATGACTTAATCTAAAACCTTTGTTGCCCCAGGAAGTTTTTAATAGTACGGGTTCAATCCCCACTATTTCCTATGGTATGGCCCAATTGAGTTTTGGATCTACCACAAGTATTGGTTCATGCCTAAAATAAGTTGGCCAAACAGATCAACATACCGGAGATGATACATTCATAAATGTGGCCTCTAAAGATACAATTGCTAAGCACAAAAAATGAGTGCTAAGTACAGTATAACTGTCATATTTCATAGACACTAGCTTAGTGCATGAGGTTGTGTGTACAAGCCTAGTACTTTGAGAAGACAAGCCTCTACCTCAACAAACACATCAAGATCAAGTCTATCGACTCTACAACAAGATGCGGCAAAGCTACAAAGATAAATCATATATGCCAAGGTAATATTGACCATAGGACTGATCTTAGATTAGGTGATTTCGTATGACTTTTTAGCTAGTTACTCTAATATTTTTAAAAGTCATATTTCAAGGAAATTCGGCTAGCCTAACCCTGTGTTCGGTCAGCCCAAGAATCTTTGGTCAAGTTTCCAACAAGCTTAAATGACAATTTCTGGAGATGTTCGGCCATCCCAGCCCTGTGTTTGGCCAGCCGAAGAAACTTCGATCAAGTTTCCATATGTGAAACTGATTTCTGAACTTGGATCTCGGGTCAGCCTGACCCTGTCTCAGGCTAGCCGAAGCTCACTTGGGCTAGCCGAACTGACACTCAGGTCAGCCGAAATTTGAACAAATTCTTATCCCGCGAAATCTGATAGCCGTTGAGATAAAACAGTTGATTCTTAAGTCAGCTGAAGGAAACCTTAGGTCAGCCGAAGACCTAACTTTTTTACTATAAATAGAGCTTTCTTCACTTTATTTTTCATCAATCAAAACCACGAAAATTACTATCTTTCTGGTGAAAAAGCTCTCCATTATAATCTAGCTATTTACTTTAAATTCATATTTTATTTTATAGTTATCTCAGTTTCCTTCTCATTTAATTTGATTGTGTAAAGAAAATATCATTCTCATAGTAAAGATAAGAGAACTGAAATTACAGTTTTAGAAAAACTCTTTTTTAGAAATTTCTAGATCCATCTTGTTTAAGGTATATTGGTTTATCTTATACAACGATTGGATCGCTGCATTATTGAAGCTTCATCTCTACTAAGCTCCATCCCCTTCTACAAGAAGAATGGTAATACCTTTCTATTATTTTTAAATTTTGTTTGAGATAGCCCGTGAAAATCTCAAATCAGATTGTTAGTGATTAGCCTGTGAAAATCACTTAAGGTTATTGATTAGCCTGTGAAAATCATTTGAGGTTTAGTTGTGATAAGCCTGTGAAAATCACAATCTATGTATCGGGTTTTAAAGATGAACCTGTGAAAACCTTTATATAGTGGAAAGCCAAAATTACGAGAAAAGTAATTTTGGGAGTGAAATATGTGCAAGTTGTTTTTAGCACCGAACCACTATAACTCTTTATGTCATGGTGATTGCTTTATTGTTTATCTGTTTATGTACTTGATTATTTATGAATCCTTAAATCGTGACATAAGATTGTTCTACTTAGATTTCTAAGTGATATAAGGTTGTCCTACATAGTTTGCTAAGTGAAAGGTTTTACTACTTAATCTCTAAGTGGAAGGTTGTTCTACGATTTAATCTAAGGTTTTGATATTGATCTCTATTTGCTTTCAGATTGGTTAATTGCATATTCTTGCTAGTCTTGTGATTGATTATCTGATTTATTTTAAGATTACAAGAAGTAGAATTGAATTGAGTTATCCTATTCACCCCCCCCCCCCCCCCCCCCCCCCCCCAAAGGACATTTATAGCTCTATCATTTTTCAAGTGGTATCAGAGCGGGTTTCCTCTTTTATGGATTTTCAATCCAAAGAGTTAGATCCGGAGCTGTAATATGTCTAAATTTGAAAGCTTATTTGTTTCTAGGCCACCTCTTTTTTATGGTACTAACTATTCTTATTGGAAAGCTAGAATGAGGATATTTCTAAGATCCATGGATGAAAGTGTGTGGCAAGCCACATTAGTAGATTAGACACCTCCAATTATTGAAATAACAGATGATGATGAAATTAAATCTATGAGATGAGTGGCTTATAACCTATGGACCACTACTCAGAAAAATGAAAATAGTGCAAATGCTAAAGCATTGAATGCTATAACTTGTGCTCTTTCGCCAAATGAATTCAAAAGAATTATTTTATTTGAATCAGCTAAACAAGCTTGGGATATACTTAAAATAATCCATGAGGGCACTAATATTGTAAAGAAGTCTAAAATCTAACTCCTCACAACCAAATTTAAGGAAATTTCGGATGGATAAAATAAAACATTTATGGATTTCTATACAAAATTAAATGATATAATAAACTCTATGTGGGGTCTTCGAGAGAGCATTTCAGAAAACAAAGTTTGTGTTAAAATTTTGAGATCTTTACCAGATTTATTCAATTCCAAAGTCACTGCTATTCAAGAATTGAGGGATACTGATATAATGAAAGTTGAGGAAGTAGTTGGATCCATTCAAATATATGAATTGACATTCAAAAGTTCTAAGACTATGCTCTCAAATCTTCAAAATCTGTTTCAATCAATGAAAATTCATATAATGAAGAAGACAAGGATGATATGGCATTGTTGGCTAAGTAGTTTTACAAGATTTTCAAAAAAAAAAAAAAAATTAGATTCAAAAATCTTTGGAAAAGAAGAAAGGTAAAACAAGTTTTTTGAAAAACAAAACTAAGGATTCACAATGCTTCAACTGTTCAAGTTATGGGCACTTAGCTACAAATTGTCCTACAAAAGAAAAATCAAAGAAGAAAGGAATGATTGCAACTTAGAATGATTCATCAGAATCTGAATCTGATTCAGACTCCGATGAATCAGATCAGGAAGGATAAAAAATTCAGAATGCATTTATGACCATTGTCAAGATTTCTCCTTTTGAAGACAATAATAACTCTGGATATGAGACATCCAGAAGTGAATCTGAAAATAAAGAAGATATTCAAAAAGCTTACAAAGCCTTATACAAGGAAAGTTGTAAGATTGTATCCAAACTTAGAGTTTCAAAGAAAAGGTGTGATGAATTGCAAACTGAAATTGACAAATGCATTTTTGAAAATTTTCATTTTTCTAATTGTTTTGAAAAATGTAAACTAGACTTGAAAATAAAAAATAAAGATTTTGAAAAACTTAAACTGATTTTAACTCTTTAAAATCTGATTTGCTTATTCTTAATAAGTCGAGGATTTTTGAAAAATCTAAAGACATAGTGGAAGAAATTCTTCATTTTTTCGGACCTTATGGTGATAGATCAGGTCTTGGCTATAACAAGTTCAATACAAAGCCAAAGATATCACCTACCATCTTTGTAAAAGGTGAATCTTCGCATTCCAAGAATGCATTTCAGAAAGATTTTAAAAAGTCTATTTCCAAAAGTCTAAAACCCTTTTTAAAAGACTTTGAAAATGTTAGCTAACAACAAAGGTAATTCTTCTTCAATTATTCTGAGAATCATTGACTTACTCAAAGATCTCTTGATACAAAGTAGAAGAAAAGAAAGACAAGTGTCTCATTCTCCTCAAGGAAAGAATGATCCACCTAAGTCCAAAACCATTATGAAGTGGGTTCCTAAAACAAATGTTTGGTGATCAACACTGCCTTCAAAGCCAGTAGTCATTCTAAATAGTACTTGGATAGTGGTTGTTCAAGACATATGACAGGTGACAAAGGTATATTATCAAACATCAGTGAGATTGATGGAGGAGCTGTCACTTTTGGAGATAGTAGCCATTGTAAAATCATTGGCCAAGGTAATGTTCAACTACCTAATCTTCCTTTGTTTAAAAATGTTCTATATGTTGATGGATTAAAGCATAACTTGCTTAGTATTTTACAAATCTGCAATAAATCAGGAGATGTAATTTATTTTTTTTTTTATCGTGGATATGAAATTCTGAATAAATCAGGAGATGTAATTTTACATGGTCGCAGAACATCTAAAAATTGCTATATAATTTATCAAAGTTGCTCAATGAAATATTCATGTTACATGGCCCAACTTGATGAATCTAAACTTTGGCATCAACGACTTAGACATGTGAACTTCGGAGATTTATATAAATTGAGTAAAAGGAATCACTTACATAATTTACCCAAACTAAGAAGAAAATAAAGTGTTTGGCTCATGTCAAGTTGGCAAACAAATAAGAAATTTTCATAAGAAAATAAACTCCCTAGCTACATCTAGACCCCTTGAACTTCTCCACATAGATTTAGTTGGACCAACTCGAACAGAGAGTAAATGTGATAAAAAGTATTTCTTAGTTATAATTGATGACTTTACTCAATTCTCTTGGGTAGCTTTTCTAAGAGAAAAGTCTGAAACTTTTGATGAAGCCAAAAAGATCATCAAACAGAATCAGATTGAAAAAAAAATGTGTGTCAATAAAATCAGAAGTGATCATGGAACTAAATTTGAAAATAGTAATTTTCAGAAGTACTGTGAAGATCATGATATCTTACATGAGTTTTCAGCTCCAAAAACACCTTAGCAAAATAGAGTTGCTGAGAGAAAGAATAAAGTTCTACAAGAGATGGCAAATATTTTACTAAATGGTAAGAATTTACCAAAAAGTTTTTGAGCTGAAGCTGTGAATACTACTTGTTACATTACCAATTGTGTGTATGTTAGAGCAGGTAAGAATAAAACACCGTATGAATTGTGGTTGGATGAGAAACCATCGGTTAAACATTTTCAAATTTTCTAAAGCCTATATTACATTTTACGTGATCGAAAAAATGGTGGAAAATTTGATGGTAAAAGGGATGAAGACATTTTTCTAGAGTATGCTACAAATATTCGTGCATATCGAGTTCTAAACAAAAGAACTGGAGTATTTCAGGAATCCATAAATGTGGTCATTAACGACAAAGATCATAACTCCAGCTCTTTTATGGATGATGATGATATAGAAATACCACCATCTAATCCAAATGATGTTAAACTCTGATTAGTAAGAGACCATGCACAAACTCAAATTTTGGGTGATCCACTAACTGGTGTACGAACTCGAAGTCAGATAGAAGAGATTTGTAGTCAGATATACTTTACTTCACAAATAGAACCATCCAACGTAAATGAAGCACTAACTGGTGAAAATTAGATTTTAGCCATGCAAGATGAGCTGAATCAATTTGTTCGAAATGTGGTATCTTGTTCCTCGTCCATCTGATAAGAATGTAGTTGGAACTAAGTGGATTTTCAAAAATAAATTAGATGAACTTGGAAATATCATTAGGAATAAGGCTCGATTGGTTGCACAAGGGTACACTCAAATTGAAGGTATAGATTATGATAAAACCTTTACACCAGTTGTTTGCCTTGAATCCATTAGACTGTTCTTATCCATTGCTTGTTTTAAATGTTTTAAAATTTACCAAATGGATGTGAAAAGTGCATTTCTTAATAGTCATTTACATGAGAAAGTTTATGTAGAACAACCTAAAGGATTTGAAGATCCAAAACTTCCAAATCATGTATTTCGACTTAAGAAAGCTCTTTATGGTCTAAAACAGGCACCAAGAACATGGTATAATAAATTGACCCAATTTCTGATCAACCATGATTTTCAAATGGGTAGTATTGACAAAACCCAATTTGTCAAACATTCAAATAATGATATTTTAATTGTTCAGATATATGTAGATGATATTATATATGGATCAACTTATACTAATCTGCCTCTTAAGTTTGCAGAACTCATGAAGTCTGAATTTGAAATGAATATGGTTGGTGAACTAATCTACTTTCTTGGATTTCAAGTCAGACAACTGAAAAAAGGTATCTTTCTATCACAAACTAAGTATGCTGAAAGCTTAGTTAAGAAATTTGGTCTAGATAATGGTAGAAATTATGATTTTCCCATGAGCACTACACTTCGATTATCAAAAGATGGACTTGGTAAAAGTGTAGACTCTCACTTATATAGAAATATGATTGGTAACCTACTGTACTTAACTCCTAGCAGACCTGATATTGCATTCAGTGTTGGTGTGTGTGCCAGATATCAATCTGAACCCAAAGAATCACACTTAATTGCTATGAAACCCATACTTCGATATGTTTCTAATTCTACTAATCTTGGATTATGGTATCCATGTGTTGGGGTCCCAAAAGTCAGGATCTTCAAAACAACAATTATGAGTATACAAACCATCGCTTAGCTGGGTTTAGGGCCAGTGCATCAAGAGTCTCGGCAAAAATCACAAAAATACACCAGACTTTACTAAAAATAGAAAGTGAACCCAGGGGTGGGCCCCACCATTCATCATGATCAAAACCCTCCAAATTGGGGAGGGTAAGTTCAATAATGAAGAAATATAGCCAGTGCATCAGCATTCATTGCAAAGCGGGCCCCCACAAATCATTAGCTCCGCAAGATAATCATAAATAAGTACGTCGGCGCATCCAAGAATGCATGGTCAGTGCATCAGGAAATTCAGTCATTTTAGAAGTAAATTTCAGGACGCAC
This sequence comes from Liriodendron chinense, assembly GCA_003013855.2. Classification (NCBI taxonomy): domain Eukaryota; kingdom Viridiplantae; phylum Streptophyta; class Magnoliopsida; order Magnoliales; family Magnoliaceae; genus Liriodendron; species Liriodendron chinense. The sequence goes on along the minus strand of ML058327.1, from coordinate 568,002 downwards.
TGACCCTGAGCGCGTCAAGAAATTCACCCAGCATATCAAGAAATTCAGACAGTTTTACAAAGTGAATTTCAGGACGCACTGACCCTCAGCGCGTCCAATAAATCAGTCGTTTTCAGCAATTTCAGGACGCACTGACAGCTAGTGCGTCCCAAAATTCAGCATTTAAAACTAAGGCATTTTAAGACGTGCCGACTGATTTTCTCGACGCGCTACACGTGGCAACCTCCTATTGGCAGACTTTCGGTATTTTCGGGTATAAATACCCCTCCTTTACTGTTCATTTGCACGGATCCAGAGAGAGTTTTTGTCCCTTGGGTATTTCAAGAAACCGCCAGAATCCCTCGCCGGAACCCTCTTTCCGATCGCCGAAAACCATCTCCGATCACCGGAAACCTCGCCTCCGACCACAGCAGGTCGGGTGAAGAAATGGTTTAAAAATGCACAAGTATACCAGTGCATCATGAAAATACCTGAAGTCCGATTTAACTTATTTTGTGGACGCACTGGCTCCAGCGCATCATGAAAATACCTGGAGTCCGATTTAACTTATTTTGTGGACGCACTGGCTCCAGCGCATCATGAAAATACCTGGAGTCCGATTTGACTTATTTTGTGGACGCACTAGCTTAGCGCATCAGAAAAGTATCCCAGCGCATCAGAAAAATCAGTCATTTGTGAAATAAGTCATTTTCGGACGCACTGGCTCCAGCGCATCACAAAAATAGGCCAGCGAATCAGAAAAATACACATCTTAAACAAAATCATTTTTTGACACACTGGCCACAGCGCATCACAAAAATAGACCAGCGAATCAGAAAAATACACATCTTAAACAAAATCATTTTTGGACGCACTGGCCTAGCGCATCATAAAAATAGGCCAGCGGATCAGAAAAATCAAACATTTTAACAATCATTTTTTGACACACTGTCCCCAGCGCATCAGTAAAATCAAGCCAGCGGATCAGAAAAATCAGCACTCTAAACGTCCATTTCAGCACATTTAAATCTTCATTTTGTGATGCTTTCGGGCCACGTTTAAGCCTATTTTGGGTATTTCGAGCTTTCCGAACGCAATGGAGTAGTCAAATAACTCATCCGGGCAATCCAATGAGCAGAATGCAAGCCTTGGGAGTCCAATCTGATCCAATGTGATGAACGAAGTGATTTCTCGAAAAGAGGCTGCCAGTGCCTAGAATCATATTAATGTATCTATCATTACATGTACTATCATAATATGACCCAGATTCGGGTCCGAACTAAGCAAATGGGACTATGGTTAACACGATAAACCATATAGAGAGAGTTTCTAAACTGTTACACGGAATTTGTTAAGGACGAACACCTCAAGAACAGTCGATGCCCTACCCATTCAAACGGCATCCGTTGGTTGAGCTGCTCAGGTACATACAACTGTAGATCGGTCTTCCTTCTGTCACCCGTCATAAATGAAGGACGCAAGCCCAGAGTCGTACCCCTTGGTTAAAAACCCTGACAGTTTCAGCCCGGATCTCCGGTCAAAACATGGGACATAGACATCTGACTAGTACAAAGATGGATCAGTCCATAACAAAATACAACAAATACAGGTCTCTACGACCATACAAATACAGGTCTCTCCAACCATACAAATATAGGTCTCTACGACCATACAAAATATAAGTTTCTACGACCATGAACTCTGAGACCATAGTCCCCGCTAACTAGTCTTCTACCTTTTAATCAAGGGTCATTGATCATTCGATGTAGTTAAGGGCTCCTGCCAGATCACGGCCTGGAATGTACAAGATCTCTAGATCTCTGGAATAAAATGTCTTGCGATATCTCTTCTCTTGTGTACTTTTGTGAATGCTTGTGATTGTCTATGAATGTTTCTATTATTCAGAACCCTAGGGCAACAATACACTGAAAATGTCCTTGCATCATTTTCTAGTTCTAACAAACCGGCGACTCTGCTAGGGATCAAATCCAGAATCTCTGGTTATATCCGAATATAGGAACACTCTAAGATCAATTACTTACAAACACGAATCTGCGCATAAGAAAGTTACTGCGAGGCGTAATGTTTCGATGCCCCTCGGGCACCAAACTGGTGACTCTCAACAAGATTGTTCTCCCATTCATCTCTAAGGCAATAGATGCTTTAAAAGGTTTTCAAGCCCACAAATTTCCACAACTACACGTATTTGTCTCCTTCTTGCTCATTTTCGTCAGTTTATGCACCACGATCGATGGGTTCATTCTCCCGACCGCATTTGTGAACTGTTTTAATGATTTTTATGACGCAGCAGAATTAGCAAGAGACTAAAACCAACAGAAGAAATGGCATGCTAATGACCAGTTCATGCACCTTCCTTGTCACCGGAGGCTTTAGCTTCCCCCGCTTCACCCCAACCACAACAACTATTAACAACTCAGGATGGCAGTTGGTCAAAACGAGCCGACAGAAGAAAGAGCAGAAGAAAGCAGCCATCTTAGCATCGTATAAGAAGGCGAACGTTGCAAGACCTCACCCCATAATCAGGAGACAATGGCAGCCAAAGTAGGGGCAGAAGATCTCTATCAGCGGTCAGATCACAATAATCAGGTCCTCAGTGCCTGTGATGACAATCGAATAGTTTCCACCATTGTTAAGGGCTACCTGTGTCACACGTAAGTCGACTGAGACCACACATGCGAAGAGCTCCAAGCCCGTGACAGGGGCAGGTTCAGAAGGCACGACTAGCACTGATCGTAATGGTTCAAGTAGCAAAGGAAGAAGAGGGATCATATGAAGCAGAAGAATTGCCGATAGTCCAAGATCAGATTGATAGATTAGTTTAGGCCAATCGTGAGATGAATGAATGAATGAGGATCATTCAGGAAGCACTGACCACTTTGATAGCTCAGAATGCGACCGGAAGTCCCGTACCACCCACGCGTCAGTCAGCCGAAGAGTCTCAAGGGGCAGCGGAAGGACCAGCTAACGCCGAACAGCTTATCCAGGCCAGAAGAGTTCCAGCAAAGCGAATGCCAGTCCCGACTACGCAAATGTCAAGAGAGGAATTGTCGCAAACGATCACGAGTCTCACGCGGCAAGAGAAAGAGAAAGAAAGAGGGACCGGGTGTAAATATCAAGTTCCATACCCACTGGAGATAGAGGAAATACCGTTTTCGGTCAACTTCAGATGTCCAGATTTTGAAAAATTTGGCGGTAGAGGATCACCAGAGGAGCATATCACTCATTTCCTTATAGCATTGGGGAAATGGTCAGCCATCCCATAGTACTATAAGTGGCTCTTTGGGTCAACACTGATAGGGAAAGCTTTCCAATGGTACATGTCGCTACCAGCCAGATCAGTGAGGTCGTGGGAGCAGATGCGAGACAGTTTTATCTCTAAATTCTTCTCTACAGAAAGAGAAACATCAGTAACAGATCTGGCTTTGATCAGACAGAGACAGGGTGAACCTGTGGAGAGGTTCATGGACCGATGGGGGACGATAGCTACTCAATGCCAAGAGTTACCCAGTGAGAAAGAATAGATAAAGATGTGTATGTGAGCCCTGGACCTAATGATATCGTACGGGTTATCCAAGAATAGTTTTCACTCTTTCCGAGAACTGGCTACCAAAGCACACTTGGTGGAAGAAGCCGTGACCTGGGTAAACTTCAGGCCCGAAAGGCAAAGAAGGGAAGGAGTAAGGTTTGCAGAAACACACAATATAAACAAAGGCAAAGGCATAATGGATCGGAAGCGGCCGGTCGTGGATTCCAAGACGGACATGAAAGCAACGCCTACCCAAGACAGAGGCAAGAGGCCTTATGTTTCTCGAGGAATAACAATAGCCAAGAGAGAAAGAGCCAATGGCCCGTACACATTCGACATGGCCGATCTGATCCCCATCATGGAACAACTAGTGGAAGAAAATGTAATCCGCTTACCAGAACCAATTCGTCCACACAAAGTTGGGAGGGTGAATGATCCCTGGTATTGTAAATACCATCGATGTCTGAGCCACAAGACAGAAGACTGTTTTAGTCTAAAGGGAAGAATACAAGGATTGATCAACCAAGGGGTGATCAGTATGAAGTCACCAGAAACAACAAGAAAACATCTGGGGTAATTTCAGCGTTCCCCTCAGAAGAAAGCAACCGATTGCACATCCCGTTCCCTGAACCCGAAGAACCCTGGACTTTGGTTAGTAGCAGGATGAGGCTCGAGAATAGACGGAGACTCCTCAGCCGCAAGAAGAAATTGACGAGAAAGAAGAGTAGCCAGGAGAAGAGCCGACTTATCGAAGCTCAGGTACATTGTGCAATGGTATCGTTCACAGAACAGCTGTAAGCGGGAGAGACATCACGGGCAAGTGAAGAAGAAGTCAATGTCGTCATCCTCCGATCTGGAATGCAAATGCCAGAACGCATTCTGCCAGAACCAGTCGACCCGATGCAAGAAGATGGAAACCCAGATACACCATCAACAAGACCCCAGGGGTAGAAGTTGAAAGAGAAAGTCGTTGAAGCCACGTCCAGTCGGCCGGAGCCAAGGCGAGGGGCATCACCAGTAGCATATGATGTCGTGTCACACCTACGAAAGGTCCCGACTCGCTTGAGCATATACGATGCCTTGTGTCTCTTAAAGGTATATAGGGAGATGTTGATCAACGCACTGCTAGACAGTGAAGTTAGAGAAGTGATGATCACAGAGATTGAAGCAGAAATGAATGATCCCAATAAATTCTGGGAAGGAAATGCACCGATTTAGCAAGTAATGCAGATAGATCACCCCTCTGTAATCACATTCTCCGAAGAAGAACGCATGATTGAAGCAACAGACCATAATCGCCCATTGATGGTTACAGGGACAATTAGAGACACGGAAGTTACGCAATGTATGCTTGATGATGGATCCGCAATAAACATCATGTCGTTAAAAACACTACAGAGGTTGGGTTACAGACCGGTAGCCCTGCGTCCCAGCACCATGGTTATTCAAGGGTTTAATTAAGATAGCTAGCCAGCGCACTCTAGGGTCGATCACCATGATGTTGGAAATTGAAGAACTAAAGACGAAAGTAACATGCCAAGTAATCGCCGCAGTTACAACGTATAATCTTCTGCTATGAAGGCCATGGCTCTATCAGAGCCGCGTTATTCCCTCAACCTATCATCAGTGCTTCAAGTACAATAGAGAGGGAGGTCAGTACAGAGTAGCAGCTGACCCAAAGCCATATATGATTGCAGAATCATTCTTGGCCGATGCCCGGTACTATGACTTAGTCGACGAAAGAGAGGTCACGAAGAAGCCCGATGTAACGCAGAAAGGGCAAGGGGCAAAACCTCGAATCAATAAGTTTGAACAGAAAAGCAAGCCTCGGTTTATCATTCAGAAAGAAACCACAAGTCAATCAGCCGAAGAACCTCAAGAGAATACCAAGAAATTTTATATAATCCCGAAGCACTTGCGACAGCCAGGGCAATCCGTTCTGGAGATGATATAGAACCAGCACATGAGTGTGCTCAAATCTAGTTTCAACGTGCTAGTACCGAAAATAGGAAGAGTTAAGCCTTTCCCAAGAGCTCCTAGCCAGTTTTTAGTACCACCAAGTGCCAATGCGAAGAAAGAAATCAAATTTTATTCAGTGCCAAATGAACCTGTGCAGTCTAAGGACGAGGCCAAGAAATCATCCCGTTTACCTCGACCGATAGAGGAGGAAAGATACAGTGAAGCCAGCCACAAGATCATGAAGATTATGGGCTTCTATTACTCAGAATCAACCTCGAATGATAGAATGTTATCCCCATTCGAAGAAAACACCGAAACTTACCAAGGAAGAGAAGGATTAAGAGCAAAGATGAAGATTAGACATGCCAACATGGTGACAATCAGTCCCATAGAAGAGGTACAGCCACAAGAGGTAGTCGACATCATTCAACCAGTGCCGCACCTGCACAGATAGAGGACGGGGGACAGCCCACGATAGATGAACTTGAAGAAATAAATCTGGGAACTCCGGAAGAGCCTAGAAACACATACCTGAGCAGGAATGTCCCAAAAGAAGAGAGGGAGAAATACATTCAACTGTTGAAAGAGAACAAGGATGTGTTCGCTTGGACATACTCAGAAATGCCAAGGCTTAGTCCAACAATTGCGATGCACAAGCTGGGCATCATGAAAGGGAAAAAAGCGGTCAAGCAACCTCAACGACGATTTCATCCAGACATAGTGCCCAAGATTGAAGAAGAGGTTGAAAAGTTAATCCAAGTTGGGTTCATTCGAGAAGTCAGATACCCACGATGGATTTCAAATACTGTGCCGGTTAAGAAAAAGAGCGGTCAAATCCGAGTCTACATAGACTTTCGGAACCTCAATGAAGCATGCCCTAAAGTTGATTTCCCACTGCCTATCCCAGAACTACTGATCGACAGCACGACAGGATACGCAGTGATGTCTTTCATGGATGGTTACTCGGGGTATAATCAGATTCGTATGGCCCTAGAGGATGAAGAATCAACAGCCTTCCGTACGACATTAGGCATATACTGTTACCGTGTGATGCCGTTCGGGTTGAAGAATGCAGTGGCAACGTATCAGTGCGCGATGCAAGTAATCTTCCAGGACATGATGCATAAGCACGTCGAATGCTACGTAGACGATCTGGTAGTGAGGTCGGCCGAGCATGAATAGCATAGAGTGCATTTGCGGCAAATGTTTCAAAGGCTGAAAAAGAAGAGCCTCCGTATGAACCCTTTGAAATGCGCGTTCGGGGTTTCCTCTGGCAAGTTCTTGGGGTTTGTCATTAGGCACCGAGGCATAGAAATTGACCCGACGAAGATTAAGACAATCAAGGAGATGCCACCTCCGAAGAATCTCAAAGAACTGAAAAGTTTCCAAGGCAGGGTCGCGTACCTAAGAAGATTCATTTCAAATTTATCTGGCCGTTGTCAGCCGTTTTCACACCTCAACAAGAAAGGAGTCCAGTTTGAGTGGGATGATGCTTGTTAGAAAGCATTCAACTCTCTGAAAGACCTGCTCGAAAAGTCTCCAGGCCTTACAACACCAATCAAAGGGGAGCCACTAATTATCTATATCGTAGTTGGCAAAAATTCACTGGGAGCCCTATTAGCCCAGAAGAACGAAGAAGGAAAGAAAAGCGCACTCTATTACTTGAGCCGCACACTAGTGGGAGCCGAGTTTAACTACTCAGCGATCGAAAAGATTTGTCTGGCATTGATCTTTGCCATCAAGAAACTCAGACATTACTGTCTCTCTCACCAGATAACATTGATATATAAAGCGGATCCCCTCAAGTTTCTTATGAACAGAACCATGTTATCTGAGTGGTTGGCCAAGTGGGCCCTTCTCTTGTCAGAATTGGACGTGACATACATGCCGGCTCGGGCTATCAAAGGACAAGCAATTGCAGACTTCCTTGCCGCACATCCAGTACTGATTGGTGAAGAAATAGAATATGACCTCCCAGATGATCAGGATATGGTAGTTAATGAAGCACGCCATTGGGAGATGTATTTCGATGGTGCGGTCAGAGCGATAGGGTCAGGGGCAGGAGTTATATTCATCAATCCGTAAGGGGACTTGTTACCCTATTCATTCACGATAGTCCCGGCATGCACCAACAATGAAGCAGAGTACTAGGCTCTTATCATTGGGTTACAATTGGCCCTGAAAATGCAGATCAAGGAAATACGTATCTATGGAGACTTTAGGCTTGTCATCCGACAACTGACGACAGAATACGAAGTCCGCAAACCCGAGTTATCGCCCAATTGCCATCAAGCGCAGTTGATGTTTGACCAGTTTCGGAACATCAGTATCTCACACATACCGAGACAGGAGAATGTACAAGCAGATGCACTCGCTAGTTTAGCCATTGCTTTGGCTAACCCTTGGGGCAGCCCGCTTCAGGTAACAATTGAAGAAAGAAGAATTCTGCCGACGACCGCGTTGCGCAGTGGAGAATTGAGTGTCAATCCCATTTGTTACTTCGAGATTACAGAGGAAGATGATTGGAGAAAATCATTCATCGATTATCTGAAGTACGAATTTCTACCGGAGGATCCCAAAACGCTCACACAAGTCAGAAGCCGTGCCAATTCATTCATACTCCAGAATGACGTGCTTTACAAACAGTCATACGAAGGAATACTACTGCAATGTCTAAGCCAAGGCGAAGCACATGATACACTGAAAGAAGCTCACGGAGGAGAATGTGGTGCTCACCAGGGAGGGAAGAATTTACATCACCGTGTATGACACATGGGTTACTACTGGCCCGCAATGACGAGGGATGCGATAGAATACGTCAAGAAGTGTCACCAGTGTCAAATCCACGCGGATATCATACATTCCCCACCAGAGGAATTGCACCAGTCAGTAATGTCCTGGCCTTTCGCAGCCTGGGGCATGGACGTGATCGGGCCGATTAGTCCTCCATCCTCCCAGGGGCACCAGTACATCCTTGCCGCAACTGATTATTTCTCCAAATGGGTTGAAGCAATTGCCCTGAGAAACGTGAAAGCCAGACACGTTGAAGGTTTCATTCATCACACCATATTATACCGACATGGTATCCCTGAGAGAATTACCATGGACAATGGAACACCCTTCAAGAACGCTACTATTGATAAGCTGTGCGCACAGTTCAAGATCAAGCACTGCTATTTATTGCCTTATTACCCTCCTACGAATGGATTGGCCAAGGCATTCAACAAGACTATCGTGAAGATTCTGAAAAAGACAGTGGAAGAAAATAAAAAAGACTGGGACAGACGATTACCCGAAGCATTATGGGCATATCGAACTATACACCGCACAGCCACTCAAGCTACACCCTACTCACTGGTATACGGTACAGAAGCTGTGATCCCGATGAAAATCCAAGTTGAATCGCTATCAGTCGCACTTCGGCACTCCCTAACAACCGAGCACAATGCCAAGATCAAAATGGCCGAACTCGATGATTTAGATGAAAAGAGACTTGCTGCCCAACAAAGGCTCGAAATGTATCAGAAGCAAATTTCAGCCGCATACGATAAGCGTGTCAGGGGCAAATCGTTTAAGAAGGGTGATCTCGTGCTAATGATGAAGCGTTTGGCACTGACCCAAGGACCAAAAAGTAAATTTGACCCGAAATGAGATCCCGTCTGCATCATCGATGAAGTGTATTCCAATGGAGCCTATCGGGTAATAGATTGCAAAGGGCAGGGCATCAGTTCGCCGGTGAATGGTCTATTTTTGAAAAGATATTATACTTAACATAGGCTCATCGTTGTGAGTTGTAATCGTCCCATTAGAGGGGAAGTGTAATAAAGTAGACACCGAAAGAAATGACACCACACAATGATTGAATCAAAAGACGAATCATCTATTTTGTGCTTGCACAAGTATCAGAAAAGTCGATAAGACTCAGGACACATCAAGCATGGCACCCTGCCCTTTTCAAGACCATTAAGGATTGGGATAAGCCCCAAACCAAGACCCCGTTACGTCTTTGTTCACATAAGCGTAGGTTTGAGTCCTAACAGGGGGACGTTCCTTTCCAAATGGCCTAATCATTTTGCATTCAAACTCAAATAAAATGGCATATAGGCTAAAGACACAACATAAATTCAGAACCAATAGTATACATATCATTACAACATCCATTACAACGTGTTCCAAATTACAAATGAAAATCATTACAGCTTAACCATCTAAAGTTCTCAAACATTGTTCTAATACATTAATTGCAGATTCTTCGATCACTTTCTGTCTCATCTCAGCCTCAGCCAAAACTTGGGCAGGATCGGGAGTGTCCTAGAGAGACTGCTCCAGCTCGGCAACCTGTGCCCTCACGACATTACGCTTCGCCTCGTGCGGTTCGATAGAGGACTGCAGGCGTGCCTTCTGACCACTGAACTTTGAAAGTTTGAGATGGACGACAGAATGCTCGGCTCGTAACCGGGCCGTCTCATTTTCAATCTCTACAAGACGTTCAGTTGCTTCTTGACACTCAACATCGGCAACCTGCCAATCTTTCCTTACTGCAGCCACATTCGTCTCGTGCAACTCGAGTTTCGAAAGGAGGGACCGCAAATGACCATGCTTTTCCTCGACGGAGGGGTCGACCTTGAAGTGCTTCGCCTTGTTCACTCGAGCCATCCCTTCCTTGAACTGAGCCACGTGACCGACTATCAAAGAGATGTCAATCCTGAGCCAAGTAGTATTCAGTTGTAGTGCTTGCAATGCCTCGTTTAAGATAGACCATTCATCCCCGTTCTTTAAAGAGTCGGCAATGTCAGACAGAAGGCTCTTCAGAAGATTCGCCTTGGTCTTTGATAGGCCTCGAAGAGATGAAGCGAATACCTCAGGCAAAACCGCGGGTACCGGGATACTGGAAGGAGCAGCCACTGACAATGAAAATGGTAAACTAACATACAAAAGCCACAGAAGAAAAGAAGCAAACAAAGTAATAAGGACAAGTCGTATACCGGTAGCTTCAAGAACTTCGTCGACCGGTGCACTGGTTGAAGTGACAGGTGTTGGTGATGCCGGGACACATTCAGTTACAATTTCTGCTGCTAGCTCAGGCAATTCGGGAGAATAAAGTACAACGATCTCAGGGGCAAAGGTGACTTGAATCGATTCAACAACAGGAGGTGCTTCCATGACAAGCTCTGGTGCACTAACAACATAAGAGGGCATAGTTTCTTGAGAGGGAGGTGCTGCCTCTTCCGTAGAGTAGCAGGTCCTGCCTCAGGGGTAGGGCTAGGGTTGGTTGCAGCCTCAGTGCTGATAAGGTCAGCAAGGGGAGGATCTTTAGCTTGTAGCCCACTATCAAGGTCCATAGGGATGGGTGCTGTGTCTGCTTCAGGAACAGATCTATCATACATTGGCTCATTATCTTCACCCTCCTCTGTGGGGAGGTTTCCACTTAGGTCTGCCTGCGAGCTCATCTCCCCTTCCTCTCTTGGTCCACTAGCCTCACCGATCGGGACGCTGCCGACAGTTTTGAAGAGTCGACTCCATGCTTTTTCAGCCCTGTACAGTTTCCACATGTCCTTGATCTTTTTCCCTCCATCGACGATAGGAACATGAGGGACGGTCTTCACTCGAGGACCAGACCACTTAGGAGACGGTTCAGAATCACTATCTCCTGGAACAGAACGTCTGGATAAACTTGTCTGACTCGCTGGACTCTGATCATGACCTCCCCGACCACCGGCCGACAGGGTCCCTGCTTCAGCACCATCACCACCCTCGCCATCAACTTCTCTACCACCCTCGATATGGTTATCCTCATCACCACCCTTAACTTCGCCGCCACCTCCTCCATCATTGTCATCACCAACATCAGCACCATTGTTGTCCCCGACATCATCCCCACCAGCATCCTCTTCTTCACCAATGTCACCTGCATCGTCAGCCTCGTCATCGTCATCATCCCTGATATCATAATGCTCTCTCTGTCCCTCTGTCATGGGACCAACGAGTGAGGAATCCAGATTCCCTTACAGTGTGACCCTCTGCCCATAAGCGATCCACCCTTCAAGTGTGTGCTCAGGCTTCTCATGATCTATTATTACGTTCAAAGAGGTCATAAACTTCTACATGTCCAGAGTGGCCAATTGACGGAGTAGCTCTACCACATAGCCCAGACCGTCAGCCGGAGTAGGGTCGATGATTGGAGGAGAGACGAAGACGGGATCAGCTATGTGCCAATTGTTTCGAATTAAGGAATATTGGTGAACCCACCATCTCATTCACTCGTACGTAGCACCGAGAGTATACTCGGTGCCCAGAACAATGAAGGAGCACCCCGATCTGGAAAACAAGAGCTGTCGCCATATCCATTTCCAGTGTATCGGCCCTGTACCATAAGCTCGCTGTTCTCGTGTCACGGGTTCAAGAGTTTCTGACACCCCTTGGTCATAACTAAATTGACGGGCGAATCTATTTGGGTAGTAGGGCTCTCTCTAAAACTCAGCACCCTCCCTCAAAGGCAGTGAGCCCAGGCGGATTGATATCAGAAAACAACGCCCGTAGGAGCCAAGGCTTTCATCATCATCCAGCAGAACCGGGTCTTCACTATTGGTACCCGAGAAAAGGAAGAAGTCGACCTCATCATGGTGAGCTATCTTTGCCTCGATAGTCGCCAAGTTTCCGCTGTTTATCCTCCGCTTTTGGAAAGCATGCAATGGGACCGATCCTCTCCGGATGAAATCTTTGAGTTCTATGCCGTAGACCCAGGGGAAATACACCCCGAGCCAACCCGAAAAAAAATGCCACCCGTAGATGCAGGAATTCAGTCCGAAAGAGGCGGAACCCTTGTTACTGATAACACCGCTGAAGGCCCGGTAGATAGAGCACAAGACTACCGGGGCCAGTGCATAGCGATGGCCGTTAGCTAGACTCCCCGTTATGGTAAAGCAGGAAACCCTCACACTGTCTGCCTGCTTAGAACTTGGGAGGGTCACACAGCATAGCCAATAGGCTAGGAATCCAGCGAGTTCGCAGGTGGGAGATAACTTGTTCAACTGCGGGAACTTCGTCTTCATCTTGGCCTCTAAGACCAATTTATCTCTGTGACCTTCATCGTAGGGCGCGTAATCCAAGCTGAGAAAGAAAGAAAAATCATTAGTAAAAAGAAGAGAATGAAACGGGATGCAAGAAGTGCGACTCAAGTCAAGAAACTCACTTTAAACCATAACTGAAGTAAGTCAGCCAATCCTCGAAGGGCACCTTATCCTTGGAACCCAAAAACTGTGGCAGTTCTGCAAACAATTCGTAGCAGGCTTTATAGTAGAAACTTCGGCTACACCCTTCTTCTTCTTAGAAAGCTCCTCATCACTAGGAGTCCATTCATCATAGATTCGACCATGTATGGGGAGACCTGTTATCCAGTATAGGTCCCAAAGGGAGATACTCATTTCTCCGTAGGGCAAGTGGAAGGAGTTGGTGATGGAACTCCAATGGTTCAAAAACCCCTTATAGACACATGGTTCCCAGTAAAAATAGCTCGACGTCGCTTGAATAGCCCTCAGGAGACCCACTTGCTTCAGAGTTTCTTCGTGTTGCTCGACGATTCGGTTGGCCCAAGCTTCGTAACCAGGGTGAGGACTCAGATGTCCTCATGTCCGGAACCCACCGATTGGCCAAATCTCTGCGTCTGACAAAGGGCGGAATCTCTGGCGCAATGTCTCATAATAATGGGTCGGAAATGGTTGGTGGGGATCGTGGTTGGGCTCCAGGAATATCATGTCCTTCTCCCCAAGGACAGAATGCAGTGTACCATTCTTGGATACAGCGCAGTTGAGGAATGATTCCGGAATAGATGTCTACGAATCAACGTTGTAGAAAGAATTGGCCCGCATACATCGGAAGGCTCAATGCTTGGGAGAGATCGATACCATTGAAAGCTCTTAGGGAATTGGATGTACCACCTCGTGTATGGGTTATGGATCATGAGTGACGACACCGCTAACTTAACCGAAGACCAGACAACCTTCATCTTGTCAGATTTCGACTTGGCCTGTTTCTCCATGTACACTTGCTTGGCGCTCTTACTAGTCATCTTTGGGCGACCGCGTTTTGCAGAATGAATGGGCACGACCGGGCTAGCCTCGCCCTCTTCGGACCCAACAACCTCGTCGGTCCGGAAACCCCGTAGGGGAGCATATCAAGCATCCCATTCCTCCTCAGTGCCTTCATCCAGGGGGGTTGGTAAAGCCTTCTCGCAAAGGATCTTCCGCTGCACATTCTTCGGCAGCGTCAATATATACTCATAAAAGTTAAACTTCTCTGGAGGATGGAACCATTGTGGGTTCTGATCAGATAGCCGCACCACCTTGGGCGAGGTGCACTTGCATTTATGCGTAACTACCTTAGAACTGGAGGGACCAGCCTTCGAAGGGCCAGCGTTGGAGGAACCACCCGCCATCAGTATCTACACAAGCACACCATAACGTCAGAAAAGGTGCAAATGCCAGAAAAGAATACAGGTATGTGCAAACTCTACATAACATAAACTAAAAAGAAACGTCACATCCAGTTTGACGTAATCCAAGAATTTTAGGCGTATGAAGTCCAACATTTCTTGCATAATAGTTCGAAAGAAAAATGTTGAACTCAGTATATTCTAGAACGATGACCCTTAATACCAGGGGAAATGGTTTGCACATCTTAAAACATGGAACAGTTTTCATTAAATATGACATAGGTGCACGCTATGCCTGACATATTCAGGAATCAGTCGGCATCCGGACATCATGAGTGCTAACTGATGTCTCATCATATGTTCAAAATACTCACCAATTTATAAATTACACTGCTAGGCTCGGCACATCAAATAAAGTAAGCAATCACAAAGCCCGAAATTGTACACGTGGAGTGCCAGCGCGTCTACAAATTAACGAAAATGCGAAGTTCAAAATCATGTGCACAAGGCACCAGCGCGTCAAAAAATTCAAAAAACTCCACTTTCACGACGCGTTGAACATCAGCGCTTACAAAATTTCATTTCGCTGATACGTTGGCCCAAGCGCATTCATTAAAATATCGTTTTCCACCAAGTTCAAAATATCATTACGTGCTACGACAGATCAGGGAGAACGGGAATATGGTAGTCATATCTCTCTCTCTCTAATGTGAATGTCTTGATTGTATGGGAACTGTATGGGAACTCCCCTACAACCTACCTTCCACCGTATTCATGTTTAGGGGGAAGTTTGATCAGGACTGTTCATTTAGTTTCTTGTAAGCATGGGTAGATGCCCAAAATATTCGGTGTATTTTAGCCATTCCTTTTCCAGGCTCATGGCTTCTAACAGCTTACCGCTGACCATTTTGTCTTTTACTGGCTATTTGGATGTCATCATTCGGATTGCTACAATGGCTTAAGTTGTGATCCATATATGCTGGGATTACTTGATGGACGGTTGGGATTGACCTTCCTCTCAGCCAAGTAATGGGTACAAGATGACCGTGCAAGTTGGAAGGATTGTAACACTTCTCTAGGTCAAGGAACCAGATTGGAGAAATGTGCGGAGGACAGAACCCACAAAGCCCTCCTTTTTCCAGCAGCTTCTAAAGACTTCTTTGACTAAAGAAGTCTAAACATAGGGGGTAATTTGACTAAACATGCATGGGTGTTCTGGCCTAGGACCCACCGTAAAGATTCGGTCATAGCCTGAACTCGTTGGTCTAAATGTTTGGGCTCAATTACTATGGGGCCAATGTAGAGTGGGCCAATCAGAACCGTCTGTCTAAGTCATCCCTAATGTGGATGTCAAATAGTTTAAAATAATCGTTTCTCAGTATTCGGATGATCCTGTCCATCCAATGAGGGGTCTTCAATGCACCAGCAGAAAGACCCAATAAATGCCGTCATTTAATGGGAAAGTGAATGAATGGATTTCTATAATTGTCTGATATGTATACTTAGGTCCACGTGTACGGTGGAGAGTCTCTGTAATGTTGAGGCATGATCCATCCACGGTGTACAGTTTAGGCGTAGGCCCAAAAATGGGGCGCGGATTGCCTGCGAAAGCCTTTCCCAGCATCTCCTGCCAAGGAATCTGTGTGGGGCCCACCGTGAGGTTTGTGAGAAATCTATGCCGTTCAACCGTTTTGTGAGATCATTTTAGGCATTGCGACCTAAATTGAACGGGATCCAAGACTTAAGTGGGCCGAAAACATAATGATTAAACTTCCACAGTTGAAATATTCGTGGGGCCACAGAAATTTCGAATCAGGATAATATTTGTGTGTTCAGTTCATCTCAGTAGGAATGACATTATGAACGGTATGGATGGCATATAAACATCACTGTGAACCTCATAGAGATTCAACGGTAAGAGTTTCCCTACACACCTTTGGCTTTAGTGCGGCCCACTTGAGTTTTAGATCCCGTTCATTTTTGGTTGCAACGCCTAAAATGATCTCACAAAACGGTTGGACGGCGTAGATTTCTCACAAACCTCACGGTGGGCCCCACCCAGATTCCTTGCGCAGGAGATGCCTGCGAAAGGCTTTCGCAGGCAATCCGCGCCCCCCAAAAATGAAGCCGATCTGGATGCGGATTGGATTTTACCCGGATTGTCCCAGCTACGAATAGAAAGGGGTCCTAAAGGGCCACTGTGATGTATGTGTTTTATCCACACTGTCCATTCGTTTTGCAATATTATTTTAGGGCATAAGCACAAAAATAAGGAAGATCCAAAGCTCGAACGTACCACACCAAAGGAAGCAATGGTGATGATGAAACCCACCGTTGAAACCTTCCTAGGACCCACTGTTATGACTACTTGCCATCCAACCTATTCATAAGGTCACATAGAACTGGATGAATGGGAAATACAATTACCAGCTTCATCAAAAACTTCTGCCGCCCTCAAAAAAAATTCAACGGTAGTTGTTTAATCTCAACTGTTTGAACTACTTGACTATTGGAAGTGACTGTTTTTAGCTTTGTACCTAAAATGGTACGGAAAAGTGGATGAAGGGTGTGGATAAAACCTATACATAACGATGGGCCCTTAAATTCACTGTATCTTCTTAGCAAGATCCGGCGAGGGTATTACCCAATTCGCGTCCGGCCTATCCAAAACGCAGGTGGGACAAGCGATCAGGAAACAGTGGGAATTGAACTCTAACCGCTGAAATATTCATGGGCTATGGGATGTTACTTACAAATCTACCTCGTCCATCTTTTTTGTCATCTCATATTAAGGCATGAGCCCGAAAATTAAGCCGATCCAAAGATCCAGTGGACCAAACGAGACGAAATTTAGTGGGACTTAACCCTCACCATTGAAACATCTCGGATCGGTGGAGCCACGTTAAGCTTTAGATCAGCCTATTTTTTGGGCCATTCCCTAACATGAGCTGGCAAAACAGATGGACAGGGTGGATCTCCTACAAACATCAAGGTACGCCCCACTTATGGTTGGGATTAGGATCTCACGTCAATCAACCCAAGACATTAGGCTGCAAGCTTCTACAGTGACGTAATAATTCCACAGGCCCAGGCATTCCTATACATAGTGGGGCCCACCTTGATGTAAGTGAGAAATCCACCCTGCCAATCTGTTTTGTCGTCCCATTTTAAGACATGGGCCTAAAATGAGGCCGATCCAAAGCTCAAGTGGGCCAAACGAACAAGAAACATTGGGAAATAAACACCCACCATTGAAACATTTGTGGGACCAAAGGATGTTAGTGACAAATCCACCCCTTTCATTTGTTTTTTTTTTTCATCTCATTTTAGGGCATAGGCCCAAATATGAGGCCGATCCAAAGCTCTAGTGGGCCAAACGACACGAAACAGTGGGGATTGAACTCCCATCATTGAAACATTTTGGGGCCAGAGGCCAGGGGCCCAAGTTGAGCCTTGGCTCTGCCTCATTTCTGGATCCATGCCCTAGCATGAACTGGGAAAACAAATAAACAGGGTGGATTTCTCACAAAAATCAAGGTGGGCCCATGTATGGTTGGGATTAGGATCGGACTTCAATCAACCCCCGTCTTGGGTTGCAAGCTTGTACAAAGACATTATAACTCCATGGGCATGCGCCAGGAATGCCTGTATATAGCGGGCCCACCTTGATGTTTTAAAGAAACTCTCCCATCCATCCATTTTGCCCGTTCGTTTTAGGGCCTGAGCCCAAAAATGAGACAAATCCACTTTGGATTAAGCTGATATTTGAGTTTTTCCTTAATTCTAGTCTTTGCGACCTAATTGGATGGCAAATAAATATTATGGTGGGCATATGTGGACATTGGATGTTAGGGAAAACCGATGTAGAGGGTGAATCATTATTTGGATGTGATTAAAAGGGTTGTGTTTGATTGGAGTCGCTACTAGCCAATTAATCTGATTCTATAGTTAGTTAGACCCCGTAGAAAAGTTAGGAGGGAGAATTCTGAAGTTCTCTATCCTAAAATAACTCTATCTGCCACCAGAAATTTTGAGTAAGGGACCACGGTAACAAAGTGCGGAAGTGTTAGACACCCGACCATTCTGCCCATACAAACATACGGCATCTACTTCACAGGATCAAACAAAATATTAAGGATTAAGACTTTGTTCCTATGCACTAATGATACAATGATGTGTGTAATGTTATGTTAAATGTGATACCTACAACAAGTTGTAGTTTCAGCTGGATAAATCTGCCTTAATTGCCTACTTGCAAAAGTGATCAACTGATCAATTTAAATTTTTGATAGGCAGGATCCGATTATGACGGCAAGCCGCAGAGCATACATTTCAATAGATTGGGTGCACAATGCAATGAATGCAATGCTATGGATGGAGAAAGCAGGGAGGTAGAGAGGGGAGTAAGTGTTGCATGTTGCTAATGCAAAAATGAACGAAGCTGATTGTGAAAGTTGAGTGGATGGTAGTATCATAAGGGTTAGATCGAGTGTCTTCAATTAAGGTTTTGGTTTGCTTAGACGGCTAGGGTTTTGGGTGAGACTGGGTTAACCTAGGCTGGACTCACTCCTATGGTTCTCTCCTATCCTTGATGAAGGGATGAAATGGTTAGGATAGCTAAGAGGTGTAAGGATGAGGTGTCTTGAAATAAGAAGGGGAGGGTGCTACTTATAGCCCCAAGCCTGATTTTCTAGTAGTTCTAGAAAAGTTCAAGGTTGAAAATGTCTTAGATGGCTTCAATTTTAGATTGCCACATGGCAAGATCTTGATGAATGGATTAGATGGCATGGGTCATAATTTTAGATGCCAGGGAGGGGGCATCGGAGTCAATTCGCATTGCGACTCGTTTAGGCGGTGCAAAAGGAGATATAGCACACATATGGAACCCCTGCCTTGACAAAGAAGTTATCACATTACTGGCAGCACTCTCGGTGCCGCCAATACCAAACGGGGCTCCTTGCTTTGGCAACTGAGCTCCCTTACATGTGTGTTGGCTATGCTTCTAGGGGTGTTAGATTGTTCTTTACTCCAAATTCTGAATGGGCTTGGTTCAGAGTAGGTTTTGGGCTTCTTTTGACAAGGTGAGTTAGCTGGGTGGGTTACCTAGGTGAGCTGACCGGCGAGTTGACTTAGTGGGTTAACTCGACGAGTCGACTCACTGAGTTGATTGAGTTTGACTAGGTTTTTTTTAAGGTTATGATTTTTTTTCTTTTTAAATTTGCTTTTAGGGTTAAGGTTTGGTGGGTTGATTGGGTTTAAGGTTTACATTTCGGATTAGGGTCAGGTTTGGTGGAGTTCACTTGGTCCAACTTTCAATCAGCTTATCGGCCTAGGGTGTGGTGTTTACAGCGCCATGCATCTTTTAATAGTACTCGTTTAATTGCCACTGTTTTCCTACTTCGAATCCCCTCGAGATTTAGATCTTCCTCATTTTTAAGCTCATGCCCTAAAATAATGATCCACAGAGGATGGATGGCGTGGATCAAACACAAACATCATTATGGGGCGCATGACATAGTCCACTGTACACAACGAATCCACATTTTAATATTAGGAATATAATGTTGAATTCATGTCAAAACATGAAAACATTTTACAGGATAGCGGCCAGATCGTTGGTATCTTCGGTTGCCTAACAAAGTAGTTTTTAAAGGTATTTTTAAAGGGTAGGTAGGTTTTCATAAAGAATTCAAGAGAAAGCTCTTCTTTTTTTTCTTTTTTTTTTTTAATGCTGGCCGAAAGGATAAGCGATCATTCTCAAAACCTCAAAGAAATAAAATAATCATTTTGTACTTTTTTCCTTCTAAAGTTAAGATGGGAAAAGACAGACGAATAAGGATTATATTTTGTCTAGTTCAAGTCCACTTCACATGTGCTTTGAGAAGTTCAAAATTTTCCAACAGTTTCATCCACTAGCACAAGGCTTGACAGTCTGAATGAGAGCAATATTCACCATTAGATCAAATAGGATTAAAGTGGATCTCAACTATTAGATTATGCATGGGCAGAACAATGCATATCTGTGTGCTAATTGTTAGAGAGACTAGTTTGGCTCGAGTGGGTGGGATAGTAAAGCCATCAATAGACACCACCAAAGGATATGCGATTATTTAGGGTGACTGAAAAATCAAACTCATAAATATGAGCACAAGACCATTCCAATCAACACAATCACGTCTCCCTTATCTCTCTATTCCTCTTCAAAACTCCCTTTAATCTTCTTGTTTTGAATTCTTAAAAATTAGGCGTTTAATTACTTTTTTTTTCATAAATTAAGAAATCATGAGAGTATGTTGTAAAAACTGTGCTCACAGTGAGGTCTTTAGTGTTGGAAGGCCAAAGTCACACTTCTCCGGTTGGAGATCAGTAGGCTTATTGTACCATAAAGACAGATTAGCCACAACCCTCTAGCAAACTAGTCAACACCCACACTATAGAGAAAAGACTCGAACAGGTTTCCCAGGCCCACCTTGTCAAGAAAAATAAGACCTCTATAATCCTGAGATAAGTAATATGCTTTTTCCATATCCAGCTTCTGCACAATGTTGCCTCCTCGCGTTTTCCTGTCAATATCTCTAAACAACTCTTGTGCTTGAGCGATATTTTCCGCAATCGAGCGGCCTTGTATAAAAGTGCCTTGCTCGCAAGAAATAATCCTTGGTAACAGCTTATTCAACCTGTTAGCAATAATACTAGCGAAGATTTTATAAACACAATTGCAGAGACCGATAGGCCAAAAATCCGGATCCGCAAACCTGGAGGGAGAGGAAGACTAGGAATGAGACATATAAGCAAAGACGTGAAGGCCCTCGGTAACCCTCCTCTCCCTTAAACAAAAACTCCAACACCTCCCACAGATAAAGGCCCACAAAATCCCAGCATCCAAAAAAGAAGGCACCACAAAAACCATCCGGACCTAGAGCACTATCCTTCAGATCACAAGAACAACTTGCATCACTTCTTCCAAAGTCGACTCCTCCAACAATGCGGCATTTTCCTCATCCGAAATCATAGAAGGAACGGAGATAAGAATATCACCAAGAGGAGCTGTTTCTTCTTACTTGAATTGCAAGCTAAAGAATTTGAATGCTTCCTCTTTAATCTTTCCCATATTAGAAATTGACTCCTATGATTCTAGATGGATCTCTTAGATTGAGGCTCTTCTCGCACGCTCGTCAGCTGTAAGGTGGAAAAACTTCGTGTTGTGATCACCCTCCTCTAACCAATTATTTCAAGCCTTTTGTTTTCAGAAAACTCCTCCATGAGTTCTAGATGGGCGAGATCCTTCTTAGCTATTTCTATAACTGCTGAATTTTGGCAACTTGGATTAGCTTGAGCGGTACTTTCCAGATTGCACACTAATTCTTTTGCCCTCTTAAGTTTTTGCCTAACATCTCCAACCACCTCCTTGCTCCACACTTTGAGAGCCTGCTTGAGCTTCTTCATCTTGACTAGTAGGTTGAGCATAGGTTGTGGTGAGCTTTTCGGCTCCCAGGCTGATTTTGTAACCTGTAAGAAGTTCTCTTGTTGGAACCACATCCTTTGGAATCGAAACGGGTGCAGACTAGGAACTGGGGGCCTGGGGTGAAGAGAGGAGTAGAGGGGCTTGGTCCAATCCCACTCTTGGCATGTGGGTCACCTTGAACTAGGGGAACACTCCTGCCCATGCCGCATTGTAAACTGCCCTGTCCAATCTGGCCCAGACACACTAGTTCCCCGAATGATTGTTACTCCAAGTGAACCTATCACCCATGTATCCTGCATCCATTAAACCTGCCAAATTTAGTGCATCCACGAACTCTGTTAAACTAGGTATTTCAAGCTTTCTGCTGCCCAATCTTTTAGAAACATCCATCATTGCATTGAAGTCCCCACAGACTACCCATGGGCTCCCTGTAATGTTTCTAGATTGAACCTCCAATTCTTCATATATAGAACTTCCTTCTTTGAACTATCGAACATTTAGCATAGACAAATGAGGTCTGGACCGCCATAGGAAAGCCTTGTGCCTTAACTTCCAGCGTCACCAGTTGGTCTGTCATATTCACCACCCTCACCAACAGATAGTTACGTAGATACTTATTATAAATTTACCCGACTACATGTAGAAAGTGTTTATGGGTGATGTAGTGTCACACCCAAAAGGCTAACCTGTTAGGTGGAGTAACCCCAGGATATATGAAAACAAACTCCACCCCCCTCCCAACCGATGTGGGACAAACCAACAATCCCCCTCCCCATAGCAGAACCTGGGGCGTGCAACACACATGCACGGTAGGCCTCCCCCTCCTTCCGCTCACGTGGGCCTAAGGCATGGACCGGGTGGATAACCTAGGCTCTGATACCACTTATTGTGTCACACCCAAAAGGCTAACCTATTAGGTAGAGGAACCCCAAGATATGTAAAAAAAAAACTCCCACCCCCTCTCAATCGATGTGGGATAACCTAGGCTCTGATACCCTCCCCCCCCCCCCCCCCCCCCCCCCCCCCCCCCAGCGGAACCTTGGGGCATACTAGGATACGTGCATGGGGATCTCCCCACTCGTCCACATGTGGGACTAGGGCATGGCCCGAGTGGATGACCAAGCTCTGATACCAATGTAGTGTCACACCCAAAAGGATAACCTATTAGGTGGAGTAACCCTATGATATATGAAGACAAACCCCCCCCCCCCCCCCCCCCCCCCCCCAAAACCGATGTGGGACAAATCAACAAGTGATTGCTGATTCAGAAATACTTTTCATGGACTAGACCATTCACCATGCCTAACCCTTGTGCCAAGGGTATTTAGAAAAAAGAAAGTGAATGGCCATTGTAAAAGACGTTAAAAAAAATTCAAAGGTCCATATTTGTTAATTAAGCCCTAAAGCTCACCATTAAGATATTATCAAGCTTTTATGATAGAAAAATAGCTTTTAGATATGGAGTTACCTCTTTATCAACACTATCGAAAACCACGTAGCTTATTGATGTCGTATATTTACAAGAGAAGGTTTTCTCCTAGATCTATCCAAGATGAGATGAGGAAAGTCAACATGTAAACCTTAGAGTAGGATAGGGTAGCAGAAGAGATGTACACATCTACACTTGTGCATGTATGGATGTGAGGAAGTAGAGATGACAAGAAATCTCTCTTTTTGTCTCGCTCTATCACTTTTCTCTCTAAATGGGATGCTAGGGGGTATGGGAATCTAAGGCTCTCTCTCTCTCTCTCTCTCTCTCTCTCTCTCTCTCTCTATATATATATATATATATATATATATATATATATATATATATATATATATATATATATAGACACACACACACACACACACACACTCTCTCTTTTTATGATAGGAACTTATTTATAAGGAGTTAGGATTTTAAAAAAAGATATCAATATTATGTTATAGAATCCTATAGATTTTGGTATACCTTACTATATTTAAAGTCAGCAATCCTATCTAACTTGTACACAAAATGACTAGAATTCTCCAAAGAACGTGGTCATTTATTCTTGATCTAATTCTCATGCAAATTAAATGATGGACCACAAGATATCAATAATTGAAATTACCATCAAATGTGATGAAAATATTTTAACGATTAAACTAAAAGATTAATAGTTGAAAATTTCATAAACCAATTGAAATCTTTTAGAGTATCGATACCAATACAAAACCACTTGATGGATGGAACGATCTACTAGAACTCAACCATAATAATGACCTTATGAAGTCAGTGGATTCCTAGTGGTATCATATGGACCTCAACTAGATCTTAATCTATCGACCCAACAACACCCATGTATGAGTCAATACAATTAATTATGTGAAATGGGCTAAAGAACATTTCATCCGGAACTTGAACTCCACATAAGTTCTCAGGTCTAAGGATTAATAAAAAATAGTTTTTAAAAAAGTCGATCCGACTAAGCATGATGGATCTCACGATCTATAGACTTATAATCCTTTGATGCAAGTATCCAACATATCTAATACCAAGATCCCATTCTCATAAATATTAATATTTTTATGTAGGGTTAGCACACGTATACCAACTTGATGTTAAAATCGATGATGGAGACCTTTCATCTTTGTTCGTCATCGGTTACTTTACACAGGAGAATATATAGTAATTGTAGATTTGTCTTACAACCTGCTATATGGTTATGGAACAAAAGAATACTAAGATCTATGGATTATATATAGCTCTCCCTTAACTGTAACGCCCCGAAACCCCAAGGGTCGAGTACAAACTCGATCCCCGGTATCCCGGGAGTTACTAATGCGTATGCAATGCGTGTCATTCAAGTGTTTGGCCAATATAGCATCAAATCATAGTGATAGGTCAAGCTAGGAAATGAAATAGGGACGTACCAGCAAATAAGTAAGTTAAACAGCAATGTACGAAGGGATCCACTCAACCTGTCTGATTGGGCCTCTTCTAGCTTGCTAGCTCATGAGGGATCTGCACCAATGAAAGTGCCTGGATGGTGTTTTAGAACACCGTCCTAAAGTGGGAGTGAGTCATCAACTCAGTGGTTCCATTTCCCTAAGTTACTCAAAGCACAAATGTAATCAAACGTAGGTAATGAAACAACATACGTATACAGTAGTCATAAGCGTAGTATGTAATAAAACGAACATTCATACATAGCAGTGAAAAGCATAAACATAGAACCTTTCTAGTCACAACCGACAGTGAGTGGCACCACCACTCACCCGCACAGACTCAAGTCACCAATGAATGGGGCACCACCCCACCAGTCGCACAATCACATCTTATAATCTTAATGCATGAATACATGAAGAGCAAATGCATGCCCGGACACCGATTTTAGTCACAGCCGCCAATGAGGGGCACCACCACCTCACCCGCACAGACAATGCATGCCATGCCGAACTATGTATGATTAGCTGAGTTATTAGTTATTCCGGTTTAACATCCAGCCAGTTGGCGAAACCACCGTACCATTATTCTATCACCAGGCCAAACTGGGGCCATCTGGCTCCCTGCGTGGCGAATGCATCTCATCGCCAGTAACCCCTCGATCCAAGTATGGTTAGACAGTGGCCCGTCAGCCAAGCCCAAGCCAAAGCAGAAGGGTCGTCACCCAACAACTAATATAAATAATTAACTCAGAAGTGTGGGCTTGTTATTCAAATTAACAATAATGCCCTGGTCGTTCAAGCAGGGCTCTGGCACGAAACAATCGGTCGAGTATTTGATAGGGCTGCTCGAACAACCTTGTGCTCACTGGTCACTACGGGGAGGCACCACCCCAGCGTAGGCCGACAGCTCGGGCATAGGTCCCATACCACCATCCCCGGCTCATGAGACTTAGGGATCGATCGCCGTACGATTTTAAGTGGGCCCATCCAGTGGTAACAATGGTACTTAGGTTCGAATAGAAGCGATACGTTACACACAACACGCCCAACCCGTAGTCGGGCTGACACCTTCGACTGAGATGAAGACAGGGGGTCGGCCTTAGGCGCCCGTGGCCCGCATGGTCCTCACACCACAGCCGGTCACCCGCATTCTACCTCCATCGACAGTTTCAGTCCCAAAGGGGCAATCGGCCTCATGCAGCCGTCCCTAATTTTCATCCATTTGCAGAGTTAGACAAATCATAGGAAAACACTTCATCACAGCCAGTGTTCGAAGTTTCGGTATCGCTACAAGTTTCGCTAGTCGGGGATACGGAAACAATATCGATATCGCTGATAATATCGTTGATAACCGGAAATGCGGGGAAAATGGGAAAAACCGTGGAATTTTTCAATGAAACCTCAGGAGTTGATAAAATACACATAGTTACATATTTAGGAATAAAAAATTTGCATAAAGAATGCATACATAATAGGTTTCTATTTAATGGGGGCCTAAAAGCATGTGCTACAATAAGAAGTCAGTCAAATCATCTAATCCATCCAAAATCTGAACTTCCATTCAAACATCCATTGATATTTCAAAATATTGGCAACACATGAAATATCCAAACAAATCGTTAACAACTAAAAAAGAAGCTAAAGATTGTGGTCTCGTTATTGTCATGTTGCGATAATGATAATATTGTGATATTATCAATGTTATCATCAACAAATTGAGTGCTACATACAACCATGCACCCATAAAAAATATGAAATGGGAATTTTTTAAATATATAGATTTTTGGTGATATTATCGATACATTGGTGATATTATTGAAATACTACAAATAAATTGACGATACAAGTGACACTTGGAATTTACACAGTAAAAAATATTGGCGATACACCGAGGGGATCAATGTATTGACAATACAAACGACGCCTGGAATTTACACAATTGAAAATATTGACGATATTGATACATTGGCAATATTTAGTGATACATCACCGATATCAAGAATTTTTAATACTATCAGTGTTATCGGTATCGCTACCAGTGTTATCGGTGTCGCTGAGCTAGAAATAGAGATAATATCGGGGATATTTTGATAATATCGGAGATAATGCAAACACTGATCACAGCAAATTGTTGTATATATCAAGCATAATTTAAGAGTATGAGATATAAATATGAACGTACAAATGATTCTAGCATGCATGATAGCCTTAAAGAGTTCTACGCAAGCAAATTTCAGCACATAGTCATCATATAGGCATGCTTCTAACATCTCAACAACAATGACAGCAAAATTAATAAAAAATTTGGACATTAACTACATTTGAAGGCATTTGGTGCTAGGCAACCTAGAGGTAAATGGTCCGCACTTTAAATCTCTTGGTTACTTTCAAGAAATCCTGTAAAATGAGGGCTACATGTTAGAGAATTGAGGATGAAACTTAAGAGAGGCTGATGGGGGTTGAGGGATTTACTCCTAACTCACCTTTAGGGCTGACGGAATGAACTAGTGGTGAAGGTCGGGCCCAAGTGTGTTCATATCTTAGAAAAGACGATTTTACGGGGCGTTACATTAACTAGTAGTGATCATTGTGTCACATCTCGAGTTACTAATGATGACCAGAGGAATCCATCTCCGTTAATTAACCCAGTTATTTTTATGATTTAAGATATACTTGCACCTTAATCATGATATTAATAACATGTCGGCTTAGAATCCTTGGTCATCATGATTTATGGACAACATCAAATCAACAGTTAAGATTAATTTATTGACTTTGGAAGGCACACAACACTAACACATTGAATGTTTACTTAATCATGTATAAAACCTTCATCCAACATCATCCAAACAAATGAATGGTTAGAACTGTTCATGAAGGTTGATAACAAGTGTGTGACCATATTTTTCATAAAGTGGGCCTCACCATGTAGATTCTCTAGCCTAAAAGTCAAGTTAGCTTTCATCGCATACTTGATATGACATCTAATGGTTAAGTTGTTGATCTATGAGTTCGGGTGCGTTTGGTAAAACTTAATTCCACGACTTATCACTGAAAAATGATATTTTCAGTGATTTTAGTAATTCAAACCATTTGGTAACTAAAAAAATTTAAGTGCTTAATTGGAAAAATCACTTAAATTAAGTGGATTATTTTAAGTCATGCCAACTTGACTTAAAGCTTATAGCTAAATGCGGTAAGTGGTTTCTCTTTAAATTTTTAGATAAAAATGGACAAAAATATCCCTATTAACATTTAAAAATGGCAAGATTATCCTTCTTTGTTTACTTTCCCGTCCATGAAACCATCCCACGCAAGTACTTGAAGTCACCAAATTCTATAAGCCCCAACATAATGTATGTATTATATCTACATAGTCTATCCATTTGAAGAGATGATTTTAAGGCAAGAGCCTAAAAATGAGATAGGTCCAAACCTCAGGTGGACCACACCACTGAAAGTAATGGGGACAATGATGTCCACCATTGAAACCTTACTAGGGCCTACCATGATGTTTATTTACCATCAACCCTATTCATAAGAACACAAAGACCTAAATTAAGGGAAAACACAAATATTAGCTTGATCCGAAACTTTTGTGGCCGTGATAAGTTTTCAATGGTAGTTTTCAGATAAATTACCAAACAGATTTTTCAGTTCTTATAAGTACTTAAATTCAACACTTTAAGTTTTCAGTACTTAAATTAATTTTCAGACTTAATTTTTCAGTTTACCAAACAGCACCTTAGGCTTACATGGGATTTATGACCAAGGATGGGTAGGTGAGAAAAAGCATGTACATTTATCCATATCTTCTCTCACATCACACGTGAATGTGGGGTCTACTTATAGATGACTCACACACACCTAAGCCCTCTTGTGGGGGCTTCTCTCATCTTCTCTTTTTTAGGATAGATTGAGGAGAGACCTCTTAAGTTAGAGGATTGGCTCCAAACGTTAACAACATTTAAAGGATGCATAAGCCAGTATTATAACCTTGATTTATCTTTTAGAATTTGATTGGATATAAATTTGGATCCTTATTGTTAATCCAAAAGAAGGATTTTTCTAAGAGTTTGTGTTTTCTCATTGTGGACCCTCGCCGTTTCCGCGCTCCCACACGACGTCGTTCTCGTCCCTTCCCCTTTCGGGAAAAGAAGGAGAGGAGGATGCGTGAGTGCGAAATCACCGTTTGTGCCACTGGCTTGCCTCGTTCTCGAGGGCTTCGTTTGGTTGTCGTGTTAAGCTGGATGTGTTTAAGTGAGTTTATATAAGACCAGAGTCGCCACTAGCCAGTTACTTCGAATCTACAGTCGGCTAGACCCTGTAGAAACATTAGAGAAGGGGATCCGAAGATTCCTTCCTCTAAAATGACTCCTGTTGATCTACAGCCAGAGATTCAAGGTAAGGGATCACGGTTACAGGGTGGGAAGAGGTTAAGCACCCCACACACTGCCCGTACTGAAGTACGGTCTCTACTTCACAGAATCGAACTAATACTTGAAAGTCTGTTTTAATCCTCGTACATTCTCATGGATGACATGATGCATGAATGCGGGTCTGAACAGTAAGAGTTTCTGATGGGCAGGTTCCAACAACGGGCAAGCCCAGAGCATACGCTCGAACTGACAGGTGCTTAATTTAAGACGTATGCAGTGTGCTTGAATAATCAAGGTGCTTTATAGTGAAGCATGAATGTAGGTCTGAACAGTAAGAGTTTCTGATGGGCAGGTTCCAACAACGGGCAAGCCCATAGCATACGCTCGAACTGACAGGTGCTTAATTTAAGACATATGCAGTGTGCTTGAAGAATCAAAGTGCTTGCAGTGAAGCAGGGGGGTTAGAAGAAAAGTAAATGTTGCACTTATGCTAGATGCAAATGAGATGATGCTGGAAAAAGAGTAGCTGGATGGACGGAGGTGTCGCAAGGGTTGGATTCGAGTGGCTGGATCAAGACTTGGATGGCTTGGGAGACTTGGACCAGTGGTCAGGCTGGGCTGGACCAGGGCTAGGCTCTCCTCACTAGGGCTCTCCTTGGTGGAAAAATGGGCTAAAGCGGTGGAGAAGGACTCGGATCGCACCCGGGCTGGATGGACTTGAAGGGATGATGAAATGAGAAGGGGAGGGGGGTATTTATAGCAGTGAGTAGTGGCAGAGCTCGTAATTTATTTTGGGCGGCCTGCTATGGGACGCCCGTACGGTCGTTCCTCGATTTCCAGCGAGGTACGGTAGCACCCTCAGGGCTGCTACTTGACTCGCTGGGTCAACTCAGTGAGTTGACTCAGCGGGTCGACTCGATGGTTTGACTCAGTGGGTTGAGTCGACGGGTTGACTCGGTGTTTTGACTCGACGAGTTGACTCAGCGGGTTGACTCAGCGGGTTAACTCAGCGGGTTGACTCAGTGGGTTGACTCAGTGAGTTTGACTTTTTTGGGATTTTTTGGTTGGTTTTTCTTATGGGGGGTTTTCAGGGTGATGTTTAGGACTGGGTTGACTGGGTTTGGGCTTGAACTGGGCTATGGAATGGGGCTTACAAGGGTGAGTTTGGCTGAGTTTGGACTTGGGATTTGGGGGTACAGTCCTCCATTCAACCAGCTATCTCTACCAACAGTGTAGCCGAAGGTGGGGTGTCTACAGATGCCCCTCTTTGGCAGAGGTTATGTGCAACCGAATGCCAAAGCGAGTGGACACCCCACTTCTGACCCGGTCATTCATAGATCATGTTCTGAAATCTTTGCTTGCCTTCGCATCTGTGCCAGTTGATCGTTTGGAGATCGATCACTCGCACATACCGCGGGAGTTTGGAGAAAATGTTGTGATTGTCCCTGCAGTTTGCTGCAACCTGGGTACCCAATCGCAACCCTTCCATTCCCGATCGGTACTAACATCGAAAAGGTACAGCAGAGCCTCTGCGTCACTAGTCTTACGAGGTTACTGACCTTGTGATTGATTGTATGTGGTTTAATGTTTTCCCATATCACTCCAGGAGTACTTGTTTCGCTTGATTGTCAAAGTGGTTAGACGCCCTGCGTCCGATAGTCTTACGGGATTCTACTACGCCGACTTGGAATCAGTCAAGGTACTTCAGGCATCCACGCCTAGATATGTGCGGGTGAGCTCTTTCCACCCGACCTGCTGGTTTCGATGCTTGGCTTGCAATTCATTCTTTCCTCGATTGTGGTCTGGAATCTTTGTTGTCCTTTGTATCTGAGTCAGTTGATTGTCTGGAGATTGATAACTCGCACATACCGCGGGAGTTTGGAAAAAACGTTGTGATTGTCCCTGCAGTTTGCTGCAACCTGGGTACCCAATCGCAACCCTTCCATTCCTGAATATCGGTACTAACATCGGAAAGGTACAGCAGAGCCTTTGCGTCCGTAGTCTTACGAGGTTGCTGACCCTGAGACTGTTTGTGTGATGTTTGATGTTTTCCCAGATCACTCCAGGAGTACTTGTTTCGCTTGACTGTCAAAGTGGTTAGACGCCCTGCGTCAGATAGTCTTACGGGATTTTACTACGCCAACTTGGACTCAGTCAAGGTACTTTAGGCATCCACGCCTAGGTATGTGCGGGTGAACTCTTTCCACCCAATCTGCTGATTTTGATACTTGGGTTACAATTCATCGTTTCCACTTGTTCAAATGGTTTCTTTGACCGAGCCTTTTGGCTTTCATCTTTTTGTATCTTGGCATGTGGTATGACCGCACTGACACTGGAGTTCAGTTCGACCGTACTTTGAGTGCATTGGATCCAATGGTCTCCTGGGAAACCTCGAGACATCGGATCTTATTTAATTTTTGTGTCGGCTCCTACCCAGAGATATAGAAGATCTCCTGGTGTTTTGGAGGCAGCACGCTCTACTGGGAAAATATTTTTGGATTTTTGAAAAGATACCCACTCTGGGGAGTGATACTCCGTGGGGTTTTTATTTGCAAATAGAGATATTTTTTTGTCTTTTTGAAATAAAAATCTGGTTTGCATGCGCCTCCACTAGGGATGCCTGTGGGGTATTTGGCTAACCAACTTTATTTTGAAAGCAGGTAAACATGATGATTGATGCGATGGATGCTGATGCATGGAGATGCATGATGAATGCATGGCTTGGCTCATTCTCTTTCAGTTTGATGATTTTGCTTTTGCTGGTGATGCAGAGAATTTTGAGTTATTGCTTGCAAGGTTGTGCTCCCCTGAGGATTTTTCTTTTTGATACGGAGGTTTGGACAGCAGGTTGGTCAAGATCCCGACCCGTGGTCGATCAGGTCCATCGTCCCAAGATGATGTTTCTTTGCGAATGAGAATGTACGAGGATGCTATCCGACTTCAAGATGTTCTTTTGGGCATACGTGTGATTGAGATGGTGTTTGGTTGCCCGTTTTGGTCAAGATTCCAATTTGCGGGCGATTGGATCCGTCATCCCATACTGTGAAGAGAGTGGAGTTCAAGACTCCTGAAGTGTAGTGCTGGGGGCTAGTGACAATTTTTGTGTTTTTTGTAAATATGTGGTCCGAATCTTTACCTGAGTGGTCAGGATAGAGATCGGTTATTGAAAGCAAAAAAAATATTTTTGTGATTTTTGACAATATTTTGATTGAAAGCAAGGGAAATATTTTTTTGTGATTTTTGACAATATTTGATTTGAAAGCAATAGAAATATTTTTTTGTGATTTTCGAAGCATTTTCTTTGAAAGCAAGAGAAATATTTTTGTGATTTTTTATAACATTTTGTTTGAAAGTAAGGGAAATATTTTTGTGATTTTTGAAGAGGTGATTTTGCAATGTTTTTGTATTTTGTGATTTTTCTGAAATGTAGGAAAAAGTATGGACTTTTCATCCACTTCCAGCTTCTACTGCTGGTAAGGCACCCGATCCATTTTACGTCAGCGAGCAAGACGAGTCTTACATAGTTAAGTGCCATAGTTTTACATCTTCGGATGAGGAGATTTTGAGGATTTTCAGTCAACACACACACAAAGTTGCTTGTTCCTCATGTGCAATGCACATAGACCACGTATCGTCCGACGGACTCCTTCGGCCACAAAATGAGCCACATCCTCATATTTCCCTTAGTCAATCCAGTTTGGGGCCTTACGTTGCTCACAATTCCGTGAGGGTGCTCTCCACCTCCCAACAGCCTTAATCCCCTTCATGAGTTTTAGGAACAGGGAACATCCGTCAGATTCAACAGCGACTTCCAAATCAAGGTTGTCTATCACGGTTTGTTCAACACGAACAGGATTGCGGAGTTCTGCCCGCCTCAGCCCTTACCTGTTTAGAAGATTCCAGATACCCGTACGATCAAGTATCAGCCATGTCCGGAACAGGTTAGGAAAGAAAGCCCCCGAGAAGTTAATCCCAGTGTAGTTTTAGGTCTTCGGACCCAACTAGGTGCATGCTGAAAATACATTCTTTTGATGATTTTTTTTTTTAAAATGTTCCAGGCTGTTAAATCTCAATTTTGAATGGTCAAGGTTAACACTGGTTTTTATTGGAAATCTCTCGGGATTTTGTTCCCGACGTAGTTTAAGGTCTTCGGACCATAAAGCTGTGCAAGCGATGCTGGAAATCACATTTTCTTTGTTTTTTAGAAAGTGTCCGAAGTCATCAGGCCTTAATGAAGACCGATGCCGGTTTTTATTGAAAATCTCTCGGGATATTGATCCCGACATAGTTTAAGGTCTTCGGACCACTGGAGATGAGTTTGCGCAGTTGAAATTGATGGCAAAACATTTTTTTTATTTTTGAAAAGGTTCCAGAGTTCAACTCAGGTGGTTTGAGATTGATACTGGTTTTTATGGAAACTAAAAAAAATCTTTTTGGTGTTTTGAAAATGATCCAAGTCATCAGATACTGGTCTGGACGGCTGGGATCGATGCCGGTTTTTATTAAAGATCTCTCGGGATGTTGATCCCGACGTAGTTTAAGGTCTTCGGACCAAAAACATGTACAAGAGGGGGCAAACACATTTTTTTTTTTGAAATGATCCAGATCATCAGATCTTGGCCTGAAAGGCTGGGAGCGATGCTGGTTTTTTTATTAAAAATCTCTCGGGATATTGATCCCAACGTAGTTTAAGGTCTTCGGACCCGAACTGTACAAAAGGAGGGCAAACATATTTTTTGTTCTTTTTTGTAAAATGTCCGGTGTCAGCGGATCTTGATTCGATCCAGACCGATGCCGGTTTTTATTAAAAGTCCCTCGGGATCTTGATCCCGACGTAGTTTAAGGTCTTCGGACCAGTTTATGGGGTTGGGCATACTTACCTCGCTTTATTTGACTTCTGACGGGGCTGATTGTGATTTGAGTGGTCCGAATTGCTTGATTTGGCCCTGTAGGCCCACTTCCAGACTTCAGCTTTGCTTTGAAGCACTTATCCTTGATGTTTCGCGAAGCTAAGAAGGCTTTCCATGGTGCGGATGCTGACTTGAACGGCTCAGATTGCTCTTTTCAACCATGTGGGTCCACTTGATGACCAAATCTTGGATTCTGGCCCTTCTTTTGATGATCAGCCCTTTGATCTTGTTGTTTAATGGCTCATGCAGGTTCTTCAATGGTTTAGATCATGATGATCTAATCTTTGAATGACTTGGATTGCTTGTGGCCCCCACTTGAGCAACTTTCCTTCTCTTTGACCCGATCAGCCCATGTTGGCCGCATTACTTCCTGATTGGACAGGTGGGGTATCTTCCAAATGATTCTGGTCAACCTCCAACGAAATCTGGAGTGTATTGGAGCCTTGGGCGGTCCTCAAGGTGCCATCTGCTGATGTGGACTGTCAACCTCACCTACCAACGACCATGGAGCCAATCCAGCGGAGAGAGAGGAAGCGCGTCCGTACGGGCCGCCCATAGCAGGCCGCCCAAGGCTCGCCTCTTGTGCGGTCTGGGCTGGCTCTGGTTCGGACATTCCCAGTAACCCACTGTCCATGTCTCATATTCTCTGTACGCCCAGGTTTGATTCCGGCCATGAATCTTCCCTTTCTCTTCACCTTTCTTTTCATTTTTGTCTTTTTCTTTTTTGGTCCTCTCTTGGGCAGCCATTGATGATGGCTTGGGGGTGATGAAGGCTGATCCTAGTGGGTCCCATACTTCAGAAGATGGTGGGGGCTTTAATGATGATGAGATGTTCTTGATTGATGATGTAGATAGAGGTTTAAATGGGGCCATTGATGGTGGATTAAGGGTGGTTGTTGGGGAAGCTTTGAATGCCCCCATTAATGGTGGGATTGCTGAAAATTTTGACTTGAATGGGGCATTGACCATGACAGGATCGGATGATATGGATGGGATGGGGAGATGGGCCATAGGTGAGGCTATGCATCCCTTGAATGTGGGCCACCTAGATGATGTGATTGATGGTGATGATGGGGTCATGATGGACATTGATGGGCTGATCTTAGATTGCCTTCTGGTACCTGTGAGGATAGAAAACACTTTAGTAAAAGGATTGAAGCATCAAAGCAGGAAGAGAGATACTTACCTTCTGGGATGAATGATCGGGAGAAAGACGCTTGTACGAGGCACTCCATAAGTTGGCTGGGGGATGTTTATTTTGAAAGCCCTGTAAGTTTTTTTTTTTTTTTTTTGCATATATGCGAATAAGGAAAAATGATTTTTTTTTTTAAAATATATGCAAATTATGAAGTAAAAATTTGTGTCAAGTGCTTATCTGTCTGTGCGTGATTTGGACTTGTGCTTTTAGATGTAAGAATCAGAATATTTGACTCAGCCTGATGTCATACTCGATTTTCTTGATTATTCACCAAGGATCCTGGTCCTCTTAAGATAGTGCGCAATGGTGTCCTGCCCCTAGAATTTGGGCAGATCTTGAAAGAATTATTGACTCATAGCCGCCATCCTTGCTTCCATTGAATCTTCATATCGCTTGGATTTCTCATGTACCTGTTTTTTTTTTCATTTCTTAGCCATTATTACCCACAACGCCCTTTCGGGTTTTCGTTGCGTCCGGCTTGCCCGTCAATTTTGCCCGTGGTGCCCTTTCGGGTTTTCACCACGTCCCGGGTATTTGATCTTGCCTGCCCCTTGGCAGCTATGCTGTTTTTACCCTTGGCGCCCTTTCGAGTTTTCACCAAGTCCGCTATGTGCCCACTGTTTTTACTCGAAGCGCCCTTTCGGGTTTTCACTCCGCCCTTTTTGTTTAGGCACACATCTTTTTTTTTCTTTTTTGGATAACTGCGGTGACCAAAGGTCAGGAATCCGTCCTATGGTAACCTTTCGGCTCTTATCTTAAGTTACAATGGCAGAGCTGTCGGCCTTAGCTAT
This sequence comes from Liriodendron chinense, assembly GCA_003013855.2. Classification (NCBI taxonomy): domain Eukaryota; kingdom Viridiplantae; phylum Streptophyta; class Magnoliopsida; order Magnoliales; family Magnoliaceae; genus Liriodendron; species Liriodendron chinense. The sequence goes on along the minus strand of ML058327.1, from coordinate 532,430 downwards.
AAACCCTTCTGAGGTGGATAGATGGATAGATCTGTTTCTTTTTTGGTCGATTTTTTCTTTCTTTCTTTCTTTCTTTCTTTCTTCTTCTCTCTTTTTTTTTGTGGGTTGTGTGCCTCCTTTTTTTCGCTCTATTCTCTTCTTCTTTTCTCTTTTTTTTTTTTTTTTTTTGCTTTTGAACCCTTTATTTGGAACACTTATTGGTGGACAGGAAGGGAATCTCAGAGGTTTAAGCCTTGACCTCTTGACTTCAGCTCTACTAATGTAACTCTTGATAAGGTTGGATTGGCTTACCTGTGAGAGATTTTCACGTTATCGGCGTTGATTAGCTCAGGAAGATCTACCCCTCTCATGTTGGTGAGCCTGAGGGCGCTTCTTGGAAGAACTTTTCTGATCCTTGGGCCTTATCCCCTTGAGTTTGATAGATGTAACGGTGCTTGTTGTAAACATGATATGACTTTTCTTTCTTCAGCTTCATTCTTCATCAGCACTCACGGTGACATGATTTTAACTCGAACTCGTAGGTTTGTCTTCTGATTTTAAGCTTCTCGAGGAACTCCTCCATCCTTAGATTTCGAAGGATGTCCCATTGCCAATGTTGATAGCATGTGGGAACCCTTAACAATTGATGATGTCATTCTTCATGAGAATTATTGCGAGAGATCAGAATGTTACCTCCTTCCTTTTTGTGAAGTAATCAATTGCCACAAGTATATGCGTATGACCACTAGATGATGCCGAGTCGATATTTCTGTTGATGTAGATACCTCGTACAAGGAATAGCTGGAGCATTGTCAGGTTGAAGCGTACACATGGATTCGAGTGCATGTTGCTGACACTTGAAGTGTTTTTTGACATGTTGGCAACAATCTGTCTTCATCGAGCCGTGATGTTTCTTCGATCATTCGCCAAGTCGCACACTCTAGCATGGAATGCAAGCATTGTCTTGGCAGTATCCTCTTGATAGGCTTGATGAGTTTTTGATCGAGTCTGGATAAGTCTTCATAGGACGCAAGATTGGGAAGTCATGATTTCAAAAATTCAATCATTCTCTGCTTATTTTTCAGGGACAAGGATTTTCAATGCACACTTCCTTATGGGTCTCAAGAGATCCTAGGTTTATAATTTTGAAACCTTTTTGAGATGACATCAGCTTTTGGTTCGAACTTTCGAGGAGACCCTCTAAGTTTGGGAGTCAGCTCATCATTTTCCACATCATTTGGCTTTGTCCAAACCCTTGAGTTTGAAATCTAACTCTAGATTGAAATCATATGAGTCAACTTCATACTCAAGTGCTTTGACAGACAGACTTGATACTTTATTGAAAAAGAGATTTCTAATTTTTTTTTTTTTTTTTTTTGCTTTCAAAGATTTTCTGGCTTTTTGGATTTTTATGAATATTTGGATTTTTTTTTTTGAACTTTTGGACTTTGTGAAAATTTGATTTTTTTTTTTTAAATTTTGAAATATTTGATGTTTGGGGTTTTTGAATCTTCTGCTGATTTTTTTTTTTTTAATTTTTTATAAAGTACCCGAGCAAGACGGCGATGTGAACCAGGTGTTGTCTGATTAGGCTCGGAGAGCCGAGCACTGTCAGCTTTTATTGTGCCGTCATGGGGACTACAAACCTGTTACTGCCCTGCACTCCTTCCCCTCAGGAGGCAGGGCCAGTGGGATCAGTAGGCCAACCCTCATCGTTGTGCCCAAACGTCATGGTGGATCTAAAATTGGGCTCCGAGTCAGTGTCGGATGCGATTTCTCTTGGCTCATCCCCAGTGTATTGTAGCTCTTCGGGTTCATCTGGCTGAGGTGAGACCAGAACAGCAGTCCAGTCGATCGGGGGAAATTCATGTCCCTTGCTTGAGTCTTCTTTGGGCAACTCTATCAAACTCAATCTGCTCGCTTGATCATCAAAGGTGGAGTCCAGCCCATCATCAGGATAGATAATCCCTGCATCGATAGACTGGATTGGTGTGCAGATGTAGAGATTGACTTCTTCTTGATGACCTTGTCTTTTTCTAATACTTTTGTGCTTTGGTTTCCTAATCCGAGTAGGCCGATACCGCAGTCTTTCCCTATCCACATTCTCTTGAACTCCCATGATTCGGGTCGAGTCTTGATATTCGAGCTGATAGTAGAAGGTTTGACGCTCGGCAGGAAGGAAGACGTAGTTCGATCCGATAGGACATGCGCGAGGGAAGTACTTTGCATTGTGATGGTATGAGACCTCCCCATTAGAGCGTTGTACATCCATGACTGGGATGGTAGGCTCTCGAATGTTGGATGCTTCTACCATGGAAAATTGTTCGGGATCGGTAATGATGGTGATCGCCCTATCTCTGAAGATGTGCTTAACCTTTTGGTGAAGATTTAAAGAGATGACACCGATTCTGTGAAACCAGGTCCGATCGGGAAGGAGATGGAATGAAGCTGAGATGTCGAAGACCTGAAGAGTGATGGTTGATGTTTTTAAACCGATCAGAACCTAGACATCAATCTCCTCTTCGACCTCTTCGATAGTGGCCACATAATTGAAGCTGGGACCCAATTCTGCTAGGGCATGTGGCATGTTGTCTAAGGAAGGGTCTTCTTCTTGGAGGATGATGGTCGAAGTAGAAGCCGAATAGACAGGTGCGGTGGGCAAGTTGTGCCCCTGGTTGTTTGCTGGAGAAATGGGCAGGTTGTGCCCCTGGCTGACTATTGCTGAGACGGGCAGGTTGAGCCCCTGGTTTGCTGATGCTGCGTTAGGGAGATTGTCCCCTTGGTTAACTGAGATGGGCAAAATGTGCCCATGGTTAGAAATGGGTGCGAAGAATGAATCAACTGAAGGTGCCCCTTGCATGATGATAGGCTCTAGGATCGAAATAGTTGAGGGCGCCCCTTGCAAGATGAGAGGTTCGAACTCTGAACTAGAGTCGATGGCCAGGATAAACTGGAGAGGCAGCTCTTCTTGGTTGATGAAAGCTGAATAGGCAGGAGGTGCCCCTTGCATTGTGAAGACCGGATCAACTGGAGATGCCCCTTGCAGGATGAGGGGTTCTGAAACTGGACTAGTTAGGGGTGCCCCTTGCCAACCTTGATTAGGGAACTGTGAGTTCCATCTTGACTGTTGCTGTTGCTGCGGTTGTCCATGCTAAGGGAGGAATAGTGCACCTTCGGTAGAGGCGACAAGATCATCATCTTCCATTGGATGGGAGATGGGAACACTATTATTATCGCTCTCGTATCCAGTCGGCTCACGTTCCACTATCGGTTGTACTGGAGAGGCCTGCTGAGCCCACCAAGGGGAGATCATCCCAGCCCTTATTCCGGCTTCGACTTGTTCCCCGGCACAGATGAGTTGGGTGAAGTTCGCATATGGATGTGAGACAAGGTATCCAGAGATACTTGGATTTGCCGAGTGGACGATCATGGAGATTTGCTCCTCGTCGTCGAGGGGAGTCTTCATTCTGGCGGCCATGGCCCGCCACCGTCCAACGTAAGCTGACAATGTTTCATCACTTCTTTGCCTGAGAGCTACGAGGTCCGCTCTCCTGGGTGCCATGTTAAGATTGTATGCGAACCTGTTGACGAAAGCCTGGGAGAGCTGCTCCCAAGTCTTGATGCGATGGCAGTCCAATGATGTGTACCAGTCTAGGGCATCATCTTTCAGAGACTTTTGAAACAGACGGATCAACGCTCCATCGTTGCTTGCCACAGCATCTAGCTCACCACAAAATGATCTCAAGTGGTCTATAGGACATCCTGTCCCATCATATCTTTTAAATTTTGGTACTTGAAAGCCTTGAGGTAACATCGCATCGGGAAATGGACAAAGGTCCCGAACTTAGTGGATGGAAGATCCACCCCTTGCTGTTTCTGCAACTTTCTCTTCATCTCTCGCATCTGTTCTCAGAGTTGTTCGATTTCAAAGGGACCAGATGAAGGAGATCTTGCCCTTTGCCAGGACTGAGCTGGCCCCCTTTCGTAATAATTGGTGTCATTGATGCTCTTATAATTCTTGCTTGAAGGAGGTTGGGCTTGGTAATTACTCCCATTGTAGGGACTTTGTTGGACTGGAGCTGAGAAGAGAGACTGCGAAGAAATCCCAGTCACAGGAGAATATTAAAATTGGTTGGAGTTCCCATTGGGGAGAGATTGTTGGAATTGACTGGGAGTTCTGATTGTGGATTGTAACTGAAAATGGCTCTTGTTTGCAGGAGGATACTGGAAGAAATGCCCTGAGGTCGAGAGTTGTCCTGATTGAAGACCTTCATTAGGAGGGTATCGAAAGTACCCCTGATAGTTGTGGTTGAGACGAACTGGAGGTTGGAAGAAATGGTTGTTGTGGTTGTTGAACTGGACCAGCTTGATTGCTGGCTGCTGAAGCCTGGGCTTGTGTGAATCGGAGAAGCATTTCTTGTATGGCCTTCATGCTTTGTTGTAGCTCTTGGATGCCAGAAATTGACATGGATTCACTCAAGTTTAACAGTGGAGAGGAAGCCTCAAGTATTTCGAGGGCAGGGAATGGGAGAGCCATGTCGGTTTTGTACTGGACGTGGCAGGGTGATTTGGTTTGAAGGAGTAATGGTGGGAAAGTATGCTCTACTTTTTTTGGGTTTTAGGGTTTTCTATTTTTTTTTGGGTTTTGGGTAGAATGCTATGCAGATGAGATTGTATGAGGACTAGTGACTTTCAAGTACGGGAAGGATTCTGTTTTTCAAGTCGGATCACGACTAGTGGGATTAGCTCATCCCCAGTGGAGTCGCCATTCTGTGGACCCTCGCCATTTCCGCGCTCCTACACGACGTCGTTCTCGTCCCTTCCCCTTTCGGGAAAAGAAGGAGAGGAGGATGCGTGAGTGCGAAATCGCCGTTTGTGCCACTGGCTTGCCTCGTTCTCGAGGGCTTCGTTTAGTTGTCGTGTTAAGTTGGATGTGTTTAAGTGAGTTTATATAAGACCAGAGTCGCCACTAACCAATTACTTCGAATCTACAGTCGACTAGACCCTGTAGAAACGTTAAAGAAGGGGATCCGAAGATTCCTTCATCTAAAATGACTCCCGTTGATCTGCGGCCAGAGATTCAAGGTAAGGGATCACGGTTACAGGGTGGGAAGAGGTTAAGCACCCCACACACTGCCCGTACTGAAGTACGGTCTCTACTTCACAGAATCGAACTAATACTTGAAAGTCTGTTTTAATCCTCGTACATTCTCATGGATGACATGATGCATGAATGCGGGTCTGAACAGTAAGAGTTTCTGATGGGCAGGTTCCAACAACGGGCAAGCCCAGAGCATACGCTCGAACTGACAGGTGCTTAATTTAAGACGTATGCAGTGTGATTGAATAATCAAGGTGCTTTATAGTGAAGCATGAATGCAGGTCTGAACAGTAAGAGTTTCTGATGGGCAGGTTCCAACAACGGGCAAGCCCAGAGCATACACTCGAACTGACAGGTGCTTAATTTAAGACATATGCAGTGTGCTTGAAGAATCAAAGTGCTTGCAGTGAAGCAGGGGGGTTGGAAGAAAAGTAAATGTTGCACTTATGCTAGATGCAAATGAGATGATGCTGGAAAAAGAGTAGCTGGATGGACGGAGGTGTCGCAAGGGTTGGCTTCGAGTGGCTGGATCAAGACTTGGATGGCTTGGGAGACTTGGACCAGTGGTCAGGCTGGGCTGGACCAGGGCTAGGCTCTCCTCACTCGGGCTCTCCTTGGTGGAAAAATGGGCTAAATGGGTGGAGAAGGACTCGGATCGCACCCGGGCTGGATGGACTTGAAGGGATGATGAAATGAGAAGGGGAGGGGGGTATTTATAGCAGCGAGCAGTGGCAGAGCTCGTAATTTATTTTGGGAGGCCTGCTATGGGCCGCCCGTACAGCCGTTCCTCGATTTCTAGCGAGGTACGGTCGCACCCTCGGGGCTGCTGCTGGACTCGCTGGGTCAACTCAGTGAGTTGACTCATCTGGTCGACTCGGTGGTTTGACTCAGTGGGTTGACTCGACGGGTTGACTCGGTGTTTTGACTCGACGAGTTGACTCAGCTGGTTGACTCAGCGGGTTAACTCAGCAGGTTGACTCAGTGGATTGACTCAGTGAGTTTGACTTTTTTGGGATTTTTTGGTTGGCTTTTCTTATGGGGGGTTTTCAGGGTGCTGTTTAGGACTGGGTTGACTGGGTTTGGGCTTGAACTGAGCTATGGAATGGGGCTTACAAGGGTGAGTTTGGCTGAGTTTGGACTTGGGATTTGGGGGTACGGTCCTCCATTCAACCAGCTATCTCTACCAACAGTATAGCCGAAGGTGGGGTGTCTACACTCATCTTTCAAAAGTCACCTACAGCTTCCAATTTTTCTACATTGGACCCAACCAATTCCCAACTCGACCTAATAGAAAGTAAGGAACTTAACAAGCTAAACCAAACCCAGGTTCGGTCAATTGGGTTCGTGTTGACCTGATACCTGGGCCTGGATGCAAGCTCCTTAATTAATGTTGCCAAACTTGGGGCCGGCTGTAATGCAAGTTCACGACCCATTTTCTCAATTTATTGCACATGCAAGTCCATGTGAATTAGTGGCACGTCTGTTATGGGGCCAAAATATCAGGATGATTCAAAACTCGGGTGGGCTATACCATGGGAACAATATTGAGATGGGAAGTCCTATCATTAAAACCGTCCAAATTGTATGTGCGGTCCACCATAATGTCTACATCATTAAAATCGTCCAAATTGTATGAGCGGTCCACCATAATGTCTATATGCCATTCGATCCACTTATCCAATGTGACACAGCAGGATAAATGGATTCCCCAAAATCAGGACATTCCAACACTCATGTGGGCCAATACCATTAGAACTTAAAGAGTTATTAGTCGTCTTTTTACACCATTCTTCACCGTATGTCCCAAGTAAGTCTTAGATTGGACTGATTTTTCAGGATCCATTCTTATAATGTGGCAGAGCACTTGATGATGGGTAGATCTGATGTATACTCCACCATGTAGTGCTTGGCTAGTTGTAGGTGTGCCCTCTTATCCTATGTAACATCACACATCACGTAGATGCTGGTGTTGATGTGGCAGGATTTGATTGAGCCACATGACAATGGAGCCCATGCAAAGCATGTTTGAAAGTTGTCTAGTGGAGTAGGACTGGATTAGGCCACACGTGAGTGTTGGATGGTTTGGACATTGGTACATGAGTGCCACACGTGTAAGGGATGATTTACCACCGTTTTCAAAATCGACAACTACCATAAGAGCCTAGCCCCTCTTTTAGCCTTCACATTTGTAAAAGTGAAGCCTGTGGTGTTGTGATCCGGATTATTGATCTGATGGACCCCATGAAGGATCCAGATACATGAACATCCCAGTCTACACAATCCTCAACCATCAATATGTGGACCACTAAATAGATGTTTGAAAACAAAAATTGGAGGAATAGTCCTTATTCAATGGAATATGTCCAGAAGATTAGATGGGAGGATCTTTGGCCTTGAAGATTCTCGGGGTATGGCGCATCCACAAGGAAACTTTACAAATCAACGGTCTGGATCAAGGTCCCATTAGCCCCACTTGCAAGAAAGTAAGGACCCAATCGTCCCAATGCAATATAAGAGAGTGAATAGAGATGATCATCAATAAGGTAATACTGTATTCTAGCAAGTGAAAGATACCAAACATGAAATAACAGAAATCGAACGTGCCAAAGGTAAATAACAAATTAAGAAGGAGAAAAGCTCAAGAGCTGATCTCTCACTTCCCAGAAAAATAACATTAAAAACGAAAAAAAAAAAAAAAAAAAAAAAAAAAAAAAAAACCTAAACCTAGAATATCTATATGCATGCACAATGGGAATCAGCTCTTCTCCCTTCTAGTTGCCATGCACAATGCAGCAACAGCTAAGTTGGTCAGGGTTGGGCACACACAGAGCACCGTGAGGATCGTAGTCGTTGGCTGCACACTCCTTGCTGCAATCGTCCTGATCGATGCATGGCCCAATAAATCGACAATCACTGTCATTGCCGTCGTCTTTTCCTGCATCTGGCATCCGATACATATGATGAATTAGGCCAATGTTTTGCTGAAGGTTTAATAGAAAGAGTTTCTCTTGACTCTGCCTGCCACCAGGGATCTAGTGTGTATTGCTGTTCGCTGGGACCCATGATGCTGAGCAGCCCGATGGCATGGTGCCGAGATTATGGAAAGCCCAAATAATAATCCTAACATCAAAGCAAGTGGGCCCCAGTGGATAGTAACACACACTTAGATCCTGAGTACCGGCGGATCGATGAACATCCATTGGGAAATTTCTTTAATAATACTAAGTGTTTCTTATCAGCATCTGATGGAAATTACATTGTGATGGAAGTGGGGACCACTATTTGAGTATTCACACGTTCTCAACACAACAAGAGAGCTTGTGAAATACCCAAATAACCTTGTAATCTAAGCCGTTGATAAGAGGGGCAAGTCACATGGTACAGATGTCCCGCTTAGAGAAACAAAAGAGAAGGTTTATATTAAATAAGAAAGAGAGAGAGAGAGAGAGAGAGAGAGAGAGAGAGAGAGAGAGAGAGAGAATTGAGGGTCATATATAACCACACTTACCAACAGATCGAAGACATTCATTTGAGAGAACCAAACAAAAAAGAAAAAGAAGACAAGTTACTGAAAGCTTGGAGGATGCCATATCTCAATACGAGTCAAAACAAAGAGGAAAGCTGTATGTGATGGTATTCCTTGTAATCCTACAAATACAAATATATATACATATTTACTTTCCTATTTTAACCCTTTCACACGTATGAAATAGCTTATCTCTTTATCCAAATAAGTTACTAAATATATTCTTAATTTTCTCATTATCTTTTTCATGCATTATAAAGCAATCCTCTCATGTGCTATGTTTGGCAGCTTCCATTATTTTGTTATCTCCATCTGTTTAGTCCACTCTATTCTCAATCTTATCTCTTGGTACACTGCTACATGAAACGTGAATTAACTGTCCACAGCTATGTGGGGCCCACTGTAATGTCTGTGTGACATCCACTCCATCCATCAGTTTCCCCGGCTCATTTTACAATACTGGAATGAAATTGTGGCAGATCCAAAACTCAAATTGGGCACACCACAGGAAAGAGTGGTTATTGAACACTCACCATTGAAACTTTTGTGGGTCGGGGCTACAAAACTTTTGGATCAGGCTGATATTTGTGTTTTCAGTTTTTACTAGTGGAAATGATCTTATGGATGGTTTGGATGGCATATAAACATTATGGTGGGCCTCAGGAAGGTTTCAACGTTGGGCATTTTCATCCCCCACTTTTTCCTTTGGTGTGGCCCACTTGAGTTTTTTAAGTGTTTCATTTTTCGACTCATGTCTTAGCGTGAACTGGATGAACTAATGAATGGAGTTGATTTCAAATGGACATCACGATGGGCCCTGAGAGCTTCCGCCCAAAGTTGCATCGTTCTTATCCTCGATGGGCGGTTTCAATACAAGATTGCACAATTGGAATATGTAAATAGGCGTGGATTAGCTGAGGTTGGGTAACAGCTAGCTGGCTAATTAAGGTCCTGACCGTTGGGCCTATGCCCGAGCTATTAGGGCCCACTATAATGTGCTTGTGACATCCTCTCCGTTCATCAATATTGCCAGATAATACTACGATATGAGTCCAAAGATGAGGCAGATCAAATATTTAAGTGGGACACCCAACTGGAAACAGTGCATATTGAATGCAACCATGTCACATCCTCAGTGCAACCTCATTACACTGACATAATGCAGTGTGACGTGGTCCAATTAAAAAGGCTCCAAGCAGAATTTTCATCAGCCAACGAAGGATCCGGATTCTGGGAACGCAGGAAAGCCGCCTCCCTCTGCACGTACCTGTCAGCTAGGATTGTAGTTTGCAGTGATAATTTTGAGGGGGTAATCCATCCACGGTGGACAGTTTAGACAGTCGCCAAATTTTTTAAAGGAAACCGTGTCTTGGATAAGAGTGGGCCACGTAAGGACCCAAAGCCTCGCACACGCCCAAGCTCTGTGGCCCAACATGTTGTCCGTGTGATATCAAATCCATACATACATCAGGTGCATTGCTTAGTGTTAGACCAGATAGAAAAGTCAGGTGGGCCACACCACAGGGAACAATAGAGATGGGTCGCCAACCATATTGTTTTGTGTGGGTCCACATGATATGCATCTATTTTCAGGCCTATCAACAAGTGTGGCTCATAAGAATGAAGAGTTGCACACACGGGAAAAGGAAATGGTACTATCAGGTCCGCCTATGTGGTCCAGCTCTATGGGCCCCACCGTGATGTGTGACTGACATCCACCCCATTAATCTGATGCACCCTTCCCTGGTGGACTACGGTCCTAAAAATCAGGCCAATCCATGAGTTAGGTGGGCCACACCATGAATGATCATGAAGGTTTTAACAGGCGGGTGACCCCTCTCAACTATTGTATGTGGTGTGGGCCACCTAAGTCATGGATTGAGCTTATTTTTAAGCCTGTGGCCTACCATGGAATGGTGCATGTGACTGATGGGGTAGATGTTCGATCCACATCACAGTGGGGGCCACACAACTCGATCTCATGGGAAGTTCTCTGGAGCTCGACCTCATAGGAACTTATCATGAGGTCGAGCTGTGTGGGCCCCACTGTGATGTGTATTGGACATCCACACCGTGCATTTGGTGGGTCCCCTTTAGGTTATGGGATAACCCAAAAATCAGCTATATCCAAAACTCTAGTGGGTCATACCATCTGAAACCGTGTGAAATCATGCCTAAAACATTTAGAATCACTTGTTGGGCCTACCTGAATTTTAGATGCGGCTGAAACTTATTGTGGCAGCTCATCCAAGTGGGATACACATAATGAATAGTCTAGATTTTGAAACCACACTCCAGTGGGCCCAATAAACAATCATGATGGTTTTAATGGGCGAGTAACTGCTCTACACTGCTGTTTGTGGTGTGGCCCACCTAAGTCATGGATTGACTTGATTTTTAGGATCTTACCCCCACATAGAATGGTGCATCCGACTAATGGGGTTGATGTCCGATACACATCACGGTGGGGCCCACACAACTTGACCTCATTGTACCATTATTATTATTATTATTATTATATTATATATATATATATATATATATATATATATATATATATATATATATATATATATATATATATATAGGTGAGAGAGAGAGAGAGAGTCATGCTCACCTATGCATCTTTGCATGTGTTATGGGCACAAAGCCTAAATGGTATACGTGATGCAACACCTCATGAAACTTTCAATGCCCAACTTTCAGCCTGATCCAAAACTCTAGGGGGTAATAGCAAAGAGAGACAAATCAAGGGAGGAAATTTTTTTACTTTTGCCATGGCCCACTTGGGTTTTGGATCATGCTAAAACTTGGGCCCTGGGGGTTTCATGGGGTACCCCATCACATGGATCGTTCGGATTTTGTGCCCATGAAACATGTCGTGAGAGGTGAGCACCTAAGAAGGTGCACAAGTGAGCGCGTGAACACACACACAGATGTAGAATGGGTTGCGGATTTGTTCATAGTGAGGATGGATCGAAGGAAGGAGCCCAAGTTTAAGAAAAATTGATAGTCGATAGCACAACTTGACCTGTCAAAAGCAGGGTCGATCGGTTGAACAACAAGGTCGACCGATCGAACGCCCGCCAAAAGATACAGTTTTGTCTTTGGACAAAATTTGGTATTTTCAACGGGCCTACACAGACAAGGGGCTGAACTCTTTGAACGAATTCTGGTCGTTTCGACCGATCGACAGTCGACCGGTCGAATCGACGGGTTTTGCATATTAGCACAATTTCTCGTTTTCTTTCATCTAGAACTCTCTTTGATCCCTCTCTAGAGTTTTGTTTAGAGTATTTAATGTTGCTTAAACACATTTAAGGATTTTTCACCTTCATATTATTCCATTAGAATTCTTACTTTGTGGTTTTATCTCATGAATTCGAGATTTCTCTTGTAAATTCAAGAAAACTTTGTGGATTCAAGGTATTTATCCTTTGAAGAAGACGGTGATCTATCTCATCATGTCTTTCCTTGTGTCACACATACACACACCCACAGCTTAACCAAAATCAGGCGGCTCATACCGTGTCAAATTCATGCTTTTAGGCACAATTTTACATCATTTCATTTGCCAGGCCATTCCAACATTTTTATGGGGATGACATTTTTATGTGCGGCGAAGACAAGGGTTCTCACCTGATGGATTGTGCAGATCTACACATATAGCATGGTGTGCCTTGCAGAGCCTCTTTTTTTTTTTTTTGTACGCACACCGACAAACCTCACCCACCCACTCACACCGCAGAGCTTGAGTGCTTTAAACCCGGCTGCATGAAATACTTGTTACATTCAATTATGGTCCGTTTCTTCCAATTTCTTTTCTTAACCACTTGTGTTTTCATGAGCCTGGATCCTCTGCAAAGTTTGTGAAATAAAATTATTCTACGACGTGATGTGTGAGGCCCACTGACTCTGATATGTGCATGACATCCAACTCATCATCATGTGTGCCACTCATGGCCTCCTTAGAGCCATAGAATCAGGCCAGTCCAAATTTCAGGTGGAGCTGCACTATGTAAAATCACGTCTAAAACCTCCAAACTTCATGATGTGCCCTTTTGAAGTTTGAATTGGGAAGATTTTGGAGTGCCCATTCTTCGGAGTGGGGTGCATCCTCTCAATGAATGGATGGCATATAAAAACATAGTGGGACCCATTAACAATCTAAGAGTCTTTAATGGTTGGTGTTCCCATCCCAACTGTTATCTGTGGTGTGCTGGTGTGACCCACTTGTGTTTTGGATTGGGTTGTTGGACACTGAAGAAACCTGAAGAGGAACACTTATGGGTCGACCAGACTTCGCAGGTGCTTCGATGAGCCCCATTCCAAGTGAGACTACTATTTCGTCATCCAAACCGTTTATATGGTGGGGCCCATTGTGGATGCAGATATATATACCCCAAGAATCTACCTAGTCGATGATCCTAGCCATCATTTCTGGCCCTTGTTAATTTTGACAGTTGGCTGCAATTATATATCCATTTGCAGATATCAGGGCATGGCCCATCCCATGATGGGTCTTCCAAATCAACAATTAAGATTTCTTATGTACACACATGGACCACGTAATGATTATATGGATTTTTGAAGCATGGGATCTACTACACCACCTGTTCTTGTGCACACAGAAACCAAGCAAGTCGATTCATTAGGCTAGCCACACCTGTATGTTGAATACTGACGATTAGCAAGTTAGGGGTGGGCCACCCGATGATTGTACCAGCGTGACTTTTATTGGTGACCGTCTCAAGGGTGATGTGCACCACTCAGATGTCATACGCACTTTCTGGGATATTGCAAGTGTGCTGCCTGTCAAGCAAGGGTGGCAATGGGCCGGGTTTGGACTGGGCCAGGCATTCTAGATCAAAATTTAAGACCCGAGGCGAAAGACCGACCCAAGCCCAGCATGGGCCATGAGCATGAAGTTGGTGGGTCCAGCTCATTTTAGAGTATGAGCCCATCCGTCACACCAGTAGGTATGAAATTTGGTTTGGACCTACTGGCTTGGCCTATGACCTTCGGTCAGTACTCACAGACCAGTAGGTCCAAACCAATATGATAGCTTACACCAGTTCATTTTAGAGTACGAGCCCAAACATAAGATAGATCCAAATCTCAAGTTGACCACATTAAGTGGGGGGGGGGGGGGGGGGCGGGGTAAGTGACACTCACCATTAAAACCTTCTTAGATGACTTAATCCAAAACTTCTGTTGCCCCCGGGAAGTTTTTAATGGTAGGGGTTCAATCCCCACTATTTCCTATGGTATGGCCCAATTGAGTTTTGGATTTACCACAAGTATTGGTTCATGCCTAAAATGAGTTGGCCAAACAGATCAACATACCGGAGATGATACATTCATAAATGTGGCCTCTAAAGATACAAGTGCTAAGCATAAAAAATGAGTGCTAAGCACAGTATAACTGTCATATTTCGTAGACACTAGCTTAGTGCATGAGGTTGTGTACAAGCATAGTACTTTGAGAAGACAAGTCTCTACCTCAACAAACACATCAAGATCAAGTCTATCGACTCTACAACAAGATGCGGCAAAGCTACAAAGATAAACCATATATGCCAAAGGTAATATTGACCATAGGGCTGATCTTAGATTAGGTGATTTCGTATAACTTTTTAGCTAATTACTCTAATATTTTTAAAAGTCATATTTCAAGGAAATTCTGCTAGCCTAACCCTATGTTCGATCAGCCCAAGAATCTTTGGTCAAGTTTCCAACAAGCTTAAATGACAATTTCTAGAGATGTTTGGCCATCCCAGCCCTGTGTTTGGCCAGCCGAAGAAACTTCGATCAAGTTTGCATATGTGAAACTGATTTCTGAACTTGGATCTCGGTTCAGCCCGACCCTGTCTCAGGCTAGCCGAAGCTCACTCGGGCTAGCCGAACTGACACTCAGGTCAGCCGAACTTTGAACAAATTCTTATCCCACGAAATCTGATAGCCGTTTAAATAAAACGGTTGATTCTTATGTCAGCTGAAGGAAACCTTATGTCAGCTGAAGACCTAACTTTTTTACTATAAATAGAGCTTTCTTCACTTTATTTTTCATCAAGCAAAAGCACGAAAATTACTATCTTTCTTGTGAAAAAGCTCTCTATTATAGTCTAGCTATTTACTTTAAATTTCTATTTTATTTTATAGTTATCTCAGTTCCCTTCTCATTTAATTTGATTGTGTAAAGAAAATATTATTCTCATATTAGAGATAAGAGAACTGAAATTACAGTTTTAGAAAAACTCTTTTTTAGAAATTCCTAGATCCATCTTGTTCAAAGTATATTGGTTTATCTTATACAACGATCGGATCGCTGCATTATTGAAGCTTCATCCCCTTCTACAAGAAGAATGGTAATACCTTTCTATTATTTTTAAATTTTTGTTTGAGATAACCCGTGAAAATCTCAAATCAGGTTGTTAGTGATTAGCCTGTGAAAATCACTTAAGGTTATTGATTAGCCTGTGAAAATCATTTGAGGTTTAGTTGTGGTAAGCCTGTGAAAATCACAATCTATGTATCGAGTTTTAAAGATGAACCTGTGAAAACCTTTATATAGTAGAAAGCCAAAATTACAGGAGAAGGTAATTTTGGGAGTGAAGTAGGTGCAAGTTGTTTTTAGCACCGAACCACTATAACACTTTATGTCGTGGTGATTGCTTTATTGTTTATCTGTTTATGTGCTTGATTATTTATGAATCCTTAAATCGTGACATAAGATTGTTCTACTTAGATTTCTAAGTGATATAAGGTTGTCCTACTTAGTTTGCTAAGTGAAAGGTTTTACTACTTAATCTCTAAGTGGAAGGTTGTCCTACGATTTAATCTAAGGTTTTGATATTGATCTCTATTTGCTTTCAGATTGGTTAATTGCATATTCTTACTAGTCTTGTGATTAATTATCTGATTTATTTTAAGATTACAAGAAGTAGAATTGAATTGAGTTATCCTATTCACCCCCCCCCCCCCCCCCCCCCCCCCCCCCCCCAAAGGACATTTATAGCTCCATCATTTTTCAAGTGGTATCAGAGCGGGTTTCCTCTTTTATGGATTTTCAATCCAAAGAGTTAGATCCGGAGCTGTAATATGTCTAAATTTGAAAGCTTATCTGTTTCTAGGCCACCTCTTTTTTATGGTACTAACTATTCTTATTGGAAAGCTAGAATGAGGATATTTCTAAGATCCATGGATGAAAGTGTGTGGCAAGACACATTAGTAGATTGGACACATCCAATTATTGAAGTAACAGATGATGATGAAATTAAATCTATGAGATGAGTGGCTTATAACCTATGGACCACTACTCAGAAAAATAAAAATAGTGCAAATGCTAAAGCATTGAATGCTATAACTTGTGCTCTTTCGCCTAATGAATTCAAAAGAATTATTTTATGTGAATCAGCTAAACAAGCTTGGGATATACTTGAAATAACCCATGAGGGCACTAATATTGTAAAGAAGTCTAAAATCCAACTCCTCACAACCAAATTTGAAGAAATTTTGGATGGATAAAATAAAACATTTATGGATTTCTATACAAAATTAAATGATATAATAAACTCTATGTGGGGTCTTGGAGAGAGCATTTCAGAAAGCAAAGTTTGTGTTAAAATTTTGAGATCTCTACCAGATTTATTCAATTCCAAAGTCACTGCTATTCAAGAATTGAGGGATACTGATATAATGAAAGTTGAAGAACTAGTTGGATCCATTCAAACATATGAATTGACATTCAAAAGTTCTAAGAGTAAGTCTATTGCTCTCAAATCTTCAAAATCTGTTTCAATCAATGAAAATTCAGATAATGAAGAAGACGAGGATGATATGGCATTGTTGGCTAAGTAGTTTTACAAGATTTAAAAAAAAAAAAAAATTAAGATTCAAAAATCTTTGGAAAAGAAGAAAGGTAAAACAAGTTTTTTGAAAAACAAAACTAAGGATTCACAATGCTTCAACTGTTCAAGTTATGGGCACTTAGCTGCAAATTGTCCTACAAAAGAAAAATCAAAAAAGAAAGGAATGATTGCAACTTAGAATGATTCATTAAAATCTGAATCTGATTCAGACTCCGATGAATCATATCAGGAACGATAAAAAATTCAGAATGCATTTATAACCATTGTCAAGATTTCTACTTTTGAAGACAATAATAACTCTGGATATGAGACATGCAGAAGTGAATCTGAGAATGAAGAAGATATTCAAGAAGCTTACAAAGCCCTATACAAGGAAAGTTGTAAGATTGTATCCAAACTTAGAGTTTCAAAGAAAAGGTGTGATGAATTGCAAACTGAAATTAACAAATGCATTTTTGAAAATTTTCATTTTTCTAATTGTTTTGAAAAATGTAAACTAGACTTGAAAATAAAAAATGAAGATTTTGAAAAACTTCAAACTGATTTTAACTCTTTAAAATCTGATTTGCTTATTCTTAAGAAGTCGAGGATTTTTGGAAAATCTAAAGACATAGTGGAAGAAATTCTTCATTTTTCCAGACCTTATATATGGTGATAGATCAGGTCTTCGCTATAACAAGTTCAATACAAATCCAAAGATATTACCTACCATCTTTGTAAAAGGTGAATCTTCGCATTCCAAAAATGCATTTCAGAAATATTTTAAAAAGTCTATTTCTAAAAGTCTAAAACACTTTTTAAAAGACTTTGAAAATCTTAGCTAACAACAAAGATAATTCTTCTTCAATTATTCTGAGAATCATTGACTTACTCAAAGATCTCTTGATACAAAGTAGGAGAAAAGAAAGACAAGTGTCTCATTCTCCTCAAGGAAAGAATGATCCACCTAAGTCCAAAACCATTATGAAGTGGGTTCCTAAAACAAATGTTTGGTAATCAACACTACCTTCAAAGCCAGTAGTCATTCTAAATAGTACTTGGATAGTGGTTGTTCAAGACATATGACTAGTGACAAAGGTATATTATCAAACATCAGTGAGATTGATGGAGGAGCTGTCACTTTTAGAGATGGTAGCCATTGTAAAATCATTGGCCAAGGTAATGTTCAACTACCTAATCTTCCTTTGTTTAAAAATGTTCTATATGTTGATGGATTAAAGCATAACTTGCTTAATATTTCACAAATCTGCAATAATAATCATAGTGTTAATTTTTTTTATCGTGAATATGAAATTCTGAATAAATCAGGAGATGAAATTTTACATGGTCGCAGAACATCTAAAAATTGCTATATAATTGATCAAAGTTGCTCAATGAAATATTCATGTTACATGGCCCAACTTGATGAATCTAAATTTTGGCATCAACGACTTAGACATGTGAACTTCGGAGATTTATATAAATTGAGTAAAAGGGATCACTTACGTAATTTACCCAAACTAAGAAGAAAATAAAGTATTTGGCTCATGTCAAGTTGGCAAACAAATAAGAAATTTTCATAAGAAAATAAACTCCCTAGCTACATCTAGACCCCTTGAACTTCTCCACAAGGATTTAGTTGGACCAACTCGAATAGAGAGTAAAGGTGATAAAAAGTATTTCTTAGTTATAATTGATGACTTTACTCGATTCTCTTGGATAGCTTTTCTAAGAGAAAAGTCTGAAACTTTTGATAAAGCCAAAAAGATCATTAAACAAAATCAGATTGAAAAACAATTGTGTGTCAATAAAATCAGAAGTGATCATGGAACTAAATTTGAAAATAGTAATTTTCAGAAGTACTGTGAAGATCATGATATCTTACATGAGTTTTCAGCTCCAAAAACACTTTAGCAAAATAGAGTTGCTGAGAGAAAGAATAAAGTTCTACAAGAGATGGCAAATATTTTACTAAATGGTAAGAATTTACAAAAACGTTTTTGAGCTGAAGCTGTGAATACTGCTTGTTACATTACCAATTGTGTGTATGTTAAAGCAGGTAAGAATAAAACACCGTATAAATTGTGGTTTGATGAGAAACCATCGGTTAAACATTTTCAAATTTTCTAAAGCCTATGCTACATTTTACGTGATCGAAAAAATGTTGGAAAATTTGATGGTAAAAGTGATGAAGATATTTTTCTAAGGTATGCTACAAACAGTCGTGCATATCGAGTTCTAAACAAAAGAACTGGAGTATTTCAGGAATCCATAAATGTGGTCATTAACGACAAAGATCATAACTCCGGCTCTTCTATGGATGATGATGATATAGAAATACCACCATCTAATCCAAATGATGATGAACTCTGATCAGTAAGAGACCATCCACAAACTCAAATTTTGGGTGATCCACTAACTGGTGTACGAACTCGAAGTCAGATAGAAGAGATTTGTAGTCAGGTATACTTTACTTCACAAATAGAACCATCCAACATAAATGAAGCACTAACTGGTGAAAATTAGATTTTAGCCATGCAAGATGAGCTGAATCAATTTGTTCGAAATGTGGTATCTTGTTCCTCATCCATCTGATAAGAATGTAGTTGAAACTAAGTGAATTTTCAAAAATAAATTAGATGAACTTGGAAATATCATTAGGAATAAGGCTCGATTGGTTGCACAAGGGTACACTCAAATTGAAGGTATAGATTATGATGAAACATTTGCATCAGTTGTTTGCCTTGAATCCATTAGACTATTCTTATCTATTGCTTGTTTTAAACGTTTTAAAATTTACCAAATGGATGTAAAAAGTGCGTTTCTTAATGGTCATTTACATGAGAAAGTTTATGTAGAACAACTTAAAGGATTTTAAGATCCAAAACTTCCAAATCATGTATTTCGACTTAAGAAATCTCTTTATGGTCTAAAACAGGCACCAAGAGCATGGTATGATAAATTGACCCAATTTCTGATCAACCATGATTTTCAAATGGGTAGTGTTGACAAAACCCAATTTGTCAAACATTCAAATAATGATATTTTAATTGTTCAGATATATGTAGATGATATTATATATGGATCAACTTCTACTAATCTGCCTCTTAAGTTTGCAGAACTGATGAAGTCTGAATTTGAAATGAATATGGTTGGTAAACTAATCTACTTTCTTGGATTTCAAGTCAGACAACTGAAAAAATGTATCTTTCTATCACAAACTAAGTATGCTCAAAGCTTAGTTAAGAAATTTGGTCTAGATAATGGTAGAAATTATGATTTTCCCATGAGCACTACACTTCGATTATCAAAAGATGGACTTGGTTAAAGCATAGACTCTCACTTATATAGAAATATGATTGGTAACCTACTATACTTAACTCCTAGCAGACCTGATATTGCATTCAGTGTTGGTGTGTGTGCCAGATATTAATCTAAACCCAAAGAATCACACTTAATTGCTATGAAACACATACTTCGATATGTTTCTAATTCTACTAATCTTGGATTATGGTATCCATGTGTTGGGGTTCCAAAAGTCAGGATCTTCAAAACAACAATTATGAGTGTACAAACCGTCACTTAGCTGGGTTTAGGGCCAGTGCATCAGGAGTCTCGGCAAAAATTACAAAAATACACCAGACTTTACCAAAAATAGAAAGTGAACCCAGGGGTGGGCCCCACCATTCATCATGATCAAAACCCTCCAAATTTGGGAGGGTAAGTTCAATAATGAAGAAATATAGCCAGTGCATCAGCATTCATTGCAAAGCGGGCCCCCACAAACCATCAGTTTCGCAAGATAATCACAAATAAGTACGTCGGCGCATCCAAAAATTCATGGTCAGCGCATCAGGAAATTCAGTCATTTTAGAAGTAAATTTCAGGACGCACTGACCTTCAGCGCGTCAAGAAATTCACCTAGCATATCAAGAAATTCAGACAGTTTTACAAAGTGAATTTCAGGATGCACTGACCCTCAGCGCGTCCAATAAATCAGTCTTTTTCAGCAATTTCAGGACGCGCTGACAGCCAGTGCGTCCCAAAATTCAACATTTAAAACTAAGTCATTTTAAGACGCGCCGACTGATTTTCTCGACACGCTACATGTGGCAGCCTCCTATTAGCCGACTTCCGGTATTTTCGGGTATAAATACCCCTCCTTTACTGTTCATTTACACGGATCCAGAGAGAGTTTTTGTCCCTTGGGTATTTCGGGAAACCGCCGGAATCCCTCGCAGGAACCCTCTTTCCGATCTCCGAAAACCATCTTCGATCACCGAAAACCCCCTCCTCCGACCACAGCAGGTCCGGTGAAGAAATGGTTTAAAAATGCACAAGTATACTAGCGCATCATGAAAATACCTAGAGTCCGATTTGACTTATTTTGTGGACGCACTAGCTCCAGCGCATCATGAAAATACCTGGAGTCCGATTTGACTTGTTTTATGGATACACTAGCTCCAGCGCATCAGAAAAGTATCCCATCACATCAGAAAAATCAGTCGCTTGTGAAATAAGTCATTCTCAGACGCACTGGCCCCAGCGCATCATAAAAATAGGCCAGCGAATCAGAAAAATACACATCTTAAACAAAATCATTTTTTGACGTACTGGCCCCAGCGAATCACAAAAATAGACCAGCAAATCAGAAAAATACACATCTTAAACAAAATCATTTTTTGATGCACTGGCCCCAGCGCATCATAAAAATAGGCCAGCAGATCAGAAAAATCAAACATTTTAACAATCATTTTTTGACGCACTGGTCCAACACATTAGTAAAATTAGGCTAGCGGATCAGAAAAATCAGCACTCTAAACGTCCATTTCAGCACCTTTAAATCTTCATTTTGTGATGCTTTCGGGCCACGTTTAGGCCTATTTTGGGTATTTCGAGCGTTCCGGACGCAATAGAGTAATCAAATAACTCATCTGGGCAACCCAATGAGCAGAATGCAAGCCTTCGGAGTCCAATCCGATCTAATGTGATGAACGAAGTGATTTCTCGAAAAGAGGCCGCCAGTGCCTAGAATCATATCAATGTATCTATCATTACATGTACTATCATAATATGACCCGGATTCAGGTCTGAACTAAGCAAATGGGACTATGGTTAACACAATAAACCATATAGAGAGAGTTCTAAACTATTACACGGAATTTGTTAAGGACTGACACTTCAAGAACAGTCGATGCCCTACCCATTCAAACGGCATCTGTTGGTTGAGCTACTCAGGTACATACAATTGTAGATCGGTCTTCCCGCGGTCACCCGTCATAAATGACGGGCGCAGGCCCAGAGTCGCACCCCTCGGTTAAAAATCCTAACAGTCTCAGCCCGGATCTCCGGTCAAAACACGGGACATAGACATCTGACTCATACAAAGATGGATCAGTCCATAACAAAATACAACAAATATAGCTCTCTATGACCATACAAATACAGGTCTCTTCGACCATACAAATATAGGTCTCTACGACCATACAAAATACAGGTCTCTATGACCATGAACTCTGAGACCATAGTCCCCGCTGACTAGTCTTCTGCCTTTTAATCAAGGGTCATCGATCATTCGATGTAGTTAAGGGCTCGTGCCAGATCACGGCCTAGAATGTACAAGATCTCAGGATCTTTGGAATAAAATTCGCCTTGCGATATCTCTTCTCTTGTGTACTTTTATGAATGCTTATGATTGTCTATGAATGTTTCTATTATCCAGAACCCCAGGGCAACAATACACCGAAAATGTCCTTGCATCATTTTTTAGTTCTAACACCATATGATACTTCATTTCAATTAGCAGGATATTCAGATGCTGATTGTGCTGGTAATGTTGATGACAAGAAATCAACAAGTATGCATGTTCTTATATTGGTAATTGTCTTATCTCGTGGATGAGTAAGAAATAAAACTCATTTTCTTTATCAACTGTTGAGGCTGAATACATCGCTGTAGGAAGTGCATGTACAAAGCTTATGTGGATGAAAAGAATGTTAGCTAATTATGTGATAACATAGGATACTATGTATCTGTATTGTGATAACACCAGTGCAATTAATATATCCAAAAATCTTATTTAACATTCTCAGACAAAGCACATTGACATTCGATATCATTATATCGGAGAATTGGTTGAAGAAAAATCAGTTTTGATATAATATATTCAAACTGAAAATCAATTGGCTGATATTTTTACTAAGCCACTTGACAATACAAGATTTTTAAAATTAAAAAATGATATTAGTTTATGTTCTATATAATTATCTTGTTTTATATCATTTCATGCATTATTTAAAAAAAATTTAAAAATTTTGACCAATCGGGTGACCGAACTGTTCTGTCAGCCGAACAGCGCGGTCATTCCGCTTTTTAGAGATGAAAACTCATTTTCTTTTCATTTCTCTTCTTCTTCTTCGGTCGGAAGGTGCTCCTCTTCGGTTACCCATCATCTTTGTTATGCGAGTAAGTATTGTGAGTTGATTTTTCATCAATATTCTTCTTGATCTCATCATTCAATCAACTCCATTGCATCTTAATCTCAAGTTTGTGGTTGGAAACCCTTGTTTTTAGAGGTTTTCTTTTTGGAATGTTTATCTTTCTATACTTCTTCAATCTTTTGTCATGGAACGTCATCCTAAACGAGCTGTTAGTAAATCCTACCCCGGCTCTTCTTCTCGTTCCACTCCAAGAGAGATTTGGACAATTCCACCACTAGAAGATAATGCCGACTATGTCTGTGATTTTCGTTCTAGAGATATCACTGTTAAAAGATTTGTAGATCTCAATCATATTGCCAAATATGAGTTCATGATCTTCTTTCCGAGGTCGGTTGGGAAAAGATTCTCTAATGGGGAGGAAATGCATACCAGTCGATAGTCTAAGGCATGTATTCCTCCATCTCGGAATTCTCTCTAGGTGATGACATATTCTTTAATATTAAATCCTTAGAGAAAACGGTGACAATCACACCCTTTACCATAACGTCACTAATGGAAATTGATATAATAGAGGATGGAATCCCAATTCCCCCCTTATTTGATAAGATGTTTCAATCTGAGAAAAACATTGTTACCTGAGTTTGTGTGGATTTAACGCGGATTGGAGATCGAGTAATGCTCTTCCTCTTGAAAAATTATTTAAGTTTCGTGTTCTTCATCCTATCTTCATTTCCAATATCTATCCTAGAGCAGGAAATAAAACTGATCTTACTCCCTTCATGTTACTTGTCCTGCATTCTATTGCTACTGGAATACGTATTTGTCTTCCTACTTTCATCTGTGCCTACATTATTCACTATCGCATGCAACATAAGCATGGATATTTGCCTTTTGGTTATCTCATTACTACTCTTGCACTTAATATGTGTGTTTAAATTCCAATTAGAGAGGCACCGGAGTCCGAACTTCCTTTCAATAATTCTAATTTGAATATGATGACTTTTGAGTCTCTATCGAAACAACTTGGTGATCATGCTGAAGAAGGCGCTGAAGGCGATGTGAATATGGATGATTTATTTGATGAAGTTGAAGCTGATGCTGAAGATGAAGATTACCCTAATTACAATCCTTCTGATTATAACTCTCGTATTTCTGCCCTAGAACAAAGGATGGATTCTCTACATGTCTCTCAGGAAACTCTTGTTGCTACTCAAAAGCTTAACATGAAATACATGAAAAAATATTTTCATTGTATGAGCAAGAGTTTGAAACGTATTGATCCTGAGATGCCACTTCCTTCCTCTTCATCTGGGTCAGACTGATTTTCTATTTCTAGTTGGTTTGTAATGAATGTTTATGAGTACTTTAGACTCAGTATACTACTATGTTACATGACTACTTTTATTTGCTTTTCTTCCTTTGTCAACTTATGACAAAAAAGGGGAGAAATGCATATTTTTAGTTTGAATGCTCTATGTTAATGCTCCATGTTATGCTATGTGCTATGTTTGTTGTGCAAAATTTTTGCTTTCTAAGCATATTTACAGGGGGAGCAACGTACTTCCAAAGGGCGTATACAAGACAAGAGCTTATAATATAAAAAAGTTTTATTTTACTCTTTTATGGATGTTGAGAGTCGCTTGTAAACGTAATATGTTGTGTTTTATCACGAAATTGACAAAGGGAGAGATTGTAAGTGCTAAGCACAAAAAGTGAGTGCTAAGCACAGTATAATTGTCATATTTCGTAGACACTAGTTTAGTGCATAAGGTTGTGTGTACAAGCCTAGTTCTTTGAGAAAACAAGTCTCTACCTCAACAAACACATCAAGATCAAGTCTTTCGACTCTACAACAAGATACGACAAAACTACAAAGATAAACTATATATGCCAAGGTAATATTGACCATAAGGATGACTTTACGTTAGGTGATTTCATACGACTTTTTAGCTAGTCACTCTAATATTTTTAAAAGTCATATTTCAAGAAAATTCGGTTAGCCTAACCGTGTGTTCGGTCAACCCAAGAATCTTCGGCCAAGTTTCCAATAAGCTTAAATAACAATTTTCTGGAGATGTTCGGCCATCCCATCCCTGTCACGCCCCGAAATCCGGACTCAGAGTGTGCACCCTCCGGCCCAGTTTAAGGGGTATAACTGGTGCACTAAGTGCATTTATAACGTTAAACAACTTTAAGAGGCATAAAATGATGAAATACTAAGTTCTCATTTATTCATGAAGTATTCAACTATAAACTAAGTCCACCCATTTGGGACTTTATTAAATGTCTACTAATTATTGAAAATAATAAAATAAAAGAAACTAGTCTAAACGTCTTGGTTCAGGGCCGCCACTTCTTCCTCGGTTAAATTAGGCCAATAGTCCTGCGGTTCCTCTAGTGGTCCCATCTCATTATCAGGGGCATTCTCTGAAGGTTCAACGTCTACATCATCTGCATATTTTTAATCCACAACGTCAGCTGGAAAGCCCAGTGAGTAACCCAATACGGTTCACATGCATTTCAATTAAACAGGATAAACACATGCCATCAAATATAGGTAACATATAATTAATGCAATAATGAATGAAATGATGCATCAAGTGGGCATATATTCAGTCTTCCACTTGCTTCGATTGGATCCCATCAATCGGCTCCCCCTTCCTTGTAGGGCGGACTTCCACATATTAGTGGGCTTCCAGGATGGTCCCTGGGTAACCGGGTACTTAAGTACCTACCGGTCTTCCAGAGTCGAACTCCAGGCACAATAATTCATAATGCATGCAATAATTTACAGCCATACAATAATTCACGTCCGTACATTTCATCTCTCATTTTGAGAGGCAATCTTTCATGACATTTATAAATAGAAATTATTTAAATAATATTTAAACAAGCACAAATTAATCAATATCACATATTGCATCCATCACACAACTTACTTAATTAAAATGACTAGGAAACGTGTTGGGATGTACTCACCTGTTGATAGTGGCGATTACTTTGTTAATTGTGTCACGTCCTGAGTAGAATCGGTCCTGAATCTACAATAAATGTAATTTATATTTATAAACCACCAATCTAACCTTAATATACTTATTTTCAATTTGGATTATACTTTATTGAGTTTTGGTTCCTTAATGGACGGTCCAGATTTGATTATTGTGACCCACGTTTCCAAAAGGAATGGCCCCTTTTTCTATTTTTCTGATGGTACGGCACACTTGACTGGTGGGTCATCCTATACTTGGTCACAAGTTCCCCAATGGTACACTACCAAATATGATTGATTATATTTTGCAAGGATTTTGTCGTAGGATATCCTAAAATGGTCCATTTATGATAATCCATACCGTACCTCCCCACTATTTCACTTGGCATGGCCCACCTGGAACTCTGATTGGGCTGATTTTTTTTCACAAGACTAATAATTCATTACTCCAGAGATTGGGTGGATTGGATTTTTCAAAAACTACACAGTGGGGCCCACAAGCTCCTAACCAGTGGACAGGTGTTGTCCCCACTGTTTATCTTGGCATGGCCCACTGGAATATCCTGTACGGGCCATTTTTGGTCCTTAACTAGAAAACTTATTTATTAAGATATTGGACGGATTAGATTTCTTAAAATGTCATCAAATGGGTCCCAAAAGTGGACAGCAATCCAAAATCGGACTGCCTCAACCATGTGTGTTGTTATCATTAATATTTTAAGTGGTGTGGGCCACCTGAGATTCGGATTTATCTGATTTTTGGACCCAAGCTGTAAAACATTATACTAAAACATATGGTCGGCTTGGATCTACTGATTTCATCTCAATGGGGTCCATGAGTGGACCGCTGTCCACGCCCAGAATTTCTACCTTTTTAAATTTTATTTTTATTTTATAAGTTTTCATCATTAGTTTGTTTCAGATGGTGTGGCCCATTCGGACCTCAGTTTGGGTCCAAATTCGAACCCCCATCCTAAAATGAAATAGGGAAATAAATGGGCGGAGTGGATGTACAAAATACATCAAGGTAGGTCCCATGAGTGGGGCCCCCAAATCACCCTGTCAAAAGTCCAACGCTGGACGTTCCAGCGTCAAAGACGCTGGACGTCCAGCCACTTTTCCTTTTTCTTTTTTCTTTTTCTTTTTTTTTTTTATATTATTATTATTATTATTATTATTATTATTATTATTATAACGATTAAAAAGTGTATGTGGGGTCTACGAGAGATCTGGTCCGACCATTGGGTCGGCCACCTCATTGTGGCCCAATAATGTTTTAAAATAATATAATTTATCAGAATTAATTTACTAATTAAATAAAACAATAACAAAACAAATTTTAAAGGCTATCATTCATTCAATTGATGTGGCCCATCTGAAGGTCCATTCGATCTAAATTTTGAGGCCCATGTACATTTTGGCCATATGGTCATTATGACCCATCCAGATCGATTCCTGGCCCACCCAAATGGTCCCCATCAATCGTGATCACATATTCAAGGGTTAAGATAAAGATAAGGTCCCTAGATCAGTACAATGAACGGACGGACGATCCGACCCGTTCATTGGCTGGATCTGGCCTACTTAAATAAAATAAAAAGAACACCTACTTGATCTAGCCGCAAGATCCCTCTATTCCTCCTTCCTTCTCTCCTTTCCTTTCCTTTCTTTTACGATGGATGAAAACCATCTCGTTCTTTCTCTTTTTAAAGAGACGTTCGTTGGAGATTTGTTGCGGATAAGATGGGTTGGTTGAGATAAGATAAGATTAATTTTGAATTTCAAAATTCGTATTTAAAGCAAAAAAGAAAATTAAATTCTTGTTAGTGATAGGACTCGATACCTGGTCTTCCCTCTCGCTTAAGAGGGCTTTAACCAATCAGTCCATGCTTTTCTTTTCTTTATCATCTTAAATTTATTTAGCTAAACCCATTTTTGCTCCTAAAAGAAAATTTTTCCTACCGAAATTTTAGGGTCGTTACATTCTACCCCCTAATAAAAATTTCGTCCTCGAAATTTACCTGGGTTCTTATTCGAATAGCAGAGGATATTTTTCACGAATTTCCGACTCTTGTTCCCATGATGCTTCTTCTGTTCCATGATGGTTCCACAGTACTTTCACTAATAGCACAGTCTTGTTTCGTAGTACATGCTCCTTTCGGTCCAAGATACGAGTCGGCTTTTCTATATAAGAGACGTCTTCTTGAAGTTCCAGGTCTTGCCAATCTATAGTATGCGAAGCATCTCTTTCATACTTTCGTAGCATAGACACATGGAATACATTGTGAACACTTGCAAGTTGAGGTGGTAACGCAAGTTTGTACGCTGCAACTCCTATTCGCTCTATAATCTGGAATGGACCGATAAAACGGGGAGCTAGTTTGCCTTTCTTTCCGAATCGCATTAATCCCTTCATTGGTGAAACTTTGAGAAAAACATGATCTCCTTCCTAAAAATGTAAGTCTCGTCTTCTGTTGTCTGCATAACTCTTTTGACGGCTTTGAGCTGCTAATAGACGCTTCCGAATGAGTTCAACCTTTACTGAAGCTTCCTGAATAATGTCGGGACCGATCAAACTCTTCTCACCCACTTCTGTCCAGCAATTAGGTGCTCGGCAAGGTCGCCCATACAATGCTTCGTACGGTGCCATACAAATACTAGCTTGATAGCTGTTGTTGTAGGCGAACTCAGCAAAATGCAGATTATCGTCCCAACTGCCTTTGAAATCGAGAGCACATGCACGTAACAAGTCTTCGAGTATCTGGTTCACCCTTTCTGTCTGCCCATTTGATTGTGGATGATAAGCTGTACTAAAGTCCAAAGTCGTACCCATGGCTTCTTGTAAACTTGTCCAGAACCGTGATGTGAATTGAGGGTCACGATCTGAGACGATGGAACTTGGTACACCATGCAACCGTACGACTTCTTTGATGTATAGTCTGGCTAAGACATCCATCGAATAATTTATTCGAATGGGAATGAAATGAGCCGATTTCGTTAATCGATCAACAATCACCCAAATCGAATCGTGCTTCTTCTGAGTCACGGGTAGCCCAACTATAAAGTCCATGGATATACAATCCCACTTCCATTCAGGTATCTTCAACGGCTGAAGAAGTCCGGACGGATTTTGATGATCAGCCTTCACCTGCTGACAGATAAAACACCGTGACACGTATTCTGCGATATCCTTCTTCAAATTTGGCCACCAATACAGCTGCTTCACGTTTTGGTACATCTTTGTACTCCCAGGGTGAATCGTGAACTTTGTTCGGTGAGCTGTCTTCAGAATTTCTTCTTTTAATTCAGGTACATTCGGTACGCATAGTCGATTACGATACCGAATACCTTTGTCTTCCCATATCTTCCATTCAGAAGCTTCTTTCCCTTGATGTTTAACTATCACCTGCTGTAACCATTCACTACTTCCTTGGGCTTCTATGATCCTGTCAGCTAAGGTTGGTCTTATCCTGAGATTTCCCAACCGAACACACTCATGATCACGGAATAATAATTCTAAATCGAATTCCTTTGCATCATCAAGCATTTTCCATTCGTGAACCATGAGATTTGCCATGATTTGCTGCTTATATTGCTTCCTGCTGAGAGCGTCTGCTACTAAATTTGCCTTTCCAGGATGATATAATAATTCGAAATCGTAATCTTTCAGAAATTCCACCCACCTTCGCTGTCTCATATTTAGCTCCTTCTGAGAGAACAAATATCGTAGGCTTTTATGATCGGTGAATAAATCAAACCGCTCGCCATACAAATAATGCCTCCAAATCTTTAAGGCGAATACAATAGCGGCTAATTCCAAATCATGTGTAGGATAATTACGTTCATGATTCTTTAATTGCCTTGACGCATATGCTATCACCTTGCCTTCTTGCATTAAAACGCAACCTAGGCCTAGAATAGATGCATCGGTATAGAGTATAAACTTCGCACCCTCTTGTGGAAGGGTAAGAATAGGGGCAGTAGTTAGAAGTCTTTTCAACTCCTGAAATGCTTCTTCACAGCTTTCGGTCCATATAAAAGGTACACCCTTCCGAGTCAAGCTGGTTAACGAGCCAGAAATTTTGGAGAAGTCTTTAATGAATCTCCGGTAATATCCAGCCAGACCAAGGAAACTTCGGATTTCCGACACATTAGTGGGTTGTTCCCATTTGACTACTGCTTCAATCTTTGCCGGGTCCACTGCTACTCCTTCTCTGGAGATAACATGGCCGAGGAATTGAACTTTCTCTGCCCAGAATTCACACTTCGAAAATTTTGCATACAGTTGGTTATCCTTCAGAACTTGCAATGCTGTCCTCAAATGCGTCTCATGCTCTCTACTAGTCTTCGAGTAAATTAATATATCATCGATAAATACGATAACGAATTGATCTAAATATGGCTGGAATATTCTGTTCATCAAATCCATAAACACGGCTGGGGCATTGGTCAACCCAAAAGGCATAACCAAAAATTCATAATGCCCATATCGTGTTCGGAACGCCGTCTTGTATATATCTGCTTCCTTAATTCGTAGCTGATGATATCCCGACCTTAAATCGATTTTAGAGAAATAGCAAGCACCCTTCAACTGATCGAATAAATCGTCGATACGAGGTAATGGATATTTGTTCTTGATGGTCACCTCATTCAGCCGACGGTAGTCAATACATAATCGCATACTACCATCCTTCTTCTTTACAAAAATTACTGGCGCACCCCACGGGGATGTGCTAGGTCTTATGAAACCTTGTTTTGTTAATTCACCCAGCTGATCTTTCAACTCCTTTAATTCCATTGTCGACATTCGGTATGGCTGAATAGAGATTGGTGCAGTACCTGGTAAGAGATCGATACCGAAATCGACGTCCTGTCGAGGTGGTAATCCAGGAATGTCCTGAAAAACCTCGGGATACTCACTCGCCACCGGAATTTGATCCAAGGTCTGCTCTTGTGACTCACCTTCCTTTAGCACCATGATATGTATAAATTCTTTACCCTTCTCTATGACCTGCATTTGGAATGGTTCTTTGCCAGGAATAGAGAAAGTGACCGACTTATCATGACAATCTATTTTAGCTCGATTCGAGGTAAGCCAGTCCATACCTAGGATTACATCATACCCTGGCATGTCCATCACAATTAAATTTGCTGGCATAAGTACACCACCAATATTGAGTTGACATGCTCTACACACTTGGTTCAAGACTACTGCCTTTCCTATAGGTGTCTCAACTGAGATTGTTTTTCTAAGGTGTTCTGGTTTAAGGCCTAAGCGTTCCACTACAACAGTTGATATGAAAGATAAGCTAGCACCAGAGTCGAAAAGAATAGTAACAGATTTATCACGAACATTCGCCATACCTTCCACCACATTGTTGTCCACCTCTGGCTCAGCAGTTGGTGCAATCGCATATACTTTTCCTTGCATAGGTTGTTGTCTAAATTGTTGTCCTCCTCGATTCTGAGAAGTCGTAGGTCGAGCTGGCTGCTGGGGCCGATTTTGTTGGAACTGTTGCGGCCTGGGAGGTAACAACTTTGAAGATTGAGGATAGGGATTTGCTGACCGCGATGCCTGAGATGTCATGCCTGACTGTTGAGTTGTAGCAGGGGACTGCGCACGGGAAGGTAAGGAAGGTAGTAAACCCATGTCGCGAAGTCGAGTCCGACAGTGTATTGCTTTGTGTCCATACTTATTGCAGTGAGCACAGTTTCCAGCAAAGAACTGGTCCTGATTGTTCGCCACGAAAGTTGGCACATTAACCCTTTGCCTCTTCTCTAATGATTGCTGCTGACTTGGTGCAGACCTAGACTGACTTCCAGTTATTTGAGTGCGGGATTTCTGGAACCGTTCATTATCCATTTCAGCCTTGAACGCTTTGTCCACTATCTCAGCATAGCTTTTAATAGTGTCGGTGCAGAATTTTGTTCGAATATTCTGACGAAGTCCTTCATCAAACTTAGAGATTTTATATTCTTCATCTTCCAAGATTTTCGGAACATATCTGGACAATTCTGCAAACTTAGCCTCATATTGAGCCACAGTCATTGAGCCTTGTTCTAACTTAGTGAACTCGGCCATTTTCTGATTTCTGTAGGCCCGAGGAAAATACTTCTCACGAAATTTCTTCTCAAACTCTGCCCATGTCCACTCATGATTAGCTTCTACCACCCGCTTTGCCGCACGCCACCAAACATCTGCTTCACCTTGGAGGATGAATGAGGCCAATCGAACCTTTTGATTGTCAGGGCAGTTCATTACTTCTAATACCTTCTCTATTTGGACCAACCAATCCTCCGCTATAGTTGGATTTGTGGCGCCCTGAAACACCAGAGGCCTGAGTTTGGTGAACTTCTCCAGCAAGTCCACCTCTCGTGGTTGTTCCGATCTCATTGGCATTGTCTGTCGATTTTCACGTGGTGCTTGAGTCATGTCAGCCCATTGTGCAGCAAACTGTTCCTGTTGTTGTTTCATCATTGCCGCCATTTGGTGAAGTAATCCGAATGCTGCATCCAAGGGTTGAATGTTGGGTCCTGTAGGATTCGCCTGCGTTGTCCTAGGAGACAATGGTAACCGAGTACTGGGCCCCGCTTCATTTTGATTTGCTGCCGGTAGAGGTGGTGCAAGATTCTGTTGTTCCTCAAAGTTTTCTTCTTCCTCCATATAATTTTCATCTTGTTCTCTATTTGACGCCTCTTCTTCTACCACCACTGTAGGATTCACTACTGGTCCTTGGGCCACAGTTACACTTGTTGATGGTCCTATATCACGAAGGCTTTTTGATTTCCTAGGAGCCATAATCACCTAAGAGGAATAACGAAATTTAGTGCCCATGAGCCACTAAGGGGTTTATATTTTTTTACAAATTTTATATTAAACTAAACTTACCCAGCTACGATCAGGCCTTTAAATCACACTGATCGGAGCTGTATATTAATAGATATGAATTTTAGAAAAATCAATAATTCTGATGGACATTGCTGTCCAGCAGGTTTTGTGTGTTATAAAATCATCTAACAATACCTAATTGCTATAAAATGATCTATAATTCCATTATCAATAACAATAAGCACTTTGAGTCTATATTGGACTTCAGATGAGCAGTACTTTTCATTTTTTATTTATTTATTTATTTATTTTTTTCTTTCGATCCCTAATTTTGATTTCTAAGTTCTCTATATTTACCCCGATCATTTAGGGAATGTCCTAAGTTTGTTTTCTAATTTTCAGGGGTCTACCATTTATGTAGAAAAGTGGGGTCATAACCTACAGGTCAACTAAGTTTTTAAGAAAAGCCTCGCTCTGATACCATTCTGTCACGCCCCGAAATCCGGACTCAGAGTGTGCACCCTCCGGCCCAGTTTAAGGGGTATAACTGGTGCACTAAGTGCATTTATAACGTTAAACAACTTTAAGAGGCATAAAATGATGAAATACTAAGTTCTCATTTATTCATGAAGTATTCAACTATAAACTAAGTCCACCCATTTGGGACTTTATTAAATGTCTACTAATTATTGAAAATAATAAAATAAAAGAAACTAGTCTAAACGTCTTGGTTCAGGGCCGCCACTTCTTCCTCGGTTAAATTAGGCCAATAGTCCTGCGGTTCCTCTAGTGGTCCCATCTCATTATCAGGGGCATTCTCTGAAGGTTCAACGTCTACATCATCTGCATATTTTTAATCCACAACGTCAGCTGGAAAGCCCAGTGAGTAACCCAATACGGTTCACATGCATTTCAATTAAACAGGATAAACACATGCCATCAAATATAGGTAACATATAATTAATGCAATAATGAATGAAATGATGCATCAAGTGGGCATATATTCAGTCTTCCACTTGCTTCGATTGGATCCCATCAATCGGCTCCCCCTTCCTTGTAGGGCGGACTTCCACATATTAGTGGGCTTCCAGGATGGTCCCTGGGTAACCGGGTACTTAAGTACCTACCGGTCTTCCAGAGTCGAACTCCAGGCACAATAATTCATAATGCATGCAATAATTTACAGCCATACAATAATTCACGTCCGTACATTTCATCTCTCATTTTGAGAGGCAATCTTTCATGACATTTATAAATAGAAATTATTTAAATAATATTTAAACAAGCACAAATTAATCAATATCACATATTGCATCCATCACACAACTTACTTAATTAAAATGACTAGGAAACGTGTTGGGATGTACTCACCTGTTGATAGTGGCGATTACTTTGTTAATTGTGTCACGTCCTGAGTAGAATCGGTCCTGAATCTACAATAAATGTAATTTATATTTATAAACCACCAATCTAACCTTAATATACTTATTTTCAATTTGGATTATACTTTATTGAGTTTTGGTTCCTTAATGGACGGTCCAGATTTGATTATTGTGACCCACGTTTCCAAAAGGAATGGCCCCTTTTTCTATTTTCTGATGGTACGGCACACTTGACTGGTGGGTCATCCTATACTTGGTCACAAGTTCCCCAATGGTACACTACCAAATATGATTGATTATATTTTGCAAGGATTTTGTCGTAGGATATCCTAAAATGGTCCATTTATGATAATCCATACCGTACCTCCCCACTATTTCACTTGGCATGGCCCACCTGGAACTCTGATTGGGCTGATTTTTTTTCACAAGACTAATAATTCATTACTCCAGAGATTGGGTGGATTGGATTTTTCAAAAACTACACAGTGGGGCCCACAAGCTCCTAACCAGTGGACAGGTGTTGTCCCCACTGTTTATCTTGGCATGGCCCACTGGAATATCCTGTACGGGCCATTTTTGGTCCTTAACTAGAAAACTTATTTATTAAGATATTGGACGGATTAGATTTCTTAAAATGTCATCAAATGGGTCCCAAAAGTGGACAGCAATCCAAAATCGGACTGCCTCAACCATGTGTGTTGTTATCATTAATATTTTAAGTGGTGTGGGCCACCTGAGATTCGGATTTATCTGATTTTTGGACCCAAGCTGTAAAACATTATACTAAAACATATGGTCGGCTTGGATCTACTGATTTCATCTCAGTGGGGTCCATGAGTGGACCGCTGTCCACGCCCAGAATTTCTACCTTTTTAAATTTTATTTTTATTTTATAAGTTTTCATCATTAGTTTGTTTCAGATGGTGTGGCCCATTCGGACCTCAGTTTGGGTCCAAATTCGAACCCCCATCCTAAAATGAAATAGGGAAATAAATGGGCGGAGTGGATGTACAAAATACATCAAGGTAGGTCCCATGAGTGGGGCCCCCAAATCACCCTGTCAAAAGTCCAACGCTGGACGTTCCAGCGTCAAAGACGCTGGACGTCCAGCCACTTTTCCTTTTTCTTTTTTCTTTTTCTTTTTTTTTTTATATTATTATTATTATTATTATTATTATTATTATTATTATTATTATAACGATTAAAAAGTGTATGTGGGGTCTACGAGAGATCTGGTCCGACCATTGGGTCGGCCACCTCATTGTGGCCCAATAATGTTTTAAAATAATATAACTTATCAGAATTAATTTACTAATTAAATAAAACAATAACAAAACAAATTTTAAAGGCTATCATTCATTCAATTGATGTGGCCCATCTGAAGGTCCATTCGATCTGAATTTTGAGGCCCATGTACATTTTGGCCATATGGTCATTATGACCCATCCAGATCGATTCCTGGCCCACCCAAATGGTCCCCATCAATCGTGATCACATATTCAAGGGTTAAGATAAAGATAAGGTCCCTAGATCAGTACAATGAACGGACGGACGATCCGACCCGTTCATTGGCTGGATCTGGCCTACTTAAATAAAATAAAAAGAACACCTACTTGATCTAGCCGCAAGATCCCTCTATTCCTCATTCCTTCTCTCCTTTCCTTTCCTTTCTTTTACGATGGATGAAAACCATCTCGTTCTTTCTCTTTTTAAAGAGACGTTCGTTGGAGATTTGTTGCGGATAAGATGGGTTGGTTGAGATAAGATAAGATTAATTTTGAATTTCAAAATTCGTATTTAAAGCAAAAAAGAAAATTAAATTCTTGTTAGTGATAGGACTCGATACCTGGTCTTCCCTCTCGCTTAAGAGGGCTTTAACCAATCAGTCCATGCTTTTCTTTTCTTTATCATCTTAAATTTATTTAGCTAAACCCATTTTTGCTCCTAAAAGAAAATTTTTCCTACCGAAATTTTAGGGTCGTTACAATCCCTGTGTTCAGCCAGCAGAAGAAACTTCGATCAAGTTTCCAGATGTGAAACTAATTTCTGAACTCAGATTTCAGGTTAGCCCGACCCTGTCTCAGGCTAGCCGAACCAACAATCGGGTCAGCCGAAGTTTGAACAAATTCTTATTCCGCGAAATTTGATAGCTATTGGGATAAAACGGTTGATTCTTAGGTCAGCCGAAGACCTAACTTTTTTACTATAAATAGAGCTTTCTTCACTTTATTTTTCATCAATTAAAAGCATGGAAATTACTATCTTTCTGGTGAAAAAGCTCTCCATTGTAGTTTAGCTATTTATTTTAAATTTCTATTTTATTTTATAACTATCTCAGTTCCCTTCTCATTTAATTTAATTGTGTAAAGAAAAAATCATTCTTATATTAGATATAAGGGAACTGAAATTGCAGTTTTAGAAAAACTCTTTTTAGAAATTCCTAGATCCATCTTGTTCAAGTTATATTGGTTTATCTTATACAACGATCGGATCGCTGCATTATTGAAGCTTCATCTCTGCTAAGTTTCATCCCCTTCTACATGAAAAATGGTAATACTTTTCTATTACTTTTGGATTTTTGTTTGAGATAGCCCGTGAAAATCTCAAATCAGATTGTTAATTATTAGCCGGTGAAAATCACTTAAGGTTATTGATAGCTCGTGAAAATCATTTGAGGTTTAGTTGTGATAAGCCTGTGAAAATCACAATCTCTGTATCGGGTTTTAAAGATGAACTTGTGAATACTTTTATATAGTGGAAAGCCAAAATTACAGGAGAAGTAATTTTAGGAGTGAAATAGGTGCAAGTTGTTTTTAGCACCAAACCACTATAACTCTTTGTATCGTAGTGATTACTTTATTGTTTATCTGTTTATGTGCTTGATTATTTATGAATCATTAATTCGTGACATAAGGTTGTCTTACTTAGATTTCTAAGTGATATAGGGTTGTCCTACTTACTTTTCTAAGTGGAAGGTTGTCCTACGATCTAATCCAAGGTTTTCATATTAATCTCTATTTGCTTTCAGATTGGTTAATTGCATACTTTTGCTAGTCTTGTAATTGATTATCTAATTTATTTTAAGATTATAAGAAGCAGAATTGAATTAAGTTGTCCTATTCACTAACCCTCCAGACATTTATAGCTCCATCCTTTTTCAAAAAAACTTAGGGTTGCAAGTGGCCAGGTGACACGGTGTTACCCCGACCATGTGAGGCTCACCTTGATGTATTTTTTGTATTTCCACACTGTTTTCCTGTTTTTCGATCTTATTTTAGGACGTGACGCCAAAACTTAAGCAGTTCCAAATCTTAAGTGGACCACACCAATAGAAACGGCAGTGAATGATCATTAAAATCCTTTCCGTGGCCCACAAAAGTCTTGATATTACCAACAGGTTGGATGGCTAATAAGAATTAGGAAAACCTTACCCTGAGGCCTTTGGAAGTTTTTAATGGTGGAGCGATCAATCACCACTGTTTCCTGTGGTGCTGTCTAAATGAGATTTGGATCTGCTTAATTTTTGGGACCACGACCTAAAATGGGCTGGAGAAACGGATGGACAGAGTAGATATACAACATATCATCAATGCAGGCCACGTCACGATTGTATACAACAGTCCAATGGTATGAACTGCTTAACCATGAGTCCTACCTGCCAGCATTGTAAACCCTCCCACATCTTTGTTGAGATGCAGTTCAAGTATTCAATTATCATAACACCCTTAACCGTGACTCTAGTGGTAGATTGAGTGAAGATAACCTCGCTTGAACTCTGAGGTCTTGGTATCAACTCACAAGTGGGGTGAACTATCAGTGCGGTGGTGTACTAACAGTGGGTGTGTGTACACCTTAAAAAGAAATTAAAAAAAATAAAAATCAATTGTTATATAATTCCTCATGGAGTAATTGTTATTAACTCTAGAACTCATGAGATTGGCTAATGAGCTGATCAATCTGGATTGACCAATGGATGAACCAGGGTTAAAAAGCACCAACATATGGCTGTCTATTTATTTGATCGTCGGTAGTTTTCTCTTCACTGTTGATTTACAGTCGCAGAAAATAATATTGCCAACAGTCAACAAAGGACTCATCTGATGAACGGTCCTTTGCTCCATAGGCCCCATTTAAGAGCAGGCACTAGATAAGGAAATTGGTGCACCAGACAAGGGAAAAAATTGCATATATTTGGAACACGCTTACTAGATCAAGATCGATCGTTTATTGGGTGAATGGTCCATGGACGAAATAAACGTCAGCTGATCCAAAAATATATGTACGGTGTGGATAAAATACATATATAATAGTGGGGATCAAAGAGCACCGAACCATTAGGCACATGGTGACGGGCAGCGTCAGGAGGCAATCAGCGTCCCATACGAACGGCCCGCGAATTTTTGTACACTAAACACGGTTTCAATGTTGAGACTTTAGGCCCGCGACTTCGTTATCCAGAACATTGGTCTGTTGTGCCGCACCCCCCCCCCCCCCCCGCCATGGTGGGTGGGCCATGCCCCAAAAATATCTCAGATTGATGTGGGGCCCACCGTGAAAAATCCATAAATCCACTTGTAGCCCCCATAAACTTTTAATGGTTAATCACCTTTCATCCAGGTCTTGGTGACCTTATCAACAGGTTGATGGCAAATAAACATTCTGGTGCCCCTAAGAAGTTTTTAACGGTGGCCATTCATTCACCCCTATTGATTTCATATGGTGTGGTCCACTTGAGATTTGGGTATGTTGCATTTTTGGGTTCATGCCCTAAAATAATCAGGAGAAATGGATGGACGGCATGGATGTATGACACATACATAACAGTGGCCCTACGATCAGGAATCCATAGAAGCCGTGTCCCTGCATGACAGTTGGGGCGTCGTTCCCATGGTCCAAATGGTAGACATGTGAGAGGTCTGGGTCATTCATTAGATGGTGGACAGCATGGACATGACATATCACAATTGTACGGCGAAATCGGATAATTGAATTTCTTGTAGCCGCCCATCATCTCCATTTGAGATTTATTTTGAGATATACATCTCCTACGACCGAAAAGGGAGACGTGTTGGTGGTGACCACTCTGAGATTGAGAAAACGTGTTTCGTCACGTAGAGTTTAACTTTTGTGGGACCCACGTAGTTGCAGTATGTCATCGTACCCATCTAGGAGGTGCACCCCACCGTCATGGTCAGATGCTCCTAAAAACCAGCTGATCAAACAATCAGGTGGGCCACACTAAGGAAAACAATGCATAAGTGTCAAATATCCTACCAATTTAAGCCTTGGGGCCTGTGGATGGTTGGATTTACCAGATTTTGGATGTCCAATCATAATTGTGGCCTGACAGATGTTCGCGGATTACATACTGACAGGTTGAGTAGCTATCTCGCTACTGAAGTGACGTCACCAACTTCTGTGGGCCCCACCGTGGTGTATGTGTTGTATCCACACCGTCCATCCATTTGGAGAGATCATTTTAGGGTAGATCTAAAGAATGAGACAGATCTAAATCTCAAGTGGACCTACCAAAGAAAACAGTGGGGACAATGACCAGACCGTTGAAACCTTCCTACCCCCACCATGATGTTTATTTGAGATCCAACCTGTTAATAAGTTCACACCTGCATGGTAGAAGGGAAAACAAAAATATTAGCTTGATCGAAAACTTTTGTGGCCCCAAGAAGTTTTTAATGGTAGGAGATCAATCCCCACTGTTTTCTTTGGTGACGTCCACTTGAGCTTTATATCTACCTCATTCTTTGTCTAATGCCATAAAATGATCTCTCCAAATGGATGGATAGTGTGGATACAACACATACATAACAGTGGGGCCCATAGAAGTTGGTGACGTCACTTCAGTAGCAAGATCCTCAACCTGTAACGGATTGGATTTGGAGCAGACCATAGCTGATCCGAATCCGATCCTATTTGTGATCGGATGATCCGTATCCGACCTGAAATCTGACGGATCTCGAACAGTTGATCCGAAATCCGACCCAATAGAGATTTGGCTGATCCGACTCCGATCCGACCCTATCCGAAATCCTACACACATACCCACCTTGTTAGCTATGCACGCTGCATGCACGCACCCACCCACCTTGTAAGCTATGCACACACCCACCCCTGTTAGCTATGCACGCACACACCCACCCCTGTTAGCTACGCATGCACCCACCTTGTTAGCTATGCACGCACCCACCCTGTTAGCTACGCATACACACACCCACCCCTGTTAGCTACGCACATTCACCCACCCCTGTTAGCTATGCACCCACCCACCCCTGTTAGCTATGCACTCACGCACCCACCCTGTTAGCTAGCCATGCACCCACCCCTACAACCCTGTTAGCCACGCACACACCTACCCCTGTTAGCTAGCCACACACCCACCGCTGTTAGCTAGCCACTGATGCGGACATCTAACCTTCAAAGTCTATCGGTGAAGAAAGCGCCCACCATAAGCATCTTCCTTGTGGATAGGCGCCTATTAAGGAACTAAAGACCCGCTGAAGACCCTCCACATGTGATCAGACACATAGAAGACCCCACTCAAGGAAGACACATGTGAAGGAAGAAAGGAGAAAGAAGCCGAATAAACTGAAGAATTCCGGTGCCCGATCGGGCACCAGACCATAGCTTTCGAGCGCCCTATCGGGCGCCCGAACTTGGTCTGCCGGTCGCCCAAACCTCTCTGGAGGTTTTCGGACGACTTCGGGCGGGACCTCGGGCGCCCGATCGAGCGCCCGAACTTTCCCGCATTTATGTTATTTTGCGCGTTTTGCTTAGTTTTAGGGGTAATTTAGACTTTTTACTTGTTTTATTTGTTTATTTAAGTGGGCTAGGCCCTAAACACGAAAATTAGCTATTGATTTGATTAATGAAAAGCCTCTTGGAGCTTTCCTTTTCTTCTCTCTCTCATGGTGATACTTCTTCCTCTTCCTTGAATCTCTTTTCTTCTAACTGCTTCTTGTGCCCCTCTTATCCTTCTTCCAGGTAATTCTATCTTTCCCTGACTTATTTGTTTCGCTAACCACAATCCCTAAATCTGAATTTGAGCCTAAACCCTAAAGTTTTCAAATTTTCAAATCCCTAATCCAAAATCCCTTAATTTCCTGGATTAGAGATTCCTCTAAATTGATTGGGTTATAGCCATGCAAGATCGGGAGGTTCCATCCCTCGCCGGATCCAACCTATGCATTAATTGAATTCCATACTCCATGGTTGTGATGATGGCCCGTTCCATTACATGTTTCCTTTATGATTTTCTTAGTTTATGATGATTAATGCTAGATTTTATTATTATTATTACCTTTTATTTCCGCTGAATAATTGTGTTCATGAGCATGCATCATATTTAGGGCTGTCCTTCATCAAATTTGGTATCAGAGAATAGGCTTACATGGTTTTGTCTAGATTGAGTTATCAAAAAAATTAGGGTTTTGATTTTTCGGTTTGCTTTAGGAAATGTCCAGATTTAGAAAGTTTCCAATTTTAGAAAGTTTCCTAATTTGGAAAATTTTCAGATTTAAAAAGTTTCCAATTTTAGAAAGTTTCCTAATTTGGAAAATCTTCAGATTTAAAAAGTTTCCAATTTTAAAAACTTTCGTAATTTGAATAATTTTCAGATTTGAGTCGCATCATCTAGAATTAATTAGTGTCAATTCATTGTAGTTTTAATTCATCGCATTCATATTATGAGTCACCCAGTCCTTAGAGTCTCCCCGTAGTAAATGAAGTACAAGCGTTTGAGATCTTCAGGGCCATTAAGTGTTGTCGTGTGGCCGTCGAGACCTAATAGAAAGTCGAACTCCGATGAGTTGGCCTACTTTAATGGTCACATGGACCCACAAACATTCCTTGATTGGCTTAAAGACTTGGACTATTTTTTTGATTGGTATGATATGTCGAATTACCGTCAAGTGAGGTTTGTCAAGTGGAAATTGGAGGGCCAAGCCAAGTCGTTTTGGACAGATTTGGAGCGACAACTTGATAAAGTTGGGAGAGCCCCAATCTCACAATGGGACGAGATGAAAGAGCATTTAAAAGAAAAATATCTTCCCATCTCTTATCGTCAAAAGCCCTTGGTTCAAAAGAGAGTTGCCTCACCTTCCCGTCCAAACACAAAACCAATATGGTCCCCTCCTTATAAAGTGGTACAACCCATCATTAAGGAAATCTCGGCTTATGAACAATTTGAGTGTTTAACACCAATTATATTTCCTTGGAAGCGAGATAATACCTTGGTGAATGGCCAGCTGGAAGAATCCAATCAGGTTGTTTATGAAGTGGAAGAGTACGTGCCTAATGTTAGTAGTGAGGAAATGGAAGAAATTGAGGCATCGCTCATCATTGTTGAATATGACGAAATGTGTGCTAGTGATGAAAAGGTCGAAGAAATTGAGACCGCACCACTTCCAAATGTCATGTGTGACTTAAGTGATGTAGAGTCCCAATTTATATCTCTTACCATAGTGAACACAAATGAAATTGAAGAAGAGACTGGTGAGGATATGATGATAGATGTCCACATGACTTGTGATATCCCACCAGATGATTTATAGGATAAATTTTCACCCATATGGGACATTCAACACACAATCGATCTTGTCCCTAGGTTGGTCTTGTCAAGCTTTCCTCCA
This sequence comes from Liriodendron chinense, assembly GCA_003013855.2. Taxonomy (NCBI): domain Eukaryota; kingdom Viridiplantae; phylum Streptophyta; class Magnoliopsida; order Magnoliales; family Magnoliaceae; genus Liriodendron; species Liriodendron chinense. The sequence continues at coordinate 489,689 of ML058327.1, read as the reverse complement.
TAGCAGGTGAACCCCGTAGAAAATACAGAAATGCAGCATCAATTTGATAAACTTCTTGGGGAAGAATTCAATAAGGAAAGTTTGAGTTGGAGTTTTGTTTTGTGTGTCATGCATGCTCTTTTCACTTCCAAGAACAACGGCATATGGCACACATGTGGGCATATCCTGACCGCCCACAAAGCTTCCATCAAGTGTCAAGCCATCATGCGACGTATTCACGTCATGGTGGATATGATGACCAGAGTCCTTATCCTGTATCTTGGTGACATTTTGGACATAATGGCTGATGCCAAGATCTACTTAAGACTTGGTATTACTAGTGTTTGTTCTCAAGTATTGGGATACCTGAAAATCATCCTTGTTTATAATACTTATAATGAGAAATTATGTGTCACCCATCAGAAGTGTCCTTCTGTTTTAGTTTTTCAAATTCTAGGTCATAGGATTGTTTATTTCCATAGGAGTGTTTATTTCCAGTTCATTGATTTTTCAGAGCGTCCTTTAGTTTCACTCATGTCTGTTATCCAAAAGTCTTCAGAGTCAGCCGATGCATTCACATGCCATATTCATGATTTGCATACACATATTAAACAACGGATAAATAAGAGCAATGATGATTCTAAAATCTTAACTGATTCTCATCGTAAATTGTAAGAATTTCAAAAAGGAGACTGTAATGGTGAGGATAAGGCCAGAACGGTTCTCACAAGGTTCCGCTAAGAAATTGCAAGCGCGTAGTACTGGACCATTCAAGATATTACAGAAAATTGGGTCCAACGTGTATCGAATCGACATTCCATCTGAAATGGGCATTAACCCAACTTTTAATGTGGAAGATCTAGTCCGTTCCCACCATCCCATCGTTGATCCATCGTCCCTTTCATGGCCTTGTTCTGATTTTGCTACACAACCCCTTCCACCCCTTCATCCACCCATTACCCATAAAGAAGAAATTGAGGAGATCTTAGATGAAGAGATCGTTTTTATGAGAGACAGACGTTTCCAAATATACTTTGTCAAATGGAAGAAAAAGCCACCGTTAGAATCTACATGGTTGATAGAAGTGGAGTTACAGAGCGTTAATCCAGATTTACTAGAGCTCCACAAGAGTTTTAACTCGCCGGAGTCGAGTTCTTCTCAGACGAGGAGTATGATGCGGACATCTAACCTTCAAAGTCTATCGGTGAAGAAAGCGCCCACCATAAGCATCTTCCTTGTGGATAGGCGCCTATTAAGGAACTAAAGGCCCGCTGAAGACCCTCCACATGTGATCAGACACATAGAAGACCCCACTCAGGGAAGACACATGTGAAGGAAGAAAGGAGAAAGAAGCCGAAGAAGCTGAAGAATTCGGGCACTCGACCATAGCCTTCGGGCGCCCTATCGGGCCCCCGAACTTGGTCTGCCAGTCGCCCGAACCTCTCTGGAGGTTTTCGGACGACTTCGGGCGAGACCTCGAGCGCCCGACCGAGCGCCCGAACTTTCCCGCACTTATGTTATTTTGCGCGTTTTGTTTAGTTTTAGGGGTAATTTGGACTTTTTACTTGTTTTATTTGTTTATTTAAGTGGGCTAGACCCTAAACACGAAAATTAGCTATTGATTTGATTAATGAAAAGCCTCTTGGAGCTTTCCTTTTCTTCTCTCTCTCTCATGGTGATGCTTCTTCCTCTTCCCTGAATCTCTTTTCTTCTAACCGCTTCTTGTGCCCCTCTTATCCTTCTTCCAGGTAATTCTATCTTTCCCTAACTTATTTGTTTCACTAACCACAATCCCTAAATCTGAATTTGAGCCTAAACCCTAAAGTTTTCAGATTTTCAAATCCCTAATCCAAAATTCCTTGATTTCATGGATTAGAGATTCCTCTTAATTGATTGGGTTATAGCCATGCAAGATCGGGAGGTTCCATACCTTGCCGGATCCAACCTATGCATTAATTGAATTCCATACTCCATGGTTGTGATGATGGCCCGTTCCATTGCATGTTTCCTTTATGATTTTCTTAGTTTATGATGATTAATGCTAGATTTTATTATTATTATTGCCTTTTATTTCCGCTGAATAATTGTGCTCATGAGCATGCATCATATTTAGGGCTGTCCTGCATCAGCCACGCACCCATCTCCGGGCCTCCAGCAGCCGGCGGGCCATCTAGAGAAGGAAGGGGAAGAGAGAGAGAGAGAGAGAGACTTGGTTTTGAGAGGGAAGTAATTTGAGAGCCGAGAGGCAAGAGGGGACAGTCGACGGAGCTGCTTAGGTATTTAGGATTTTTTTTTTTTTTTTTCCTTTTATACTTGATGAGTCAGATCGTTAATGGATTGGATCGAGGTTGATCCGAATCTGACCGAACATTAAACGGATCACATTCTTTGATCCATATTCGACCGTTGATCCGAATCCGAAAAATTCAGAGCGGATCCGGACCAGATCTTGGTCCGTTGACAGCCCTATACCTGACAGATTAGCTACTGAACTTGACAGTAGCGAGACATGCTACTGAAGTGGCATCATCATGTTCTGTGGGCGCCATCATGATGTATGTGTTGTATCCACACCGTCCATCCATTTGGAGAGATCCTTTTAGAGTACGAGACAAAAACGAGGAAGATCCAAAGTTCAGGTGGACCCCACCACAGAAAACAGTGGGAATTGAATGCCTACCATTAAAAACTTCTTTGGGCTACAGAAGTTTTTGATCAAGCTGATATTTGTGTATTCCTTTATTCCATGTCTGTGTTAACTCATAAACATGTTGGATCTCAAATAAACATCTTGGTGGGCCCTAGGGAGGTTTCAATGGTGGGTGCCACTGTCCCAACTGTTCTCTGTGGTGGGGTCCACCTAAATTTTGGATCTGCCTCGTTCTTTGTATCAGGCCCTAAAATGATCTCTCCAAATGTATGGACGGTGTGGATACAACACATACATCATGGTGGGGCCCACAGAATGTGGTGACGTCACTTCAGTAGCGTGTCTCGCTACTGTCAAGTTCATTAGCTAATCCGCATCCATTGTTGGGTGCCTTAGATGCCATGCAGAGACAACGGTGGCTCACCCAATTTTTGGATTGGCTTAATCTATTGGATGTGTTGGATGGAAAATGGAGCCCGCATAAAGCCTCCACCACCGTATCATTCCTTTAAAAATGTATTAATGAGTAGCCGAACCCTCTCTTTATGTGGAACAACTGCAATCCCACTGTCTCGCAGCCTCTTTCTCATGCGTTTTCTTTTGAATGCACTCTCCTAATAATAAAATGAAAAAAAAAAAAAAAAAAAAAAAATCCTCTGTTTGAACCTCTATGTTGAATCTTTGGCCTTTTCTTCATCTGCAAATATTGTAGGCGGATGTGGAAACCTAGATGCATTTGAGTTGTACGTCCATTTGGGTCCCTCCTCATGGCCCAGTGGTAGAGCCTGTTGAAACTTTCAACACTAGGTCATTAGGTCGAGTATCCATGTGGTGTACATGTGTGGGTTAAATAATAATAATAAGTGTACTTCCATTTACCCAATTACCGGACATATTACTGCCCATGAAAATCAAATTCAAATATGAGAATTTTACCCGATTCAAAAAAATTTCCCATTTATTGGGACTTCTAAAGGTTTTAACTGTTATACTTTATTTTTGACCGAGCTTGACAAAGATAGGGCTAAACTAAGGGAGCTCAATCATGGTAGAATCAAACAAAGACAAAGCTCACAACTAGGGATAGCTCTGGGCCAAAGGACAGACTTGGCCAAGCTATTCCGACAGAGGAGTGATCAAGGGAACCCAACGAAGGGAGCTCGACTAAGTATCAATCTCAGGAGCTCGGCCAAAGGAGTTCTACCAGAGGACAAAGCTCGGCCAAGCTCTCAAAGGCAGAGTGTGGTGGAAGCAAGTGGTTGCTAGGATAGGTGGCGGTAAGAGGAAGAAGGATTTGGAAGAGTTTAGGATGCTGAACCATCACAAGGAAGAAGAAGAGTCCAGGGCACTGATAGTCACAATAAGAACCAAGTAAAGAAGGGATCCAGATGATTCTATTTAGTCGTAATAACTATTGGAAGACGGACGCCTCAAATCATGATCCCACAGAGGCCACCGGCCGGTTGGTGGGGGTGTCCGACCGGCAGGCCCCACAGTGAAGACAGGCAGCAAGGCTGCTGGACAATTTTTAGCCTATCCGACCGGTCGGCAGTGTCCTAGTGCAACACGGTTTCTTGCGCGGTTTGCGCACAAGAGATTTCTAAATCCATTTTTTTTTCCTATTTAAGGTATATTTTCGGGATTAGAGGTTTCTAAGGTTGCAAAGGGGATTGAGGGAGCTTCTAGGTGAGAGAAAGAGCTTGAAGAAGAGGGTTTTCTTCTTGGGTAAGCTTGGAATTTCTCTTGTAGGCTTGGGTTTTGGGTCTTGGGTTCCATCTCTTGTAACTTCTGATATTATAGTGGATTGGTGTCGCTTTGTGTCGTGGGTTTTTACCCGTAAGGGGTTTTTCCACGTTAAATTCGGATTTTCTATGTGTGGGTGATTACATGCATTGTGATTGCATTGTGTGGCTTGTTTGATTGAATTTGTTGTTTGTGTACGGTTTTGCTTCCGCTGCCGGCCTTCCTATCCCAACAACTGGTATCAGAGAGATCGTTGGGGTGTAGCAGAAATTCGAATCTGAAACAAGAGCATGGCATCGGGCATGAGGTTCGACATAGAGAAGTATTCAGGGAAAAATAATTTTGAACTTTGGAAGGTGAAGATGAAAGGCCTTCTAGTTCAGCAAGGATTGCAAGATGCGCTCCTTGGAGAGCGACTAGAAGCTATGAAAGAAGGAGAGTGGAAGAAGATCGATGAAAAGGCTAATGTCTCAATCCAGTTATGCCTGGCAGATGAGGTCCTATACAACGTCATGAAAGAGAAGACTGCAGCTGCAATATGGGTGAAGTTAGAGAATATCTATACAAAGAAATCTCTTGAAAATCGCATATACTTGAAGCTTCAGTTGTACAATTTGAGGATGACGGAGGGGGCCGATGTTGAGAGCCACATCAGCAATTTCAATAGGCTTATTTGCAAGTTGATGGATGTAGATGAGCCGATGAAGGATGAGGATCAAGCATTTATCTTGTTGAATTCTCTTCCAGAATCATATGAGTCGCTCAAGGACTCTTTGTGCGCAGGTAGGGAGACTATTGGCGTAGAAATCGTTATCTCAGCCCTTCAAGCGAAGGCGATGAGAATGAAAAGCGGCGGCATGGGTCTCTCTACTGATGAGGCACTGGTTATTAGTGGGAGGAATTATGAGCGGGGTGGAGGATCTCCTTCATCGAGATCTAAATCAAAAGGCAAGTGGAGGCACAAGGTGAGATGCTGGAATTGTAGGGAAGAAGGACATATGAAAATGGATTGTTCGAATCCTGAAAAAAAGCAGGAGAGATCTGGATATTCTTTTATGGAAGGAACCATTACTATAGAGGACAGTGGTAACGGTTGTGATGTATTGACTGTATCTGGCATAGAGCCTCTTGGTGGAGAGTGGCTCTTAGATTCAGGGGCATCATGTTATGTATGTCCTGACCGAAGTTTATTCATGTCATATAAGGAGTATGATGGTGGATCGGTGTTTGTGGGCGATGGCTACGCTCGCAATGTGGTAGGGATCGGTTCGGTGCGCATTAGGATGTTCGATGGAGTCGAACGGATCCTTGAAAGTGTGAAGCATGTCCCTGAGATGAAGAGGAATGTGATATCTCTTGGTGCACTCGAGGCGAAAGGGTGCAGGTTCATCGGTTGCGATCAGTATTGTAAAGTGGTGAAGGGAGCACGCGTGATGATCAAGGCACGAAGGTACAATAATCTTTACAAGGTGATCGGGAGCACAATTCATGGTGGATCTACAGGACTGGCAGTGGGATCTACGGTTGCTCAAGTGTGGCAAGAAAAAAAGGGCCACATGGGGAGAGCAACAAGGCATGTAAAGATGCAAGGATAGAGTCGATGGGGCATAAGAAGCGACAGGATTATAATGATGATGAAGTAGAGGTGGAGATTGTGCGTGGCTAGGAGGTGCATGGTGATTTGAGTCGTGGTGGAATTTGTTGGGAAACGGACGCCTCAAATCATGATCCCACAGAGGCCACCGGCGTGTCGGTGGGGGTGTCCGACCGATCGGTCCCACAGTGAAGACAGGCAGCAAGGCCGTTGGACTATTTTTAGCCTATACGACCGGTCAGTAGGGGTGTCTGACCAGTCGTACGACCGGTCGGCAGTGTCCTAGTGCAACACGGTTTCTTGCGCGGTTTACGCGCAAGAGATTTCTAAATCCATTTTTCTTCCTATTTAATATGTATTTTCGGGATTAGAGGTTTCTAAGGTTGCAAAGGGGATTGAGGGAGCTTCTAGGTGAGAGAAAGACCTTGAAGAAGAGGGTTTTCTTCTTGGGTAAGCTTGGGATTTCTCTTGTGGGCTTAGGTTTTGGGTCTTGGGTTTCATCTCTTGTAACTTCTGATATTATAGTGGATTGGTGTCGCTTTGTGCTGTGATTTTTTACCCGTGAGGGGGTTTTCCACGTTAAATTCGGATTGTCTATGTGTGGGTGATTGCATGCATTATGATTGCATTGTGTGGCTTGTTTGATTGAATTTGCTGTTTGTGTACGGCTTTGCTTCCGCTGCCGGCCTTCCTATCCCAACAATAACAACCAAGTAAAGAAAGTAATTTCAGGAGTCGTAACAAGCCGGAATAAAAGAGGGATGTAGATGGTTTTTATTAGTCTATAAATAAGTGGGGAAATCAATAGAGAAAATGGTCTCACACTAAATCAAATAACAAACTCTCTTTATCTTTATCCTTAGCATATTTCTCAATCTAAGAGTAGTGACAATTGCTCGTCTACGCTCCCTAGGCAACCTATCTCAATACAATTAGTCCTATTTTGTAGAATTGTTTATCCAAGCATCGATGGTTCGGTCATTGGTCGCTAAACACCGATTAGTACCTAAAGGAGAGTCCTTTTTGGTGAAAGGCAAGGTGCAACCTAATTCCGACAGAAGAACCCTACCCTCCGTCAATCGCCTGATCCCTTTAAATTTGTCAAACAAGTGGCTGATAGTTAACCAACCTTTTCAGGTCTCAGTCATATATGGTCAAAGTGCGACGTATCTACCTATTTTGGTGCTTGGGTTTAAAGTTGAACTGGTTGGAATCGAGCCGCATGGTCGGTTCTAGCATGCTCACGCACAACACACACCACACGCGTGCGAGAAGCGTTAATCCAATCTAGGGCCAACAATTTTTGGCATGCTCCGTGGGACAAATTTCAGATACATTTTGGATTCTCTTCTACTTAGTTTTCATAGACATTTATTGTGCACCGCCCGTGCGACAATAATTTTTGGCATGCCTCGTGGGACAGACAATGCAATATGCAAATGGTAATTCAAAATATTGTAGAACAAGATGACCCATCCCTTGCCTGGGCTGCCTAGGATGAACAAGCTTAGATTGAACAAGAAAGATTCAATAGATGGAATGTCAAAATAACCGAAAGCATAAATCGGTTGACGACTTTCATCATTGAAAGACGGTAGGCGGCACAAGTGGCATCTCAACCAAATGTTGAGTATCCGGAAATACAAAATGTTTAGATGCTTGCTGACATTAGGCGACCGGAGCAGGAAGTCAGAAATCTCGTTCCTAAAGGCAGAAATCAAGGAATGCTTTGGGGGGTAGCCTTTCCAACATTTCCCCAAGCATCCACTGTTTCATGAAAGGCAAAATCGAGCAAGTTTGGAACAATCACCAGTGGCAGAGTCACACCATCTAGATAGCAACCAAACCATACAATTGGTCCAAGAAGTTGTAGGCCAAGTTATCGGTCACACTATTAATACCCCGGTCTACCATGATCCTTATCTTGAATGAATTGACCAATAGTCTCCATTGCCGCAGCCGATTTTGATGTTTTTTTTATGAAGACAGGCTATTTCGACCAAGATGGGTGAATTTGGTGTTTTTTTTATCGAGATGCCCAATTTCAATGTTTTTCATTCAAAACAGCCAAGTTCAACCAAGATGAGCCGAGTTTGATGTTTTTCGACAAAGAAGATCGATTTTGACCAAGATGGCTGAATTTGGTGTTTTTCAACCGAGATAGCTAATTTCAACTGAGACCTATTTTGATGTTTTGAATCTAGACAGCCGATTTCAGCCAAAATTGTTGAATTCAACGTTTTTTGTTTTTTTATAAAGACGACTAATTTCATCCAAGATGGGCAAATTTGGTGTTTTTCAATCAAGATGACCGATGTTGACCGAGATGTCTGAGACGACATATCACTATGATCCCCATTACTTTGCCCAGACCCATGGAACCTGAAGTCATTTCAGAGATGGATTTTTAGAAGAATAGAATGGCTCAAAAACACTTGGAGGCAATGTTCTAAGATTGAGATCGTATTGGAACATTGCCACTAATCATAATGGATTGTAACATAGTGCTCGCACTCCCACTAAGTTTCCAAGATAGACCATCTCAGCCTAACAAGATGGAAGGAGGCGTAGAAAGAAAATTGATCGTATTGATTACATTGATCAACGAATTAACATCGTATTCATCTTTTACCAAAGGCGAAGCGACGCGAGAGTCAATTTTTACACCCTGTTTTCGACCGAGCTCGACCAAGGGAACTCGGTCAAGATAAAATCGACCAAAGGCAAAGCTCTCGACTGGGGACAACTCTCGACCAGGGATAGCTCTCGGCCAGAGGACAGACTCGGCCAAGCTATTCCGATCAAGGATCGACCAAGGGAACTCAACCAAGGGAGCTCGATCAAGTATCGACCCAAGGAGATCGACCAAGGGAGTTCAACCAAGGACAACACTCGACCAGAGGACAGAGCTCGATCAAGCTCTCAAAGGCAGATTGTGGTGGAAGCAAGTGATTTCTAAGATAGGTGGCGGTAGAAGGATCTGGAAGAGTTTAAGATGCCGAACCGTCACAAGGAAGAGGAAGAATTCAGGGCACTGGACAGTCATAGTAACAACCAAGTAAAGAAGGGATACAAATGGTTCTATTAAGTCATAGTAACAATCAAGTAAAGAAAGGAATTTCAAGAGCTGTAACAACCGGAGTAAAGGAGGGATCAAGATGGTTCTTATTGGTCTATAAATAAGAGAAGAAATTGACAGAGAAGTGAGTCTCACACCAAATCAAACAACAAACTCTCTTTATCTTTATTCTTAGCATATTTTTCAATCTAGAAGTAGTGATAATTGCTCGTCCACGCTCGCTAGGTAATTTAGTTGTAATTGCTCGTCCATGCTCACTGGGCAACCTATCCTAATACAATCAATACTATTTCTATAGAATTGTTTGTCCAAGTATCGATTATTTGGTCACTGGTCGTTGAACACCAATTAGTACCTGGAAGAGAGTACTTTCTGGTGAAAGGCAATGCGCAACCCAATTCTGGAGGAAGAACCTTACCCTCCATCAATCGCTTGATCCCTTTAAATTCGTCAAACGAGTAGGCAACCAACCTTTTCAGGTATCGATCATATACAGTCAAAGTGCGATGTATCTTTCTATTTTGGCATCGGGGGTCGAAGTTAAACTAGTTGGAATCGAGCCGCACAGTTAGTTCTGGCACGCATGCGCACAACACACGCCACACGCATGCGAGAAGCATTGATCCGATCGAGGGCCAACAATAACCTTTTCTACTTTATCTAATTACCTAAGGGCATTTTCATAATATACTTAATCATATTTTTTAACTACCATATTAAACAAATAGTAATATATCAAATGGATAAAATCAGCTAAACTATATAGTACTTGGCCCACATTACATTTACAATGAAACCCATTAAATAATAGTATAGATCACCATAATATGGGTTGGTCGCACTTGTATGGAATAGGTGCATTAAGACATTATGCAAACGTGCATGCCAATCCATCCGAGATCTTGAGTGCATTTTAGGTGAAGTCTGAAAACACATCGATAGGATGGTTCTAACGATGCAATTACTTCCCACCAAAAGGGCGGCTAAACCAGACAGGAATTATAGTGTTCTAGTTTAAAGGTTGTGTGTAAAGTTGACAACTATTTACCCAATTATCCTTATCCAACGTGAGAAAATCGTGTAAGGGTATCAAATTCTTTCCATTCTATTCAATAGTGGGGATTGAATGCTTACAATTGAAAACTTTATGGGCCATAGAAGTTATAGATCAAGCTGATATTTGTGTTTTCCCTTAATCCATGTATTTGTGACCTTATCAACAGGTTGGATGGCAAATAAACATTACAGTGGGCCCTAGGAATTTTTTAATGGTGGATGTTCAATCAAAACTGTTTTCATGTGGTGTGGTCCACCTGAGATTTGGATTCGCCTCATTTTTGGTCTTATGCCTAAAATGAGCTGGAAAAATGGATGGACAGCCTGGATAAAACAAATACATCATGTTGGAGCCCACAGAGCTTTTGACACCAGCAACGTGGGTGATGTTGGGGTCACTTGCCAAACCAGGTCCAAATTTTTGGGTCTAGGGTTGGACTTGCTATACTATAGGTCCATGCCGGGTTCAAGCGGTTTGGAACCTGGTAGTGTAGGGCCAACCCCATCCGGCCTAGCCGAGCCCACTGCGACCCTTACCAATGACTCCAGTCTTACACATGTATGTCATTTAACATGTGTAGATCATTTTGTTTGAAGCGTGGAGACGGAGTTTTTGTGTGGTCCGCTGCAATGTTCATTCTTGTGGGGCCCACTGCAAGTCAATCAGAAAATATACTCCGTCCATCAACTTCGCTAGCTCATGTTAGAGTGAGAGCCCAAAAATGAGGCCGATTCAAAGTTAAGGTGGGCCACAACAAAAGGAACAGTAGGATTGAATACCACCGTTAAAAACTGCCTCATTTCTGTGTTTTCCTCTCTTTCCGGTGTGTATCACCTGTGTCACAAGCAGGGTTGGACGGCATACAAACATCACAATAAGCCTCTGGAAGGTTTCAACGGTGTGTGTTTCCATCCCCACTGTTTACTGTAATGTGGACCAGATAAGTCTTGGATCTGCCTAATTATTTTGCTGTTGTCCTCGACCGAGCTAAGGAAACTGATGGACGGATTGGATTTGATACGGACATCTCCGTGAGCTCCACATAGTTTGTGTTACAGGAACTCCCTGTAGTACCAGGTACAAGAAACTTGAGTCCCAAGATTGTAATACTCTCCAATCCCGAACCCGAAACGTATTCTCTCTCTCTCTCTCTCTCTCTCCAACCAATGGCCGCCTCCACCTGCAACACCTCCGGCTTCTCCACCCTCTCCAAACAATCCCTTCCCTTCAATCCCTCCCTCAAAACCCTAAAACCCCAATTCCCCACCAAACCCCGTTTCCCCAAACCCCTCAAAATTCAATCCCCAACCTTCAATCCCTTCTCTCTCAAATCCTCACGGACCGATCTTCCCCTCCCTTCCGACCCCACCATATCCTTCCGCCCTCAAACCCTCAAAACCCGCCTCTCCTCCGGCGAGACTCTGTACGGCATCTTCCTCCTCAGCTTCTCCCCCACCCTCGCCGAGATCGTCGGCCACGCCGGCTATGACTTTGCCGTCGTCGACATAGAGCACGGCCCCGGAGGCATCTCCGACGCCCTTCCCTGCCTGCGTGCTCTCGCCGCCACCCAAACCCCTGCGATCCTCCGCATTCCGGAATCCTCCGCTGTCTGGGCCAAGAAGGCCCTTGATCTCGGCCCGCAGGGAATCATGTTCCCCATGATCGACGGCCCAAAATCCGCCAGGAAAGCCGTCTCCTACTGCAGATTCCCGCCCGAGGGCGTCCGCGGATCTGCGCACATGATCGTCCGGGCGTCGAATTACGGGATCGACGACGGTTACTTGGAGAATTACCAGGACGAGCTGCTGATCATGTGCCAGGTGGAGACGGAGGAAGGTGTGAAGAAGATCGAGGAGATCGCGGCCGTCGATGGGGTGGACTGCATCCAGATGGGGCCGGTGGATCTAAGCGCATGCATGGGGTATCTGTGGGAACCAGGGCACAAGAAGGTGAGGGAGGTATTGCATGGGGCGGAGAAGAAGGTGCTGGAGGCGAAAGGCGCATTCTTGGGCGGTTTCGCCTTGGCGCACGATAGCCCCGAGAAGCTTAGGATGCGCGGCTATCACATGGTGTCTGGTGCGGTCGATTTGGGGCTTTTCCGTGCTGCAGCGGTTGCTGACGTGGCGAGGTTTAAGAAGGGTTTGAAGGAGGCTCAGGAGGAAGATCAGGACAAGGACAAAGATGAGGAGTACTGGAGCGAGTGAGGATGGTAGCGAAAAGCCGAGGGGATTCGCGCGACTCGTGTTACTCGTGCAGGGTGGTAACACGTGTGAGAGATGAACCACAGTCGACTAGGAACCCCTTCTGGTTCATTCATCAGGTGGGCCATGCGTTTAGTTAATTTTTTTTATTATTATTTATTTTCCTTTCTATAGCTGTTGCTTTTTTCCTAATATACGTGGCCTACCCGATGGGTGGGCCCGCTTTTTTCCTAAGTGGGGTCCCTTCCTGATGACTGGCTGGAATCTCAAACACGTGTGCCATGTACGATACGTGTGCGGGGACCTCGATCTTTAATCTCATCTGGCGTGGATAGCTTTGTTACTTGTAGGTAGGAAAATGCAGTCTTTTGTGTGCTCCGGTTTTAAGTTGGTAGAAGTGGGCCCGTGTTCAAGATACGAACCAGTGGTCTGATGGGTCCAATCCCTAAATGTAGCCCAACTGTAGATTGAACCATGGGGTCCACTTGTAGAAAATGGAAATCCAATGCAGCTCTGCATTTTCTTTTAACAGGATTATATGATTCCTCTTAAGAGCTAGTTTTGGACATTCTTTCAAGAGAGATGTGTGAATTTATTGAAGTGCTTACACACAGCTAGTTGGATCATTCATTTTTGTCCAAGTAGCTCTGTTTTTTGGGTTTTGGATTAGGCCTTGCTTATGTAGAGTGGCACATGCGTCAAAGATTCGGGTCCTTCATCAGTTAAGCCTATCAATGAGATGTTATGTGCCAAAAATTAATAAATTACACTTACAGGTAAGCATGCATGCATGTTGAATATGGACTGTTGGACTGTTTTATTAAAACCCTAATCATAATGCCATCAATCTTTTTTCCCTAGCATGATGACAATGTACTCTAGCTGATGAATGGATCCAATTTCAAATGTCTAATACATGAGTTGTATTGTCTCGAGAGAGATGTTTAGTCCATCTTACAGTTAAGACTCCTTGTCCAGTGTCTTCCAATTCTAAATATTTCTGAAAGATGTTTGTGTGGTTTTCATACTGATAATGGGGTATTACTTATGCCAATGTGGAGGGAATAACTTCTTGTGGATGAGTTCCATCTCATCCATCATGTGCACCTTACATTAGGACAGGGCTTCAAAATTCAAGCCAATTCAACACTCAGTCAGGCTACACCATGGGAAATAGTTGAGATGTGAAGTCCCACAATAGGATGATGAATGGATTCATAAAAAATTAGGACATTTTGAAATTCATGTGGGCTAGATCACATGAATTTAGAGTTTTAGGCATGGTTTTATACTGTTCCCTTTATTGTGGCCCACTTAACATATTATATTTGAATGAATTTAGGACCCACAGTGAAAATGCGATGACACATCTAATGGACATGTTGGATCTGATCCATGTTAGCTTAGTGATTAGTTAGCACAAGTTTGGCTCTCCATCTGACTCTGAAAGTCATGCTAGCATAGTCCAATATCTTTGAATAATGCGTACTTCTAAAAACAGAGAACTACATGAGTGGAACATTCATGAGATCCACCCTGTCCATCAGGTACTTTGCCGCATATTAACCATTGAACCTAATAATCATTGATCATCCAAAACTTGGATAGGCAACGACATAGGAAACCATTAGGATAGAACACCCACCATTGTTTTTGTGTAGAGCCTACCGTGATATGTACATGCCATGCAATCCATCCTCATTAGGATGAAGGAATTACCCAAATATTATAGTATCCCAAATTTCAGGTGAGCTATACCATGTGGATTAGAGGTTTTAGTTTTTTTTTTTTTTTTTTTTTCGTGGCCCACTTGAGTATCAGCTTGATTTTTGGGATCAATGCCAAACAAATTATGGTGTACGTCATGACAGCATGGGTTTCATGCACTTTTTAAGTGATTTTTCCCATGTTGAAGAAAGTAACTTAAATGGGTACATAGTGCTAGGTGAGCAAGTATTTTCCAATATCTCCCACTTTCATTTGAGAACAAGCTCCCATTATCCTTCTCTTCATTTAAGTCTCCCTCTTGATATATTCAAGATAATTACATTTTTACAATACCATCCTAATACATCCTATTTCATCATAACCAGTTAATATAATGAAATAGAGCCACTTTGAGGTTCCTTATGAAATGAGGCATGGAATGAAGCTATTACGAAGTAAGTTCCGAGAGTTACGAAAGAATGCCCAAGTACGTATCATTTTTTGGGTAGTAATTGCTATCTTATTAGGTTCAACCACTATAGTTGTTTAGAATCCACAAACCATTACAACTGACAATCAGAATTCCTTCAAATATGTCATTTAATTCATTCAGGACTTGGGTAAAACTCAGATTGAAGAAGAATATGGTCCTTGGATTCTCTCTATTGGAACCATGTTCCTTGTGGTCATGCTTATGTTCTAAGAAGAAATATTTGAATATCAATATCATCATAGGATCTCATCAAATCACTTTTTCAAGAAATATGAGACATTCAAGTTGTCCAAGTAAAGAATCTAGTCATTGATAAGTAAAAGAAAAACGTGAACGATGATTAGATTGATGATAAAATAGAACCTGGGTTGCGAACAGTGATTTGATTGATGATGAAGAAAGAGAATTCCTTGTTCAATTCTCCACCTTAATGATAGAAAGAAAAAAGATTTATCAAATTCTATTGAGTCCGACTCATAGTGTAATTTATCAAAGAATGCTCTAGCTATGAAATGGTTGAACAACCGGGATCAATGTACTTGTGAAAAGGTCTTGATAAACGATTCATTATTTGTTAAAGCTCGATCTCTCCTAGATGAACCATATAGCCAAGAGAAACCTTGAAACAGAATAGAAGAGCTTGCCCCACCCATGAATAAATATTTTGTAGTAACCTCATTAGACCATACACATCTCCATATAATTAGGTACAAGCGTAAATAAAAACATTCTGGAGCGCACTTCTCTTTTCCATATCAGGGAAATATTATTCTGTGATTCCATTAGAGAACCATTCTGCTCATTAGATAGGATTTTGTAATAATGTAAATGAACTAGAAAGATTATCATATTTTGATCAATAATGTCAAACTTTTAATGAGGAAATTGAGCAGTCAGAAAATACACCCAACAGTCTAGATTCAACAATCATGTGATTGCTCACTCGATGGGTGTGATCTAATAAATTTGTTTTTTTCAAATGACATCTCTACTCAGTGGGCCCTACTTGAGTACATATGTTTTGAAATATTTCACATGGCACATAAAGAGTACATATGTTTTGAAATATTTCACATGGCACATAAAGAGTACATATGTTTTGAGCTTTTTCTCATTAAATGCTAAGCTAGTTGGACGGGAATACTGTCTTCATCTATAGGTTGTATATCCCCTCCTATTGGCTGAAACATAAAGACATGGGAGAATTTATATATGAGAATAACTTCATTCTCACACGGTTAGTTGGACATTACATTTCCATGGGAAAAGGCTGTCGCATACATGTAATGCTCTTATTTGAAATATTTCAGAATATGTACTCTTTATGTACCATGAGAATTAGTTTTAAAGATCTGGGCCCTTCATTAAGTAGGGCTCATTGAGTAGATGCGATGTGGAAAAAAATAATAATAAATCATACTCATTAGGGAAGCAACTCATGCATGTTGGATGTATTTTCTAATTACCTATTTTTGCAGAAAAAGTTTAATATAATTGATTAAAATATGATAATCATTTTGTTCCATTTTACATGATTACAATACACCCTACCTAATGAATGGAATAGATTTCTTACACACATGTTGCATTGCTCCTCATGGAGAGAGAGACGTAGAGAGCTTGTTTTCAAACAAGAGGGGGAGAGATTGGAAAACCCCTTAAACGTAAGATGGGCTAAAAGCATTTCGTAGATTTGGACCATGCAACTCATGTATTAAAGATATTATCTTGTCATCAATTAGAGTTCGTTGTTACCATAATGCTAGAGATATTAAAAAAAAATAATTGGTGGCCCTATAATCAAGCATGTCAAATGTTTCCAAAAAGATTAGGTGATTTAATAAAACAGTCCAACACTCTATATTCAGTGTGTATGTGTGCTTACCTAATAAGTATAATTTATTAATTTTTGGCACATGGCATCTCATTTGTAGCCTTAACTAATGAATGGCCTGAATCTTCGACATGTGTCCCACTTTACATAACTATGACAGATATTAAAAAATCCCTCAACACAGAAGCATACAGAAAACTTTGTTCATCAAATACACAGCTTGCAGAACTTAGTCGATCCCACCCATCAAATACACAGCTTTTTCTCATTATCCAACTAGGTTCCATGAATGCAGTCGATCCCACCCATCAGGCGCTCAACCTTGTTTTGGGCATTAACCCCAAAATCTAGAAGATCCAAAAGTCAAGTTGGCCACACCATAGGGCATAGGTAAAAATCATGCCTAAAAGTTTTAAATTCACTTTGTCATGGCCGCCGACTTTAACTTTTAAATAATGTGACTTTTGATGTCTTCCTTCATTTTGATGAGTGAGCTGTATCATATGAATGGATTAGATAATAACACTTCCCAATGCAAAACTAACTGTTGGTGTCTCCATTAATCCCTATGATGTGGCTCATCTGCGTTTTTGCCCAACCTCATAATTGGGTTCATGTTAAATATGAGGTAGGAGTGTGATGGACGGGGTGGATCTCTCATGCCTGTTACTCCCACTAGCCATCGATTGTGCCAGCCCGGCGGATGGTTGATAGAACAAAGCCAGAAGAAGGGGAATATTAGAGAGCCGTGTTACAACATTACCTGTGGCTGGGTTATTTTTCGATATAATTCTTGTGGTGTGGCCCACTTGAGTTTGAATCTGCCTGACTTTTGGAATCAGATGGATGGACTGAGAGTGGATGTCACACAGACTGTGAGCCTCACTGCTTTTGTTCAATGAGCTCCTCGTAAAAGGATTCTTGGCTGCAGTTACGTAAGAGAGAGATCTTACAGTTTGTCCGGCAGAACTGTATTATTTGTGAGGCCATCTCTCTACAGTAGTAATTGAAAATTGAAGCTTTGCTCAGCCTACACGTGTTTTAAAGTTCATGTATATGCCACACATTTGATAGCAATGCAAGATATGTATGTATCCAATCTATCCATTGAAATGGATCAACTATATTGTCAGGTTGGATCTACTTAGTCGGGTGTGCTACTGCTCGCAGAACTTTAGAAAAACTTGGATGGAGTTTTCTAATCCACGGGCCGCATGTTGATTGGACCGGATCTTATTCTTGGTAAAACCAGTACAATGTCAGACCAACCTGATGGATGGATTAGATATCACACGTAGGTGCCACACATGCCTTAGCAAAGCTCTGAAAATCAGGTCCCGCCCAGGGGTGTCAACGGGCCGGGTTAGGGTTAGGCCAAGCTCTATCCCTAACCCTAACCCAGCCTGTATTGTTCAACATAAGCCCAAACCCGGCCCAAGCTTTGGATGGGCCAAATTAGTCCAACGCAAGTCTTGCCTGAAATGTTTATACAAGGCCCAACCTAAGCCCGAGGTCGAAAGAAGTTTTATAAAATAATGGGCGTTTTGGTGGGCCCCACACCTACCTTTGGCACATTTCGCTTGTGATATCTCATCTGTGCATTTGGTGAGCCCCGCAGTCAAGAGAGAAAAGAGGGAAGCGAACCCGATGCAGTGGCTTAAGGTCCCATTGCTGCAATGGCCGAAGGCTCCCTTGCTACAATGGTGACATGGGTTTTGTCGGTTAGAGAGAGAGAGACAGAGAGATAGAAGGAGTGGGTTGGAGGAGAGAGAGAGAGAGTGAAACGAGTCAGGGTTGCTGACTTGGTTGGCCCCACCATGGTGTTCATGTGAAGTCCACCCTAACCATTAGGTGTGTCACCTCATATTAGGCCTAGGGCCAAGCACACCCTTGGGTTTTTACGGGCCAACCATGATGTGTATGTGAGATATACTCCAACCATTAAATGTGTTATCTCACATTAGGCCAAGGGCAAAAAATTAGGTTGACCTATGATTCAGGTGGGCCACATCAAAGAAAACAATTGCGAGAGAGACTTGTACCATCGATTCTTACCAGATCACCATCATGATTATATAAAAGCTACTCCAACCATTAGATGCTACACCAATATTTGGGCATAAGGCCCAAAAAGTAGGTCCATTTGTGATTCAGGTAGACCACACAAAGGGAAACAGTTCGAAGGATGAGCATTGTCTTGTATACTGTCTCCATTCATGCGGCCCTGGATGGGGCTGATTTTTGGACTGTAGGAATATTGTGGTAGTAACACACCTGATGTCCGGGTGGATTTCACATCATCACAAAGGTGGATCCCACCAAGCTGTGACCTTCTTTCCCAAAAATTACAAGGAAAAACTCTCCTTGGGACAACCACCCGCATAATGTGTATGAAATGACTCTCCTGGAGACACACACCCTTTATGTTTAGAAGACCCATCACGATGTGTATGTAAGATCCAGTACGACCATTAGATGTGTAATCCTATGTTATACCATGGATCTTCTTGGGTACCCAGCCAGTAGTACTCAAGCCTTAGGATCTTCTTAGCCATCATGTGGTCATTCATGTGCGGGTAGCAGATTTCCTCATGGACTTCTGCCATGATTTGGGCTGCTTCGACTTCGTCCATGCAGCGTAGAAAGATTTGATTGAAGGATCGCTTACATAGGACGTCGTCATTGATGACAAATTGGGTGGCCAGTCGTTGAATTGTGCGGCGGTGCGTTCGAGTTGCCACTTTAGGGTACGTTTGATCTTCCAGATGCTGTTTGATGTTCGCGTGCCAGGGATATCCATCGGGTGCAGCTTCAGGCTCTTTGATCTGCGGGTAGAAGGTGAGATCTTCTTGTAGCTCGACCATGAGCTCCCACCAGGCTACTTCTCTCGGGATTTCGAGCATGGAGGCCAAAGTGGCCAAGGCATATGTGAAATGGTTCTTGGTCCAGTGGCATTTAAGTGAAGGTAACTTTATCGAATTCCTCGATGAGGTTTTCTAGGTAGACGTGATATGGGATTAGCTTGTCGTCCTTCATCTTCCAGTCACTGTTTGTTTAGTTGATGATTAACTGCGAGTCGTCGAAGACTCTCAACTTTTTTACATTGAAGATTATGGCCTCGCATTGTGTGGACAACAGCCTCTCAGTGCTCTTCCACGCAGCTTGCCTCTATCGAGGGCTTTTACATATATTGGTGGGGTATTGGTATGTTTGAAATGATATTGTATAAGACCGAAGTCGCCACTAGCCAATTATATTGAATCTACAGTCGATTAGACTTTGCAGAAACTCTTAAGAGAATGAATCCGAAGATTCTTAATTCTAAAATGACTCCTTAATCTGCGTCTAAAGATTTGAGGTAAGGACCACGGTTACAAAGTGGGAAGGTTTTAGGCACCCACTTTACCCATACAAATGTACGGTCTCTACTTTATATGATTAAACATTTTTTTATGATTAGTTTTGATTCTTACACTAATGATATATGATGTTATGCAGTATTATGATCAATGTTAGTCATCACGAATTTCTAGTAGGCATGCTCCATTTGTATAGGCAAGCCTTAAAGCATACGTTCACACCGACAGAGTGCCAGCGTGATGCGTATAATGCAATGCAGTGCTAAGTGTGAGTCAGCACGAATTTCTGGTGGGTAAGTTCCAAACTAAGCGGCAAGCCACAGAGCATACGTTCGTACCGACAGAGTGCCAAGGTGATGTGTAAAATGTAACGTAAACCAGTCGAGGTTTCTGATGGGCCAGATCCGAGTAAATTGGCAAGCCACGGAGCATATGCCTAGACTGATGTTAATGCAAGATGATATGCAATATGTATGGATGAAATAAGCAGGGGGGTTAAGAAGGGAGTAGATGTTGCACAATGCTAATGCAGGGTTGAACAAGTTGATTGAAAGCTGGATGGATGGAGGTGTTGCAAGGATTTGGTTGAGTGACTTGGGTTAGGACTTACTAGGGCTCGGGAGGCTCGAACTTGGGCTAGGCAAGGCTAGACCAGGGTTGAACTCTCTCTATCTCACTCTAACTCTTCTTGGGAGAGGGATGGAAGTGACTATTGTAGGAGATGGTTTTGCATGGAAGAGGAGGTGTTTTCCAAATGAAATTAGGGATGCTTGAAATGTGAAGAGAAGGGGTTATTTATAGCCTCTAACCTCAGTTTTTCTGCAATTGTTGGCAAGTTTAGGGGTAAAATAAGGTTGGATGGCTGAGATTGGAGATTGTCATGTGGCAACACTTGGATGGTTGGATTGGGTGGTAAGATTGTAAATTTGGCTCAAGAGAAGGGCACTAGAGTGAGTTTACATTTCTCGCACATTTAGGGGTTGTAAATGGCTGAGTCGCACGATTAAGGGGGGCTCCACCAAGAGAGGAGACCTGCCACGTGGCTGGTGGTACCCTGGGTACCCCCAGACCCTAGAGGGGCCTCCTGCTTCGGTAGACTCCCTCCCTCAAGTGTGTGTGAGCCATGCCTTGAGGTTCAGTTCGTTGTTGTCTCCATGGAACTTCGATTTGGGCTTCTCATGGGCCTTTGTTTGGGCATAGTTTATGGATTTTGGGTTCAGCAAGGTGAGTTGACTAGGTTGTTGGATCGGGTGTGTTGACTAGGTGAGTTGACTCAGTGGGTTGAGTCAATGAGTTGACTCAAGGTTTTAAGGTTTTAGGGTTTTATGTCTAGGTTGACTGGGTTGACTGGGTCGAGTTTAGGTTGAGTTAGGCCAATTCTAGGGTTTGGATTAAGTCGAATAAGATAGGTCCAACCTTCAACCAGCTTGTCAACCTGAGGTGGGGTATCTATAAATTATTAGTACATTTGAACGCTGGTCTTTGAAAAATTGGGATTGGGGCACCGTCGGGCGAGTATAGGATTGCCCCTATTTCACTTCCTTTCATATTTGTGGCGCCATCGAGATACATTGTCTACTCATCTGCCTCCGATTTTTCTTCACCTTCTAGGAAAAGGATATCCTTATCAAGGAAGTATGTTTTCAAAGGCTAATAGTCAGACAAAGAATGTGCTACGAGGTGGTTTGCCAATGCTTGCCCTTTGATTGCTTTCTGGGTCACATAAATGATGTCGAACTCAGAGAGGAGTTAACTGCCATTTTGCTACCCGACCCGCTCGAACAGGTATTTTAAGGGGTTCATGTGGGCGAGCAGAAGCACAGGGTAGGCAATCATGTATTATCGCAGGCATTGAGTAGCCCATACAAGAGTGAGACATGTCTTCTCAATGGGAGAGTATTTGGCTTCGTAGTTTGTGAACCGATGACTGAGGTAGTAGATTGCCTGCTCCTTCCGTCCTGTTTCATCGTGTTGGCCGAGGACACATTCGATGGTATCGTCGGGCACTAAGATGTAGAGTAAAAGGGGACGCCCAGGTACTGGCGAGACTAGCACTGGTGAACTTATGAGGTATTTTTTTTATGTGGTCGAAGGCCTTCTGATAATCTGTGTTCCATTCTTTGGGTACATTCTTTCGAAGCACACACACACACACACACACACACACACACACACACACACACACACTGACAAATGGGTGTGAGCTAGGCAATGAAGCGGTTGATGTACTGGATTCTTCCTAAGAAACCTTTGCTTTTATTTTTTGTTTGAGGAGGTGGCATCTTGATGATTGGCTGGGTTTTGGATTTGTCTACACAGATGTCGTCTTTGTTGACCATGAATACCAATAGTTTGACCCCGGTTGCAAAAAAAATGCACTTTTGGGGATTAAGGAGGAGCTTGAACCTTGCTTGGATGCTTCTCGAGCGATTCTTTACTAGCATGATTGTGGCAGTGATGGGAGAGATTCTAATTTGAATTCTCATCCGGGTGAATGATTCCAACGTTGCGGAACTTGACTGGTGCGATTGGTGAGGGGTATTCTTCATTTGGTCCTGTTTCTCTCCTCTTGAGATAA
Source organism: Liriodendron chinense (assembly GCA_003013855.2). NCBI lineage: Eukaryota > Viridiplantae > Streptophyta > Magnoliopsida > Magnoliales > Magnoliaceae > Liriodendron > Liriodendron chinense. Next base: position 467,415 of record ML058327.1, on the reverse strand, counting down.
GGCACTTTTAGTTCCTTTATCTGCTGGTGCCTGTATCCTAGTCCTGTTTGGTACCCCTTCTCTTGCATCTCAATCACCTTGGAGGTGTCTTAATGCAAAATACTGTCTTTCAGGATTTGGCATTTAGGTAGAGTGAAAATGCATTTTACCCCTGTAGGTCGCGTATCAGGAACGTGGTTGACGGTTTCGAACGGCATGCTAAGGTATGATTACTATTCCTTTGGAGGGCATGTGTCGATGACTGAGATATTTGGTTCTCCGGACAAGTGGCTTCGATAGGAAGATGTTGTTCAGGATCAGCTAGAATGGAGAGCACTTTATCGCCGTAGATGTATTTGACTCGTTGGTGGAATGTCGAGGGGATAGCCCCTACCTGATGTAACCAGGGGCGGCCGAGGAGAAGATTGGATGAAGACGAGATGTCCACGACCTGAAAGGTAATTGTGGACACGTCTAGGCCTACTTATATTTCTAAATCAATTTCTCCCTCGGCTTGCCTTTGCGAATTATCAAAGGCTCTCACATTTATGTTACTGGGCCTGAACATGGATGTATCCAATCCTAGATATGTGGCAGTCCTAAGTGGGCAAACATTCAAACTTGAGCCATTATCTATGAGCACAAACGGGATGTTATGGTCCTTATGGCTAATAGTTATGTTTAAGGGTATCTCGTGGCCACACCCTTCAAGCAGTAGCTCGTCATCTGAGAGAGTGATTGCTCGTTGAGCAAGGAGTTGTCCTATCATGAGGGCAACTGTTTCTAGCAGTCCTTCCCAAGAGATGTGCGTGTCATTTAGTGTTTTGACAAACATTTCCCTGTGGGTTTTAGATGTGCAGAAGAGTTCCCAAATAGATATATGAGCTGGAATGGTTTTTAGTTGGGAGGCCACATCATAAACCTTTTTAACTTCAGTGGTTAACTTTGCCAATGTTTCTTTGGGATCTCGGGGCACATCTCTCTGGAAGCACCTTCCATTGGGCTATATGTTTCCCGCTTCTGAACACTCTGGGTAGTGCTAGGGGACTGCTTTGTTATCATTAACAGGAATCGATCTTCCCTGAAGAACTAGAGGAGGTTGTGGTGTTGAAGGAGGCTGAGAGATGGGAGGAGTGGTCTACAGTGTTGGGATTGCCCATGGCAAGACGAGAAGTGGTTCAAGAGGAGTGTTTCATGACAAGTGTGCCAATTCGTGAGGCATACAGAAGGGGGAGGAGGTGTCTGCTGGCGGGATGATTGATGGCTGGATTTGGAAGGAGGGTGGATCTAGGTTTTTTTCCCATGAGAACGAGTGGTGACTGAGACAGGGTCAGCATTGCCCCTTGCACAATCAACGGCCTATCCTAGAATTGCAGTGCATGGTTGGCTTGGCTGACGGCGAATCCCCTCAATTTTTCTTGAAGATGCCATGGAGAGGAGGCAGGTGCCCCTTGCAAGATGAGTAGTGGAGGTGTCCGGATACTGTTCAGGGCTGTGTTCGCGTGACATACGTAGGGAAAGTAGTCTCCTTAGATGTCATTGACGGTAGGGGTGCTTGTGGTATCGGGTGCTGCCTGATGTTGTGGCAAGGGATTCTAGGAAAATGTTGTTGTTGGCCACAGGGGTTGGATTAGGGGCAGTGATTGTGATTTTGTTCCGATCGATCAGATCTTGCACCACATGTTTCAGAGAGAAGCAACGTTCGGTGGTGTGCCCCTGCCCTGATGGAATGTGCGATATTCATTTTCATTTTAGATGGGGCAAGGGGTTCGACAGCGGCCTAGGCTGGAGTGGTGCAAGCAGTTGCCTCTGGATGAGCATGGTTAGCACATCGCTGTATGATTAAGATAGAGGGGTGAATTGCCTAAAGGGCCATGCTAGTCCCATTTACCGATCCAGGTTAAGATTCCATCGGGATTGCTGAGGTCGAGCTGGTTGCGATTGTTGTTGTTCTTGTGGGACATCAGTTGGTGCCCCTTGCGCCGTAGCAACTGGTTGCGGTTGTTGTTGTCCTTGTGGGACATCAGTTGGTGCCCCTTGCGCCGTAGCAACTAGGCTTCCTTGCTCCGACTTTCGTACTTGTTTTCTCCTCTTGTTTCTCAACGCAGGGGTAGCCTGGTGGGGCCATAATGTGATTGTGCCAAATCTGATTCCGGCTTCCACCTTCTCCCTTACACGGATCAGCTGTGCGAAATTGGTCTATGGATAGGAGATCAAGTAGCCTGATATATTGGGGTTGGTCGAATGGACGATTATAAAGATTTGTTCCTCGTCATTGATGGGTGACTTCATTTTTACGGCCATGGCCCTCCACCGACCAACATAGGCGGACAGATATTCGTCGCTTCTTTGCCTAAGGGCTGCTAAGTCTGCTCTTCAGGGTGCATCGTTCAGATTGTATGCGAAGCAGTCTACAAATACCTGGGACAGGTCTTCCCAAGTTCGGATTTTGTGATAGTCCAACGATGTATAACAATCGAGCGATTCACCCTTTAGGGATTTTTAGAACAATCAAATTAAGGCCCCATCGTCTCCGGCCACTGCATTAAGCTCACCATAGAAGGCTTTTAAGTGTGTAGTTGGGCACCCAGTACCATCATATTTTTAGAATTTGGGTACCTGGAAATCGGTTGGTATTCTAGCATCCGGAAAAGGGCACAAGTCCTTGAATTTGGTAGACAGAAGTTGACCCCATATTGTTTCTGGAGCTCACAATGGATAGCCTTAAGCTGTCACTCAAAATGCTCTCGGAGGCGGTCGATTTCAAATGGCTGTGGGGGTGGGGGCGTTATTCCCTGGGCAGTTAGATTTGTCTTTTCTTCGTAATGGTCCATGTTCATGGCAGTGGGTTGATTTTGTTGGGGGTGAAAAGTATCCCCATCGCGGGTTGGATTGGTACTTTCAGATGCGTCAGGGTGACCAATGAGGGTCGGGCCTGCCCAGGACAACATTGCAAAGGTAGGATGGGTGTGGGATGTGATGCCGGATCCATATAAAAAGGGTTCCGATTGGGCGGTTGTTGTGAGGGTGGATGGGACTGGGATTGACCGAAATGCACTGGTTGTGGCGCGGGTGGTTCTTCGATGAGCAACTGGTGCACAGGTTGGTATTAAAATTACACTCGATTTGCATCGTACAAGATGCACTGAAATTGATTAGTGGGAGGTCAAAGGTGCCCAAATGGGTCGTGGGTGGTTATGCACTATGAATGGAATGAGGGTCCTTGGCTTGTAGGAGGCAGTTTACGAGTTCTTCTATCCTGTTCGTGCTTTGGGCCAAGTATGCAAAGGATGGGGCAGTAGCCGGCGGCAAGGCTTGCGGTCTTGGTGATTTTGGCTGAGGAACCTGATGCTCTTCTTGTGCTGACATGGTGGCTTAGGCACAAGTGCAAATGATGCTTCAGTATGTTGGGGTTGACTTTGAAGGTCTACGGACCCGTAGGCTATCTCCTGGGGGTAATGATTGCAGTTTATTTTGCCCTTTTTTCATATAGGCTTTCTTTTTATCCCCTATTTCACTGATTAACATAAATATGGCATAATATGTATGGGTTAGTGAATAAGGGGACTAGTGCGGGATTGAAATGCAGAATGCTTGTGGGAAAGTAAAGGGACCAGTATGGAACTGGAATACAAAATGCTCGTGGAAAAGTAAAGAGACCAGTATGGAACTGAAATGTAGAATGTTTGCGGGAAAGTAAAGGGACTAGAACGGAACTGAAATGTAGAATGCTCATGGGAAAGCAAAGGGACCAGTGCAAAACTAGAATGCAAAATGCTCGTGAGAAAGTAAAGGGACTAGTATGAATCTCGAAAGTCAGTGGGTTAGCTTGGTTAGTACAGGACCAGTATGCACTAGATGTTAACTGGTTAGTTAGTTAGTAGAGGACTGGTATGTACTAGATGTTAGAGTTGCATACATCATGATTTCCTTGAAAATTGTATGTCCCTTGTTTCGAGTCGAACCTTTGGATGATATGCATTACCAAGCATATCCCCAGCGGATTCGTCATTCTGTGAACACCCTCCCCTCGACGGACGCGCGCGCAAAGCTAGCTGCGACGCGGTTCGAAATGTTGGTTTTCACTATATGGGTGATTCCATTATATGTATGCGGTTTGATTTATATGGGGCAACGATGGCCTAATGTATACAATTCATTTGGTCTGGCTTGGCTACCTTGGTTGTGTAATACCTTTCCAAGATAGCCAAAATGGTATGCTTGGAATGGCTGGAGTCACCACTAGCCGATTGGGCATTTTTGGCTTACGGTCGGCTAGAGCCGCAAACTTACTTGATGAGGCTAAAGAATCAAAAGAATCCTTCGGCCGATATAACTCTTGTGATTGGCCTACGATCCTGGAGATTAGGGTAAGGGTCTCGGTTACGAGAGAAGAAGGGGTTAGGCACCTTTTCTTGCTCATACTGACGTACGATCTCTACTTTAAGGGGGCATGTAATTTTTAAATAAATAAGATATTTGCAATGGGGTTAGTCATGTAGTCATGCTACGCATACCCTACGAGAGGGTCAGGAAAGCAAACAAAATAAAGCAAAAAAAATTGCAGGAAATATAAACAATATTAACCTAACTTCGCAGGGATGATGTAAACAGAAAAAGGTAAATGACAGTAAATGTAAATAAAAAAAATAGATTAGTATTTGCTAAGGAGGGAATGTGCGGAATAAACCGCGTTCTAAGCTTTAATTGAGATGTGAGAAAGATAAAAGGGGAGTCAAACACCCTTTTCAGAGCCAGAAAATGGATAGTTGGACACCCCTAATCCTAACTCTACTCATGTAATGATTTGACTAATTTGAAAGAGTTGACCTTTTAATCTGATTAAAGTAGAGTCCTGGTGATTAGATAGGATTGTTACAAGATATCCCAGGTCGCAAAGTCTTCTTATAACAGGGAGATAAAGACTGAAATAACTACAAGAATATTCCTTCTACTGAACTCGGCCTTTGTTTGCCTCTGTCTAACAGGGGCCTCGGGTGCTATTTATATAGACCTTGAGAACCATTGGCCTGGTAGAGGCTGACAGACATGTGTCAAAAATAATCTATGCAGAATCTGTTGAGAGATCCAAGCCCACTCAAAGGGTGCCACTTGTCCGTTAACTTAAGGGGAGTCGACGGTCTGTAGCTGGCCCAAAAATGAGGTACCTACACTATCATACCCACTTTTTTTTTTTTTTTTTACAAACACCCATATATGCTACAATGTGTACTTGAACTCATGACCGCAACTTTGAAGAGGTCTACTATTAAACTGTGAGTGGGGACCATACTTGCCCACTTTGGATGTGGCCTTTTTTTTTTTTCCCTCTCTTATTAAACTAGCACCCCAACACCAACCCAGGCTGACACTCCTACACTCACACTAATGGGATTTCTCTACCTATGGGTACCAAGACCCGTGATCTCATGTTGCAACTCCTGAGAGTCTACCAATGAGGTAAGGATAAGGACCCACTTTGGATGTGTGCTATTTATTATTAGGGACCGACCTTTTACCGTGAACCATCCATTGTTTGGGCCCACATTAACTGGGTGATTGATCATGTGCGGCCACCTTTGATGAGAGAGAAGAAAAGCATATGAAGTTAAAAAGCTATTAAAAAAAAAAAAGAAAGAAAAAAAAAAAAAAAAAAACTCATTGAGGATGAGTAGCTTTAAGCAGATAAGTTACCATCGCAGCTATGTTTATCCAACTAACACTAAGTGAAAAAGCTAATAAGTTACTTTTGCTGCCAACCTGTTTGGGAAGGGAGGAAAAAAAAGAGTCTGTGGTACATATACCCCGTTAACAAGCGGATGTCCTTGATTTGCGGCCTGGCCGTGTACATAGTGAGGCTGTCTCATGGACCACCGCCTTGACACTCTGGCCAGAGTGATGTATGGGTCCACCTCGACTGGGCACTGTCGCCCATATTGTTGTATGCGGCGAGTGCGCCTACAAATTAATTTTTCAGTCATGGCACATGAAGTGGCAGCCCAAACAAATTAACCGTTCTGATCATGCTGTTGTGGATCACTAAACTGTGGGGCCCACTGGTACGAGCAAACTCAACTGTTGGGTACAAACTCTTGGGGAAGCAAATTACAGTCCCGGCTGCATTTGGCCACAACCAACCGCACACCAAAAATACAGTACCATTATTTTTTTTGAGTGGGGCCGAAGCCGTGTGCGAGTTGGGATCTTCTAATTGGTGGTCCAATTATCAGTCCCCTTTTCAATGGTCATGTCAATATCATTGAAAATGCAGGCAACTTGCAGGGCTAATATCAAGCATAGTGTCGGTGAGGCATGGGGCCACTTTGCAGCCCGTCGCACACAACCTATGGTTCGCATCTCCTCCACTGTTCCCTGTGGTGTGGCCCACCTTAGCTAAGGGATCGGGCTGAATTTTGGTTCCCTTGATGTCCCAAGGGAATGTTACACGCACAATGCAGTGGGGCCCACGGAGTGGATTGCTGTACGCTGGATATTGGAGTCCTGTAGAGGATTTTCTTCCATATTTTTAAATGGGACCTACACTCCTTTGATATTTCCGCAATGGATGCGGTTCGGTCGGTGCTCTGTGGGCCTTATCATGATGTATGTGTTTTATCCACACCATTCATACATTTTTACCTATCAGTTTAGGGCTTGATCCCTAAAATGAGACAGATCTAAATCTCAGGTGGACCACACCAGCAGGAAAACAGTAGGGATTGAATGTCTACCATTAAAACAATCCTAGGGCCCACTATAATGTTTATTTAACATCCAACCTGTTAATTAGGTGGTACGTACCTGGATGAAGGGAAAAAACGAATATCCGTTTGATCCAAAACTTTTGCCGCCTCAAAAGAAGTTTTTAATGGTAGGAGTCCAATCAATACTGTTTCCTTTTATGTGGTCCACTTGAGATTTGGGTCTACCTAATTTTTGGGATTATAATATAAAATAATCTGAAAAAATGGATGGACGGTGTGGATGAAACACATATATCAGGTAGGGCACACAGAGCACCGATCACTAGCCAATCCGCATCCTTCCGCAACAGACGCGGATTGCATACTGGTACCGCCAGTAGTGGACTGGAGCGGATTTCCTCGCGAAATCCTTGCGCAGGGAGTTCCTGCACTGGAAAACAAGGTGGGGCCCATAGTGATGTTTTTGATAAATCCACTCCGTCCATCCGTTTTGGGAGATCATTTTAGGACATTAAAACAAAAAATAACCAGATCCAAGACTCAAGTGGGCCAAAAACGTGAGGATTAAACAGTTCACATTTGAAATATTTGTGGAGCCCGAGGAGTTTCGAATCAAGATAATATTTGTGTTTCCAGTTATCCCAGTAGTAGTGACGTTATGAACGGTATGGATGTCATATAAACATCACTGTGGAACCTAGGGAGGTTTCAACAGTAGTAATTTACCTACCCACCTTTTCCTTTAGTGAGGCCCACTTGAGTCTTGGATCCGGTTCATTTTTGTATTTGTCCTAATATGAGCTCCCAAAACGGATGGACAGGATTGATTTATCAAAAAAATCAATGTGGGCCCCACCTTGTTTCCCAGCGCAGGAACTCTGTCCTGCCAAAGGCTTTGCAGGAAATCCGCGCCCATAGCGGACGCCTGACAGGTTGAGTAGCTATCTGGCCACTGAAGTGGCGTCACCAACTTTTGTGGGCCCCACCATGATGAATGTGTTGTATCCACACTGTTCTATCCATTTGTTGAGATCATTACAGGGCATAATTTAAATAATGAGACAGATCCAAAGCTCAAGTGGACCCCACCAAATAAAATGGTGGGGATTGATCTCCTACCATAAAAAACTTTTTGGGACCATAGAAGTTTTCAATCAAGCTGATATTTGTGTTTTCCCTTCCTCCATGTCAGTGCGAACTTATGAACAAGTTGGATCTCAAATAAACATCATGATGAGCCCTAGGAAGGTTTCAAGCCACTTCACTGTCCCACTGTTTTCTTTGGTGGGGTCCACTTGAGCTTTGGATCGGTCTCATTCCATTGATCATGCCCTAAATTGATCTCTCCAAACGGATGGGCGGTGTGGATAAAACACATATATTACAGTGGGGCCCACAAAAGTTGGTGACGTAACTTCATTAGCTAGATAGGTAGCTACTCAACGTGCTGGTAGCTAATCCGCGTCCGCCCGTAGCAACCTCCCTAATGACGGTGCTCCTAGGGACGCGATTATCTACCGACAGGTTGAGTAGCCAATCTTTCTACCAAAGTGACATCGCCACAGTTTGTGAGCCTCCGCATGATGTATTTGTTGCATCAACCCCGTCTATTCATTTAGAGAGATCATTTTAAGGCATGAATCAAAGAATGAGTCAGATCAAGATCTCAAGTGGACCCCACCACAGAAAATAGTGGGGACAGTGATATCCACCGTTGAAAATTTCTTAGGGGCCACAAAAGTTTTCGATCAAGCTAATATTTGTCTTCCCTTCCTCCATGTCTTTGTGAATATATGAACATGTTGGATCTCAAATAAAAATCATGGTGGGCCTAGGAAGTTTTCAATGGTGGATGTCATTGTCCCCACTGTTTTCTGTGGTGGGTCCCACTTTTGCTTTGGATCTGCCTCGTTCTTCTAGTCATACTTTAAAATGGTCTCTCCAAATGGATGGACGGTGTGGATACAACATATACATCATGATGGGCCGCATAACATGATGACGTCACTTCAGTAGCCCGATTCACTACTCAACCTGTCGTTAGCTAATCCGCGTCCGTGCTCTTAGGCTCAAAATGATGTATGTGCTTTGAGGACGCTGCCCCTCCACTCCGGAGGGGATCAAGATCTCAGGCAGACCACACCACACGAAAATAGCGATGGTTGAAAGCCCACCGTTAAAAACTTCTTAGGGCCATCCAACCCGTTGATTAGGTCACAAATGCCTAGACCGATGGTTAGACATTAAATGGTCAGGTCCGAATTTCGAAGGGGCAAGATCAGCTGTTCAATAATTGTTGGTTGATGCTCCATCCATGATTGGATCAGCAATTGATGGCCTGGATTGATTTACAACTAGGTCAGTTGTACGTTTGAAGAGTCGCAGTCACCTGATAATTACACTTCTCCTGCTTGTCCTATTCTATTACCATCTACCAAAAGCAAATAAGGATGGATGGGAGGAGGAGCCCATAACATTTTCGCTTGTGGGCCTACGGTTGGGGTGATCGAGACCGTTGATCTGATTAGCTGCACAGTCGATGAGATTTTCCTCTAGGCTAGAAGATCCTAACCATTCAATCAGTGGCCCAGAGAAAGAATACGTTTAAGATGATCATACCCATAGTGAAAGAAAATAGTTCAATGATCAGATGTACGAAATATTAGGAAATGATCACGTTCCAGCTGTGCGGGGCCCACCTGTCATGCTTTACGTGGAATTCAAACCGTGAACTTCGTTCACCGTGCAGACCTGGAATCATACCGATCCACAACTCAGGTGGGACACACCACAGGGTGTTGTGGGGGCTCGGATTCGATTGCCACCCTCCTTGGAGCTGGAAAAGCTATGTGGGCCCCACCATATGATGTATTTGTTTTATCCACGCTGTCCATCCACATTTCGAGCTTATTTTAGGCCATGAGCCGAAAAAACTATGCAGATCCATATCTCAGGTGGACCACCCCCACAATAACAGTGGTGATTTAATGCCCACCATTAAAACTTTGTAGGGCCCGTTGTAATGTTTATTTGCCATCCAAGCTGTTGATTAGGTCATACAGACCTGGATGAAGTGAAAACACAAATATCAGCTTAATCCAAAACTTTTGTAGCCCTCAGGAATTTTTCAATAGTAAGCGTTCAATCACCACTGTTTCCTGTGGTGTGGTCCACCTGAGATTTGGATCTGCCTCCTTTTGGGGCTCATGCTCTAAAATAAGCTGGAAATGTGGATGAACAGTGTAGATGAAAATACATACATCATGGTGGGGCCTACAGAGCACCAATCAGTACTGAGGTCGGTGCTGAAGGGGTCATTACCGAATCCGAGTCCGTGTTGTGGTGTGTCCCACCTGAGTTTTGGTATGGCCTTACTTTAGATGTGTCCCTTCATCCTGGTGGAGCTCATCAGATGAATGGATTGGATGGCATATATAAAACATGGTGGGCCCCAAATTCCATCCTGACGTTTCTACGGTGGGCGTTCCCCTCACCAAAATCTCCCAATGTTTTTTACTTTGGGATCTAAGGTGGGTCCCACAAAGCCGGAATGCGATCACTCCCCCGTATTTAATTTCATTCATCTAAAGTAGTCGTTTCTGATTCTGATTGGTAACAGAGAAGCGCGTAGGCCATTCCCGCGTGAGGGTTTTCTGGATCTGGGATGGTGATCAGGTGGGCCCCACCTCGACCATGCCCTATTTAAAAAATATCTGGCCGTACAGACGTCATCCCGGAGGTTGTTCAATACTTTTCCGGCTGACACGTCTATTACACCAGGTGAATGGACCGACCTGATTTGAGGCCAGGGAAAATTCGACGTGGGGCCCACTCCACCGATGGTCGGATCTCTTTCCCACGTGTCGGCAGATCAGGATCCGGTAGGCTACTTTGCACGTCTCTTCAGCCTCATAATCAGCCTTGTAAATGGAATCGAAGGACAAGCGACCCGAGGCCTTCCACAGTACAAGTGGCTTTCTAATCATGACAGGTGGGGCCCACTTTTAGATAATCCAGACCACTGATCTGTTCCATGAAAGTGTGTACATACCATGTTCCAAAAATTTCCTAGATCAGAAGATCCTAGCCATCCATCCCATGACCTGGATCATTTGAATGAAGACCGTTACTGCATCCATCCTCTTAAAATCATATTTTCAACTCACAAATCAAAAGGCTATTATTATCTACTTTCAGAAAAAGGTCCATCAATTTAGTTCGTAACAGATCAACGGTCAAGATTATTGATCCGTGGACCCCACTTGTCAAAATCGAAAAGCCGCGTATACTGTTAATACACTCGCCTAACGTATCATATATAATTCCTCCCTATTCTACTCTCATTCCCAAACAGAAATCAAGAGTTGAAGAAAAGAAAAAAATCTCTCCTCTTTTCTCATTTCTCATTAGCAGATAGAAAAAGCTCTTCTTCCTTGGAGCAGCTGATCCATCTGCAGGAATGGAGATCTTCTACTACCTCATCTTCGGCGGTCTCTCCATCGTTGTCGCAGCCTTGGAGCTCAGCAAAAATAGCAAAGATCGAATCCACACCTCGTCAGCTTTCAATTCCTTCAAGAACAACTACCTGGTCGTCTACTCTCTCATGATGGGTAAGCACTAGATCCCCACCTTTCCTTGCCGAATTCACTTTTTGTGTGTCTCTAATTCCTGCTGAAGGTCTGGAATTTCCCACATTTGTCCTTTTTTCTGATCTGGGTTTGTGTTAGATTAGCCTGATTCTTGGATTTCTCTTTGGATCTGTGATTTTTTTTTTTAACCGTTATATTTGAATTTGTGGCTTTTTGGGTTTCTTTGAGTACTGGATCTGGAGTTTTCTGGGGTTTTCTGTAATGGGTGTTTGGGAATGTTGGCCTTTTAGAGTGATTTTGTTGGGTTTTGAATTGTTGGGTTTTCGGGTTTTGCATTTGCTGATCTGATGATTATGTTGTTGGGTTGTAATGTGGGGCTTGATTTGGTTGATTTTGTAGCATGTTTCTTGGATGGGTCTTTGTTTACTTAGACCATTTCATGCCATTTTGCACGAGAATGTGATTGCATTCCATGGATCTGCAATATGGGTGTCTGATAAATTAGCAATCGCTTTTGGATCTCTAATGTAGAAGTACGTTGAATTGAATCGGAGATCTTGTTATTCAGTATTATGATTAGATGTCTGTAGGATCTTGTTATTTAGTGCTGTGATTAAATGTCCATGGAAAGGCGATGCAGTGATGCTTTTCTGCCATGATTAATATCCCATACGTTTTTAGGTAGGATACATGAAATGCAATGGGGATTGATATGTGGCTGAAATGTGAAAAAAAAAAAAAAAAAGAGAAAAGAAAAACATATCCTGCCCAATGCAATTCTAGTTTTCCATGGCATGACCATGAAAACAGAAGAATTTTTAAACTATATTCCACCAACGACTTGGGTTACATTCAAACACAATATGAAGGGATCATACAGGAATTTAAGTATGCAACTCGGATTGTCATTTATCTAATTCTAATTACTGTTTTTGTGGCAACAGCTGGGGATTGGTTGCAGGGTCCTTATGTCTACTTCCTCTACAAACACTATGGTTATGGGCAGGCAGAGATCGGGCGACTTTTCATTGCTGGTTTCGGATCTTCTATGTTGTTTGGGACAATCGTCGGATCTTTGGCTGACAAACAGTGAGATCTCCATGAAGCAAGATCTGTCAATCGTTCTTTAGTGATAAGATTGTTTGGGTTCTTTCATATGTTTACAATATCTCCACATGTAAATGCAGGGGTCGGAAGAGGGCTTCTGTAACGTACTGCATAACATACATCCTGAGCTGTATGACCAAGCATTCTCCTCACTATAATGTCTTGATGCTAGGCCGTGTATTGGGAGGAATCGCTACGTCCCTCTTGTTTTCAGCCTTTGAGTCATGGCTTGTTGCGGAACACAATAAGGTGAGAGATCTTAGTTGTTTATGCAAAAGAACAAATTCGATTATCGTCTTTGAAGAGTCATGATCACAGTTTCAACCTTCCTTGTGTGCTTTGGTTATATATTGGCTGCATCCATGGTAGAATTCTCTTGTTATTGTTTATTGGTGGTATGGTCACCTTCGACTCCAGTTTGTCTTATGAACTTAGAGATTCTTATCGATCATGTAATATGCTTTTCTTTTCCGTTCTCGTCTCCAAATATAAATCATTTTGCGATTTACTATCTGGGGTTCAAGGCGGAAAACACTAACTTGCTTAATGTGGGTTGTTTTCCACACCGTCTGAACACCAAGTGCATTAATGGGGCTACTCAAGGTCCCAAGCCAAGCGAATCATGATTTGATGGTAAACCAGAAAAGAGCATAGAAACATGGATAAATGGTATGCGATGTTGTTGACCTGTTCTCCCTTCTTACAGTTGCTGTTGTTTATTTTTAACTTTTTGTCTGCTCTGTGCAGAGGGGTTTTGAGCAACAATGGCTGTCGGTAACCTTCTCCAAGGCAATATTCTTCGGGAACGGTCTCGTAGCAATTGTCTCTGGGTTGTTTGCTAACTTACTGACGGATAATTTGGGCTTTGGGCCTGTAGCACCTTTCGATGCTGCTGCATGCTTTCTTGCAATTGGCATGACAATTATCATATCGTCATGGGCTGAAAACTATGGAGATCCTTCTGAAAACAAGGACTTGCTCACCCAGTTCAAGATTGCCGCAACGGCAATATCTTCTGGTTAGCATCTTCTATCTTTCCACATGATTCTGGTCATGCCTGTTTTCCAACAACCCTAATTATTACTGCCTATGTATTTGATACGGGACATCTTCTGCAATCAGATGAGAAGATAGCCTTGCTGGGCGCAATACAGTCCCTATTTGAAGGTTCTATGTACACTTTTGTATTCCTCTGGACTCCTGCTTTAAGCCCAAACGACGAGGATATTCCTCATGGTTTCATTTTCGCTACATTCATGTTGGGTTCCATGTTGGGAAGCTCCATTGCCTCTCGGCTGATGACCCGCTCATCCCTGAAAGTTGAAAGCTACATGCAGCTTGTTTTTGGACTTGCTTCTGTCTCTCTCCTGCTTCCAGTTATCACCAGTGTACGTTTTGCTGATTCAGTGCCTTTTCTTTTAAGTGTGCTTCACCATTCTCTTATGAAATCAGCTAAGTAACTTGAACACCAACCATGAAACAGTTCTTGGTAGCACCATCGACGGTGAAAGGTGGGGGCATCTCATTCGGTGGTTGTATCCAGATGATTGGATTTTGTGTCTTTGAGGCATGCGTTGGAATATTTTGGCCATCTATTATGAAGATGAGATCCCAATACATTCCTGAGGAGGCCAGAAGCACAATCATGAACTTCTTCCGTATACCACTCAACATCTTCGTGTGTGTTGTGCTCTACAATGTAAGCTGGACACTGTTTTACAGTTTGATCTCTTTTTTTCAAACAATGGCCAAGAAAACTCGTAGTTCTGCTATTGCAACGAATGAATTATGTTTTACTAGAAAGTGGGTAATTGGAATTTTTCTCTTGGGTTTGGCATATTTTTCCTGTGATTATGCTATATTGAGAAATGATTTGTGCTTAAGTTCATAGGCTTGCATTTTTTTCTGAACTTTTGGGGGTTTTCATAGAAGAAAGCACCCCAAAGCCCTTTGAACTTGTTGAATTTCACTTTACCATCGAGAAATTATAGGTTCACGGAGCATCGGGACATGAATACTGTCATAATGTGCCCATACCATACAAATAGGGCCGTGGTTAGCAATTTAGGTTGTTGATCTGATGGACCCCACTATGGATGGAAGGAGACCCAAAAGTTTTCCATATTGGTAGATCCTAACCGTCCAATTCTTGGCCCTTTTTTGGGACTGTTGCTTTGTTTTGTTAACCATCTGTAAGCCACTGTTTGAAGGGTTTAGAATCTCCCAGCCTGGGAGATTCTTTCAGTATCTTGCATCCATTGTGGAGCCCATCAGACCAACAGTCTGGGTCATGGAACCATGGGCCCTGGACAGATGCATCATGAAACTGGTGCCTATGTATAATCTCTCTATCATTTTGTTCTTTTATCTTGCAACTTGAGCAAAGACCTGAGGAGATGAGGTCACTCTATGCCATATCCACTAACTGTATGCCTTCTTGAAGGTGAGCGCATTCCCCATGACTGCCATGTTTACCATGTGCTCGGTTTTCCTCTTCATTGCATCCCTCCTGCAGAGGCGGCTAATGGGACTTGCAGAGGGCCAAAAATCAAGTAAGTTCCCACTTGTAAAGTCTCAACCGCTGACAAGTGTTGCTTCCAACCCAATGTATGCTCAGGCCACACTGTTTTTGTTGTCTTTCCTATGCTCATCTCGGGAACGGGTTTTCTTTTCAGGAACCATTGACCACCTAATGAGGAAAAGAGATACGGAGGCGGAACCATTGGACGCCTAATGCTGAAGCAGACAACTGAACTGGTAATTCAAGTGTTACCACCTTTTCACCATAGATGCTGCATTTTCTCTTTATCTCTCATCAGGTGAAGATCTCTCATTGCAAAATAGTAGCGATCTGCCTAGCCAGGAGAGTATTGGCTTCTTCTTCTTCATTTTTCCCGTTTTAGTCTTATTTTTTGGAGTTATTCAACGAGTAACTTGTGCCAAAGAACAGGTATATCCCTTTAGCTGTGGTTCTTGAGTTTCATTCTCTTCTGTAATCTCGGGTATTCGTTTCCTCATCGGTTTACTGCCGGTGTGAAGCTTCTAGGAATTTTGTTTCCTGCATTTTGTATTCAAGCGGCCTTATGGAAGGCCGTAACTCGTTCCTCTGCAGATATAGAAACATGGATGCCTACCAATTTCCTATATGTAGTAATTTCTTTTTATCTCCAATCCGTTCATTGATTTCTCATGATTAGTATGTTATCAATCTGTAGAATGCCTCTAGGGGCGTAATTATTTTTGTTTTTATCTTGATATGTAATGGGAAAAAAAAAAAAAAAAAAAATCTCTAAATGTGGACAGTTGTACCTTAATGTTAATGTGAGGAGGTGATGGGTAACAGCATATTTCAGCAGGGTTCAGCAGAAGATGCTTGTTTTGAAATTTAATTACCCTTTCCCTGCATGTTTAGGTAGGGCCAGCCGACATAACCATGGTTTTAAATATCTGTTATGATATCCCGATACAGCTGTATCATATCCGCATTGTTCCATTCCCTAGTGCGTGATAGGATGGCTGATATGGACCCATAACCCGAGATATCTTCAAAACGCCAGAAACAAAAAGGTTCTTGATTGCCATTGGGAAATTATGTTTGGGATGGTATGCTTTTATTTTTATTTATTTATGTTTGGAAATAATGAAATTTTGTTCAGAACTAGACAGATGTGGAATCAGGGAAACAAGTCGCCATAAGGTTAGCCCCTCTCGGGCAAGGGTGTTAGCAATCAATGTCATTAGCGCCTCTCCCAACACAGGCAATTGAATGTATTAGAGTGCGTTTGGTTGCACCAAATATTGTGAAATTCTGTAATATAAAAATCATAAATTCATCATATGTGAGTGGTCCTTTTATTGGAATTATTGGGTGAGACGTTCAAGGATTGTCATAGAACTTGTGAAGAAGAAAAAAAAAAAGGTGTTATATCCATGCGTGCGCTTGTTCTTGTTCTTGCCCATTCAATGCTGTTCAAATCGAATGAAAGCCCATATGGGTGGTCGGTTTTTGGAAACGATTTCTGGGCTGTGATTTGATGGACCCATCACAGCTCCTAAGAATTTATAATTTCGGTATACCAACTGAAAAATGCTAAAATACATGTGCATGCATTTCCACTTAATAGCATTTCTTTGGTGGTTGATTTCAACCTTGCAAACTTAGATGTATGCTTTTAGATTGCTAGTCTGCATCTTGTTTATACTGCTTATTCCCAGAAAGCCCTTGCCTACTAACTTTCAAAATTATAAAGTATTGATGCCATCTATTGAAGATTTTCCCCACCTTATGTCCAACCTCACATATATTCCTACTAATTTTATTTTATTTTATGCCCAAAATATCCGTATCCACGATCAACCTCCCAAGACCCCAACCAAGGTTTAAAATTTGAGCGTCAGTGCCGGATTATTTACCACCGAGACGGCCCTGTATTGCATTGTGTCTATCGGTTTTGGACTATACATTAAATCTTTCCCCCAACTGATGAGTCTCCCATGTCAGCAGGCAGACAGACTCGCAACGTCAAAATGGGTTTTTGATCTTCATCTGTCTATAAGATGGGCCTGACTTCCAGATGATCTGGCACAAAAATTGGGTGGGTTCGCCCATCAGAGCCAATTGTACTTGTATGTGGCCCACTTGATAAGCCGACATCAAACGTCATTTACCCATGAGTGCTCTGCTCTGCCCTAATTTTCAGGCCAGGGCTGCACGAGGGGCCCGACTTCGCTCATGGGCGTGACAGAGGTAGAATCTACATCTCTCATGGGCGTGACAGAGGTAGAATCTACATCTCTCCAGCGAGAGTTGGTGCACTATGTTGGGTTTTCAGATTATTTTGTATAACTGCTGGACCCCCTGGTTCATTTATCCAAACTGTCCATTAGGCAAGTCTTGGTTAGGATTGCCCATTCCAAAATCCTCAACATTGGAAGACATTAGCTAAGGAACGTGGGCCATCTCCTGAAGGGTTGAGATCTTTCAATTTGGAAGACTTTTGGCTCGTGGGCCCGCCAGGGTATGGTCCCTCATACCAATGGTTCGGATTCAATGAACCATGGACCCTTGTATACAGACATCCGACCAGAACATTGCAAGATTCCTGGGGCTAGGAACCCTCCAACCAGTCCAATTGTGTGGCCAGAAATTCTCTCTTTATCTACTCTACAATTCAACTCACAAAGCTTTATATTGGCTACCCCGTAGTTCACAAAGCTTCTCCTCAACGAGGTAGCTCTCCTCAATGGAGGCCTTATCTACCTCAGTTTCTACCCTTAGATTCTCAGCCCTCTCCTCAACAGCTCGAGATCAGCAATATCTCTTTAGGCCGTCAACCACTCACATCCCATCAGCAGCCCCACATCTCAAACTGGCCCACTTCCTCTCTTTCACTGCCCCTCGAACCCCACTTCTCCACCAAATCCCCTCCTTCCATCACTACCAATGCCACCCACCATCCTTTCCTCTCTCCATCTCCTGGCCCACCACTCAAACCGATCCGCCCTCTTCCATCGGACGGCCGCAAGCGGCTACGCAGCTGCGCTCCTGGACATTGCGCGGTGCAACAATGACGTGGATGGCGTTGTGAAGGACGTGCGGAGGCTAGCGAAGCTGTTGCGCAGCGATTTGTTACGCTCCTTCATGGCCGATCGGACAGTCGAAGATGAGAAGAAGGGGGGAGTTTTGGAGGAGGTTGCACTCAAGGTGGGGTCCACCAAGCATGTAGGGGTGTTGGTGAGGATGTTGGTGCGGAAGAGGAAGGTGGGGTTGGTGAGTGAGGTGATGGAGGAGTTTAAGAGGATGTATGATGAGTGGTGTGGAATGAAACTGGTTTTGGTTTCTTCAAAGGAGAAGATGGAGGAAGAGCAGCTGAGGGGGATAGCCAAGGATGTTCACATGATCAGTGGGGCCACCAAGGTGAAGGTTAGACATGTTTTTGACGGAAGCTTACCTAACTTTGTAATGTGAATTTCATGAAACTTACAAGTCTTATTATGCTAGTAAAATAAAGAGACAATTTTCACATCTCTTTCAGTCTTTGTTACGTGTGTGGTGGAAAAATGGTCTGTGATGTCCTAGCCTAGGCCTGGCAGCGGGTCGTGTTGAGCCGTGTTCATGTCATCTTGTATTCGTGTTGTGTCGAAAAAATGCCCTCACCTAAACCTGACCCATTAACTAACGGGTGAAAATCTAGAAACCCATACCCATTCGTTAATTTAACGGGTTACCTGCAACCCGACCCGTTTAACCCGTTAAATAAACGAGCGTGCTTTCGTGGGCAAAGAGATGGGAAAGGGGCTCAATTCAACAGTGATTTTGGAGTGTGGCCATGTGGGGCTGTGGGCAAAAAGATGGAGAAAACTCCAGAGAGAGAGAGAGAGAGAGAGAGAGAGAGAGAGAGTCTTATTGGCTGTCTTAGCTTCTTAGGGATTTCTCACCCTACTCGAAATAATTAACAAAATACCCTCACTAATGGGTTAAATGGGTTTCGCAGGTGAAACACTAACCCGACCCGTTAAGGCCTGACCCGAACACTGAATTTTTCATGCGGGTTTTGTGCGGGTTGGCGGGTCGGTGTGGAATTTTGCCAGGCCTATCCCAGCCCTGAGTCTGGCCCTCTTCGGGGTTGGGTTTGAGCTGATCCTCAAGTAGGGTGGCAATGGGTCAGGTCAGCTGGCCTAGCCTGCACAGCCAAACCCTTTAGAGCCAGGGCTTCAGCCTATTAAAACTTGGCCTGATAGTCAGGCTGGGGCTTGAAATATTGCCTGGTGTTCAGGCTGGGTCAAATGATGAATAATCTAGCCCAGCTTGGGTTGGCCTGGTCCAGTCATCAAGTAGGCCACCATTATATAAAAACAATGGATGGTTTAAAGATACTTGTGAGCAATTTCCTTTCACCATGTATTTGTAGTTTAAGACAGGTCGCTCGATTCAGGTCTCGCACTCCAACCATCCATACTTTTTATATCAGATAAAGAATAAGCAAAAAGAAAAGGATGAAAAAAATCAAATGGACTATTTCAAGCCTTTCATTGTTAAATCTTTTCCTTGTAGAGTCAGACACTCGCTTGGCCTTTTTAAGGTTCACTAGAGCCAGGAGCCGGTCCAGGGGCAGTCCTTCAGGAATTAGGGCCCGGCTAGGGGGGAGGGGTTCATGGTATTGAACCAGATTGGGTTAACTGAGTCCCAGTTGATTCAAATGAGATTTAAAAACACGCACTCATATCATAATGAGATTTCACCACAATGGGTACTCGAACTCATGACCTCGTATTGAAACTCTTATGAGTCTACCATCAAGGCAGGAGTAAGGACCCCATTTGCCAACCTGATGTTAGAAAACAATGCGAGGAAAACAATGCCTAGACGGTGAAATGTCTGTAGCTATGTTTTGTATTTGTACTGGGCCATTAGAAATGCCACCAACGTTAGTCATAAATCCCAAAATCAAGTCTAATCCATAACTTAGGTGGGCTACACCAAATCGCACAATGGCGAGCCCTGGGAGGGGGGGATGTCCACTAGGGAAACTTCCACACAATTTAGGATCCACCATGTTGTATATTTGTCATCCAACTCATTCATCAGGAGATGGTATCCCAACTATAGGTTTGTGGATGGTGATGGTGTGTATCTTTAATCAAAACTGTTAGTCAGGTGTAAATCACCTGGATGAACTGAAAATACGAAAAATGAACGTTATCCAAATGATAAGCAGGCCACACCGTGTGAACTTAGCTTTAGGAGCAGTTTTATATTGCTTCCATTGGTGTGTCCCATTATAATTCTTTTCTGGGATGATTTTTGGTACGTACAGTTAGAATAATGATTCACACCTGATGGATGGAGTGGATTTACATATAAAACATAAAACATGCTAGGCCCCCACATAGATTGGGTGTTTTAGGCAGCCACGTGGAAGTTTTGCGAGCAGTAAGTTTCACCTTTGTAATCCATTTCATCTCAACCATCGACTTCCGGCCATCCATATCTGGAAGCGGATTGGTGGTGTACCCTACACCAGCTGGCTGGTGTATTGATGTCAACAAGTTTTGTGGGCCCCACCAAGAGGTATGTGTTATATCTAAACCGTCTGTTCATTCTAGGAGATTATTTTAAGGCTTCAGACCAAAAAATGAGATGAATCCAAAGCTCAAGTGGACCACATTGCAGAAAGCAATGGAGATTGAACATCTACCAATGAAACCTTCATGGGGTCACAGAAGTTTTCAATGACCATACCAATACACACAGCCCACCATTCGATGGGCCCATATAACGTCCATGAATATGTATGCTCAGCCGGGCGTCCTAGTTTTAGGTCTAGATGTCATTATTTCCTATTAAAAAGAACTTTAAAACGTAGTGTCTCGCCTAATAGCCCAGCCGAAGGTGCATCGTGTGACTAACCGTGTGGGTATATTGCGCAACTAACAGGGTGGGTGTCGTTGCATGACTTAAAAACAAAAAAAAAAAAAAAACATAGTGCCATTTGAATTTTGTTATGCACAGGAGTTACAATTATTCCATGGTGTTCCACGAGTTCACTTGGTCATGGACCACTTGCCATGTTGTAACGTGTGCAAAACTGGGTCTGGGCCTGAAACGAAGTGGTCTTAGATCGTGGTTCAGTTGAAAAGCACCCATTCCATTTGGTTTTAGTTAATCCAAAGCCATCCAACGGTGCATCACAAACTCTCATGGTCCCACCATGATTTTAACTAGTTAATCTATGCATTATCATCCGTCCGATTTTACCATTATTTCTGTCATTAACCAGTGGTGACCATTGATTATGACCGATCATCGGTCCATGAAAGATGGACCGATGTGATGCACAACCCCACACCTTTCAACAACTCCCGGTACCTATATTGGTCAATGCATGAAAGCCCGATTACTAAGAACATAGGCGTGGGCGTCTTCCTCAGTCAATCAGCCCCACCCACAGGCGCCATTCAACAGAAGAAAGAGCAAGGGCAAAAATCGACGGCTAGAAACAACCGGCTTTGATGGTGGAGAACAATGCTCTCCGAAAAGTGGAGAATGAGAAGAGGAAAGAGAGGCAGTGGTTTGAATAAAAAAAACACAATGGCTATCCAAACCAGTGTTTGCAGTATCGATATATCGGCCGATATTATCAGTATCGCTGGTCACAAATAAACATTGGCCCAGTAATAACAAAAAAAAAAAAAAAAAAAAAAAACTGATTCCTTGGTATCGCACGATATATCGTGCGATATCGATTATCGAATATCGTAATCGATATCGCACGATATATCGTACTTTTTTCTTTACGCGATTGCAGATATCGTCGATACCCGAACGATATCGTCCATGTATCGGTCAGAGATGCCGGAATGTTTATAAACTTGGTTTTTTTTTTTTTTTTGGGAGAAAAAATTTGGAGAGGTTCATTTTTTCTCAATTTTTTCCTATTTTACTATATTGGTCAGACGCACAAGATTTTCCATTTTGTAGAAAAAATGATCTTTTGTTTGATTTTCTTCTAGTTTCTCCTCCCTAAAAAAAAAAAAAACCGTTGGGATTTTGGGCGCTCCGCCCCGAACCCCTGGCAGGGGCGCACCGCCCCCTGCACCTCCGGCAAGCTGACCGCGCAGCTCCACCCGCGTTCCGACTCTGCCTAGGGGTCATAGTTTGTTGAGTCTAGTTGACTATTTTCTAGATTTTATTGAATCCTCATGTAGATCTAAGCCATATAGAATTAGCTTGCATTGCGTTGAACTAGAATAGTCAAAACTGCATTTGGAGGATACTCATTCAGTTACATCATCCATATGTATATTTCTCAACTCTCTTGCTTATTTTACTTTGTCAATATATTGGTTGTATTTATATTAATGTCTTGTTACATTTGTATATCTTATGGAATCAATTTAAACAATAGTTGCATCAGTTCAGTCAGATATCGCATAGTTTAGGATCCTTTACAAAGGAACTCCATTATGTGGACTACTTTCTTCTTCTTTTTTTTTTTTTTTTTTAGATATTATGATTTAAATGTGTGTATTGAAGTCCATATTAACAATCCTTGAAGTTTCGTTGAAAAATTCAATCAATTTCCCAATGTTTTTCCATGTTTTTCAAAAAGTGCGATACATTCTGCGATACAACCGATATTCCCACCAATACGCAATATATATTTGTATTCCAAGGGTGTGAAACGTAATGCGAAACCGATACTGCGAACACTGATCCAAACCGTTCAATTTGAGGGTGTAATCTAGACTGTGTACTCTATACTTCTATGGGCCCACCTAAAGCCAAATTTGAGTGATCCAAACCGATCAATTTAATGCCCGTATCTCAATGCCATCTGTGACACATATTTCCAACAAGTATATGATACATGGCAAGGACCTTTGCATCACGCCCAGAACATTGGCCTGTTGCATCTTTTCACGAGTCATCCGTGACTCCGGCGAGTAGGGCTGATTCACCCAGGACTCGGTTGAGTGCTCACTCAACTTAGGTTGGAATGAGCCGGGTCAAATCACGAGTGTTTTAAGCATGATCGATCCATCTTGACAAATGATTGTATACCATGAGGTGCGTTGTGGTTGACCGACTTGATTGCCACTACCCGGAACCCGCAATGCAGGTGAGACCCTGACCGTAGGGCCACCTCGATGTCTTCATTGTATATCCACGCCGTCAATCTGTATTTTAGTTTATTTTAGGATATATGGAAGTGGATACAAATCTCAGCTAGACCACACCACATGAAAAAGGGTCAATGAATGCCCATTAAAAACTTCCTAGTGTCCACCGTAATTTGTATTGACCATCCAACCTGTTGATATGATCATGCAAACTCGGATGAAAGGAAAAGATCATCAGCTTAATCCAAACTTTTGTGGCCCACAATGTGGTCTGGATGAAATTTGGATTTGCTTCAGTTTTGGGGCGCCCATTGCCAAAATAATTTGAAAAACAGACGAATAGCTTAGATATATGCATATATCAAGGTGGCCCCTACGGTCAGGGTCTCACCCACATCGCTTGTTCCAAGGTCGCAGCCAAGTCACGCTCTAGCTCAACGAAGCCTACTTTATTACCTTCCTCCACCTATAACACCGTTAAAGTTGCACACCCTCCAACAATTAGGCCAATCCAACCATTGTGCGGGCCAACTAGAATTTAGAGGAATTTGAATCGTATACAATTATTTTAGTAATGAGGCCTACCATGTTGCTCATACTCTATTCAGTCCATGCCTTACGTCAGCCTTATCTATAAGATCATTAAGCAGGCCATATACAAGGAAAAAAAATTACACCCTAATCCATAGCTCAAGAGCTAGACTGAGTGAAGATAACCTCATTTCAAACCTCATTTCAACACTGAGGTCTTATCAATTCTCAAGTGGGTGGTGGCTAACATTGCGCTCCCACTAACAGTGGGGTGTATATGCTAACCCAAAAATAAATAAAATAAATAAAATTAAACAACCATCCAAGAATCTTTAGCTCACAATTATCGAATTTACTTTTGAAGGTGTCCAAAAGTAGGGCATCCATGTTGAAAGCAGGCGCGAATTAGGTGTTACCTTGGGAACAGCTTTGTGGGTGTTACCCCCATTGTATGGCCCACATGGATGATATTTTGTATATCCATACCGTACATCCGTTTCTACAGCTAATTTTATGATTCAATTACAAAAATTATGTAGATCCAAATCTCAAGTGGACCATACCATTGGAAACAGTGTGATTCAGTGCCCCATCATTAAAAATTCCAAAGAGCCCATTATAAGGTTTTGGTAATGTTTATTTTCCATCCAAGCTGTTGATAATGTCAAGAAGTTCTTGATGAAGGTAAAATATAAAGATCAGATTGATCCAAAACTTTTGTGGCCCATACAAAGCTTTTTAATGGTCATTCATCACTGTTTCTAGTTCTATGGTCCACCTGAGACTTGGATCTTCTTAGGGTTTTGGATCACATCCTAAAATGATATAAAAAAAATAGATGGACAGCGTGGATATATAATAAAAAAAAAATCAAGATGGGCCCCACACGGTTAGGGTAACACCCACTAAGCTGTTCCCGGGTAACAGCTAATCCGCTCCTGTTGAAAGCTTTGATGCCGTACACACAACTCGTGGCTTCATGCAGAGCACTAGTAGAATTAGCTTATTCCAAGGGATCGAGACTTGTTGAGATATGAGCTGCTGCCAATAAAATAAGATTTTAAAGAGCAATGTTACAGAGGCTCCAGTCATGTCTGTGTCATTGTAATAAGTGCCTTTGCCGAGGGTACATTGCAAAATGTGAATGTATAATAATTGAGACATCTCCTATAAGTACCAAGGAGGATCGTATATATATGTGCAGCATTTTTTTTTTTTTTTTTTTTTTTTTTTGGGGGGGGGGGGGGGGGGGGTGTTTAGTACACACATCCCACTGTTAGCATCATATATGCAGCATCTAGATATGCAGATTGTTGGGTGCGTTCCACTCAAACCTTCTGATCTCGCCCCCAATAAACTAGAATTATGGACTACTATAATGCAATAATCAAGAATAAACATCAACCACACGAAAACCCTCTAAAGAGGTAAAAACCATGGGACCTAGTCCAGATCAACAATCCACTGTCTCAGGGAACTGTTACAACCGATCTCAAGCACACACCGCTTAGATCAAACCTTCTTCACTCACGTAGGAGTGAATAAACAATAAGAGAATAGCAAAGGAGGAGCGATCTCACCGATCCCGAAGACGTAGAAGCGCTGAGATGACGGTTGCGCAGAAGAATCCCTCTTCAAGCAACTTCTTCCTTCTACAAGCTTCATCTTTCTCTCTCTCTTCTCTTTCTCTCTTCCTCTTTTTCTCTCTTTCCCACCTTGGACGTGTAAACCACACAATGGGATGCCCTAATCCCGTTTTAGAACTCTTAAGTACAAAAACGGAGCAATTAGAGCCCAAATAGGAAGCTGCGTCTAAGCAGTCCATGCCGGGTCGGGCGCCCGGCCATGCCCAAAAACTGTCAGCGAGAAAACATGGGAAAAATCCCAATTTCGGGTGCCCGGACCAACATGGTCGGGCGCTCGGCCAAGCCATCGGGCGCCCTATCATATTGACCGTCGGGCGCTCGGCCAGGCCCAAAACAGTCCAGCAGTCAAACATCCATCTGGGAGGAATTTCGGTCGCCCGGCCAAAAATGGTCTGCGAGGAATTTCGGTCGCCCGACCAAAATGGTCCGCGCGCCCGACCTCACCCAGATTCAAATCTCTCTCCTCTGACAGTTGAGAAGGAAACGTCCCATCAAATCTCCCCCTTTCCAACTCAGGAGAAATTCGTCTTCTTCAAACCAGCCAGGTTTCTACAAACCTCAAACTTGCCCTTGAGCAAAGCCTTGGTCATCATGTCTGACCCGTTATCGTCCGTGTGGACCTTTTCAAGCTGTAACACCTTCTGTTCCAAAGTATCACTGATTCAGTGATACCGAATCTCTATGTGCTTCGACTTGGAATGCTGACTTGGATTCTTGCTCAAGTGTATAGCACTTTGGCTATCGTAATAGACCACGTGCTCCTCCTGCTTCAGGCTAAGTTCCTGTAGGAACCTCTTCATCCAAAGCATGTCTTTGCATGCTTCTGACCGCAATGTACTCGGCCTTTGTCGTCGACAATACTATGACTTTCTATAGCTTGCTCTGCCAAGAAATCACTCCCCCTGCAAACGTAAACATGAACCCTGATATAGACTTCCTAGAGTCTATGTCACCTGCCATATCTGCATTTATGTAGCCTTCTAACACAGGTTTTCCGTCACCATAGCATAGGCTCAACCTGGATGAGCCTCTCAGATACCGTAGTATCCACTTCACCACTGCCCAATGTTCTTTGCTAGGATTGGCAAGATACCGGCTGACAACCTCAACCGCATATGCTATGTCTGGGCGCGTATACACCATAGCATACATCAAACTTCCTATCGCTGACGCGTAGGGTATCTTTCACATCTCTTCCGCTTCCGTCTTCGTCTTGGGACACTGCTTGTCGCTCAATTTAAAGTGACCATCCAGTGGAGTACTGACCGGCTTCACTGCATGCATGTTAAATTGCTCTAGGACTTTCTCGATATACCGCTCTTGTGACAACCAAAGCTTCTTGCTGCTTCTATCACGGGTTAGCTTCATTCCTAGGATCTGTTTTGTCGGGCCCAAGTCTTTCATCAAACGACTTGCCCAACTCCTGTTTCAGCCTGTCAATCTTCTTGATGTCATTTCTCATGATGAACATGTCATCAACGTACAATAGCAGAACTAAGAAATCACCATCTGAGAACCTGCGAGTGAACACACGGTGGTCCGACTCCGTTCTGTCATATCCATGCTTTAACATGAACGAGTTGAACTTCTTGTACCATTGCCTAGGAGCTTGCTTCAGCCCATACAAGCTCTTCCTAAGCCTGCACACCATATACTCTTTGCTCTTGACTTCGAACCCTTCTGGTTGGCGCATGTAGATTTCTTCTTCCAGGTCACCACGGAGAAAGGCAGTTTTAACATCTAACTGCTCTATCTCCAGATCCATGTTAGCCGCCAACCCAAGCAACACCTGAATGGATGTCATCTTCACCACTAGTGAGAATATCTCCTCGAAGTCTATTCCTTTTCTCTGACCAAACCCTTTCACCACAAGTCTGGCCTTGTACCTTGTCTGTGAATTCTTCTGCTCATTCTTATTTCTGAACACCCACTTGTTGTTCAGAGCTTTCTTGCCCTTAGGCAATTTCACCATATCATAGGTGTGGTTCTTATGCAAGGATTCCATCTCCTCTTGTATAGTTTTCAACCACTTCCCCTTTATGCTCGTCAGCTAGGGCCTCAGAATAGTCTTCTGGCTCTCCCTTGATGTCCTCCTCACCTGTGGCTCAACAGGTGGATGAAGTTGGGGGTGCTCCCCCTGTCCATCTTCTGTAAGGACTCCTTCATCCTCTGCACCTTGCTGTACTCCCCCGTCATCAGGCGCCACTGGAGGAGGAATCGGATCCGTGTCTTCCAGTTCACCTGAACTGGGTTGGGTCTTCTCTAGCTTTTCAATGTCTTCTATACACTGATTTTCAATGAAAACCACATCTCTACTCCTGACGAGCTTCTTCTCGGTCGGATTCGACAACCTATAACCGAACTTCTCATTACCGTACCCTAAGAACACACACTGCCTGATTTTCATATCGAGCTTGGACCTCTCGTCCTTTGGTACGTGAACGGATGCCCTGCATCCAAACACCCTGAGATGACTGTACAATGGATCACGTCCAATCCACACCTTCTCAGGTACTTCTCCATTCAACGGGGCTGATGGAGACCTGTTTATCAAATACACCGCCGTGTGCATTGCTTCTCCCCAGAACATCTTGGACAACTTTGCATGGGATAACATGTATCTGATTCTCTCTACAATGGTGCGATTCATGCGCTCAGCCACACCATTATGCTGGGGGGTCTTGGGAACTGACTGTTCATGCCGTATACCCAGTGACTTGCAGTACTCGTGGAAGTCACCTATGTATTCACCCCCATTGTCAGTACGGATGCACTTCAATGATCTGTCTGTCTCCCTCTCGACCATGGCATGAAACAGTTTAAACACACTACAGACCTCGTCCTTGGATTTCAAAGCATACACCCAAACCCTCCTAGGTGCATCATCTATAAAAGTGACAAAATACAATGCCCCGCCTAAGGTTTTTGTCCTCATAGGACCACAAACATCAGAATAAACCAAATTTAATGCATGTACTTTATTAGTATGAGAAGCAGTTTTAACAAAAGAAACTCTATGCTGTTTCCCAGATAAACAGTCAATACAGGTTTTGAGAGGTATACCTGTCACGTCTGGAAGAAGCCGCTTCTTCGCTAATAGTTGAAGCCCTTTTTCACTCATGTGGCCTAGACGCCTGTGCCACACGTCAGTAGCTGAATCTTCCGCTGCGTTCAATCCACCCTTGCACACACTGACACTTGCCTTGTAAAGGATGCAACACTTCTTTCCTCTTGCAGCAATCAACGAACCCTTGATGAGCTTCCAACGCCCACCAACAAACCGGCTTTCATACCCATCATCATCTAGCCTTCCCGTCAACATCAAGTTGAGGCGAAGGTCTGGAATGTACCTCACATCCCTGAGAACCAATATGCAGCCCACATCGGTCTTCAAACATATATCACCGACCCCTACGATCTTTGAAACACCAGAATTTCTTATCTTCATTGTCCCATAGTCACCTGACTTGTAGCTTGTGAAGAAATCTCTGCGTGGAGTCGCATGAAACGAGGCTCCCGAGTCTATCACCCAATCGGTGTCCTGACTCGAAGCCATGAGACAAATATCGTGATCTGCCGAAAGAATAACAACAATGTCACCATCTGAGGCGACCGCAGTGGAATCTGAATCATCTTCCTTCTCCTTTCCTTTACCCTTCTTGTCACTCTTCTTCTTGTGACATTCATGCTTATAGTGGCCCTTCTTGCCACAGTTCCAGCATTCAACATCTTTCCTGGCTACTGACTTGCCTCTTGATTTATCTCGGGCCTTTCCGCCCTTTCTGTTCTTTCCTCTCCCCCGATCTTGTGTCACAAGGGCCTCTTGTTAAGTAGGCCCTAGAGACTTCCTCCTTGTCTCCTCATTGAAGAGACAACTTGTTACCTGATCCATGGATACCTTTCCGTTTGGTGCGGAGTTGCTTAGAGACACCACCAATGTCTCCCAACTGCCAGGAAATGAGCTAAGCAGTAGCAAAGCGTGAAGTTCATCATCCAGGACCATCTTCATGGCGGAGAGCTGGTTCATAATGTTGCTGACCTCATTCATGTGTTCAGCCACAAAGCCACCATCTTTGAACTTGAGATTCACAAGTCGTCTTATCAGGAAAATCTTATTGCCGACTGTCTTCCTCTCATACAGGCCTTGCAATTTCTACCATAGGCTAGCGGCCGAGGTCTTTGTAGACACATGGTGAAAAACCGAATCATCGATCCAACCATTGTGTAATGAACCCCACCGCCTTCCGGTCCACTTTCTTCCAATCATCATCTGACATACCCTTTGTCTTTGCCGATACGCCCAGAATTGGAGCATACAAGTCCTAGCAATAGAGCAATTCCTCCATCTTAGCCTTCCATATGGTCCAGTTAGAACCATTGAGGCTGATCATCCTTGATGAGCCACCTTCCATAATTCAGAACCGATCACACACCGTTCAAACAACCTGAACGCTCTTATACCACTTTGTTAGGTGCGTTTCACACAAAACTTGGGATCTCGCCCCCCAATAAATTAGAATTATGGACTACTATAATGCAATAATCAAGAATAAACATCAACTACACGAACACAAGGAGTTTTTACGTGGAAAACCCTCTAAAGAGGTAAAAACCACGGGACCTAGTCTAGATCAACAATCCACTATCTCAGGGAACTGTTACAACCGATCACAAGCACACACCGCTTGGATCAAACTTCTTCACCCACGCAGGGATGGATAAACAACAAGAGAATAGTAAAGGAGGAGTGATCTCACCGATCTCGAGGACGTAGAAGCGCTGAGACGACGGTTGCGCAGAAGAATCCCTCTTCAAGCAACTTCTCCATTCTACAAGCTTCCTGGGATTTTCAGTTACGCTCCTTTCTAGCCGTCCAGTTGGGATTTTCTCAAAAGTCCTCCAATAAGTCGGTAGCATCCTGAGAGCCCTGTGATTTTTCAGTTACGCTCCATCCATGGTGGGGCTGAAACAGATGAATGGTCTGGATCTTGCATACGTGTCCGGTACATAGAGTTAAAATGCTTGATAACCGAGATACGAGCTATTAGATCATATCTTTTTTTTCAATTAGTAATACATCTGGGAGTAGAGGTGGGCACAAACCAAGCCAGCTTGAAAGCTCGGCTCAGATTGGATCGAAAAAGCTTGGCTCGGATTGGCTCAAAAGGAAGTCCAAACCAAACCAAGCCTAGGAGTCAAGCTCGTTGGAAAAAACAAACCAAACTCAAACTAGAGTAGTATCGGCTCGGCTTGAACCTTGATTTGATGCAGCTCGGTTTGATTTGGCTCATAGATTGTAAGCAGGCTGTTTCCTTTGGTGTGATCCACTTGAGCTTTGGATATGATTCCATTTTGGGACCATGTCCTAAAATGATATGTAAATCATATGGACACTGTGGATAATACATGTACTTGATGACATGGATAATACATAGTACATTTACATGAATGCACACCGTTTCCCTGCACTTGTAAAATTATGCTAGTGTACTTTTGTTTGGAAAGTACTATTGCATGTCTGTTTTGAAGATGCACTCCTTTGAAGGATGTTAAATATCATATGGTAAGATATGTTTGTATTTTTTTTTCTTTCTAACTTTTTAAATTCTTTTCTAATTAAATAAACAAGTAAAAAAAGAGCCGCCAACTGTTTAAACTCGACTTGGTCCTATTTGAAATTTTTGACCAAATCAATCCCGATTCAAACCAATTTTTTCTAGAGCAAACTAAACTCAGGCCGTATAGATCAGCCTGAAACCAAACCAAGCCGATCTACAAATTGGGGTGGTACAAAAACAAGCCAAAACAAACTAGGGCTAACTCAGCTCGGCCCGGATCGTTGCCCACCTCTATCTGGGAGAGAGGAGGTTTCGTAATTCTATGTGCGTGTGGAACCATATGATCCATTCACCTGCACACGTGCAAATATGAAACAAAAGTGTGAGATCTGAGCTTTCCACAAGGTTTGAAATAATGCTCTGATCTTCTGCCTAAAACAATTATGTGATTGACGGTTCAGGTGGTCCACAAGGTACAAAGTAAAACTTTATTCCACAGCCATTCATTTGTTTGGATAACACGGTTGTGGGTGGTGGGAGCCCAGATGGACGGATTAGATGTCATGCATATCGCAGTGGGCCCCATCATATTCTTTGGAGGTTGGGCTCACCTCGATAGCATTGATCCGGCCTCAAGATGATAATAGAAAAGATCGGTTGCTTTTGAGGCTGAGGCAGATTCCTTAATCAGTGGCCTAGAATGAAAAGCAAGTGGCACATGCAAAACCAAATGCAACATGTGAGAAATTCGGAATGGTGGATCATCACATGCGCTCCCAGACTCACGCTAATTAATTACCATCCGTTCCAAACAGTGTGGGGCCCATCTGTGATGTATATGTGGAATCCAAACCGTGAATCTGGTGCATCTCTTCATTGGAACCGTACATTGCCAGAATCATCCTATAAAAAATTCAGGTGGGACACAACACACGTTGCAATGTATAATCACACATAAAACCTATATATATTTACTTGTTGCGGTCCACATAAATTTTGGAATAGCTTGAGTTTCAGGAAGTTCCTTCATCCTGGTGAGGGTCACCTGATGACTTCCTTCATCCTGGTGAGGTTCACCTGATGACTCGGTTGGATGACATATACACAACGTGGTGGGCCATATTCCATCTGGAATTTCTGAAGCAGTCATCCTCCTCCCCAATGTCTCCATTGTTCCTTTTTGTGTGGCTCACATGTGTTCTGGATCAAATTGGATTTTGGAATCTATGTCTAGCATTGGATGGATGATCTTATGGACGGGTTGGATGTCACTTACACATCACTGTAGGTCCCACACAGCTTGAACATAAGTGTTCATTACCAATTAGGAATTACCCTAAACAAACATAATTCTTCACCTTAGAATATTTTATCCATTCCTTCTCATGGGCTGTCTCCACCACATAAGAAAAGTTAGTGGGGGCCATTTACATACTTTCAACCAGCATCACAAACACCCATCATCGTGACACCCCGTCGCAGGAAACTTTTTTGAAAAGATTTATTCTTTTGAGAAGATTTATTATTATTATTTTTGGGAATATTTATTTTTCCTGTTGTGCAGCCCATTTGAATTTTGGATCTGTCACATTTTTTAGGCTCATGTCTTAAAATGAGCTGCCAAAACAGATGGATGAGGCGGATTACTCACGGACATCATGGTGCCCACCTAGATTTTAACTGCAGGAACTTCCTGCGGGGTGTTGCTGGCAGTACGTTCCTTCGGATAGATCAACTCCATCTAGGAAGCTTGCAGATCAAAGTGTAGGATTGCATGTACAGTCAAAACATAGCAATTATAATAGATTCAACCTCTTAGTTTCTTCTCTCTCCCTCTCTCTCTCTCTCTTTTGCGCTTTATTTCTTTATTATTATTATTATTTTTTTATATCTTTTTCTTTGCCTCCGGGTGTGGGCTCCTTAACATATTTTTTGAGTTGTGTGGCCTTCTATAAAGAGTGAAACAATGGAAAAGAACAATAATCCAATTCAGTAGAGAATTAATTACCATAGTTTTGGACTACTGTCTTTTTCCATTATTCCACTCTTTATAGAAGGCCACTTATGAAAAATTGGATTTTATGCGTTTGGATTCTCAATAAAAAAGAACAATAATTCAATTCAGTAGAGAACTAATTACCATAGTAGGAGTGGTCCTAGTTAGTGTTGGAGTATTAAGTCCCTTGATTTACATTGATACACCATCGTCTAACGGGTTGAGCTTTTAGATCAAGTGGTGATTTGACGTTTAGCTCATGGCGGCCAAAACCCAAAATAGCAATTCCATGTCTCAAGTTAGACCCAATTTACTGACCTAGTTGTTGCCATTCAAATCAATGGAGCCTCCCCAAACAAAAATAAAGAACAGACTAGGGTGTTTTGGTACGCGGGGTCACACATGCAGGCCACATTCATACATGTACGATGATGCTAAGTGTGTTACATGTCCATGATGACATGGGTTCCCAGCGGCAGGTGGAGGCTCCTCCACTGAACATTTTAATAAGCAACAAGAGGCTCAAAAGCCGGATTCCTAGATCTTGATCCATGATTTTTGTTCCCTATCACTAAGACTAAATAATAAGAGCAAGAACAGTATAAAGGTTTTGACTTCCTTTTCCTCTTAGAAATAGTAGACATTGAACATGTTGGATTCCTCTCTTTGGAGGGACCCACAATGCCTTTCTGATGCTATTTATATGAGTATGAGATTGCATTATGCTAAGCAAGGAAGATTGGGGCTGTCTCCTGAAGAGGAAGACAAGGTGTGATGTTGGTTCGGCTCATCTATTTCTGATGAAATGAATAAGAGGCGAGCCGAATCAATATCACTCTTGTGTTTTTCATTCATATTTCATATACTTTCGTGACCCTTGATTTCTTTTTCTTTCTAAGCATGAGGGGAATGTACTTGGGCGTGCCCAAAATGCAGTCTCAGTCGCAAAGTCACAAGCGTGCATGAGATCCATACTGTTCATCAGAGGGCCCCCATGGTTAATTTGCCTTGGCCCAAAATCAGTCCTGTCAACTTATCAGATGGGCCACACGCGAGTTGAATGGACAACTTGTTACATGCTTTTGTCATTCGGTTTTTTTCCATACTTTGGGGGTAGGGAACATTCACTGTGGGGTGTGCTTGGGATCTCACAGACGTGTTCAACTTTGGCACATCTTTTTTTCTTTTTCTTTTTTTTCTTTTTTTTTTACTTTGGCACATCTGAAGGTGCTTCTTTTAGGTCCTTGCAAGTGGGCCTGGCGCGAGCATTCCTCTTGAATAAAAAAGCACATTAGCTTTCTCAACGTGGTTTCATAATCTCGAATGACATTACAATCCTTATGTTTTGCTGACAGGTTCAATATTTTCTTCAACCCATGTTCGTGTCATGCCGTAAATGGCCGTTGAAAGCTATAATACACCGGATTGACCCTCGGAGTAAACTTAATTTTTAACCTAATTTCTTTTTATCCTAGCCATCCATGAGATTTTCCTTGACTGTCATAGCTCTCTCTCTCTCTAGGCTTGTCACACTACGGGTCTCTTTTGTTCTCTCTTCCACCCATGTGAAATGTGCATGCCAGTCTACTACTAAGCAACAAGTAGTAATGAGGCTCAGGAACGATAGCTCACATGCAAATACTTGAAAATAATAAGTCAGTGCGCTTAGTTATTTATGGGGCTCTCTATGGTGTTTATCTGATGTCCAAATTGTCCGATGGACCGCTACACCATGGAAATGAGAGGCCCCAAAAATAAGGCTAATCCAACCATCTGGTGGGCTGCACCATTTAAATGAATGAACTTCTAAATGGATGCACATACTATTTCAATCCAACACATATATGCCCCACTTCACATGTACCACTGTCATGCGTCACACCATCCTCCCCGGATTGAATGAAACTCATCTTTTGAGTAATTGCTCCAAGGGAAACCTTATAGAAAAGTACAGTTCATGCCAATCATATGTGAGGGTAGTCTTTCCATATGAAATTTTGGGCGAGTCATGCGCTGCTAAATCTGCTCCCTCCAGAAATCCTACATAGCAAATGGTTGCCCTGGAACTTTAAGAAAAGATAAAGAAAACAATGTGTTAAATTCTTGCATCATGCTTGTTCATTAATATTTAATTTTTTTAACATAAAGGTGGAGTACACTACTTGTAATTTTGTTGATATAAACATATAGATTGCAAGCATTCGGGGGTAGGCACCACAAAACCGCCATGCATGTTCTTGTTATTGCCCAGTCAATACTGTTCGAGCCAAATGAAGGCCCATATGGTTGGTCATTTTTTGGAAATGATTTCTGGGTTGTGCTTTGATGGATCCATTGCAGCTCCTACGAATAGATAATTACACTATACTAACCGAAAAACGTAAAATACATTTGTGTAGGCGCTTCTACTGACTAGTATTTTTTTAGTGGATGGTTTCAACTTTGCAAACTCAGATGTATGTATTTAGATAGCTAATTTGCATCTTGTTTATACAGCTTATTTCCAGAAAGCCCTTTCCCATTAGCTTTCAAAATTATATAGTATTTATACCATGTATTCAAGATTTTCTCCACCTTATTTATACAATTTACTCCTTTTTAAGTACACCAAACCTCCCATATATTCCTACTAATTTTATTTACTTTATGCTCAAAATATCCGTATCCACATTCAACCTCCCAAGCCCAGCAACCAAGGTTTAAAATTGGTGTACCAGGTATAATATTATTCACCAGTGAAGCAGCCCTGTATTGCACTGTATCGGGCTGTATTTTATTTAGGGCTGGTCATGAACCGAGTTACCTCGAGAAACTCGATGAACTTGACTAGAAAAAAACTTGCCTCGACTCTGTGGGATGATTCAAGTCGAGCTACATTTAGAAATCAAGTCAAGTTCGAGCACTAGGTCACTCGACTCGATTCAAGCTCGACTCAACTCGACCTCGACTCAACTCATTTCATATAGATAGTTGTTAAAAAAATACCCTAATCTTCTTATTTCTCAAGGTTAAACGACTGCCCCCCTTCTCCCATTTTTTCCTTTTCCTCTTCTACTCATTCTCCTTCCCCCAAATCAACTCTTTGTTGGACCTGGAAGAGATTGGTACTCTCTCTCTCTCTCTCTCTCTCTCTCTCTCTCTCTCCCCCTACACATTGGGGTCCAAGCCTAGGACATAAGACCCTCACACATTGGGAGGTTTCTTAATTCTATTGTTTGGTTCAGGTAAGAACATTCCTTGTTGAGCAAATCTGATGGATTGAGTAATTTCAAGTAAAAAACATGGTGAGCCCATAGCGGTTGTGTGTTTTACGCGTTGCACAAAACAGGTGCTACGGTGAGACCACACACCATACATATCTACAAAATAGGGGTAATAATAAATTGAGGTGGGAGCAAGCTCGCCTCAACTCAATCCACTAGCTTGCCTCAAGCTCACTTCGAAAGATTTGGCAAACAAGGCAAGCTCCAATGGTAAGCTCGAGGGTGAGCTCAAGCTTGAGCTCGAGCTCGAACTTGAGGAGAGCATAGATGAGTCAAGCCAAGCTTGGCCCACCTTGACTCGACTCGACTCAATGTACAACCCTAAATTTTATTCATGAGTGATACCCATATGCATCGCAGGCAATACGTACTGGTTTCAAAAGATACTTTAATCTTTCCCCTAATCAGAAAATCCCCTATATAATAGCAGATGGACGTTCGATATCAATGGGCTTCAGATGTTCACTTGTACGTATAAGGTGGGCCTGACTTTTTGATCATCCAAGATAAAAATTAGTCCGATTTGCCCATGATTAGATCCCACTGTATTTATATGTGGCCAACTTGATGAGCTAACATCAAACGCATGTTAACTGCCCATGAGTGTTGGGAAGGAAAGAGACCGGCTCCACGGTGGAAGGGAGAAGATCAAACGATGGCGATCATAATAATCAAGTAAATCAACATGCAAGAGAAGACAATCCAAATTTTACGTGGAAAAACCCCTCACAGGTAAAAAATCACGGCACAAAGCGAATAATCCACTATGAATAAGAAGTTACAAGATAATGAAGAAAACTTATCCGGATCCCAAAGCCATATAGAGAGAAACCCAAGCTTTCCCAGAGAAAGACTAGTGTAGCTCTTCCTCAAGCTTATTCTCTCACCCTAGAACTCTCTCAACCCCTTGCACACATCTAGGATTCCTTGTGTTATCCTAATACCGCATTACACCCCTTTAAATAGAAAAAAACCAGAATTAGAAACAAATCCCATGCAAAATCGTGCAACTGACCTTACAATTCGCCAACCGTCGGGCGCCCTACCTGACTTCGTCGGACACCCGACGGAGCCAAATTCTATCCAGAGAGTTCCAACAAAAATTCAGGAGAATTTCAGGCTCCCTACAAAAACCGTTAGGCTCCCCCACATCCTCCAAAAAGCAAATCCACCAATCCAGATTCCAAAAGTCCATCTAAAGCAATTTCAGGCGCCCGACCAAGTTCCGTTGGTCACCCAAAGTCCTCTTGGTGTTAATATTGAAAACATCCCCAACAATGAGTGCATTGGACTAATCTTTCAGGCTAGGTCTGCACAAGGGGCCAAAATTCACTGATGATCCCACCCACACGTGCCAACCTGGGACTTGTGTCATGTTTAAAGGTGTGCATGGGCGCGGCAGAGAAGTAAGATTGTAGAACTCTCGGTCCGAGAGTTGGTTCACTATGTTTGCGTTTTCAGATTTTTTTTGTGTATGGTTCATTTTTCCTAACTAACCATACGGCAGGTCTCACCCAGGATCGCTAGTGCATCCAAAATCCTCATCATTTGAAGACACTAGTTAAGGAATATCTATTCATCGACTACAGAAGGGTTGGGATCTTTCCATCTAGAGGAATTTTGGTGCATGAGTGATCCACGTACGGTATGGTCTCTCGTACCACTGGTTCCGATCAGTGAATCATGGACCCCACTTGTATACAGATATCTGACTGGAGCAATGTATCATTATTGGGCTAAGAAGCCTCCAATCAGTCCAATTATGTGGCCAGGAATTCTCCTTTAATCTGCGCTACAATTTAACTCACAAAGCTTTATTTGGTCAAAGCATAGCTTACAAAGCTCCTTCTCAACAAAGTGCTCTCCTCAATCGAGGCCTAATCTACCTCAGTTCCTGCACTTGGGCTCTCAAGCCTCTCCTCAACCACTTGAGAGAGCATCATCTCTTTGGGCCATCAATCACTCACAACCCATCATAGCCCTACATCTCAAGATGGCCCACTTCTTCTCTCTCACTGCCCTGGAACCCCACCAAATCCCCTCCTTTCATCACTACCAATGCCACCCACCATTCTTTCCTCTCTCCATCTCCTAGTCCACTACTCAAACCATCCAGCCTCTTTTATCGTACAGCCGCAAGTAGTTATGGGGCCATGTTCGTCAACGTTGTGTGGTGCAACAATGACATGGATGGCATCGTGAAGGACGTGTGGAGGCTATCGAAGCTATTCCACAATGATGTGTTGCGCATGTTCATGGCCAATCTAACTTTTGAGAATGAGAAGAAGGGGGAAAAGTTTTGGAGGGTTGCAATCAAGGTAGAGTCCACCAAGCATGTAGGGGTGTTAGAGAGGATGTTGGTGAGGAAGAGGAAGCTAGGTAGGGTTGGTGAATGAGGTGATGAAGGCCTTGAAGAGGATGTATGATGACTGGTGTGGGATGAGTGAAAGAGGAAAAGTGTATAAAAGAGGTAGAAATAATAAAAACCACGGGTAAAAATACACTTAAGGTGCATTACAATGTCGTTATCTTTAAGGCAACATTTGCACCCTACCAATGTTTAAAATAGTTTGCAAGAGTATTACATCAAATCCACCTCCAGGATACAATAAGCCTCTTCTCCTAAACTAGAGAAATGTTGATTTTGGCCTATAAAACCAGAAAAAAAACACACCTTGAACACACTTTTTTGGCGCCAATCTCAAACTTTTTAATTTTTCACAATTTAACCCTGACTTCTATTCTTTTTACAATTTATACCCATAATTGTCGATTTTCAGAATGACTTTAAATGTGAAAATTGATGTAGGGAGTACCGGCCAGTCCACCAAAAGCTCCTGAACTGTTAGGGAAGCACCGAAATATCCTTTTATCTAGGCCCTCCTAGAAAAATCAACCAAGATCTCCCCATGGGTTACACCGCATCTCAAAGGTCCCACAGTGGGACCCACCCCGTAGCCATTCTGCATCATATAGACCCCACCTCATGGGCCACCCCACCCCAGTGTGGAGATGCACTTGCATCACCCTCCCACACTGGTAAGGAGACTCGAACACTGGTCTCCCACTCCGATACCACTTCATGCAGGGAGTACCGGTCAGTCCACAAAAACCTCCAGAGCTATTGGGGAAGCACTAAACTAACCTTTTATCCAGGCCCTTCCAGGAAAACCGACTAAGATCTCCCCACGGGCTACCCCGCATCTCATAGGTCCCACAATGGGACCCACCCCGTGGCCATTCTGCATCACACAGCCCCACCTCGTGGCCAGTCTGCATCACACATATAGACCCCACCTTGTGGGCCACCCCACCCGAGTGTGGAGATGCACTTGCATAAAAATGGTGGAGAAGAAAATGGGAGAGAACATTATTGATGATTGTATACGTATGTTGTATTTATCATTAGATTTTGTGTACCTAAGAATTAGATTAGGACTAGGCATATTATTTATACTGCGGTAACTAATATGTTATAATTTTCCATGCGAAATATCATGTGATCAAGCATATAAATAGAAGAAGGATTTTCATTTATTAGATACAATTTGAATATTTCACTGAATACATAATCGTTCCTCATATACTCATTTTTAATAGAGCTAACTTACTTGATTTAAAGATGAATCTAAAGCCAAACTTAATCAGTAAACTAGCCGAGATAAGATTCATTCTGATATCTGGTACATTCAACATTGTTTGGAGAAGTGACTGTTTAAGAAGTTAGTTTAAGTGGCACTTCTAATTTTCCTAGCTACTACCTTGGTTGTTGAGTTGTTTCTTATGTATAGTTCTTTATCATCCCCCTGCTATCTCATAGAAATTAAACATGTTGAGATTCTATAAATATATTTGATGGCACCAGAATATACCCACCAATTAACATCCTCACCAACCAAATTCATAGTAGAGATAACCACTATCATATTCATATCTTCTACCAAATTACTTGCATTTTCGTTTCTTGCAAAACAAAAAAAAAAAAATTATTTTCAGCAATCTTTCTTAAAATGGTTTGGAATTTTGTAAAAGAAGCATAGACCCTTCTTAGATATGTCCTTTTAACCATTAGTTATTATGTTTGAGCCATTCATCATTATTAAAATATGGCTTATCTGATTTCAATTCACACCATTCTTGACAAGGTTAGATTCTTCTTCAATTTAAGGAAACTTTAAAAGATCTTCTAAAGGTATTTTCTCATTTTTCTGTCTTAGGGGTTTTCTATTATCTTTCCATTCAAGTGGTAGTTTGTCCATAATGGTAGATACTTAAAAGTACTCATTGAGATTACCATCATCCCAGCAATAAGGAATGAAACATCTCTCTTTCATCATTTTGGATTGGTTTTTATTTTTATTTCATTCTTTTTAGAATGTTGTGATATTTTTCTAAAGTTTTTCTTCATCTGTTTGTTTTTATTGTACTTACTTTATTCTTACTTTTGGGTTTTTGGTTTGACTTTGATCTATATATAACAATACATTGCTTGATTTTTATGTGAGATGCAGGTGTTTAGAGGATGCAAGATGATGCAGGTGCATCTCCGCACTTGGGGTGGGGTGGCTCACGAGGTGGGGTCTATATGATGTAGAATGGCCACGAAGTAGGGTCTGTGTGATTAAAATGGCCACGAGGTGGGTCCTATGTTGAGCCTTGAATTATACATATTCTAACCCTAATTCATCACTCTTTATGCATGATTTATAGTGTCAAAGACCCATCTTATGCATGATTTTGTGTTTGTAGGAATCAGAGAAAAACCTTATGAATTCAATGCTAAAAGAACGCTTTACGACACCTTGAGGATCAAAGGAAGAAAGGCCAAGAATGAAAGAAAGAAGCCATGGAAGATGGAATCGAAAAATATAGAAAAATATTGAAGAAATCATGTTAAAAGTCCTGGAATGACCAGAAAAACCAAAGTGCAGAGTTGCAGAGCCAGAAAAGCAAATTGTAGAAACTGTAGAAAATAGCCCTAGTGTTTCACGTTTGACCGGTCGGTGGCCAGATCCGACTGGTTGGCCCTGGGGTCGGGACAGGTCGAATTTCCAGCATTTTTGGCAAAAACTCGCTCGACCGGTCGGCCACGTCCAGAAAACATAAATTCCTAATTTTGCTTCGATTTTTCCTGCGCAACCGCGTAACCTTTTACGTGATTCTGAATCTTTCTAAGGCGGTGAAGCTTCAAAGCTATAAAAGGAAACCTAGGGTTGGATCTAAACTCATCATAGAAGGTTGAGAAGTTCGTGGGAGGTGGAGAGGAGCGTTGTGGAGCGTTCGCAACTCCTCAAACTAGGATTTTTATGATTTTTCTATGCTTTTATAGTGGTTTCCTTTTGAATTTTAGTTTAATCTGTTAATGATTGGCTAAACCTCTTAGTTAGGGCTAAGAGGTGAAGTTTATAGTTGTTTCCAATGCTTAATTTGAATTAATTCAAGTACTTTTTTGTTTAATGAAGAACACTTGTAGTTCAAGTTTGAAATAAATTTAGTAGTTTTAGTTGATCTTCTATTTCTTGTGATTTCTCTTACATGAGATGTTTTTATTACTGGGATTGCTTAATTGGGTGTTAATTGATAGGATTTTAGGTTGTTGAGATCTTAGATCCATCATGATATGTTGGATGCTAGGAGATCTTACAAACCAAATTTCCTAAGTGCTTATCTAGAACTAAACTAGAAGAAGTTCTTATCTTTGGGATTGATCTGAAATAGATGTTTGTGTTGATATTGGTTTAATAGAAGTTTAATTCATGCTTCTAAATCAAGTCTAGTGACAAGACTTGAGGAAGAATCATGAATGTGATCTCAATTGTTTTGTGAAGGATTGGGCTGTGAAATTGGATACGCCCAATGCCTTAGTTGATTATGAGAGAACCATATCAGTGGATGATCCATCTATGTTAGATATGTTATGATGATTTGATTGCTCTATATTCCAATTGAATGGGGATAGAACTCTGATTCCGATTGATTTATTGGCTTGAATGGTTTGAATTGGCATTGTGAATTATTATAAGTGGATCATTGGCGCTCTAGCGTTTTATTTTCTTGATTTAGTTCTAAAGTATATAGTTTTATATTCTTAAAATCCATCCATTAATATAATTCTGAATTTAGTCCATCTTAGTTATGTAGTTTAGAATTGTTGCAACAATTCCTGAGGATTGACCTCGGTCATATTGAAAATTATCTACATCGCAACCTTGCACTTGAGGCAAGCAAACATCCCATTGTGGGACCCATGAGATGCAGGGGTAGCCCACGGGGAGATCTTAGTCGGTTTCCCTAGGAGGGCTTAGATAAAGGGATATTCCAGTGCTTCCCCAATAGTTCTAGAGCTTTTGGTAGACTGACCGGTACTACCTGCA
Source organism: Liriodendron chinense (assembly GCA_003013855.2). Taxonomy (NCBI): domain Eukaryota; kingdom Viridiplantae; phylum Streptophyta; class Magnoliopsida; order Magnoliales; family Magnoliaceae; genus Liriodendron; species Liriodendron chinense. The sequence goes on along the minus strand of ML058327.1, from coordinate 425,045 downwards.
TCAAGTAGTACAAAAGTAGGAGACCAGTGTTCAAGTCTCTTTACTGGTGTGGGTGGATGATGCAAGTGCATCTCCACACTGGGGTGGGGTAGCCCACGAGGTAGGGTCTGTACGTGTGATGCAGAATGGCCACGAGATGGGGTATGTGTGATTAGAATGGAGGGGGGATATGGATGCAATAGAGGAATTGTTTGGCGGGTTGTTGGAGAAGGATACGGTTGCTTGGACAATGATAGTTATGGGTTTTACACAGAACACAAGGCCAAGAGATGTGCTGAGGCTATTTGAGAGGATTTAGGTAATAAGGATTAAGATGGATAAGGTCATCAGCGGCATCATGAGTTAAGCAAGGATAACTAACTCAGAAAATATATGACAAATTAAAATTCAAAATTAAGTACACAATTTCATAAGTGGTGTTTGCCCAAATAGGGGATTATACAAACTACAATGCACTCCCAACTAAACCAAGGAATACACTCAGCTGGGACTCCAATATACATGTCAAAAATAAGATAAACCTAAAAGTGGAGTGTCCCGACCCAAACTCCAATAACAGGTACTGCCATGAGGATCTCCTCCTACTCCAACCCACTTAAGCCTGGAAGTACAATGTCTCCACTACAGGGTCTAACTAGGCCTCATTTTGTGTATTTGCCCCTGAGCTACCAACATTGATGATATCATTTGGTTGGTGTCTTAAAACATTGTCCAAGATAGGAGTGAGTAGTTAACTCAGTGGTTTCATTGTCCAAAGTTACACATATTATCAAACACAGTCAAGCATAAGTAACGAGGAACACACAATGCATCAAATAAGAGTTAAGCTAGTTGTTTATAATGCATGAATGAATGAAATGCAAATGCATGCCCTAATCACCAGTCCTCATTTTGTCACAATCGATAGTGAGTAACTCGTCACCATATCATCCACACAGATTGAACCGACAGTGAATGTGGCTTGTCACCCCATCACCCACACACAATGCATATCATGCATGATTAACCAAGGAATTAATTAGTCCTAATTCATCCAGTAAGTTAGTGAAGCCAAGATACCATCATTGATCTATCACCAAGTCTAACTAGGATCAACTGGCTCTTAGTGCAAGCGATGCCAATCATCACCAGTAATCCCTCAATCAAAGGTTTGAGTTATTCACCTAGGAAAGCATGGTCTGACAGTGACTCGTCAACCACACTCAAATCAAAGCGGAAGGGCTCATCACTCATTTCTCAACAAGGTGGTAGGCCCATGCCTCCAATGGTGCTCAATGGTCACAACGGGGAGGCTCGTCACCCCAGTGTCCCATACCACCATGCCCGACACATGAGATTTTTGGAGATCGATTCGCAATACAATTCTAAGTGGACTATGCACTGGTAATGTCGGCATTCTAAATTTAAAGGATATGACGACGAAAAACATATCAACCACATCCAACCCAGCATTGAACTAGCGTATTCAATAGAGGAGAAGGTTTGGGAGGTCGGCCGAAGGCACTTATGCCCTGCGTAGTCCTCAAACTACAGCCGATCACCCGAATTCTGCTCCAAATCGACTGTACCAACCCCTAGGCGGTCGACCTCCATTAGCTACCTCGGTTCTTGACTATCTTTCCAAGTTGGACCACCTTATAATTCTAATTAGTGCAGAAATTTAAAATGAAACCAAGCGGCTCAGCTAGTAAGCACATTCCATGGACAAATAGTCTCATAACAACACATTAGCAAATCATTAACATGTTCTATTTAGATTTCAGCAACATAATCAAGGATCTACTGTCATTCCATCACAACAACATTATTAGCATCATTTCGAATCATGAACACCCAAATACCAATATACAAGTTAGGATAGAAGATTCCAACAACATTAAGAAATATGGCAATCAATTTCAATAATCATTTATGAAACTAAGCAATTTCAGTAGCTTATTAATGAATCTAAGCATTTCTAACTACACAAACAAAGCATTAACTACATCTAATAGTTTTTTATCCTAGGAAACCTAGGGATAATGGTCTGCACCTAATTTTTTGGGAGAATTTGGGGTTTCTATACCAAATAAGACTTGCATGTTAGAAAGATTGAGAAATCCTTACAGAGAAATCTAAGAAATTGGGTGTTGAACTTCCTATCTAACCTTTAACGGTTGTAGAAGAAAAAACTAATGGGAAGGGTAGTAACTAGACCATCATGGATGCATGGGGAAGGCGGCGGAGTCGCATGCAAGCACTCCACACCCTCCTTCTTCTTCTTCTTCTTCTTCTTCTTCTTCTCTCTCTCTCTCTCCCTCTTAAAAATTTCATAAATGGGAAATGAAATTCCCAAATTTGAGTGTTTTTATAGGGCAAGATTAACTAGAATGGGCCTAATAGTGAAATCTTCACAACAATGGCCCTGAGGTGGGCTGTTTCGATTAGTGAGGCCCACCTGGCCTATCTTAGTCAATCCAACCCATGGGGCAAATTCCTCAAATGGAGATTTACCTATGGTTATGATCTTACGCATTTCGATGTGGCAATTGTTGGATAGGAGTGTAAGTGCATTCAACAGTCGCCGATCATCGTTGGGGCCATGGCTTTAAGGACGGGTCAAATGTTATATTCGAAGCCTAAGTCCCATGTTTCATAGTGATCTAATGGTTCAAAGGCTTCAACTTGAAAAGGGCTCATATGTCATGATTACTTAGTGCTAGAATGGTCTTGGGTGGAATTACTCTTAGCAAGTGTTGCCTATGCTTTCGTAATTAAGCGATTCGCTACCATTTTGGAGTTGGCGCCCCACAAGGGTCAGTCAAGTTCGACAAGAGGGTCGTCTTTCCTACATTTCGGATTCAACGATTTCTTGACATGCGGTCTAAAGGCTGTTTAGGTTAACCTAGCCATTTTCAAGTGTGTTTGGGTTTTCAAGACTTCTCGAGTCCTGCTAATTAAGGTTAGGGCATGTTTAATATGATGTCCGACATCCATGTGAATGACAGAAATGCTAAATGAGTAGACTTCTTTATTAATTTACGGGTTTTCTAAGTTAAGAATGGCCAATTAATCAAGCTTAGGCAATGTGCTGATGACGTGGCCTGAGTATGTGCTCGAGTTTTAGCTAGGGTGTTGATTTTACAAGGTGTTACAATTTGTCCCCCTTAAAAATAATTTCCTCTCCAAAATTGTTTAAGGCTTTTACTAGGTTCGCATTTAACAACCTTATCTATGAATACGTTGGTGTCAAATGCGGTGATTCAGCTTGTACTCATCGTTGGGTCTATTTTCAGTAGTCCGGTCTACTTATACGACTTGGTCTAGTTTTTGAATCCGAACTGTTCCCCTTATATGGGTCTCGTTACTAACAGTTCCGAGAGGACAACTCAGATCCTACTTAACAATCTATCATATGTTTCAATCCTGAGACTGTGAGCTTATGAGCCTACTACGCTTCCACTGTGCCACTCTACATGAATGGACTCATATCGTAATATATGCCTACTTTTTTTTCTTTTTCTTTTTTTGCTATTTTTATCGTGATAAGTTCATATGCATGCAAGGGTGTATATTAACTACACTAGCTTGGTTTATTACTGTCTACCCCTCTTAATGTTTTTTATTGGGTTAATACAGGTGAAACAGTTGTGGTAGGACTGAATCCGATATGTCGATCATCCGCCTGACCAAGGCAGAAAACTCGTTGTATCCCTTCATAGTCTTGGTAGATCTGGGTCTTCTGCTCGGTAAAGTAGTGAGTCCATTGGTAATCACACAATATTGGGAATAGGGTCAGTCTACGAATGCCTTGAGGTGTAGGGTTGTGAAATTCCACAGTCCAATCATTCTAGGCGTTTGGAGAATATTACTGATTATTAGGAGGTTCAAGTTTCAAATATCTGAGATTGCCCTTTAGGTTAAGTTCAAGGAGTGTTCTTGTTTAATTTATGTTTCAGCCTGGTGAGTTATGACTTTCCCATGATACCCAAGTTTTTACTTTTAGGTTAAGGTTGCAAGGCTTCAAATAATAAAACAAAATCATGACCAAGAGTCCTAATGCTAAGAGACCTGGAACCTTCCCAAAATAGTAAAACATACTAAAATAAAGGTTTTAATCTAATCTAATTATGTGGTATGATTACTGACATAATAAGAAATACTAAGTACTAAAACCCTAAGATGAAAAAGATACGGTTGATCTAAAACTTAAAAAAATGGTAAGTTATTTTCGAAAAAAAGAAAGTTTAGAAAGGAAGGAGTTATTTTCTCGCGAAACAAATAGTTCTGATGGCCTCGAATGGCCTATTCTACCCAAATTTCATATATTTTGCATCCCATAACTCATTACAATTTGCCTCTTGATCGATCTTGATTTTTTAGGGTCAACCCTGAACTTTCCTTAGTTGCCCACAGTGGCACCATGGTAATCTAGACAAACAACCCTAAAAAATTGGTCTATGACCATGGTGGCACCATGGTTTGCACGGTGGAACCATAGTAATCTGGACAAACGCCCCTACAAAAACCTTCCTATGCTCACGGTCGCATCATGATTTACATGGTGGCACCGTGGACCCCTATTCACTTTCTTCCTCCTTTTTCTATAAAAAGAGCCACAATGGACATCTTATATATGTTGACTATAAAAAATGTATCTTTTTAAATACTACTCCAATTGAATTGATTCAAAAACCAAAAGAAATCTTAATGAGTCTAGTTTTAGGGGACAATAAATAGAAAAACAAAAATTAACTCAAATGGGGAAAATTTTAGATTATTTTGGAACTGTCCAAAAAAAATCATTGATTTCAAGCAATTGGTACTTCTTGAATTTTAATGCTTTTTTATAGAACTTGGGATATATGAAATTTGGTAACTTAAAATTAAACTTAATGATGAATTATTAAAAAAATTTCAAAAATAATTCAAGGATTTAAAGTATGAAAAAAATATTACAAGTACCATACCTATCGGAAGCTAGGATTTTCCTGCAACTATGAGTTGTCAATGAACCCAGATTCGCTTAAAAATCATAATTTCACATTTTTTACTCCAAAATTTCACTCTTTGGCTTCAGTACACTCACTTAAGTCATTCTAGAATGAATTTAGGCGTACTAAGGCATCTCGTCATGACGTTACCAACCAAGGTTGTCTTAGTGTTCGCTTTTTCTAAGTTCAAGTTCAAAATCATCAAACAAGTGGGGATGTGAATGGGAGAAGGGATTGAATGTCTTAGTTTCAACGCTCAAGTAAATCATGCCAATAGTGGGCTTGGTCCTAGGGTTTAATGTCTCTAATCTCAGAATCCTAACTAGGTCAGCAGGTTCATTATGATAGGTCGACCATACTCTACGACCCAGCTTAACTCTAAAACATGTTCTGATATCATCTTGTAATGCCTCAAAAATCGTGAGTCGAGTACCCCCGATTTTTCAGGTGTTAGCTTAGGAAAGATACACATGTGAGAGATTCCTCACGTGCCCACGCCAATTAACCCTCAATTATAACCAATAATTAGAGTAGCTTTTTAAATCAGCGGTGTTAAGAGTTAATCGGGGATAACTAACTCAGAAAATATATGGCAGATTAATATTCAAAAGTGTACAATTTTATAAGTGGTGTTTGCCCAAATGGAGATTATACAAACTAAAATGCACTCCCAACCAAACCAAGGAGTCCACCGAATTGGGGGCTCCAATATACATGTTTAAAGTAAGAAAACTTAAAAGTCTAGTGTCCTGGCCCAAAATCCAATAACGAAATTGCCACGAAGATCTCCTCCTACTCCAACTCGCCCGAACCTGGAAGTACGATGTCTCCACTACAGGGTCTGAGTAGGCCTCATCTTGTGCGCTTGCTCCTGAGGTACCAGTATCGATGATATACGCCTTGGTGTTTTAAAACACCATCCCAGGTGGAAGTGAGTAGCTAACTCAATGGTTCAATTACCTTAAGTTACACATGTTATCAAACATAATCAAGCATTGGTAATGAATAACACACAAGGCATCAAATATGAGTTAAGTTAGTTGTTTATGAAGTTGCATCACTTTGATAGACGCGCGCTATGCATGCGGAAGCTACTGGTGCAAAGCAACTAGAATTATGGCTAAGACCTAGAGGAGGGTGATTAGGACCGCTTTAAAAATTCTTTTCACCTACTTATATTAATCTAAAAATACAAGCTAAGTAAGTTGTGCGTACCTTGAGTCTGATAGGGAAGATAGACAATGAGCTTTTAGGTAATTAAGTTGTACGTACCTCAAGATGGAGGCGAATGTCTCTATTTATAAGCCATCGGAGAGTAGTAACAGGTCACGATTATGGCTACAATCATGGGAGTTATGTCCATTGAGGGTAGCACAATTTTTAGGGGCATGAATCACGCTAAACCCGTTAAGAGACGTTCTCCGTATCGCGCGGACTTATTCCTGATTGTCTGCACGCCTTTATGGGCTAACAACAAAGCTCTTTGGCTAAGTTTTGTGATAACAGAGCTCTCCAGCCGAGCCTCTAACCTTGGTGGAATATTTTAGCATGCAAACCTCTCCGACATATGTCCGAGATCCGAGCTAATGCTCATCAATATGTGACCTTTAAAATAGGTTGGCCTGGTGCTTCGGTCCTCGGCTCTTACATCGATATCGGTATCTGAGCTTGAACTCCCGCACTTGGGCTCGTGGTCTTATGGGCCTTTCTCTTCATTGACTAAACTCGGCATACAAGGGAACTATCCATAACATTAGCCCCCCTACTCCCTACTCTGAACGGTTGGTGAGGGGTACTAGGGAGTAGTAAAATGAGGGACGAGCTTAGCTAGAATGGCGGGAACTTTGAAGTTTCAAATTACATTTGCTACACAGTTGTACGTTATCCGAGGAATGAGATCTGATGCATTAATGGGTGATTCAAATAATCATTAGCTGAGCACATGCTTCGAAGTGTCACCATCATGGTGTACGGCACTATCATCGTCTTTTGAGTTCGGATAAATCAATTGATAACACATGGTGATGATTTTTTCAAGTGATACGATACACTTAATGCTCGGTGCTCCCTGTCACGCCACGTGGAGGCAGTTTAAGTCGTGAGGCGTCACACTTGGGACGGACGGATGATGGGATGACGCTTAGCATGGGCGATTTTTTAAGGGGCACACCTCTGATTAAGGCAATCCCCTGTTGCCACGTGTCCAAGTACAGATGCAAGGCTTTCGGCTATAAATACCCTATTTCCCTGTTCATTCCCATCTTTGGAATTTTATTTACGTTTGAGCTCTGCCGAATTGTGCTTGCACCTGTGTCTTTGTTTCTTCAATCCTTCAAGCGCTCTCTACAAATCTTTGTGCCAAAAGCTCTTGTACATTCTCTGTTGCCCAATCTTCCTCCCGTTTCTTTTCTCTTTCTATTCGATATGACTGAATCAACGGATTTTGAGGTTGTTCTAAGAATGGGGGAAGACCCTGAGTCCTCTGCCCTACCTTTGACTCATGACGAATAGACAGATTGAAGAGTCATATTTTGATACGGAGACATAGGTCTGAGGTGATGAAGCTTCATCTAATCCTCTAGAGCAGGCCTTCGTGGAAGAGGAGGATGTTCTGAGATCTGTGAATCCGGCCAAGATGGTAGTAGATGAGGACCCGAGCACCGTGCCCTCTTTTGAGATGGATGAGATAGTGTCCAGAATCACCGAGGTCGATCTTGAGGAGTTGAGAGAAACATATCAAATACCTGAGTCAGTCACCCTTAGGGATCCCAACCCTAGAGAATTTTCGAGTCAGCCCCCCCAAGGGGGAAGTCACACTTTGTACATTCTTTTTTGCTCCAGATCTTTGTCTACCTCTCCACCCTTTCGTGCGAGAGGTATTATGTCATATGATTATGTCTCCAGGTCAATTGCATTCCAAAGCCTGGAAGTGTATCTTCAGCTATTACGTCTTGTGGCAGCAAGTTAGAAATAAGGAGCTTTCGGCAGACGAGCTCCTTTTCCTTTACAAGTCCAAATGGGGGCCTGTTGGGGTTTATATTACTTTTCGGCTTGGCCAGGCTAAGGTGGTTCCATAATTACCATCCTCCCGACCTTCACCAAGACATGGAAAGAAAAATCGTTTTTTGCCTCTAGAGGATGGGAGGCAGCACCAAGTGAACAGTGGCCTTTGGAGTACCAAGTCCGAACTGAGTTTTCCCTACCAGGTTGAGAACGCTTTCCGACCTTCCTGACTTTAATAGTTGACTTCCTTTTGAGCTTTGTGCTGATATAACTATGTTATTTGCAGTTGTCTCAAGGAAGAAACAACCAGGCTTGCTCTCCAAGCTCGTACACCAGATCAGGACAGCTAGAGCATGTCCCGTGGAGGAAAGGGATTGTGATCGGCTTATCACGCTTGAGACCATATACCGGACAGGGCAAACTCCTGGAGGTAAGATAGGGTTGATTGCATGTAACCAGAAGTCTTTTGAAGTACCAACCCTTTGACTTGCTGATTTTCATGTGTGCAGGAATGGCTCTCAAAGCTCTGAATGTCAGGAAGCTTCCCGCTGATAATGTGGAGTGGAGATGATCTTCTCAGCCTCTCCGAAGAAGAAGGCGACTACCACGCCTCAAGCCGAGGATCCTCCTCGACAACCTCGACCACATAGTTCTTGGGTGACACCCACGTCGGTTCAAGCTGTCACACCAGTCTCGATCATCGCTCCTCCGTCTGCAACCCCAACGATGCCTGTTGCAGCTTGTCCTGCTCCTAAGCAGGTAACCAATGTCGATGATCGACCATCTGTTCAAGCCAGTCCCTCTAGGCCATGTACATATGGGACCTCAACATGATACTGACCCCGGGAGACTCAGCCCGGTGTTTATGCCTCCGCTAACTGAGAGGTTTCCCTCTTGGGTAGAAGGCCCCAACGCATATGCGAGTGCGACCACCTACATCGATGTTTATCTGGATTATATGGCGCTGCAAGCCCAACCAGATGATCGGGACATTCATCAAGAACAGCATCCTACAAAAGAAGGATCGACCTCATTGAGAGAGAAAGTTCTCAAAAATGAAGGACAAGAGCTCGAAATAGGGAGCAGTGAGGCTATTGTTATGGGTATTACCCGTGTCCATGAAGAGAAAGGCCCATAAGACTATGGGCCCAAGTGCAGAAGTTCAAGATCAGATACCGATGTCGAGGTAAGAGTTGAGGACCAAAGCACTAGGCCGACCTATTTTAAAGGTCACATATCGATGAGCATCAGCTCGGATCTCGGACACACATTGGAGAGGTCCGCGTAGTAAAATATTCTGCTAAGGCTAGAGGCTCGGCGGGAGAGCTCTGCTATCATGGAGCTCAGCTAGAGAGCTCTCATGTTAGCCCATAAAGGCGCGTAGACGATAAGGAATAAGTTCACGTGATACGAAGCACGTCTCCTAACGGGTCTAACATGATATACGCCCCCGAAAATCACACCGCCCTCAATGGACGTAACGCCCATGACTGTAACTATAATCTTGGCCCGTTACTATTCTTTGATGGCTTATAAATAGAGGCATTTGCCTCTATCTCGAGGCACGCACAACTTAACTGCCTAAAAGTTCATTACCTATCTCCCCTATCAGACTCATTTGACTTAGGCATCAGAGAACTAACAATCAATCCCTGACCACCCTATTAGCATTCTTTGTGCTGTGTACGATCTACCTTCGGCATCCAATCAGCCCAAACGAGGAGATTGACAACATCCAACCTTCCTAGGTGGTCCCTCTGCACCTTGTCTATTGTCCAGATTTTAGCAACAACAGATTGGCGTCGTCTATGGGAAGTGACAGCTAAGTCATGTTCTCGCTAAGTTCAAACCCTCCATTGCCTTCCTAGCTAATTTCTGAGATCCTTCACATTGATGGCCGGAGGAAGAAAGAACAAAGGGAAAGTGCCTATGAAGGCTGTGAGCCATCTCAGCCTCCCCATCACGAAGACGAGAAAGTCCCCGAAACATCATTCCTTCGACTAGGGTCATCTCACCTTTCTGGTCAGGAGAGTGGACGTCAGAGGTCCCACAATCGTGGAGCCAAAATATCTGCCCTTGAAGATTAGATAGGGGGGTGGAACAATGAGTCGGAGGAGTCTTGCGGCAATTTGGCAACAACAGACCACTTTAGATAGGTCATCTTTTATTTAACAATAGTACTATCTTAGTAGTAAGCATTTGTTTGCTAAATTTCAATCACTAACTATTTACACTTTTTTCTAGGGTCCATTAAATATCCACCAATCAGTAACTTAGGGAGATCAATCAATGTAATTGTTTTGTTTAAATGGCTTGGATGTGATCTTTATCAATTTCATAATGTTGGGATGATTTTCATTGAAATCAAATGTTGGATAGCTCAATAAGTTTATGAAGAGTAATCCCAATGGTTTAGATTAATCATAGATCAAGTGGGTAAGGTTAGATAGGGCATGGGATGCTTGGGAATGTGTGAATATACATGAACTAGGAAGTATGGTTGTTGGGTCATGAATCCAATGGTAGATTAAGCTTATAATTGGGTAAGAGGTAAAATGAATGGGTTAGAGTCTAGGTTGGATGTGTTTATAGATGAATTTAGTGATCCCATATTGGTTTATAATGATCAAGTGGTCTGATGGTGAAGTAGACAGTCAGATGTTTAAGTCTAGTAGTGAATAGTATTTTCAACAGTTAGGTTAGATGGTTGATCAAGTATGTAAAGGCATATAGGGTCTCGAGGGTTATTACGAGGTGTACGAGGGTCTTGTTGTTGTGTGCACAAGTCTAAGTGTTATTCTCATCAAAGCACGGGTTCAAATTAGCATGTATATGAGGAGAAGTTCTCTTATACATATGCGAGCGCGAAAATTTTCAAGGCATTACAAAGTGGGTCTATAAAATCAAGGAAAGACCAAGGGATGAAGTTGAAAGATATAAGGCAAGGCTAGTTTCCAAGGGCTTTGCACAAAAGGGATCGAGGTATTGATTTTATGAAATTTTTTGCACCAGTTATGAAACTTGTTTTGATTCGGTTTGTTCTTGCACTTGTAACCTTGTTAAACCTAAAACTTGAGCAAATGGGTGTAAAAATGACATTTTTATATGGGGACCTTGAAGAAAAAGTCTTCATGCAACAATTGGAAGAGTTCATTGTAGAATGTAAGAAGAATTTTATTTTCAAGTTGAATAAATCATTATACAACCTCAAGCAAGCATCAAATCAATTGTATAAAAAGTTTAACTCTTTTATATTAAGTCTTAAATATATAAAAGAAGTGATCATGACTATTACTTGTATTTTAAGTTTTTTGGTGATGAAAATTTTTTTATCTTAATTTTGTATGTTGAAAATATGCTTTTAGTATGCAAAGCCAAAAACAATGATTAATGCGTTAAAGGTTCAATTGAGTGGAAAATGTGAAATGAAGGATTTAGGGGTGGTATGTCAAATTCTTGGAATGGAGATAGAATAGGATAGATAAAGTGAAGTCTTGTCACTTTCTCAAATGAGGTTTATTGAAACGTGCTCGACAAGTTTGGCATGAGCAAGGCAAAGTCGATAAAAACTCTATTGATGTCTCATTTCATGTTATCTTCTGAACAAAGTCCAAAGTCTGAGGAGGAAAAAGAATATATGGATCGGGTTCCATCTGCAAGCATGATTGAAAGTTTGATGTTTGCTATAGTATGTACTAGGCTGAAATAGTTTATGTGGTTAGGGTGATTAGTCATTTTATGAAAAATTTGAAAAAACCACATTGGGAGGTGGCAAAATGGGTACTTCAATACTTGAGAGGCACAAGCATTATATGCTTACATATAGTAAATGAACAAAGGTGATGTATGGTTTTATTGATGCAAATTTTGTTGGTGATCTTGATAGGTGAAAATCGACTATGAGATATATATTTTATTTTGTGAATAATCCTATAAGTTGGATATCAAAGCTTCAAGGAACAGTACCATTGTCGACTACGGATGTCATGTACATGGCAGAAACCGAAGCTTGTAAGGAGGCGATTTTGTTTCAAGGACTTATGGGAGAGATAGGTTTTGTTTGTAAACCTATGAATTTGTTTTGTAACAATATGAGCATCATTTATTTAGTAAAGAACCCAGTTAATCACAAGAGAAACGAGTATATTGCAATTCGGCACCATTTTATTCATCAAGTCATTAAAGATAGCCAAATTTGATTGTTGAAGGTAGGAAACGAAAGAGAATGTAGCAGATATACTCATAAAGACCGTTCAAGTAGAGAAGTTGACTTAGAGCTTGACTTCTCTAAGCTTCAAAGCAAGGTAATGACAATGGATTGGCAAGGCAATGAAGTGAATTTGTTATCAGGGTGGAAATTATTAAAATAGTGACACCAAAATCACTATGGGTTTTAAGCCATATATGTCATGTTCCATTTAAGGAAACAGAGTACAAGTGTTTGTGGACCCTTGGAGGGGCATTTTTAGCATTTCACTTGTGAAAGGGTGGCTTTTAGAGTAATTATATTAGGGGAAAAAAAAAAGAATTACAAATTTGGAAAGAGAGAAGGGTTTCTTCTTGCACAGGAGGGTTTTAAGAAAGAGATTTTCTTCATAAAGACAAGATTCAAGATTATAAGCTTCGAAAAGGTACTTCAAGGTCTTCTTCTCAAGGTGTCCAAGGTGAGAAGATTTATGCTAACATTGCAATGATGGGGAGCTTTTCCTTTTAAACTTGGATTCAAATAAATTTTATTATATTCTTGAAGAAGGTAATACATTCCTTATTCTTTGTAATCTATCCTTGATATAGTGGATTTTTCTTTGCCTGATTGGCCCGTTGATGTAGTCCAAGTGGTGAACTACACTCTACACCCACTTCATGTGCAGTTTGGATCCCGCACATTTATTTTTACACCGGCACTCACACAACGGTGGGATTTCACCACAATGGGTACTCTAACCCATGACTCTAACCCATGATCTAGTGTTGAAACGCTTGTGAGTCTACTACTGAGCCATGAGTAAGGACTCTGCATATGCAACACCATTCTCCACATGTTCAAGATGGTGGAAAATAACCATTTTCAGACTCAATTTTCTGCAAAATAGGAGAGCTGTTTTGATACGGCCACAGTCATACTTGCAAATTCCAAAAAGAATGGAAATGACAAAAGGGTGTCATCCAAACAGTCTAAAAATGTTGATGTCTCAATCGGTTTCAACCTACTTGCACACAGCACACGTGTATAAGATTGGGAGCTGGGCGTTATTTTTGTTGGGTCCCACCATGGATGGACCAACGCTAAAATACCACTGGTTAGATAATCCTTGCCATCAGTTGAAGACCTTTTGCCCATTGAGAGTCGACCTTTCATCGGACTCCATTCCATCCGTCCAATTGGAATTTTCACAAAAGTCCTCCAATCAGTCTTGGGTAGGCTCAATCCATGGTGGGGCCACAAAAGATGGGTAAGCTCAATCCATGCTTAAGATCTTCTGCCTAAGAAAAAGACGATATCAATCTTCAAATGGCCCACAAGTTACAAGTTAAATTGACGGTTAAAACTTTATTCCCAGCCATTCATTTGTTTTGATATGCCGTGGCCCACATAAGCTCTTACACGGCCTGATTTGTATTCCAGAAGATCTAAACAGTGTCTTTCACCTGCATATCTCAGATCTCATGCACGTGTCACATTGTGACACATACGCGCGGCTGCGTGTCGATGTGTTCCGATCCCATACGCATGTGGAATTAGCAAACCACTGAAAGAGAGGTGTTTGTGTCAATGAAACACACACACACACACACACACACACACAGAGACGTGATATGTGCAACCCGTCCATCATGCATGACATCCAATCCGTCCATTCATCGCGTCCACTCATGCTCTCCTAGAAGAAAAAAAAAAAAAAAAAAATTTACACTGATCCAAAACTTAAGTTGTCCACAGTAAAATCATGCCTAAAGCCTTTAAAATCACATGGTGTGGCCTACCTTAGTTTTCACCCTGGTGGGCACCACACAATCTGAAAGATCTTTAACGGCAGGCATCCACACCCCAAGTGGGGAGCACAGATGGACGGATTAGATATCATACACATCACTGTCGGCCCTGTACATATTGTAGGTTAGACTTACCTGGAAAGCTTTGTGGTGGATCCGGCCTCAAGATGATAAAGAGTGGTGGCCACAAAAGATGAGAAAGGTCAGAGGCTTTTGAGGCAAGGCAGATTCTTTAATCAGAGAGCCTAGAATGAAAAGCAAGTGCCACATGCAAAACCAAATAGCCTCAACAGCATGTGAGAAAGTTCGGAAGAATGATCACATGCGTTTCTGACGCATGGTATTTACCATCTGTTCCTAACAGTGGGGCCCCAACTGTGATTTGTATGTGGAATCCAAACTGTGAATTTGATCCAGCACTTCATTGGAACCATGCATGGTAAGAATCATCCCTATCAAAGATTCAGTTGGGACACAACAGAGGGAGCAATGTATAATCCCTCATAAAACCTATATATTCACTTGTTGGGGCCCACTGAAATTTTGGGTTCCTTCATCGTGTTCCTTCATCCTGATGGGGGTCACCTGATGACTCAGTTGGATGACATATCACAATATGGCGGGCCCATATTCCATCTGGAAATTTCTACGGCAGTCATCCCCTACCCAATAATATCCCCATTGTTCCCTTTACTGTGGCCCACCTGAGTTATGGATCAAACTGGATTTTCAAATATACACCTAAAATAGGGAGGTGCATCTAATGTACGGGTTGGATATCACTCAAACATCACAGTGGACCCCACACAACTCGAATGTATGTGATCATTCCCCGTTCGGAATTACCTTAAACGCATGATTCTTCGCCTTGGAATAATTTATCCATTCCTTCTGATGGCTGTCTCCACCACATAAGGGAAGTTGGTGGGGCCCATTTACATACTCTCAACCATTATCACAGACACACATCATCTCGAAATCAGTATCACAGATTACATTTTAAAGTAAATCTTCCATTAGGCTTTTGATAGATCAATTCCACCTATGAAGCCACCACATGAGTGCAATTCAAAGTGTAGGATTGCTTGTACAATCACTACAAGAAGTAATAATAGATTCAACCAAATAAGAAAGTTCAGTTACGTTTGGATGCTCAATCGAAAAGAATTCCGATAATCGAATTCAGTATAAATGAAAAATAGACTAGGGTACATTTTGGCACTAGGGATCACACAAGTGGACCACATTCATCCATGTACGATGACGCTAAGTGTGTTGCATGTGCATGATGACATGGGTTCCAGGCAACAGACTAGGGTTTTTTTTTTTTTTAACGATGACACTAGGGTGTTTGGGATTAATAAATTTTGCTCATCTTCCCAAAAAAAAAAAAAAAAGTAATGAAAGGCGCGAAAGTGGGATGCTGATATCTTCATCCATGATTTTTGTTCCATATGCTTAGTATCATAATGTCGTTTCATTCCTTATCACTAAGAATCAATGATAGTGCAATGAACAGTGGCTTCTGACTTTCTTTTATCTCTTAGGAATAGAAGACTTTGAGCATGTGTGATTCGTCCATTTGGTGGGCCTCAGATTACCTTTTTTATGCTATTTATACGTGGATGAGGTTGCATTATGCTAAGCAGGAAAGATTGGGGCTCTCTCCTGAAGAGGAAGACAAGGTGTGATGTTGGTTCGGCTCATCTCTGGATGAAAAAATGAAATAAGAGACGAGCCGAATCAATATCACTCTTGTGTTTTTCATTCATAATATCATGTACTTAAGTAACCTTTGGTTTCTTTTTCTTTCTAAGCATGAGGGGAATGCTACTTGGGCATGCACAAAATGCATGCGCTGTCGCAGAGTAGCAATTGTACATGAGATCCGAACCACTCATCGGAAGGCCCCCACGGTTAATTTGCCTTGGGCCAAAATCAGGCCAGTCGACTTATCAGATGGGCCACATGTGAAGAATGGACAACTTGTTACATGTTTTTTTTCCTTCAGCTTTTTGCATACTTTGGGATAGTGAACATGCACAGATCTCACAGACATGCTCCACCTTGGCACACATCTAAAGGTGCTTCTTTTTAGTGTTTGCAAGTGGGCCTGAAGCTAGCATTCCTGATGTAGTTTCATAATCATTCCTGGTGTTACTGTCAAATAACCATTTTCAAGCCGTTAGAAGATGGCGTATTAATGTATATCAAGGGACTTTAACAGTTACAATCTTTATGTTTTCCTGACAGGTTCGAGATCTTCTTGAATGGATGTTCGTGTCATGCAGTAAATGGGCAGGGCCAAGACCAATCAATATCAAACACTTTGATTTTTTTTCAATTGTTTGCATACGTTGGGGTAGGGAACATTCACTGTGTGGTGTGCTCGATGCACGGCCAGGATCTCACAGACGTGCATGACTTTGACACATCTAAAGATGCTTTTTTTGGTGCTTGCAAGTTGGCCTGAAGCTGGCATTCCTGCTGAAGAAAAAACCACGTTAGCTTTCTCAATGCGGTTTCATAATCTTGCATGTTGTAACGATCTTTATATTTTCCTGACAGGTTCAAGATTTTCTTGAATACATGTTCATGTAATGCGGTAAATGGTCAGGGACAAGACCAATCAATGTCAAACACTATGATTTTTTTCAGTTGTTTGCATACTTTGGGGTAGGGAACATTCACTGTGGAGTGTGCTTGATGAACGGCCGGTATCTTACAGACTTGTTCGACTTTGGCACATCTAAAGGTGCTTCTTTTTTATGCTTGCAAGTGGGCCTGGAACGAGCATTCTTGCTTAATATAAAAGCACATTAGTTTTCTCTATGTGGTTTCATAATCTTGCCTGATGTTACAATCCTAATGTATTGCTGACAGGTTTGTGATTTTTTTGAATACATGTTCGTGACCTGCCAGCACTGGGCAGGGCCAAGGCCAAGCAATATCAACACTTTGAGTAGGCCTAGCCCAGAGAGTTCAAAATCTGGGTCTGAACTAACCGAGGCACAGACCTAAGGCTACAATCAGGGTGGACCATTGCACCTTTCAAGGCTTCTAAACTCCTCAGGGATTGCTGGGACTACATGGGTGAAGAACCCTGGCATCGGCACACAAGCACAGGCACGGTTTTCATCAAGTGGGCCACAGCTTCAGATCCAACGGCCAAGAAAATCAGGCATCTTCACTCAGGTGGGTTACAACGAAATAAAGGGATGCCTTAAAAAAATTTAGGGGTCCTTCCATTTTATGCATTGCCTGCTACACTGAGTGAAATGGCCTGATTTTTTTGCCAAACTTGAATCAGTGTGGCCCACCTAATGGCGAGCTCGGACCTCTCACAAGTGTGCCATGTGGACACATGGACAAGCAGATTAGTTCAATTATGTTCCATATTTACCAGGCTTATATGTCCAATGCGCCATTTGAAACTATGGGCAAAAATGTTCACGAAGAAACCTATAAGAATTGTTAAAACCGTCCATTATTTAAGGACAAGGGAAGGGTTTTAAACTATACATAAGAATATTTAGGTAATATGGATGTAAATTTGCGTGATTTACGCTAGATGAACAAAAAATTTGATACTTTGATAGACCGTGAAGATTGACATACGGCATGCTGAATTTTTATAACTTGGCATATACAAGTGGTTCAAATTGAATCATTCATATAGCTATCCATAATTTATTTAGATGGACAATAAATTATCAATTGCACCCTTTCCTTGTCCATCTATTCTATTTCTATTTTTGAAACCCCTCTCTTCCCTTCTCTTGTTTGCTTTGCCATCATCGCATCTCAAGATCCAACAGGTGCCATCGGTAGGGACCTACATGTTGAATGGTTCAATGATTGGAAGTATCCATATTATGAAATGTATAATCTATGTCATCTGTAGATGAATTTAGAATAATGAAAAGAAATTTTCTCCAATGGATATCACATTCAACTATAAAATCAAAGGCTAGGGGTCATCACTGAAGAGTGATTACGGGAACTTAACCTATTTATGGTAGTAATTAAATACAATATGAATAGTTATATCAGTGGACCATCTCAGCATGTGGCCCAATGGGGAGTGACACACACAGGATCTTGAGTCTCAACAGAGGCAAAATGAACTCTAACATTGCAGGTGCCTGGATAAAGAGAAGTGATCACTTTCTTTTTCTCAAGAATAACCCTCAAATCTACAAGCAGAAACTCTAAAAATGAGACATAAAATTGATATTATTTATAAAATATATTTTTGTTGGGCCACCCATTAACTGATCTTATAATTTAATTGAAAATTTTTTCTTGTTCCACGTACTTGGTTTTAACAAATTGAGATTCAATACGATCTTTCTCTTGATGTTGCTTAACCTTATCTAACGTGCAAGAAATTCTCTAGGGTATTTTCTGATTTCTCAGTCTTCTTTTCTAACGTCACCCTCCACATGAAATCCTTGACCGTGAACACTGCATCCTGCAGCCACGGTGAGAACTTAAACACCAATGAAAGATCGCACACCGAGTGAGAACACAAGCTCTTACACGAAATGATGAAAAGAAAGGGAAAGAAGATGTCAAAGCAAGAGAAAATTCAAAATAACTATGAGGCAATTTATGACAACCACCCAATTTGAGGGCCAATAGGAGGAGAAAAAATGCTTTACCAGAACATAAGTTTACTATTTCAAATCAGGGTTAGCTTCTAAATTCATTTTTCCTATGGCCCTATATATACAATTACCCACAAAAACTCATTTACATATATCATTCTAGTCCCACGAAGCTTGCCCATTTAATACCTACCTTGGGACCACGTGAAATTACATCAAAATCAAACAAACCTAAAGAAAAATGAATCTAGAGTCTCACTAAGTCTCCCCCTAATAAAGTTGCTAAGCAAATGCCCATTTTCCAAGTGACAGCTATGAAAGTTTCCAACCTTCTCTTCCTTTTTCTTATGAATTCTTTCCAATGCATGCTGATTAATGGACATTACTTAATGAGAACAACGTCCTAAATATGAACTGTTTTGACGTTCTTTTGTCATATCCATTGACAATTCAAATGGCCTGCGCACATGGACCCACCAAATCTAGCACACCCATCCCACTTTGTGTATCATGAGCTACATCATCCTTCCTGAGTTCACTTCATGCATACCAATCACAGAACTACTTGCAGTACACCTTAATCTTTCTTCATAATATTATGTCTTTGTTCCATATGCTTGAGGGATGGAATGCATCCGTCATTTCTGAAGAATTTATAACCTCATTGTGTTCATCATGGATTCAAATTGACGGGCACGAAGAGTCCTCTCCAACAAGCTTAAATCTATCAACAACTACTTGAGTTACACTTTTAAAAATATTGTCTCTACATATCTTATTGTCTTCGGGGCATTCCTCATTGAAAGAATATTTTTCATTTTTTATTTTTAAAACATAGGCTAATCATCTCGATCTAGATAGGGATTCCGTCAAAATTAGTTATTAAATTTTTCAAAAACCTTTAAATTATGTTGTGTTTTATAACAAAATCAATCAGAGTGGTATAAGAAAGGTCCCGTTGTTAGATCTTCACTTGTTTCTGATTTTTAATCACACCTATAAGTACATAAAATTGTATCAAAATCATATAAATTAAAAACAGAATAAACCTAGAGTCTCATAATGTCTCCCACTAAGAAAGTTCATAAGTAAATTAACATGGCTTTGCAATAACAAATTGTGCATAGTCTAACCCCAATTCATCACTCATTATGTATGTTTCTTATGATTTAAAGACTAATCTAATACATGGTTTTGTGTTTGTAGAAATGCGAGAGAAGTTTCACTTATATAATGTTAAAGGACTCACTTTACATGCCTTGAAGATCAATGGAAGAAAGGACAAGAGGTGGAAGAAAGATGTAATAGAGATGGAGAAAGAGAAGCCACAAAAATCACATTTTACAGACTAACAGGCCAACCGGCCACTGCTGCCAACCGGCCGACCAAACCCTCTAGAAATCACATATTCACTGGACCTATTTTTACATAAGCCGACCCCTTGACCGACCAGCCGGCTGACAGGTCGGGCAATGTATTTACATCTCCAGATTCCTATGTAAATTGTTGTGCAAGCTCCGACCGGCCGGCCAGCATCCTGACTGCGCAAGGAGACTTCTAATTTCAGAAGATTCCAATTCTGTGGCGAATTTCTTCTATAAAAGGCCACCTCCACTCTCTTCCTAGGGCATCTAGCAACGTGGGGAGTAAAGGATTCAAGACCTAGGAGGCTTTTTAGCCTCCTACAACTAGTTTTCTTCTTCTCTAGTTCTAGTGCTAGTTATTTTTCATGCTTTTCTTTAGTTAACCTCTTAGCTAGAGCTAAGAGGTGAAGCTTGTAGTTTTCTTAAATGGTTTAATTCATTTTTAAGGTTTCAAGTTTGAATTTAATGTTGAACAATGATTTGTTTAAGCTTGAATGAAGTTTTAAGTTAGTTTTTCTTACTCTTATAATGACCCATGGATGTTTGGAAGAATTATGCTTAACTACTTAGTTGTTTTGCAAGATCTAGACCTTGTACGCTCTGAGGAATCAGATTCAATACGCTCTAGAGCTTGGATCTTCATATGGGAACTTCAAACCAAAGTTCCATCTTGTCTGAAAAATCTGAATTATGTGTTGAAAGTTGATGTGATTTGAATCAAGTTCAAATTATGATCTTAGTTGAATCTAGTGACAGGGTTTGATGAATATCATAGTTGTGATCTTAATCTATTGAAACTAGGATTAGCCTATGCAATTGAGTGTGCCCAATTCCTAACTTGAATTGAGGGAATCATGTTGATGAATAATACATGTGTTGGACTGATTTGATAATATTACCGCTCTACAATCCAGCTAGATAGTATTTGATTTCGATTCTAGTTGAGTAATTAAGAAACCTATATGAATTATACATCAAGGATAGCTATAAGTGGATCCTTAATGCTTTAGTTATTCCTTTATTCTCATATTTTTTTCTATTTTATGTTTAATTCTTTAAAAAAATTATTTTCCTAAACTTCTTAGATTCTAGTTATTAGAATACTTTGAATTAGTTTACCTCATTCCCTGTGGATCGACCTCGGTCTTACGGAGATTATTACTACATTGCAGCCTTGCACTTAAGGTGAGCGAACAACTTGTCACACAAATCTTATTCCTTGGTATCCAATTCAGTCATATATCTGATTTCCTTCTAGTTCCATATACTGGGATTTAAAAAATTGATTCGATACAACATTTGCTCTTGAAGGCCACTAAGGGGGTGTTTGGATCATAAGTTTCTTTTTCTTATTTTTTCAAGTCTTATATTTTTTAACAAACAGGAGAAACTGGATACATTCGGGCAGGTTCCCACAAAAAGATCGGGAGCGCACCTATCATATGAGCATATATACAAATAACACCCCTACCCTCAGCTCGCATAGCAAGATCGAAACTAACAAGACAACTATGAGAAGCAATTAGGTAGCTTAAGTTACTTAAGCTACTTATGCATTAAGTAGCTTATCTTGATTTTTAGTCATTAAACTGAAGTGATTAACTTTAAATAATAAAAAAAAAGCTACTTATAATTGATCATAAACCAAACTTAATTATCTATTGCTTTAAGTAGAAAAGGTAACTTATTTAGTGGTATCGAAATAGGCCTTAAATCTAATCTAACATTTGAGAGATTTTTGGACTTTACTAATTTTTCATAGATCTTTTCTAGGATCATCCTCCACACGAAAACCTTAACCATGATCATTATGTCTTACCACCATGGCGAGAGTTTGAACGTCGATTAACCACCACTCTTGGAGTAAAAGCACAAGTTCTGATACCAAATGATGTGGAGAGAGCAGGAAAAAAAAAGATATTAAAGAAAGGAGAAATCACAAAAACTATAAGGAAAGAAGAGAAATATTTTACTTTTATTATAACAACCAAATTTGAGGGCCATGGAAGGATAATGCTTTAGTAAAACACAAGTTTACTATTTCATACAAGGATTCACCTCTGAATTGATTTTTCTACCCAAAAAGACTCATTTATCACATTCTAGTTCTCAAGATGTTGATCGAGTGCCTTTAATCTAGTTCAATGTAGTTCGATTGACCAAAGGCCACTTGGGTCGACCGAAGCACTGCTATGATGTTCCCGATTGACTGAGGTATGTTTCTGTTGACTAACAGACTCTACTAATATCTGGGTTAACCGAACGTCCAATCGGGTCAACCGAATGGGATGCATAAGTTTTTAAAAAGTGCAGGTTTTGTTTCTTAATCTTATACGGGGAATATTTAAGGAGAATCCTAAACACGATTAGGGTATTGTAAGAGAACTTACACGATTTCTAGGATTTTGCAAAAGGGACAAAGCTAGGGTTTTCTTATACTATAAGTTGTTCCATCTCTTGTAACTTTCTGATATAGTGGATTGATCGTCACTTTGTACCATGATTTTTTTTTCCTGTAAGGGTTTTCCACATAAAAAAATCAGTGTTCTCTATGCATGCTTGAATATTTCTATCTTTATTACATATTTGATTCTATCTGAGGTTGCTTTCATGCCCGATAAATGGTATCAGAGCTAACGTTGAGGTATTAGATTGAATCTGAAGACATGGCATCGAGGGGATCGAATGTGAAGTTCGAGACAAAGAAGTTTACAAGTAAAAACAATTTCAAATTATACAGGTTGAATATGAAAGCCCTTCTAATTCACTAAGGGCTGCAGCACACACTCCTTGAGAAAGCGCATCGTCCAAAAGTTATGAAAGAAGAGAATTGTGATGAACTTGATCAGAAGGCGATTAGCATAATTCAATTGTATTTGGCCGATAGTCCTTTATAATGTCATCGATGAGACAACTACCATAAGATTATGGACAAAGATGGAGAGCATCTACATCACAAAATCACTCACCAATCGTTTATATCTGAAGAGACAATTCTATACTATGAAGATGGCGGAAGAGTCAGATCTCTCAGAGCACATTAACATATTCAACAAACTAGTTTGCAAGTTAACAAGTGTAAAGGTGAAGATCAAGGAAGAAGACAAAGCTCTAATTTTGCTGACATTCCTCGTCGAAGTCTTATGACTAGCTATCTAGTTGATACTCTATGCTATGGTAGGGATACCTTAGACGTCGAGACCATTATCTCAATCCTTGAATTGAAGCAATTGAGAAAGAAGAACAGAAGCGAAGGTACTTCTACAAATACATTGTTTGCTCAAGAAAGACAAGTCTGAGCGAGATAAAGGGAAGTCGCAATCTAGATCCAAGTCGAAAGGCAAAGGCATGTAGAAGTGTTCGAATTGTGGGAATATTGAACATATGAAGAAAGACTATCAGAATCCCAAAATTCAGAAGGAGAGATGTCAGATGATTCACCGAAGGAAACCAATTTAGTGAAATCAGGTGAAGAATCAGGTGGTTGTGATGTATTGTGAATGTCCAAGTCTGGTTATCTCAGTCATGAGTGGATTTTGGATACAGGGGCATTGTACCACATGTGTCCTCATCGGAGTTGGTTCACCATATATAGTGAGTATGATGGTGGCCTGGTTCTTTTGGGTAATTATCATGCCTATAAGATTATAGGAATTGGATCGGTTTGCATCAGGATGTTTGATGGGATGGAGAGTACTCTAACCAATGTGAGGCACATTCCAGATTTAAGGAAGAATTCGGTCTCTCTAGGGGCTCTAAAAGCACTTGGGTCCAAGTTCACCGGTTATGACCGTGTCCTAAAAGTTTCAAAAGAGGCACTCACAATTATAAAGGCACAAATGAGAGGTAATCTTTATAAGTTGATCGAGAATACTATATCAGGTGGAGTTACAGTGAATGTAGCGGAGTCCACGTCGGCATGTTTATAGTATGCACGCCTAGGCCACATGAGCAATTGAGGTATGAAGGTATTACTTGATCATCATTTGATTCCCAATTTTAAAAATTTTAATTTAAATATATGTGAGCATTGCATATATAGGAAACATTCAAGGTTAAGCTTTAAAACTAAAAAACACGTTAGCAATTGACAACTTGACTATGTGCATTTGGATGTGTGGGGGTCGTCATCTGTTGTTTCTAGAAGAGGGTACATCATTCTTTATTACATTCATTAACAAATTCTCTAAAAAGATTTGGGTTTACTATTTGAAATATAAATTCGATATGTTTGCCACTTTTAAGATGTGGAAATCGATGGTTGAAAAACAGTTAAGGCAAAAAGTAAAAGTAATTCTAAGGACAGACAACGATGGAGAATTTACTTCTAGAAAAAGTAAACTTAATCAACATTGTAAGAATGAGGGGATAGTAAGGCATAATACAGTGAGACATATACCAGAGTATAATGGTATGGCTAAACAAATGAATCAAACTCTTTTGGAAAGAGCACGTAGTATGTTGAGTAATTCTAGTTGAGCAAGGAGCTATGGGCTGAGGCCGTCTCTATGGCTTGTTATTTAGTAAATTGATCTCCATCTACGGCTATTGATTGTAAAATTTCAAAAGAAGTTTGGAGTGGTCAAGTAGTTGATTACTCGGGGCTGAGGATATTTGGTTGTGAAGCTTACTCTCATGTACCATCAGTTAAGAGAGATAAGTAGACCAAAGGACTAAGAAGTATACTTTTTCGGCTATAGTGATGGGGTGAATGGATACAGATTGTATAACTGAGTGTCACGAAAAATTATATTTATCCAGGACATCAAGTTTGATGAAGATTCCTTATTTCAGAAGGATAAGTACAAGAAAAAGGAAAAATTAATGACTGATGCTAAAACAGCCAAGGGTTAAACACTTGAAGAAGTTTAGCCATAAGTAGAGGTATAAGAAGAGGTGAAGTCACCACCTGTCAAGAGAAATCCACCAAGGGATCGCAGATTACCGTTAAGATACATTGAGGACTCAAATATTGCATTTTCTCTTATTTCAGATGAGAGTAATCCGTCTACTTTTCAAGAAGCTCTAGAAGATAGAGATGCAGAGAAGTGGATGACAGCGATGTATGATGAGATAGACTCTTTGTACAGGAATAAAATGTGGGAGCTAGTGGAGCTGCCCATTGAGTGTAAAGCGGTTAGTTACAACTAAATTTACCAAAAAGAAATAGGATCGGTACAAGGCTAGATTGGTAGTGAAAGGAGGGAGTTGACTTTAGTGAGATATTTGCGCCAGTGGTAAAACGGGTATATATCTATCAAATTTGTTTTCACTTTGGTTACCCAATACAATTTGGAAATGAATCAGTTAGATATCGAAGCTTCGGTCTATGGTTACATTTTCCACAACTGAAGCTGAATACATGGCAGTTATAGAAGCATTCAAGAAATTTATTTGGTTGAAAGGGATGATGAATGAGTTGGAGCTTCAACGGGAAGTCATGCCTATGCATTGTGACAACGAGAGAGCGCTTAGTTTAGTAAAAAAAAAACTTGGTGTATCACTCCTGTACTAAACACATTAATGTTTATCATCATTTTATCCGGCAGATGCTAGAGGAATGAGGTGTTACTCTTGAGAAGATTCACAGTAACCTGAATCTGACAAGCATACTAACAAAGGTTGTTCCTGCAAAGAAGTTCAAAATTTGCTCGACTTCTCTAAGCTTGGCAAGGAAGAAATGAAGATGAAGTGTGCACGAGAAGTAATGATAGTGATGTTTAAAAATGATTAAAGATGGTGGTAGCAACTTGGAGCAGTGGAGCTAGAGGATTAAAGTCACAATAGAGATTGTTGATCGAGTGCCTTTAATCTGGTGGAGTGCGGTTCGGTCGACCCAAGGCCAATTAGGTTAACCGAAGCACGTTATGATGTTCCCAATTGACCGAGGTCTATTTCAGTTGATCGACAAACTCCGTTGATATCTGGGTTGACCAAAGATCCAGTCGAGTCGACCAAACGGGATGCACAAGTTTTTAGAAAGTGCGGGGGTTGTTTCTTAATCTTGTATGGGGGTATTTAAGGAGACTTCTAAACACAATTAAGGTCTTGTGAGAGAGCCTACACAATTTCTAGGGTTTTGCAAAGGGAGAATGCTTTTTAAATAAATCTCATTCCTTACCATCCGATTCATCATATATCATATTTCCTTCAAGTTCCATGTACTTGGCCTCAACAAATTAAAAATGGAAAGATTTCAGTTTTAGCACCCATTTGATTAGAAGTAATTACATATAATTAAATATAAATAATTAATAATTATTTATTTTTGCATTTTTTTTAAATATACATCATCTTAAATAAGTATCAAATTATGTGACATTTACATGGAAAAACTACATGGGCCCTACCATGATCTATATGTTTTATCCGTGTTGTCTATTCATTTTTTCATATCATTTTAGGGTATGAGCCCAAAAATGGGGTAGATCCAAAGCTCAATTGGCCCACAATGGGAGTAATGACGTCCACCATTGAACTTACTATTCTCTATGGTGTGGTCCACTTAAGCTTTAGATTTGCCTCATTTTTTAGTTCATACACTAAAATGATTTGAAAAAATGAATGAGCAATGTAGATATAACATATATGTAATTAGATTAATTGAGACTAGTGTTTTACTTCATACCCCGCTCTAATTTATATTAATAAACTAATGAGAGAAAATATATAGTAGTCCATGGGACCACCAAAGAACAATGTTCCCATTTCAACACTCCCCCTCAAGTCGGAGCATAGAATTTGTCATGCCCAGCTTGGAACACAGTGAAGAAAAGTATGTGTGTGGTAAAAACTTGATGACTATATCTACAACTTGTGATTTGGACTGAACGTAAGCTGTCGTAATTTCCTTAAAACCGATCTTCTCTCGGATGAAATGGCAGTTAACTTCTATATGCTTAGTCCTCTCATGGAAGACTGGATTATTTGCGATATGGGTTACTGCTTGATTATAATAATAAAATACAATAGCTCTGCCTGAAAATAGCTGGAGTTCTTGTAATAAGGACTTGAGCCATAACAACTCACAAACTGCATGACCCATGGCTTTGTACTTGGCCTCTGCACTGAAACAAGCCACCACATTTAATTTTCTTACTCTTCCAAGTGACTAAATTTTTTCCAATACAATTACACTATCCTGAAGTAGACCGCCTATCTGTGATGGAACTTATCCAAACAGCATCTGCAATTGCCTCTATTTAAAGGTGGTTGTTAGCTCAATATAAGATTTCCTATCCGTCCAAGTGCTTTCTTCATATATCTAAGAATTCTGAGAACTAGCTCTTAATGTGGAATTCCTAGCTAGTGAATAAAGTTGGGGATAGGTTGAGTCAACTCGGTTCACTTGACTGGTCCGAATCGAATTGACTCGACTCGACCTGATCTAAATCCCTAGTCGATCCTGGATCAAGTAGTAAGTCCATATCTGAATCCTTGACCAAGTCGAGTTTTGGTTCCACTATAATTTGACCTGACCCAAAATCTTACCTGAATAAGATCTGAACCAACTCAGGTATCAATTATTTAAGTTAAAAACATTACTTTTACTTTTTACCCTAACCTAACGCTGCCCACCCGAGCACCTCTACCCAACGCTGCCCAAACCCCAATCCGGTGATCCGACGTTGCTCTCTCTCGTCTCCTCTCCTCCATCATCCTCCTCCTCTTCCTCCCCACTTGGCCGACCGTCCACAACACGTGATCCAGCATTGAATCGAACCTGTTGGGCAACTCAACTTGACCTAATCGAACCCGTTCAACTTAAAGCTTAAGGTAAGGAATTATCTCAAGATTCTCAATCTCTATTTCACGATTTGTTAGTTTTTTATTAATTATTGCTGATTATGTTGGGGATTTGGTTTAATTTTTGGAATTTTTACAAATTGGAGTTTTTTATAATTGTGGGAGGGGGAGGAAGGCTGGTGCGTCCGGGCTGGGCTCGGATGCATCTAGCTAGCTCGGCCACTCGGGCTGGCTCGGGTGAATCCGGCCTAGGTCAGATCCGAATGTAACCCTAACCCTAAACTTGATTTGCTATTTTTTTTAATTATTACTGATTATGTTGGGAATTTATTTTAAATTTGATGATTTATTACTGATTATGTTGGGGATTTGGTTTAAATTTAGTGATTTATTGTTGATTTTTTTAAGATTTCATTATAAATAATTCTTTAATTACTTATAGTTTGTAGATAATGTCGTTGGAAGATAATCCATTAGCAAAGATTTGAGATTATGGAGTCCAAGTCTACTCTCATGATGGAAATGTCAAATTGCAATGCAAATTATGTGGAAAAAAGTTTGCGAACAAAACAAATCACTTAAAATTGCATTTGGATTGTTGGGGAGGAGACGCAGCCCCATGTACCTCCTCCTAAAGTTCGGGATTTATTTGGAGCCATCCTCGACCCAAACAGAAAGGCTTTCATCTCTTCTTCAACAACTACAAGCAATACAACAAATCATCAAAGATATAATAATAGGCCCATTATCAATAAAGAGGGATCAAGCAGAGGAAGAGCCTCCGTACTTAATAGAGAAGAGGAAAAGAAAAAAATAGTGGAACAAGAAGAAAGGGATTATCAAGAAGCCATAAGACAAAGCTTGGAATTGGCTTCCAGCTTCAGGACTAAACAACATCAACCCCCTCCATGGTAGCATGATCCCGAAGCTGGCACAAGTACAGGACATAACCCACGCCCTAAATCATCAAAGTTTCTTAGAAGTTTAACTGCATTTTATAGAAGGTTGGGAATTCCATACAAATCAGACCGTAAGAAGAGGTTGGAAAAACTCATTCAATCTGCGAATGAAAATGTTGGAAATGCATCTCCACTGTATAAAAGAAAATATGTAAACGACTATTTTCTAGACACTTCCAACTCGAATTCAGCTCAGAGTTCTCCTGCAGTCCAAGAGATGAAAAGAGAATCGAATGATGATTTGAGGTGGTGACAAAGGTGGAGGCAGTGATTACTATTATGGACATGGATACTCAGGTTACACTCCACAAAGGCATTCATCATTAAGAGATATTATTGAATGAATGAATGCATAATAGAATATTCTTAGTAATTTATATAAATTGTATTAACAACTCAGCATTTGAGTTTTTTTACTTTTCGAACAAATTCGATGATTTATGTAATTGTGTTTATAATTTGAATGAATAGATGTTTTGAATTAATAGATTTTTTAATAGATGCTTGAATGAATAGATTTTTTAATAGATGCTTAACTTGAGGTGAATGAATAGATGTTTTTCTAGATTGTTTTGAATGAATAGATGCTTGAGGTGAATGAATAAATGAACTCAACCCGACTCGGTGAATGAATGAATGAACTCAACCCGACTTGGTGAATGAATGAATGAATATTACTCATTTTATTAAATGAATAAATAAATGCAATTCTATTATATTTTTTTTTCATTTTTTAGATTTTTCTTTTCTGCATTTTTTTAGACTTTATATAAATTTATAGACAAACCCGATCCGACTCAGTTCTGACTCGATCTGACTCAGTCCCTGTGACCGGGTCGGACTTGGATCGATTTAGACCAGGCCATGAATGGGTCGGGTCAATTTAGGCCTGGCCAACTCAGTACTGAGTTGGATTGGACTTGGTTCGGGCCTTTTCCTTGGCTGAATCGATTCAGGTCAACCCAAACTCGGTCCGACTCGACTCGATGCCCACCTTTACAAGTGCATATATCTACTCACAATGTTGACAGCGAATGCAATATTTGGTCTAGTAACTATAAGATACATCAACTTACCAACCATCCTTCTATACCTACCTGGGTCATTAAACAACTCTCCTTGATGATCCAATAATTTCACACTAGTCTCTATAGGTGTATCAATTGGTCTACCTCCAAGCATGCTAGTTTCCTTCAGCAAATCAAGAACATACTTCCTTTGAGAAAGGTTAATTCCTGACTTTAATCTAACCACTTCAATGACCAAAAAAATAGCAAAGCAATCTCACATCATTGGTCTAAAAATGCTTCTGAAGATGCTTTTTAAGCTCTGAGATGCCAAATGTGTCACTCCCTATAATGACAATATCATCAACATATACACCAATGCTATCATATCATTATCATTATTCTTTATAAAGACTAAGTGATCAACATTACTTCAATAGAAGCCATAAGTCAGCAACACCTTACTGAACTTGTCAAATCACGCCCTTAGAAACTGTTTTAGGCCGTAAATTACTTTACAAAGTCTACATACTCTCTTAGTGTCCCCCTGAGCAACAACACCTGAAAGTTGCTTCATGTAGACTTTCTCAGCAAAGTCCCCGCGAAGGAAAGCATTTGACATCAAGCTGGTCAAGGGGCCATTCCCAGGTAGCTATAACAGATATCAGGACTCAAACAGAGTTTAGTTTGGACACAGGTGCAAATGTCTCCTTATAATCAAGTCATTGCATCTATGTATAGCCCTTGGCGATAACAGGGGTGGCAATGGAGGTAGTTTTCGGTGGAGATGGATTTCAACGAAAGTGGGTCACGCGGTGGCGGGGGTGGGAAAGGGGATGGGTTACGATGGAGGTCTCAACGATAGCAGAGAGTGGGGAAGAAGAGGTGCTACACAATGGCAAGGGATGGGTCAAAGGTGATGCTGGAGGCAGGTCTGCACACGAGCTAGAGGCATGGTTGGGCAGTCCTAAGTAGCGGTCGGGGCAACAAAGGAAGAAGGTGAGAGAGGTTTTGGCTCGACTCAATCGGTGACAATTAGATCTAAATGGCAGCAGTTGAAAAAGAATGGGATAAAAAAAAATAGGGTTTATAAAGCAATGTACTTAATACCATGTAATCAAATTAATTGAGATTAGAATTTTACTTTATACCCCTCTCCAATTTATATCAATAAACTAATGAGAGAAAGCATATGATAGTTCGTGGGGACTACTAAAGAACAATGTTCCCATTTCAACAATATACATCATGTTGGGGCCCACAAATTTTTGGCTTAGAAGAAAGTTGAAATCTGCAAGGTGGAAATTTTGCCTCCTCCAAACAATAAAATAAAAAAAGTTATCATTAATTGTGTTTTTACTATCGATTACCTTTATTTACTAACTATCAATTAGACCCTTATAATAATCATCAAATTTGAGAGCCAATAGATAGAACAATGCTCTATCAAAACACAAATTTACTATTTCAAATAAGGATTTACTTTTAAAATTGTTTTACCCATAACATATTTACAAACACACCTATTTATACATGTCCTAGCGCAGTCCATATAGCTCAATCATATACCACCATGTGTCAGTATCATGTACGAATGAATGACGAAATCTCACTTATGCCCCGAAGATATCTCCAGGCCTATTTCTTTTGATAACACGTAGCCTGTCAAAAACAGAACAGATCAGAGTCATGTGCATGTCTTTAGTTGAGAAAAGTGAAACAATGCGGGAAAGACACATCACTGTCACACATGTGACCGAGGAACCTACTCAATATGTTTAAAGCCCCGCCGATACCGAAAATCTTGTAACACAAGGTACGCAAGCCAAGGCCATATTGCATAATTATTTTAAAAAGAAAATTTGCCTAGATACAATCGATGCTTTCATGGAAACTACAGAGGGTCTAGAAACAAGTTCTTCCGAAATTAGAAGGAGATCAACGTATGCAATGAAGAATCCGGGTCTGACTAGGATACAGCCCCGTAACCTTCAAGGATAAAAGCACGGATCGATAAGAAAAACTTGATGCAGCCATCACCTCTCCAAGTCCATATAAACTACACTCAATGAAGAGTTTCAGGCGATCACCAATACACATACAAGCTCTCCACACAGCACAACACTGTATATCTTAGTTTTAATCATCTTTAGTTCCTCCAATTTTGTCTAACCTCAATGCAACAAATTCGGAGTTTAGCATAACCCATTATTATCCAGCACCATCACTATGGTACACCCCAAGAGTAGTGTAAATATCCACAACCATCGTCATTAGATCCCCGGTCAATCAAGTTCATACTTGGAAGATCACAAAAGTCACATCCTGCTAGCTGCACACCTTGATTGTTTGTTAACACAGAAGGTTGTAGGTAATTTAATTTTTATTTTCTCTACTTAGTGTGATTTTTATTTATTAATTGTAATAATCTTACTTCTAATTAAATTGATAAAATTGGTGATTGGCCTTTATTTTTAATCTCACTCATCCATTATTGCATTAATGAGAAACTTGAGAATTGCAATTACCATGGAAAGAAAAGTCATTAGCTTAAGGCAAAAAGATTTCATTGAAGGACTAACTCTCCTCTTCTAAATCGCCTAATCGCCACAACATTGATGGTTGGACAATCAGATCAACATTCATAAGTCCGATCCTACGTCTAATTTGATACCTGAGGTTGTAAGCGTTCAATCAATCTTAAGTCAAGTATGACTCTGGCATGCTCGGCATTATCTTAATTGCAAACATTTAACCGAATACATGTTGTTCATTAATATATGTGGCCTCATGTTGATTAAACAACAACACCACCCATAAAGATTTAACATCATTCTAGTCCGGAAGAAGCATGCTCATTAAATACCTACCTTAGAACCACATGAAATTGTATCAAAATCATACAAATTTAACACCTTAACCATGACCATTGCATCTTACCGCCATGGCAAGAACTTGAATGCCAATGAAGCTCTCCACCTACAAAGTGAGAGCACAAGCTCTAACATCAAATAAAATAGAGAGAGGGGAGAAAAGATGCTAGTTTGAGGAAAAATCATAAGAACTAAAATGGTAGAAGAAGCCACTTCATAGGTAACCACTCATCACAGGACCAAAGAAAGCGGAGTTATGCCAAAACACACATTTTTACTCCTTCAAACCTCAAATTAAATTGATCAAATTCGTCTCTTTCTTAGCCATATTTAGAACCACCCATAAAAACTCATTTACACCTCACTAATTCCTAAAAACACATTCATTTAATACCTATATTAAAATCATATAAAATTACATCACAACCATACATAATTAAAGCAAAATGAATCTACATTTCCATAAGGTTTCTAAGCAAACAACCCTTTTTACCCGTAGAAATTTCCTATACTTAGCAACGGAAACGACCCCCTAAGTGTAGATAGTTTTAACCTTCTTTGTCTCATCATTGGCCGTTCATATGAACCTGCATAGACGACTGTATCCTGCATTTGTGTCCCACTTCATGTGTACCACAATCATGCACAACATCAACGACTCTCCATCTACCGTTCCCTACAATGATTCAAGATTTCAGATACCTCAGGATGATCTTAGCCATCTAATTGTGGCCCCCCAAAGCTCTATACGGTAGAAAACAAAAACGGTTAACGGTCAACCGTAAGTGCTGGAAAGTGAACAAAAAATTATGGCTAAATTAGGGGATAGGCCTGATTTTAAAGCATTTATCATCCATAACAAGGGCCCATTATATGGACAGTACGGATGGACACATCACCATGCCACGTCTACTTTAGAGAGATGGGTGTACGACTTTCCGGTTCTGCTGGTTGCACCATGCCCTCTCCTTTTGTTTTCAGTGGACCCTCTCCCATGTGAGAGGAGATAGTTTTTGGGTTGAGAAATACTGATACTCTGGCAGACTGCGATGCACGATACGCAGGCAGCTAGATATTTCTCAGAAATTGTTTATATGCCATAAAAATTAATCAAACTAAACCGTCCAAATTATGGGCACCATTTTAGATGTATCATTAAATAATTAATCCAAAAATATGAGATTTCTGGACATTTATGGGACGGTTAGAAATGAAATTTATCTAATGGTCTTATTTCAACAAAAAAAAAAATGTCCATGAATCAGTGGTTGGGATTGTTCAAAAAACCTGATTTTTATTTTGTAAATTACTGACATTGGGTTCCACAATTTAGTCGGTTTAATTTGAGTTAACATAAGCCATGTGTACCGTTTCTAAGTGCCTGCATATCAAGCGTCAGATCCTGCCGGAGTATCAAATAACTCTGTTTCTTCCTCATGCAATGTCACATGCGGTGGATTGAATCTATTAAACTGAGTTTGCAAGTGGCCCACCTTTCTCTCTGGATCTCCCACCAAGCCCAGCTGGCACATGTGCTTCTGGCCATTATCATTGCTCTAGATGCCTCCAACAAATGAAAATTCCCAAACTGTCCTCATTCCTCAATCATAATCTAGGCGGTGTATTGGGAGTATTTGGGTGCTGAGAATGTACAGCAAATCTGGACCGCCCAAATATCGGAACCCCCTATGAATGGATTATAACCCAATAATCACAACGATGGTACGATCCTAACTGGCCGATTTGTGGACATCCAATGGAACAGTCAAAACGAGAATTTTTAAGATGGTCCAAAATGTAAAAACAATTGTCCACTAATTAGAGGCTGGAATAGGCTGATTAATCTGATTAGGGGGTGGGAGTATTTGGGCAAGTTCGGATTTGACGTACATGCCACGTGTACGGAAGGGGAACCGTCCCAGCAGTTTTGTTGTGGGCTAGTGCCCATCACCCCCATATTATGATCTCAGATGATTAAGCAGTGTGGCCCACCGCATGCTATAGATATCAATGGACACGGATTGCGTAGTGTAGCCCACAGCACCCACGTCGGTACTGTGCGCTAAAGGGAAAAGTTCTGTGGGCCCCACCATGCTGTATGTGTTTTATCCACGCCATCCAACCATTTTCCCAGCTCATTTTATGCCATTAGCCCAAAAATTAGGCAGATCTAAATCTCAGTGGACCACACTATAGGAAACAGTGGTGATTGAACACCCACCATTAAAAACTTTCTAGGGCCTACTGTAATGTTTATTTTCCATCCAAACCGTTGATTAGGTCAGACAGACTTTGGGTTAAGGGAAAACACAAATATCAGCTTGATACAAAACTTTTGTAGCCCCCAAGAAGTTTTTAATGGTAAGCGTTCAATCACCACTTTTTCCTATGGTGCGGTCCACCTGAGATTTGGATCTGCCTCATTTTTGGCTTCATGCCATAAAATGAGCTGGAAAAATAGATGGACCGCGTTGATAAAGCACATACATCATGTTTGGGCCTAAGGAGGTTTTCCATTATCACAAAGTACCGAGGTGAGTGCTGTGTCCTACACTCCGCAATCGCAGTCCGTGATCAATGGTCTTCTGGAATTATCAGTACACGAGAAGAACTGTATTGAGGTAACTCACCCAGGAATAATACAATGCATAGCCAGCACCATTCTCCAGTATACACATGTTTGCAATTCTGACAATTGGTACACATTAATTGGTAGTCCAAACCATTGATCACTTTTGTCCCACCATGGATGAACCATACCTCAAACATCTCCTCTCTATGAAAATCTAGACCGCTGATTCCTTCCCTTCACATAGATGGTTGAGGAGAGAAATAGAAAAGAAGTACACATTCAATTGAAAAGTTTCCTAAAACTAGTCATTGGGAAATTCAATGTAGTAGATTTTGGGAACATGCTCCATCAATGGTGGAAATCAACAGACCAATGGTCTAGATTACCAAAGAATGGGCCCCACTTGTAAGAACAAAGATCCTGTGTACACTGTTAAAAGATACAGAACCACCTATATTATACAATTCCTCGTTGGACTTTATATCATTCCCATCACAAACCAATCTCTGTCCAGACCAATAACATCTCCTCCATTTCCCTACTCTCAGATAGAGAGAGGCTGATTGAAATGGCTTCTCTTACAAACCCAAAATACCAGCTCTTGTCAGCATTCCATTTCCTTCTCCTCCTTCATACCAAAGTCATCTGCATTCAATACAAGGTAGGAGATTTGGATGCTTGGGGAATACCCGGTTCCTCAAATCGGCAAATCTACACCAACTGGTCCAAGAAACACCACTTCCAGATTGGAGACTCTCTCAGTAAGCTTCTCTCCTTCTCTCTCAAACCTTTCCAGAATGCAGAAGAAAACAAAGATATAAAAGACCCATTTCCTATCTTGATATATACGGTTTTACAGTGCTGCTTTTCCTACCAAGCATAAAAAGGAATGCCCATTTCTCTTCTCTATTGATGCCTTTAGTTTCTAGTTGTATCAGTGCTTCAGATTACTGTTTTGCCTCTTTTTTCTTCCAAAACTGAAAATCCAAAAGACCCTTTCCATGACTTGATTAATCTCATCATCTTTTTTTTTTCTTTTTTCTTTTTTTTGGCAGTGTTTCTCTATCCGCCCAGCCAAGATTCTGTGATTCAAGTGACAGAGCAAGCTTTCAGTGCCTGCAACATCTCAGATCCCATTCTGCACATGGATGATGGCAATTCGGTTTTTAATATTACTTCATTCGGGAAGTTTTATTTCACCAGTGGAGCACCTGGGAATTGCCAAAAGTCACAGAAGCTTGAAGTTTCTGTGATTCCCACAAATGGGTCTTCTTTCTCTCCCTCATATGCACCCACCACGTTGCCTGCAAATTCACCTTCTTACTCTAACGTCTTCGGCTCGATCCCATCATCTTCAGCGATTTTGAATAGCATTTCAGGTTTGGTTACAATTGCTATTGGATCGGCGACGATTCTACTAAGCGGCATTTAGAGAAAATTGAGAGAACGCCAGATCTGATTGAGCAATTCTTCTTAGATCTTGAAGAGTATATAATGGAAATCTGAGGCATGTTTTTATGATTATTTTCATGTTGTTAACAAGGAAGGTGAATAGCCCGTAGGTGAATGATGGTGTTATTCTTTTCTAGTTTAAGATAATAAGGAAGGTGTCTATTGGACCGAAGAAATGTTGATTGCTTGTTTATGTGCTATCACTTTGGAAGATGTGAGAAATCTCAAAAGAGATGAACTTGGAAATTTCAAATTCAGACAAAACCATCTCTTTCCTTGTTTCCACTTCCCCTTTTCCCAAAGTAACCCTGTTTAAATGTTGATTGCTTGTTTATGTGCTATCACTTTGGAAGAAGTGAGAAATCTCAAAAGAGATGAACTTGGAAATTTCAAATTCAGACAAAACCATCTCTTTCCTTGTTTCCACTTTCCCTTTTCCCAAAGTAACCCTGTTTTGGCACTTGAAAAATAAAATTGTTATTAGTTGTTATTAGTAGTTCCCGATCTGCGCCT
Source organism: Liriodendron chinense (assembly GCA_003013855.2). Taxonomy (NCBI): domain Eukaryota; kingdom Viridiplantae; phylum Streptophyta; class Magnoliopsida; order Magnoliales; family Magnoliaceae; genus Liriodendron; species Liriodendron chinense. Next base: position 387,979 of record ML058327.1, on the reverse strand, counting down.
ATACTCAGTTATCAGGGTCTCCTCATCTCTGAGCAGTGATCTATGGGCCCACCTATTGTGACCATCAACCGCTATTGCATGGGAGGGGTCCACTGTGGATTCCACTTGGCCCCAAATTCATCCTGAATGTATGATCATGGCCATTCGAACAAGGGTGCCAAAAAAGGTGTCCAGTCTGCAAACCCAAGAAAAATAGCTGCCATCACAAAATCTGGGTATGACTGGGGCCAAGTGCAACCCGCATGGAGGCACTATCCTGACGTTAATCTGCAACATACGAGTAAAAATAGAGACAGTAAATACACGCTTTAAGCGTTAATTAATTACGGTGGCCGACACAAGGTGATCCAGCAAAGGATCCGGATAAAAAAAAAATAAAAAAAGGAGATGCTGACTCGGTTCAGGCATTACAAACCAGCACATTACTCCAGCCACGCTTGGCAGGCTATACAGAACAAGCTGGCGGCAACTCTCCAGCCATTTTGCAGTGGACCCACAAAAGATGGGGAAATATTGAATACCGACTATTGTATTTGTTATTTTCTGTCCAGCTAGAATAGGACAACTCCTGGGTAATTTTCTCATGTTTCCCAAATTGCCAGTTGGCTGGATAGTTTGGCAGAAGAGATGGTTGATCCCTCCCACCATACATCCATCCGGGTGATGCAAAAGGATGGAACCCCATAATCACAGTTGCTGGTGTTTCGGGTCTGGCCTGAGATATCAGCATTTTTTATCTGGGTGGTGATGCCTGGCGAGTGAATCAGCTATTTATGGATGACTGTCCATTTTAATAGAAATGTGACTAGTTCTGGCACGCAAGGCAGACCGCCAAATACCTGCAAAGTTCTTTCTGATGTTTCTAAACAAATAAATACATCTTGAGTCATCAAGCAAACATGTACCAGGGCAGCAGAGCATCCGGAACCCAATGCCACACCCAAAAAGCTCAACACAATAACAAACCATCTTTTATCTCAATGCAACTCTAGTTACTGTACAGAGAATACCACCATTGTCAACTAATGGCAGCAATAATGACTACAACTAACTTACAAAAAAGATGGCTGAATCAACCAGCCATTTCAACATCTGGGGCCATGGTCAGCTTCTCTTCAGATGCATATCCTTCAGTAGGTGAGGGGTCCCCAAACTTCATTTCCATCCCCACGAACGGACCCCTCGTTTGGGTGACATTCGAATCAACATCCATGGCAGCAGCCCTGGGAGGGGAAGAGGGCTGTACCTCCACCTCTGGGTAAGCAGCTTTGAACCTTGCTCGCAGCCCTTCATCGACTAACCGCACGCCGTTCAGCTGATTACCAAGTGACATCCACCTGAGAATGCGATCAGTCAGAAAAACCAAAAAACGGCCAATGAAATTAAAGTCACCCTTGTAGAAGCAGAAGGGGAAACAATAGATTTAGTGGGAAATATTTAGAGGAGGAAATTGTATGCTTCGAGCATTGTACACACTCTTGGAAAATTCAAACTCAAAATAGAAAGAAGCAGTGCAGGCCACAAACACCTACCCAGAATGTGTGTTGTGCATTCGAGCAAACAATTCCAGCTTCCTTGTCCTTGGACTTATCCTCTCCAGCAATGGATACATCTGCAGTATGACCAGTTTAGTTTTCTATTTTGCTTGAAAGCTACTCTGTTTTGCCTCATGATAGACCAATCATCTGACTGGAAGGAAAAAAAAAAAAAAACACTAAATATGCAATGCTATTGCTGCAAGTTGTTACACAAGTCAATTCGCAAGGTTTTTTTAAATCCACTAGTGAGATACACATGTAAGTAGAATCATCACTAGGACCATCAATGAATTGATAGGATTACACGTCGTCCTTCGATTCCTTATTAGAGACATCCAGTTGATAAGAATGGAAGTTAAGGTGGTGCAGTGGGGGGAAACTAAGTGCATATGTTTATTGAGATGCAATTACTGTTATGATTTTATGACATGCAAAAGCTTAAACTTAAGGAAAAAAACAACCGATTTTAGATGTGCCCTAGAATCCCCATGTAGAATACATTCAAAGCCCTAAAGTATACACACCTATGGTAGAAATCCAAACTGAGTTTTCATCGTGACGTAGACAAAACCATTAATGATTCTCCAAAATAGGTCTCACCCCCAAGCTATTCTAGATGAAGGAGAAAGTGGAAAGGCAACACACCTCCCCCAAATCAGTCCCTCTCCCCTCCTCCTCTATCACTCTCTCGTTTCTAGCTAGTGGTCATGCCCTAAGGAGGGGGTAGGGACACTCAAGATCAATTTAGGACAAGACTAGAGTTAGAGTTTAAAAGGGATGCACCAGTATGGTACACCCCACCCCACAAAGTTCTATGTGCTCACCCCCACAAACTTCTATATGCCCTACTACATCAAAAGCCTGTGCATCCTGTCTATCCATGCACCCAAATTGACTTGATCCTTCCAGTAATTACGATCATCCACCCACGGCCCAATTCTCATGCAAACCAATTAGTGGACCACAAGATATTAACCAATGGATATCAATCAAGTACGATTAAAACCTTTTTAATGGTTAAGACAAGATCAACAGTTGAAAACATTTAAAACCATTTTGAGTGTCGTGCCCAACTAAAAACAACTTGATGGATAATCCGATCACCAAGATCTAAGCCATAAAAGTGTTCCTAGCCAACCTGTGGATCCCTTCTTGGATCATCTGGACCTCAACCGTATCCTAGTTCATGCACCCAACCCTACTATTGAGTTGACCTTGTGAGGAGGGTCAAAGTCTCAAGATTAGTCCAAACTAATACAAAAACAAGTCGATTTGGACAAGGCATGATGGGTCTCCCAATTCAGAGACTTGAAGCAATCCTCCAATGTACATGTCTGAAAGGGTCTAATAATCATATCCCATATCGTGTCTCGCCTGCTAGCCTGGCTGGAAGATGCCTAGGCGTCTCAACAGCAGGTCCCAGGTTCGAGTGCTAAGGAGACACACTAACCCCAGCGGTGGGTGGTTGCATTGTGTGACTAACCGCGTGGGTGCGTTACCCAGCTAACAGGATGCGTGCATTGCATGACTTGAAAAGAAAAAAGAAAAAAAAAAAAAATCACTATCCCATATCCATGAACATTCACAATCCTATGTGGGGCAGGGCAATGGTTTTAATTCGTCAATAAGCTTGATGGTGGACACTTTCCATCCCAAATCGCCATCGGTTCCCTAACACAAGATAACCACATAAAAATAACCATAAGTTCATCCTAAAACCTACAGGATGGTCATGGGCTAACAGGGTACTAAGATCCATGCAACACAATTCTCCCTTGACCAAAGGCCACTATGTCCAAACTTAAGGTCCCAAGGACAACAGAAGAAGCCCTCTCCTTTAAACCATTAATACATAAACGGTTAAGGTAAATCCACATATTAGTTATGGCATTAATAACATATCCACACAAGACCCATGGTCATGATGATTAGCAGTCAAGATCAACATTGTCTTTTTAGGGCACACAACAATGACAATTACAAGGCACTTTGGGGGCATTGTTGTGTCAATACCAGAAGATCCTCACTTCCATTATTGAATATGTGAGCACGAGAAGAACAGGAAAAAAGAAAGAAAAAAAAAACTGTTCATTAAAAATTTGTCGATTGTGAAAAATACACAAAAGTCAGCATATCTCTACAATAAGAACCATTGAAAATAAATAATAATACGATTGGTGACCAAATTATTGTGTCAGTGACCACGCTTTTCAAATGTGCATGTATGTTGTCTCTGAGGATTACCTGTTTGATTCCCCATAGAAAATGTCATTGAACTACATATTTCAGCAGCCAAACTGCGCAATCCAATTGATAATTGTCATACTAAATTGGAAAATTCATCTACTGGTTTTTTCCATGAGCAGTTCTGACCATGAGAAAAATAGGAAGGAATCAGCCAACTGCCAAATCAAAGCCTGGCCTCATCGTAGTGATATATCTCATTCTTGGCAATTTCTCAGCTCAGAAATTTCTTGGGGGATTTTCAAATTTTGAGGTTTTTCCCCGGATGTAATAAAGAAAATCTCACCAAAAATATATATATATAAAAAAATCTAAAAATATTTATTGCAAATAAATAAATAATTTTAAATTTTAATTATATATTTATATAAGAAATTCCTTTAGTTTTGTACTATTCCTCCATTAATATCAAGATATTATCGCAAAACAAAAATGATATTTTACAATTCTAACAATAATACTATTGGGTGCTGGCATTTTTGCCCAGCTGTGGTCCTTGTATTCTCTTGCCTTTGAACCTTTTTGAATAAAATCTCATTGCCTTTCAAATATATATATATATATATATATATATATATATATATATATATATATATATATATATATATATATATATATATAAAACTTACGTCATACTTAATGGGGCATTGATCATCTCCCATGAAGCTGTTGTTTGGAATGACAGTGGACATTTATTTAATAGCAACGTTTGCATGTTTTCATACCAGACGTGCAAATTTAATGAAGAATGGAGACAAGAATTGATTGGGAAAAAAAAAAATCAAATATAAGAATCGTGAAACAATAGACAAGTGACAAAGTGTACTTTCTTGGTACTAATCCATAACTCAGCAAAGACTGATTCCTGCGAGTGAAGACCACTTCATGGAAATGATACAGTAAGGGCCCGTTTGGTTTTACAATTACAATGGTAAATGATTGTAAATGGGTAAAGATTACTTACCTTGAGGGCCCGTTTAGTTAATATATGACGTTACCTTAAGGGCCCGTTTGGTTTTCCAATTACAATGGTAAATGGCCATAAATGGGTAATGATTATTTACTCCTATAATTGTATGGTGATATCAGTGTTTTAAATAGCAGTAGCATGTTGAGTAGCATTCAACCCTCTATAACGTGTAGCGTAATAGTGTTGCATGTAGCTTAAGCTACATGATACTTCTATTTTTTAATTTAAAAATAAGAAAAATATGATAATTAGTAAGAAAAAAGGCAAAAAATATAAAAATGGCTGACAAATGATTCAGTTTTTCAAGTATAAGCATGTTCAAGCAAGTTATTAATTATTATTTACACCCAGGTCCATAGCTCAAGTGGCAGACTGAGTGAAGATAGCCTCGTTTCAACACTAAGGTCATGGTATCGATTCCCATGGTGGGGGTGGCTAACATTGTGATGTGCCTAACCGGGGTGGGTGGGTGTACTAACAATGGGGGTGGGTGAACTAACCCATAAAAAAAGTTATTAATTATTATTTATCAAAAGCTAATCCACATATATAAAGTTACTAAAAAAAAATCAATAATCAAATAATTATCACATCAACCACTTTCTAAGCAACCCACTTTAATTAATAATGTCTAACAGAAACCACAAGTCACAACTCACAAGTATGAAAAGAAATAAAAATCTTAGTGGTTAAGAGGGGTTTCTGAAAACCCTCTTTCAAAACCCTTTTTCTTTTTAATTTTAAAGGTTTTTAAGTGTGTGAATTTCACACCAACTGACCAACTTTAACAAAGGATCACCACCATTTTAAGTGAAAGTAAACATAGAAAGGTTTGGTTTTGATCTTACATTTTCAGTTTTTATTTTTTATTTTTTATTTTTATGTTGTGACTTTTACACCATTTAAAAAAAATAATTAAAAAAACGAAAATAAAATAAAATAAAAATAAAAATAAATACATTTTTTTGAGAGAATAAAAATACATTGTAGCGTATGCTACACGCTACATAGCTGTAGCATACGCGCTACAGGGGATTTACGCTATTTAGCTACGCTACATAGTTTACGCTAAGGACACTATTTGAAACACTGGGTGATATCACTTACATTTAACTACAATTAGGTCACACTACCTAATTTTTTTACACAGAAACCACTGAAAAAAAATGATAGTTTTCTAATGTGAAAATGTAATGATTAAAATTTACTTCACTTATTTCGCTTACAAGTGTATTTTACTCTTAATTCACAAGCCATAATTTTTGTTTAAACAAACACCTGGAAATGATAATGATTCTCATTACTTTTGATTTCATTGAAAATTGAAAAACCGAACAAGCCCTAAGTTTATCTATTCTGAAGTACAGATCTTACAACTCAGAAGCATGAAATTGTTGAGGTGTGAAAAAAAAATTATCCTGTTAAAAAACATAACAAGAAGCTAATTTGTTGAGACAGCAGCATATTTCAATAGAGAACAAAGAGCAGCAGATAGCCTCTAACCTCCCTAATGTGTTTTAATCATGGCATTATTAGGAAAATAGCTTCAACAACACTTTTGGTAACTACTCGTAAGAAAAACACTAGGATGGATCTCTTTGGATTGCAGGAGAAGAAAAGAAAAATGTAACCGTTATCATAATTTCCAAGAGCACTATTGAAACATATATTCACATGGATTCCATTTTTAAGTGTCTTTGTTGGTAGCAAGATGGCAATCTCATATTCCTCTCCCAACGGTCACCTAGTTTCTTGTGACATAAAATCCTAATAAAAAAGTCTAATGATTGCATCGTGGAATCTTACCTTTTCTTTACTATCCGAATGACACAAAAGGAATAGTTATTAGATAATTATCACATTTTTCATTTCTTTTGTTTTATTTTCTTTTCCTGCAATCCAAACAGACCCTGCAGCAATAACTAACAGGTGTAATAAGAAAGCTTAAAGAACTTACTATGGCCATTGATGTTCTACGAAACATAAATGAAATGAAAGAACTTGAATAAGTAAAAAAGAAATACACATCCTGGATACCTCATCTGGTTTACGGCTGGTCTCTCGGACCTCTGCAACAATGACATCAGTATCGATGTTCCTGTTCACCTCTGGATTCCCCTTTATTCCAACAAGGCAATGCTCTTTACTGTGGTTCAGCCAATGGCCTGTGCGTCCCGTTCTAATAATTCGTTGAAGTTGATTGGTCTTCACCCAAATGACCTCCTCAACACGTTTGTATCCCCAAAGTTCTAAACTGTGATAGACACTTTAAAACGTATGTGAGCATAAAAACAACTAGAATAATAGATCTGAGAATAAAAACAACTCAAAGAGGAATTTGCTCACGTAATCTTAGGACAAATCTCCCCCCACTTATTTGAGAAATGAGACAGACTCTGAACTAGACCAAGAAAGTAAACTAAAAGGAAGTATTTAATAGACTACAAAACTCTCTTTTTTAAATAATAATAAAAAAAGGTGACTATAAAACACCACTCAAAAAAAGGTGACTATAAAACTCTACAGAGTCAATATAAAGAACTAGAACCATGGGTTGCAACTCTTCCCTAGAGAGTCTATCAAGCCCGCAACTAGATAATCTACCAAAATATAGGACTCAATCAAGGGTGATTCAAACATGTAACTCAATAAATGCTCTTTCAGTTTCAAGAAAAATAATCGCCACTTAAATCAATCTAGCATGTATAAATATTTGGTGTTGGTAAATGGAGCACCAAAAGAGTATTTCTCAGGTTCTAGAGATTTGCAGCAAGGAGATCCATTGTCTACTTATTTATTTGTAGTGGTGGTGAAGGCATTGAGTAGAATGTTAGAACAAGGGGTTGCGGAAGGTTGGTGGAAGGATTTTGGGTGGGTAATTTAGATTTTCATATATCTCATCTTCAGTATGCAGGATGACACTGCTTTTGTGTGAGGCAAATGAATCGAAAGTAGATAATTTCTGGATGATTACAACATGCTTTGAGGCAGTCTTGGGATTAAAGGTTAATATCGGCAAAAGCGACTTGTTGGAAGTGGGTCTTTCTAAGGATGAAACTGAGGAGTTTGCGGCACTCTTTGGATGTAGGACGGGTTCTTTGCCATCTTCATATCTCAGTCTTCCCTTATGTATAAGACTATAAGTAAATCAGCCAAACATTTATAGGATAAAGTCATAGAAAGATTAGAAAGAAAATTGTCAAGCTGCAAGGATAGGCATCTTTCCTTGGGAGGTAGGTTAATATTAATTAAGTCGTTCATGTCTTATCTTAAAATTTACTTTTTGTCCACCTTCAAATGCCCAAAATCAGTTGTGGTCAAATTGGAAAAGATTAGGTGAGACTTTCTATGGAAGTAGGCAGAAGATAATCAGAAATTCCATTTACTGAAGTAGGATGAACTGTGTAAACCTTTGGTCCAGGGTGGTGCAGGTTTAAGGAGTTTGGCAATTATGAATTTGGCTTTGTTGGGAAAGTGGATTTGGAGATTTATGTTAAGGGTAGTTTTTTTGTAGAGAAGTGTTGGGTAGAAAGTATGGGGTAGATGGACAAACTCTTCTTCTTTGTTTAGGACCTCATCACTTCAGAAATCAGTGAATTCGTTGAAAATTAAGGTATGGGAAGGGGTAGGTTTTTCATTAGGTGATGGAAAGAAGATTCAATTTTGGGATGATGTTTAGATTGGTAATCAAAAGCTAAATGTGGTGTTTCCTCGTTTAGTAGGTATTTCATTAGAGCTGAGGTGTTATTCTATTCTTGGAGAGGAAATTATTTAGGCTCCTCCTTGTAGAAGAAATTTAAAAGATGAAGTGGTGGAAGATTTAATCAGATTGCTAGAAGTGCTATCTAACAACCATCCGCTTAGATCCGAATCAGAGTCTATGGTATGGTTGAAAGAAAAGAAAGTTTTTGGTTAAATCCTTTCACACGATGATTGTCAGGGGGCATAGCGAGCATGTAGAGTATCATACAGCCCATGTTTGGCGTTATGGCGCATCCTTCAAAGGTGGCAGCTTTAGCCTGGCTAGCAGGAAAGAATGAAGTTCTCATGGTTGACAATTTACACAATCGTCAAATGATTATTCCAAATGTGTGTTTAATGTGCTATCAGATGAGGAATCGGTCAACCATCTCTTCATCCATTGTCCTTTCGCCACAAAGATTTGGGATAGCTTCTTTATCTTGTTCGGAGTTGCATGGGTCATTCCAAATTCAATTGATCAATTTTTCTTAGCTTGGCATGGAGGGGGCAAAGGTAAAAGTTGGAAAGCGAGTCTGGCAAGGTTATGGAGTATTTGGTTGGAAAGAAATTATCATTGTTTTAGGAATTGAATAGGTCGACTTTCGAAAATCTTCAATAGGGCGAAATTTAATGTAATGGAATAGGCACAGGCATCTAATGCAATAGTGACTGATCAGTTTCTTGCTATGTGGTCAGAGTTGTAATTGATTTCTATTGTTTTTCTTTTTCTTTTTATCTGTATTCTTTTGGTTCGGCCCTTTTAAGTGTTTACCGTTTCAAAATAAATAATAAAATATACACAGATCACCAAATCAAGATTTAGTTCTAGAGCTTAGTTTTTTTTATTATTATTATTTTTTCTTTTCAAGGGGATAGTTGAGGAGAAACCCTTACCACTCACGGCCCAGTTCCATTGCACGTCCAGTGACCCAAAGAAAAATCAGTCCATCAGTCTGCAATGCCGGAACGTTAAGATTCCGCATTTCATCATCAGCCATTGTACCATATGGCAATTCCATGTGAATATCCCATGGCGGATCTGCCATAATAACTCCAAATTGCCCTAAAATGTCCATTCTAAATGTGCGAATATCGCAGTTAATCCATTGAGCCTCACCAAGCTCCACTTCCGAACAGTATTCAGCACGCCGAGACTTTATTGGCTTTGGTGGGGGTGTAGCCCCCATCACAGGCACATCTGGGGTTGGATCAAGCTCATAGTGAACATACTTGCAAGTCTGTCCATGGAACAAGAATTCATGTGAATCTTAAGCGCAGAGAGAGAGAGAGAGAGAGAGAGAGAGCATAAACTTACCTTCATGTGACGACAAGTGTCCAGAAATGAGCAGTCGCCTAGACTGATATCAGTGTGTGGAGCAATTATGCGTCGAAAATGAACCTGAAAGATCAAAATGCTTCAATGAGACAATGCCCAATGACAATTTAGGTGAAAAGAGCAATTCTACATCCAGGGTATATAAAAGGAGTAAAAGGAGAATTATGTCCATAATCACCGAACAAGTCGACTAGGTTATATAAAAAGACAGGAGAATTATGTCCATAATCACCGAACAAGTTAGCTATCATATTGTATTTGTTTCTTTCTGGGTACAGCTTGCTGATAGATAAGGCTCCATATCACTAAGCTTAATAATTAAACCAACTTATATTTACTGATGCAGAGATACCACTTCAGATCAAAATAGTGGGAAGTTCATCATATAACTGGTCAACAGAAAATAGGAGCAGCAAGGCTATATGCCAAATCTCAACGCCCCAGAATGGGAGTTGATCCAGCCTAAGGCAGTTAACAAGTTCTTCAATTACAGGGTAGGAACTTCAGTGGATAACCATCTCAAAGAGAGATGGCTCCCAACCAATGATCTGAGTATCAGAATACAAGGACATATCAGCCAAGTCAAAAAACAATATGATGCAGGGCACATCAGAGAGTACCACGTGATCTTTCTTTTAACAAAAGATGGAAGTGTGTGTGAGTAAACAATATGATGCAGGGCACATCAGAGAGTACCACGTGATCTTTCTTTTAACAAAAGATGGAAGTGTGTGTGAGTGAAGACACACACAAATATACATTTATATGCAAGTAAAAAAGGAAAACATGAGTGTATCATTCGTATGTTTTTAGCATACATTTGATGGGGGTATTAATAGTTTCTGTTAGCCTGAAATGCTTTGACCCTAAACAGCAAAAACAAAAGAACTAAAACAAAAAAAAAAAACAAAAATACCAAGAACAGCAAAATTTTAAAAAGAAAATAAATAGATGCTTCCATATATAAACAGATTACATGCATGCCGTCATACAAAAAGCAAGCTTATAATAATTTCAATGAAACAAAAACAACATAAAATGGAAAATAGAACTAAAATGTATCAATAAACAAATGCTTTAATACATAAACAGATTATAAATATGTTATCATACAAAAAGCAAACATATATACATATGCATTGAATTACAGAATCAATTTGTAGTGAAGAAAAATAAGAAAACAGCAAAAAGGATTTTAAAAGGTGATAAAAAAAAAAAAATACAAGAGCAAAACATGTAAGATTGATCTCATACATGAGCAGATCTAGGTTAAAAGTACCTTTCCCAAAGAAATTTCAAGAAAATGCCCAAAAAATTGTCAGGATAAAGAGTAAAACACAACCAAAAAATGGCACAAAATGCACAAAAATGTCCAAAGATGCCCAAATCAACTTTTCTTTCATTATTCCCCTACAAGCAAGAGCATAAACAACCTATTCATGTATGATTTACAATAAAAATCAGAAAGATAAGAAAAAATTGGTAAAAAATCGGTGAAAAAAAAAGGTTTAAGACAAGAATAACAGGAAAATCATCCAAATAGTCCCTAATTGAACACGTATCAAATTTGATTTGGTCAACTGGGGCCCATTACATTGAAAAAATGAAAAAGAAGAAGAAACCAGAAAAAAAAAAAAGATGATGATTTATCTATCTTGCATATTTTTCCCAATTCCCAAAGTGATCCATACAACTTCGATTCATCAAACGCTCTTGAATTTTGTGTTTGGATCTAAAAATAGGAATATAGATTTGGTCAAAAACACAGTATATTCTCCAAGCACAAGATGAAGAAAAGAAGAACTTAAAAAATGGAAAACAAGTGAAAAGAACTGAAGTGACCATTTATGTGTATCAGCCAGATACATGATACATCCTGATACAGGAGTGTAGAAAAGTCCATATAGGCAGTAGCGGCCCACATATGACTGCCAGTGTGCAGGAGACAGCAATACACCCCATGTCAAATCTCTAAACAGGTTGATATGGATACATCGCTGTTTTAAATAGCAGTAGCGTGTTGTGTAGCGTTCAACCCTCCATAGCATTTAGCATAAATAGCGTAGCATGTAGCGTAAGCTACACGATACTTCTATTTGTTAATTTAAAAATAAGAAAAAATATGACAAATACTAAGAAAAAAAAGCAAAAAAATATAAAAATATCACATTCCTCAAAATAAAAATCCTACAAGTAAGAGTATTAAGTACAATGCACATCCACACCATTAAAAGCAAGGTACATCCACCCATACGAACACCACAGTGGTCCCCACGTGAGCCATACCATAGACAACAATGCACATCCACCCATGCACACACCTCAGCGGGCCCCACGCGGGCCACACCATAGGAAACAATGCATAGCCACACATTGATAAATAACACCTAAAAAATGAAAAAGTAATGAAAAAAATCGATAAACAACAAATATTGCACAGTAACCGGCATTTTAAAAAGAAAAAATGAGAAAAAAAAATCTCAAAATAACTAATTAATTTTTATTGTAAATGAAAAGAAACTCATCAAGGGCCAAGAATGTACCTATTGCAAGATCAAGAAGAGATTCAATCAATCAAAACAATGAAAATTGTAGCTTCATAGCGGTCCGGATCCGGAAAGGGGGAAATCTGATCCTTCATTTCAGCTCCAATGTTCGTGAAATACATCAAACAGACCACCTTACAAGCTCCAATAATTGGCCAAAGAATCTCCTTCAATGGCCTTCTGGATCAAAAGATTCGAAGAAGAGGAGTGGAGTTTGCGTCAGCTGACCACCCCCCCCCCCCCCCCCCCCCCCCCCCCCCCAGTGTATGCTACAGGGGATTTACACTATTTGGTTGCGCTACGCTACCAATGCTATTTGAAATACTGCTTAGGAGTAGCATCATAGGCAATAAGACGAGCAGAACTAGCCTTGGATGGTTCGATAGCTGACTCCATTCACCTGGGACAAGGCTCAGATGATGATGATGATGATGTTTTTGAGATAGCTGGACCATATAATTTCACGACAAAATGTCTTGGTAAATTGGAGCTGTTAATATTCAAAGTTTCTGTGAGCAGAATAGTCCATATATGTAATATGCCGGAAATCACGTTGATGATGTTCCATGCATCACAATCATTGGATTGTTTTTGGTTTATTGGAAACAACAAATCTTTATATTTTTTTTTAGTTTCCTGCAATCTCATAGTTTGATTGATAGTGAAGTTTTCTCACTGCTCAGACCCAATTGATGTGATTGGCAGATTGGGTTGGTATTAGATCTCAAGATTTCCATGCATGCTAATTTGCCATCAAGAATTTTTTTTTTTTTTTCTGAGGATGGGAAGCATTGATAAAACTAGACTGTGATTTATTAATTTGCAGTAGATTGGTAGTTACCGCACGTTGGTTTTTTTCCTTGATTATCAATACTGCTATTTGAAAAGAGTCTGGATCCTCTACTTGCCATAAACAAGAATTTCCTGTTTGTTGCAATGTAATTGGGCCACATCATCACAGGCTGCATTTAACAGCAGTGTTGACATCAGTGATGACATGGACCAATCACAATGCAGGAAAACAGAAAATCCATATTTGTGGCAAGCAGAGAATCTGGATTCATTTGAAAAATGTGATGCTTGGGTTGCAAGTTGGCTTTTTGCTTTATGTATTAAGAAGTTGGGATCTTGTTTCAAAATTTTGATATGTATCCCAGTGTTTCAAATAGCATTGATAGCATAGCAATAGCGTATGCAACGTAGCGTAGCGTTGTTGTAGCGCTACGAAGCGCAGCAAAATAGCATAGCATATGCTATGGCTAAGCAGCATGCAACGTAAGAAGCGTACACTACGCTGCACCCTTTTTTAACTTTCCTTTACATTAAACAGTTGCAAACTCATATTTTTAAGAAACTTATAATGTAAAACCACTAACAAATACTACTTTATTCATCTTAATATTAAATAGTGGTGTTCATTTGATAAAATGTGCGTTAAAGTCACATTACAAGGAAAGCTAAAAAGTAGAGTTAAATCACAGAAATCAAAAGAGGGATTTCGAAAACCCCTTTCAAAACCCTAGCCAATGCAAGCTCCTCTCCTCTTCTTCGAATTTTTTATCCAGAAGGCCATTGAAGGGGATTCTTTGGCCGATTATTAGAGCTCGTAAGGTGATCCGTTTGATGTATTTTCACGAACATTGGAGCTGAAATAAAGGAGAAATCATATTTCCCCCTTTCCAAATCCAAACGACCATGAACAATGTTGTCATATGCGATCTCATAAGAGATTATGCGATTGAGATTATGCGATCACATAATCGCATAATCATATATACACATGGCACATACAATGGTCGCATATGCCATGTGCATTTTATGCGATCACATATCACATACACTCCAACAATAAAAAATCTGACCATTGGAGATCTTTTTTTTTTTTTTGAAATCCGGTTGTTTTGCCTATAAAAAGGCACTCCCCCTTCTCCATTTGCATTATACTTTCCCCAAAACTCTCATATGCTCTCTTGCTCTCTTTTTTTAAGCATTCTAAAGCCTAAAGCCCTCCGTGCTTTCATTCTCTTTCATAATCTCTTTCATATTTCGCTTGAAGGCTCGAAGTAAAGAAGCAATAGTCAAGAGACAAGAAGACAAGATCACAAGAAGCAATCTCTCTCTCTCTCTCTCTCTCTCTCTCTCTCTCTCTCTCTCTCTCTCTCTCTCTCTCTCCAATCTATTATCTAATCCTCTATTCTCATTTTCCCAACTCTCAACTCTCAAGTCTTATACAGTTATACTCTCATCTCATCTCTCAATCTTTCTTTCATCAGCATCTATTACTAATCTCTACTCTTAAGTTCTAACTTGTATGATCTATTTCTTTCATTAGCATTCTCAAGACTCAAGAAACTCATACAACAAGAAGTCAACTCAAGAGTTAAGTGACAAGCAAATATTCAAGAGTCACCCAACATTCAACATTATTTTGTTTTATTGTAATTTGTAAATTGTTATTGTATAATTGTATTGTGTTTGTGTATCATTCATTCATTCTTAGTTTCTACTCATTTCTTTTATCAAGATTCAAGACATTACATTAAACATTCAAGTCTTTGCCGGCGAAACCCTTACATGGGCTCAAGTCAAAGATGCCGCTTATGGATCGGCACCTAGCGAAGGTTCCCAAAGGCGGAGAAGAGGAGCGAGTAGCAGCACGAGGGCTACTATCAGTCAAGGATAAGATGATATTGAGATTGAAGAAGTCCAAGAAGAAGATGCACGACCATTAGATGTGGATGAGCAACTTGCGCAGACAGATGATGAAGAAGCAAATGAAGGTGAAGTGTATGTTGAAGAAGGGAGATGACTCTGACGATGATGATGGTGATGATGTGCAACAATGGGAGAGGGAATAATTTATTTAGTACATTAGTAGATTTTTCTTAATAAGTTGTTGAGTTATTGTTAATTTTTAGTTTTTTACAACTTATGGTTAATTGTTAATTAACCTAGTTATTAACTTATTATAGCATAAGTAGTACACAAATTAGTTTGAAAATTGAACTAGAAAACAAAACCAAATTAAAGTCTTTATTGAAAAAAAAAAACAGAATTTTCCCCATTTTGTTCTTTTTTTCTTCTTTTTCAAAAAAAAAAAAAAAAACATATGTGATTGCTTATGCAATTGTGCGATCGCACATGGGCGATCTCTCTCTCTCTCT
Source organism: Liriodendron chinense (assembly GCA_003013855.2). Classification (NCBI taxonomy): domain Eukaryota; kingdom Viridiplantae; phylum Streptophyta; class Magnoliopsida; order Magnoliales; family Magnoliaceae; genus Liriodendron; species Liriodendron chinense. The sequence goes on along the minus strand of ML058327.1, from coordinate 372,440 downwards.
CTCTCTCTCTCTCTCTCTCTCTCTCTCTCTCTCTCTCGTTTTCATAGTTTTGATTGATTGAATCTCTTTTTGAGCCTACAATAGGTACATTCTTGCCCCTTAAATGAGCTTCTTTTCATTTACAATAAAAATTAATTAGTTATTTTGAGAATTTTTTTTCATTTTTTCTTTTTTAAATGCCTATTAGTGTACAATATTTGTTGTTTATCGATTTTTTTCATTTCTTTTCATTTTTTTAGGTGTTGTGTATCAATATGTGTGGCTATGCATTGTTTTCTATGGTGTGGCCCACGTGAGGCCCGCTGAGGTGTGTGCATCAGTAGATATGCAATGTTTTCTATAGTGAGGCCCACGTGGGACCGCTATGGTGTGCATATGGGTGGATGTACCTTGTTTTTTATGGTGTGAAAGTGCATTGTACTTAATACTCTTACTTGTGGAAGTTTTAATTTGAGGAATGTGACGTGTTTTTTTCTTGTTTTTTTTTACTTTTTTTGCTTTTTTTACTATTTATCATTTTTATTTTTAAATTAAAAAATAGAAGTATTGTGTGTAGCTTACACTACATGCTACAGAGGGTTGAACGCTACACAACACGCTACCGCTATTTAAAACACTGCTCCTAGGTGCCCTCAAATGCATTCATTTCTTATTTTATCCTTATTTGCCACATCCATCTCAACATCCTCATTTCAGCTAGCTCATCTTATATACATTTTGTTTCTGACTGCCTAACACTCTATCCCATAAAGCATGGTTGGTCTTATAGCTACCCTACAAGATGAGCCCTTTGGTTTGATCAGTATGTGGACATCACAAAAAACTCAAGAGGCACACATCTCCAATTCTTCTATGAGCAACATCCTTGTCAATCTCTTCGCTCTCGCTAGTAATTATTGACCCTAGATATAAATGGCGTAATAGGCTTAGTGTAGCTAACCCCAATTAGTTGATATAACACTTTGATGATGGTTATATTGAAAATGTCCATTTTAGGGTATCCTTTACCGCCTATCTTAACTAATTCCTCATTTCCACTCCTATTGTTACTAAACTTGCATTTCATATACTCTATTTTAATTTGACTAACTTTAAAACCTTTTGATTCTAAATCTTCCCTTCATAAAATGGTGTGTTGCAACGGCTGTTACTGGGCTGTAAAGTCCGTTGCGTAAAGGTAACAGTGGCAAACGTTACACGTTATAGGATCATCACAGCCATTATGGAAAAAATGACCCGTAAACGCGGTTATGGCCCCGGTAATGATCTGTTATGACCCCCAAAAAGCCCGTTATAGGATAGATACAGGCTTTGAAGGGTTTTTTCAGTATAAAAAATAAAAATAAAAATAAAAAGACCGTAAAGACCATTATTGAGGTTGTAACATATCGTAAAGGTAACGATGGTGGCCATTACAACCATTGTTATCGTTATTAGAGCTGGACACGAACTAAGTTTGACCTAGTCAGATCGTTCGGATCGACTCGGTAAAACTTGGTTCAAACATAAAGTCTTTGTTTCGTTCGAACAAACAGGTTCTATTCGGGAAAAAAAAAAAAAAAATTGAGTCGGTTTCGATCACAACCCTGTTCAACTCGACTTGACTCGAATATTGACGAACTCGACTCGTTCGTTCGACTCAGTTTATAATATAATATATATATATATATATATATATATATATATATATATATATATATATATATATATATAGATTACTTTTACTTTTTACTAACCCTAAGTGCCCAACCCCTTTTTCATTTTTACTTTTATCCTATGTCCGAATGAAACCCTCTCCCTTCCCAAAACCCTACCTGCAGCTACCCGACCCCCCTTCCATGCTTACCTCCGGCAGTCCACCCGACCTCCCTTCCCTGCTCTCTCTCTCTCTCTCTCTCTCTCTCTCTCTCTCTCTCTCCAATCGGCCCGAACCAGTACGGTTGTTCGTGCGTGATTGACTGTTCGAATGGCCAAACCTGAATGTTGTTGTCCCGTCAGTGGTGGTTCACTGCCTGAGCCAAGCCAGCAGCTCACCTCCATTGCTATGAATCTGTGATTCATTGATTGTGAAGGTAATCTCAAATCTGTAATTCATTTATTGGTTGGATTAGAATTCATAAATTTAAGATTTATGGTTGGTTAATGATGAATTTTTTTTTTTGTAATTTTCGAATTAGGATTTGTGATGTGAAGAACTGAATATTATCTATTAATTTGGGAATATTGTGAATATGTCCTATTGATTTAGGAATTAAGATTATTAGCAATTATTTATAAATATTGGTTATTGTTTTTAGAGATTTAGGATTTGTGAATATTAATTTAAGAATATTGTTATGTTTATAATTTTATTGATTTAGGAATATTGTCATTTATCAATTTGTCAATTTGTCATATTGATTTAGGAATTAGGATTGTTGTCAATTATTTATGAATATTGATTTATTATTTTTTGAGATTTAGGATTTGTAAATAATGATTTCAGGATATTGTTATGTTTATTGATTTGGGAATAATTGTGAATATTGACTATCTACGTTATGGTTTCTTATTTAGTTAGTTAAAACCCTTAAACCTTATGATTTATCATTTGTAATATGTAATTTGTGAACAAATTGGTACTCACTACTCGGTAGAAGAAAAAATATTTTCAAGCGAAAAAAGTCGAATTGTTCGAACTTGTTCGAACACGAAAAAATTGTCTAAAATTCATATGTTTGAACATAGGTTGGGCCAAACCAAACCGAGTTCGAACAGAGCCACCCTGTTCAAATGTTTGTTCGAACATTGTTCAAACACACCCACTCAAGCAGCCGAACGATCCAATTTGGTCCATGTTTGACTCGGATCGAGTCGTTGCCCAACTCTAATCGTTATGGAATACCTTACTTCCGTATTGTTTATCCCAACCCTCATCTAGTCAATCAAAACCATGTCATCTGCAAACGACATGCACAAATAGACCTCTTCATGTAAATGCCTCATTAACTTGTCCATAATAAAAGCAAAGGACAGGCTCTCAACACCAACCCTTAGTGTAAGCCTAAAACAATTGGAAGCTTACTAGTATCTCCACCAATAGTTCCCATATTTGTTACTTACTCCCTTGTAGATATCCTTAATCATGTCGATTAATCCTCTGGACATTACTTTCTTTCCCAACATTGACCAAATCATCTCTCTAGGGACCCTATTATATGCTTTCTCTAAGTCAATAAGCGCCATGTGGAGATCCTTCCTCCTTTCCCTATATACTTCCATCAGCCATCTGAGTAGGAAAATAGTATCAATGGTAACCTTCCTGGCATAATCCAAATTCCAAACTGATCTTCTGCGACATTGTTCTCATGCCTTAATCTCTGCCCAATCACTCTCTCCTAAAGTTAATAGTATGACTTATAATATCTCAAAAAACATTTCAAATAATTATGATGCCTATAGAAAAGGATGTAACAGCTTTTGCCAAAAACTAAGATTTATTAAATCAATCAAAAACATGAGGCTGCATAATCTCTTGATGAACTACTCAAGAATTTTAAGTTAAATAGCACATATGGAACCCCTTATTCTTCGCGCTGGTACATATGAATTTGCTGACCAAATTGTATGCAAAAGGAAAAGGTATACCGATGAATTGATAATTGTTTGGTGCAAAACAAAATGTGAAGTGTCTCGATGCAAGCAACTATAAGTCTATAACAACATTGAGAATTGGACCATGAAGCCAAGCTAAAACAATGGAGAGGTCTAGGTGTCCAAAATTCAACCACCATGGGAAGCTTCACCACTCAAACCAACAACATAGATGCAACAAGACTGAAACCACCCTTGATTAGTGAACAACATTTGTTCAAACAGGCCACACATATTCCTCTTTCCTCCCTTTCTCTTCCTCTTATTCTCTCTAACACAGTCGCACTGAATGGGTTTTAGGGCTGGAAAGAGTCCAACAAGTCCCCACCCCAACCAAAATGCATAAAGAAGGATGGGGGAGAAAGTAGCACTTTGAAACTAACTTAAACATAAAATCCATTCCCAAGGGGGCCACACAAATCCTCCCAAAAAGGGAGGTTGTAAGGCTCCTGAGGGATCATACTGTGCATGTCATGTGGGGCCCACCCACTAGGGGTTGCACAAAGTGGGCTACACATTGGCCCAAGTCCAACAGCAAAAAGATTCTGAAAGAGATTGGAAGTACGAGTTAGTAAAGGGCCAACTATAGAACCATAGAGGAGTTATAGGCACCAAACTGTTAATCTATGATAAATGTGGAATATCAACATTTTTTTTTTCTTTCGAAAGACAAGTGGAATATCAACATTGTGTAATTTAGGAAAGAACTGATACATAGACCATAACAAGGACAGAAAATTTAGACTCCATAAAGGAGGCTTTTCTCTTTCTTTCTTTTTTCTTTCTTTCCCTTTTTTTTTTTTAGCAGCAAGCGAGGTTCATATCCTTTTGAGATTTTTTCAGCACATTATCCACATTACCAACAAATCCATACTGGATACTGACCTTATCACATGCAGTGTACAAAACACTCTGACGCCGGCAATCTTCCTTTGTTAAATTCAGGCAATACTCCTTCAGCTGAGAACCACCCTTGGTCTTGAACTGATCAAAAAAAAAAAAAAAACACAAGAACAAGAACAAAATAACAAGTAGAAATGAGGAAAGATGATGGTAATGCCAATAGCTACTTAATTCTTTCCATTTCTTCTTTAATAATTCCATAAAAAAATGAATCCATATACTTATATAGCCATGCTATACCATCGATCCAACAGAAAACCAGAATTTCAAGAGCCCAATATGTCCAAACCTTGGCAGCAACGGCAGTTTCTTTGGCAGTGGGGCGGTGGATAAGATCATGGAGCTCCTCTCCAGTCTTTGACTGCTGCATCTCCCTGAATGTCTTCTTATTCAGCAATGCCTCAACATCCTTCATGTCATCCTCTTCAGTGCTTGCCTTCAAAGCCGTCGAGTTCGGACCGACCATTGTTGTAGGTCCCAAAGGTGGTCTATGGAGAGGAGCCATCACTCTTGGAATTCCCATCAAGCCTGTAACCCTCTGCCCGCCCCTGGGTCCCATCAACGGCGCTGGAGATCCCGGAAACATTGGCGGCAATCCCGACATATGAGGATCAGGACCAAGCCACATCTCCTGAGACAGCCTCGGCATTGCTCCTCCCATCCCGTAAACACCTCCATTTACATCAATCCCAGCTGTCGGTGCCACCTGAGGCGGAACCAGATTTCCATCACTCAAACTCCCTTCTGGTGGTTGCTGAGAGCTCTCCGGAAGCTCCTTCACCAGCCGATTCCGATCAATCCCCAAAACCATAACTCTAGACTTCCCGCTCACTCCAAAATCCTCCAACTCAACCCCTCCATTCCCCTCTGCGATAGCTCTCAGTGCAATCTCAACAGCCGAGATGGGACCAGCCTCCCCACCAAGCTCAAGGAGCGCCGCCTTCTCAGCCGGCGTGGCCGACGGATCGCCCTCCAGCTTCCTGAGCACCGCGGCCGAGTCGACTGCAGTGAATGGGACGCGCTCCAGCAGGCAGACGGCGACCATGGATCGGACAACAGACAGCGGATCCGCATCGGATCCATCGTCATCCAATGGCTTCTTATCATCGTCGGATCGGCGGGGTTGCTGAGGCGGATCGGACGAGGGTTTGACAGGAAGGGATTGGAGTTTTGGATCGCGGCGAGGGGTGAAAGGTCGGTTTTCGGAGGCATTTATAAGGTTAAGGTTAAGGTTAAGGTTAGGGTTAGGGTTAGGGTTTGGAGTGTAAGATCGGCCGTTGAAGGAAGAGATGAGCTGGAGGGAGAGATCGAGGGAGGAGACGAGGTTGGGGACGAGGGATTGGAGGGAGGAGATCAGGTGGTGCTGGTGGAGCCGTCGATTCTCGATCCGGTCCTGGATCTGCTGACGCGTGTCCTTGAGGGAGAGGATGTCGTCCTGGAGCTGCTGCCGCATCAGTTTCAGAGAGTCTTTCCCGTCGTTCCCATCTGGCTGAGATGACTCCATCTTCACATTCATCGCAGACAGAATCTGAGGTTTTGGGGGTTTTTCGGAGGCTTTTATCTCCGAGAAAATTTTTGCTACACCCACGAGTTAGCTACGCTAGCTACACCGGGTGTAGCAATGACCCACCATGATGTATGTGTTGTATCCACACCGTCCATTCAGTTTTTGAGATCATTTTAGGGCATGACACCAAAAATGAGGCAGATCAAAAGCTCAAGTGGACCCAGCAAAGAAAATAGTGGGGATTGAACGCCAACCATTAAAAACTTATTGGGGGCCACTTGAGGTTCAGATCTGCCTCATTTTTTGTTCCATAGGCCTAAAATGATGTCGTCAAATGGGTGGACGGCGTGGATCCAACACATGCATCATGGTGTGGTCATCGCTACACCCAGTGTAGCTAGCATAGCTAACTCGTGGGTGTAGCAAAATTTTCCACTATATCTCCTTTTTTTTTTTTTTTTTTTTTTTTCAAGTTGATTCGCGGGAGAACGGATTACGCGTGGCCCGGCCTCACCCAAGACGGTGCGGCCCTTACCGGGGCCCACCTTGATGCATGCATTCTCTCTATCCACGCCGTCCATCTGTTTTGCTAGAGCATTTTAGAGCATGAGCCCAAAGATGAAGCAGATCCAATTCTCAGGTGAACCATACGATAGGAAATAATGGTGATTGACCATTGATGAGATACTGATTGACCATTAATGTGATACTTTGGACCACGCTTATGCTTCCTTTTCCCTGAATGATGTGACCTTATCAAAGGTTGGATGACAAATAAACATTACCAATGCATTACTGTGGGCCCTAGGAAGCTTCCAATGATAGGGTGCTCAATCACCACTGGTTCCTAAAGTATGGCCCACCTGAGGATTGGGTTTTCTTTAATTTTTTTTGGCTGACGGATGGAGCGAAGTGGATATAGAATATATGCATGAAGTGGAGGAAAATTTTGCTACACCCACGAGTTAGCTACGCTAGCTACATCGGGTGTAGCGATGACCCCACCATGATGCATGAGTTGGATCCACACCGTCCACCCATTTAACGACATCATTTTAGGGCATTGAACCAAAAATGAGGCAGATCCGAACCTCAAATGGCCCTCGATAAGTTTTTAATGGTTGGCATTCAATCCCCACTATTTTCTTTGTTGGGCCACTTGATATGCCTCATTTTTTGTGTCATGCCCTAAAATGATCTCAAAAATAAATGTACAGTGTGGATACAACACATACATCATGGTAGATCATTGCTACACCACGGTGTAGCTAGCGTAGCTAACTCGTGGGTGTAGCAAATTTTTTCCCCATGAAGTGTAACCCAAGGTAGTGCCTCACCATCTTCTTCGGGTTCGGACCGCACCTAATCTGCTCTTAAATCCCCCCATTGAAAACTTCATGGGGCCATTGGAATGCTTATCTTCCATCCAACCTGTTGACAAGGTCACAAAGACCTTGATGAATATAACACACAAATATCAGCTCGATCTAAAACTTTTGTGGCCCACGGAAAGTTTTTAATGGTTGAGTAGCACTGTTTATGATATTATGATCCACTTAAGATTTAGATCTACTTTATTTTTTTAGATCATGCTCTAAAATGAGTTTTCAAAATGAATGGACAGCATGGATGTAAGACATACACATCATACAATGGACACCATGTCAGGGATCTACCTCCCTCGGTGGATCTCGGGATCCACCAAAGTAGCGCCCAGCATGCGTCTCAATACATAACATGTGGCAAATGGGATTGTAAATCCATGGCATCCTTCTTCCGTTAGGATGTTCCTTGACTGAGTTTGATGAGAAGTGATCATCAAAAAAGTGATCATGTAAGGATGTTTGACCCAAATTTGGTTGTTCTTATGATGTGTACATGCCTGGGGTGCTAGATTAGTGGCTCGAACCCGATCAAACGCCATGTGACCTGAAGTGCTAAATAGATCGGAAAGACTGAGTTTCAAAGAGACTAGACCATTTATCCAACCATCGATTACAGAAATTAGCAAATGGGAGAGTTCGTCCTTTTTAGTCGCCATGTGACCTGAAGTGCTAAATAGATTGGAAAGACTGAGTTTCAAAGAGACTAGACCATTTATCCAACCATCGATTACAGAAAATTAGCAAATGGGAGAGTTCATCCTTTTAAGTTGCTTTTGCCTTTGTATAGAAAAGACTTTCAATCAAGCATGTGAATACTTTTATAATTTAATTGTTGTGAGGAAATCCGAACTAGCCCATACAAGACGAAAAGCCCACCAGCCCAAGGGCCCAAGTAAAAGTCCTCAGCAATACCTTCGACTTGAGGAATGAAAGGTCGAGGACACAGGCCGACAAGCCCCAAACCAAGGGACTATTAAAGCAGGAGCTGGGGCTAATGAATCCACATGCTCGAGTCCTTGCCAAGCCTAGGACCTGAGTAGACATCAATAGATGCCCCATCTATCAAATCGAGGAACGTTAATAAGGGCGGATTCACAAGAGTAGAGATCGACCTCGTTTATAGCTCGGCTCAAACGACCACCGCCAAGGCGTTGGTGTGACAATTCCGGAGCGAGACCGCAGAGAACAGGGGCAGATAAGGATAACGGCATTATCTCAGCCGTAGATCATGCCGACAAACATGAGCAAGACTCCTGTTTTGCCATGACTCTCTAGTAACATATCCCAAATTAACTCTGATATTTAATGCCTATCAAAATCCTATAAAAGGGGCTTCCATCTACAGAACAAGGTACACAATCTCTTCCCAAGATAACCCTACACCTTGTCTACCCTATCACCACCTGACTTAGGTATCAGAGAGTACCCAGTTAGACATCGACACCTCCCCCTTGCCTATTATGAGTCTCCTGCAGGATAGGCGACCTTAGAGGTGTCACCAGCTCACTCCATAAGTGGAAGATAAGGGCGAGAAGGACTATGAGGCCAAGATCAGCTGACCTTGCCTGTTATCCAATTTACGGTGACAACATTAATAATAAGGAAAATATGGATTAAAAGTAAAAAGAGACCGAAACTAATAATATTATTGTATGTGCAAGCTATAGCTTATTCGAAATATAAAATATAGAATAAAAAAAAGATAATCAACAACAATTTGTTCGTTGCTCGGCAAGACACCAGGCTCCGTAGGCTAGATGGTCATCGGGCATGAATGTTTGGTTTGTCTCTCAGCTAATCGTGGTAGGCAAGACAATCATTGTGAATGACAATTTATTCGTCACACAACTACACTTTATTAAGACAATCGTGGTATGCGGGAATGGATGGCAAGCAGATCTTTGATTGTCTATTCATTGCATGATTGGAGCTTCGTAGGCAAGATGATCATTGTGAAACGATAATCTATTCGTTACCTAGCATTTCGTAGGCGAAACGGCAAGTAAAATGGTAGTCTATTCATCGCTTGGAACCAAACATCCTAGGCAAGGTACTTATGGCCAACGACTACATGTTCATCACTCAAGACCTCTTACTTCGTAGTCAAAACTATCAGGATTCAACAACTTGTCTATATTGTTGAATCCTAATAGTTGTAGCCAATGACTACATGTTCTTTGACAAGGTACTTGTGGCCAAAAAGCATCGAGAGGCGTTTTGTGGGATTCTTTTGGAGTTGTGTGGCTATTTTTCTTACATTGAGGGTCCCTACATTTTGGGACCCCAACACGTATATACAATGATCTTCTTCACTCATCGTGAACCCGAAAGTGGTAATGGCTAAGTGGAACCTCATGTACCACTGCCTTGAAGATTGAGTCAACCCATAAATAGATCGTAATAACTTGCAGACTTTCTTTGGATACTTTTTGTCCACATAACCTATGAGTTGTTACATGTATATTTCTTCATCCAAATCATCATTTAATAATGCGGTCTTTACATCCATCTGATATAACTCTAAGTTACAATGGACAAGATCATGCGGATTGAGGAGAATTTTGCAACAAGTGAAAAAGTTTTCTCATAATCAACACCTTCTTTTTGTGTAAAACCTTTAGTAACTAATCATACTTTGTACTTGTCCACTGTTCCATCTGCCTTTCTTTTGATCTTAAGTACCCACTTGTTACCAATTGCTTTGCGATTGGAAGGCGAATCTACAAGTTCCCAGACTTTGTTCTTCTCCATGGAGGTAATCTCCTCGTCCATGGCAGTTACTCAATCAGCTGAATTCGGAGACAACAACGCATCTTGATAAGAATCAGGTTCATCATTATCAACCGCAACACAAGAGAAAGATTGGCCATTGATATCGAAATATATTCGGAGAATCAAACCTCTTTCACTTCAACATAACTCAGGAGCCTGCTAAGATGTACTCCCACTGTCCTGATGAACTATAAGAGTATCTCCATTTTCAGAAGCAGAACTCTCACTCTCTTGAGATACATCGGGAATTTCAAAAAGTTCTATGAAAACCTTTTGTTTCTTTCGGCTGGGGTGTCCTGTCTTCAACAAAGGTCACGTCCGGAGATTCTATCTCAATCCATCCTCCACGATCCTCATAAACTAGAACGTATCCCTTTGAGTGCATGAGATACCTAATGAATACGCACTCAACAGTTTTATTATCAAGTTTACTTCTATGCGGAGCAGGCAATAAAATATATACTAAAGATCCCCAAGGACGTAAGTCGGCTAGAGAAGGAATCATCCAAGTCCACATCTCATATGGGGTCTTGGGAACGGATTTAGTTAGGACTCTATTTAGGACGTAGATAGTGCGTCTCCCTAGAATGTGGTAGAGAGATTGGCATATGCAATCATTGACCTGACCATGTCCAATAGTGTCCTGTTCCTTCTCTTTGCAACTTCATTTTGCTGTGGAGTATATGCCATAGTGTACTGCCTGATGATGCCAACATTTGCACAGTATGTTTTAAACATTTTAGATGTATACTCGCCACCTCTATCAGATCTAAGAGTTTTAATCTTTTTCTCAAGCTGATTTTCTACTTCAGATTTGAATTTGAGAAAGCAATCAAAAGCCTCGGATTTATGTAAGATGAGATACACATATCCATAGCACGAGTAATCGTCAATAAATGTGACGAAGTATTGGCATCTATTTCTAACACGTACATTCAATGGTCCACATATATTCGCATAGATTATCTCTAGCAAACCCTTTGACCTGGTCGCTTTAGGGAATGGTTTCTTAGAAGTTTTTCTGGACACACAATGTTCACAAAATGACAAATCAACTTTGGCTAATGAACCTAACAGACCAGATCGTGCTAGTCTTGTCATACGGTCCTTTCTAATGTGACCTAACGTTGCATGCCATTTTAAATATTCAGATACTACATGTTCATTCGACGTAGTAGACAAAATAAGAGGTGCATCATCAATATCTATATCTAGAATAAATAAATCTGAAATCAATTTTCCCCATACAAAGATGAGGTTATTGAGTCTTAGAGAAACTCTAGTTCCGAAAAAATAAATGTCAAAATCATTAATTAACAACCTAGAAACAGTAATTAAATTTCAGTGCATGCCCGGTGCATAAAGAGTATCATGGAGGGTTATTGTGTGCCTTACGCGCATGCGGAGACGGTAAATGCCAATCCCTAGCACATCTTCAGTAATGTTATTCCCCATGTACACCCTGTAACTCCCCGTGGCTACAGGCCGAAATTTCTCGAGTCCTCGACGATCTCGTGTCACATGCTTTGTTGCGCTTGAATCCAAAATCCACTCGTTAGATAGGATATCAACGGAAATAATCTTAGAACAAACGCCTACAAATAAAGTGTCTAATGACGGAGGAATTACCGTCTTTTTATGGGCGCACTAATAAACATAAGTGGCCGGAATTGTCGCAGACGAAACAGGTTATATTTGTCTTTTTAGGTTTCCTCTTTCCTTTTTCCTTCTTAGGATTTGGATGATGGGTAGCGGTCTTCTGTTCCTGATTGTTCTTCTTCGCCTTCTTGCGAGCTTTGAACCGTTTCTTGTTAACTTTTCGCTTGTGGGTTTCTGCTGCAAAGGCCTTGACCAAATCTGGCTGAATTGCATTCATTTCAACCTCTCGTACCAGATGGCCACAAAAGTCTCTGAACATTGTGATAGAATCAGTATGGTTCAAAATCGTTTTGATTTGAGCCCAAGATTCGGGTAAGGTATGGTGCATTGCTATAATCTTTTGATTTTCAATAAGTTTGCACCCTGCATTCCTCAAGGCACCTATCATTTGTTTCATCTTACGGATATGATCCTTGATGGGGCGACCTACCGGCATCCTGTATTCTTAGAACTCTAATTCCACAGTCAGAACCTTCGCATCTGACTTCTGCTTATAGGCATTAGCTAGTGCATTCCAGATCCCCTTATCGGTCTTATGCACTTCATACGTAGGTATAAGTTCTTTGTGCATTGTGCTAATCAAAACATTATAGGCGAACTGATTTTGTTTACGCCACTTGTTGTAGCGATTCATCGTGGCTCTGTGTTCACCTAGATTTCCATTTTCAGCCATTATGGTTCCTCTTGAACCCCATCCAGAGTATGCAAAATGTCGTCCTCGTCCAGAAAGCTTCACACTGCGCGGGACTAGTCTTCATAGTTGTTGTTGTCGAAATATTGTCTTTTGAGTTGATCAGCGATCAATGCTTTAAAGGTCATCTCTATATTGCATCAAGTATCATTACTTAGCTATGATCTAGGGTATTGACACTAATCATCAACATTTCTTCTGGTTATTCAAACTCTCAAGTCTATAAAGTATTTAATCCATCTTATAAGAGATCTGAAAGCCCACAAGCCGGAATGGGCGGTGCAGATCAATTAAGTTTTTTAAATAAGATGAATTTGATACTTTTACGACTATTTATTTGTATAACCTACAACCCACCATTATGGGTTTATGCATCATTTAGTGAAGGAATTTAACTCATACTTAGGTTATACACAACCTTTGGATTATTTGGATAAGTTTTCTATTTTTTAATGAAATGAGGGCTTAGATCTAATCACATAAAGATTAAAGCCAGAATTAATAAATCATTAAATTAAAGAAAACAATCATTACCATTAAAAAAAGAAAACAAGAGCTAAGATGAATGGAAATTCCAATCACTACCATTGATCGTGTCCATTCATGATGGATCTTATCATCACTATTAATGTTCACCATTGATGATGGATTCTTTCATCAATGTTGATCATCATGGTTGATGAGGGTTCCGGTCACTTGTGGACCCGTGATCAATAGTGATCTTATGGATATAAAGAAAAACTACTCATACCATATATATATTAATGCACGCACATGTACATTAAATAATCAAGAGATTTGTGGAGTTATACATTTTCAAAAATATGTGCAACATGACAGAAAAAATTATTTACAATTAATTAAAATAAAAAATTTCATTTATGTGCTTTCATTTTAATATATACATCAATCATCTTCATCATGGGATATTTAGACCGTTAATCACAAAAATGGACCACACCATTGGTTAGATCTCGCCTAAAATTCCTAAGTCACTTCCCATCACTTGGCCTAAATCAGCCCACAATTGGCCGATTAAAAGCCCTTTAACAAGAAACATTTAATCTCGAAAGGAAGTGAATTGGGCTTCTAATTTGGCCCAATACAAACGGTGCTTAAAAGTGGGGTCCATTTAGGTTGTCCATTCTCTAGTGGATAGCTTATGATGGTTCCAAAATTTTGACATGAATCACGGACATAATTAGTATCATTAAAAACATTAAAACAATATTCCCACATCAGACCACTTTGTTGTCTGGAATAAGTTCTTTTTGTTTCTGGGCTATGGCCCACCTCTCGTGGGTTCATGCGCATAGTCATGTTATTGCCATCTAGCCTTTGTATCCCAACTTTTTACCCAAATTATGTGTTGTACTGGTTTATGCTATGGGTCCATAACCCATTGCTAAAGGCCCAATATTCAAGGTAGGGCCAAAAAGCCATAATCAAGGCCCATTTATAGAAAAACTTGATTTTTCTCTAGAGTTCTCTAAAAAAACAGTCAGGCCTACTAACCCACCCATTAGCCCATGACCTAGGCCCAATTGAAGGCCCATCTCTTTCTTCTTCTACAATTTAGGGTTTAAAGAAATCCATTTTTTTTTTTTACAGGCAACCATGACAGCCATGGTGGCTGACTGCATAGGAGAGGGTGGCTGGTGCTGCTGCGGCGGCAGGCGATGGCTGCCTCTGCTCGAGGTGGCAGCGACCATGGCTACTGCTACTGCTGCCATGGATAGCTAGAGGTGGACAACGATCTGATCCGAGTCGAACATGGACCAGATTGGATTGTTCGGCTGCTTGAGTGGGTGTGTTCGAACAATGTTCAAACAAACATTCGAACAGGATGGCTCTGTTCGAACTCAATTTAGTCTAGCCCAATCATGTTCGAACATGTTCGAACATATAGATTTCGAACAATTTTTACGAGTTCGAACAAGTTCGAACAATTTCGCTTTTTTCCCTTGAAAATATTTTTTCTACTACTGAATAGTAAATACCGATTTTTTCGTTCTGTGGTCCCACCATGATGTATTTGTTTTATCCACTCTGTCCATCCATTTGTACAGCTTATTTTAAGGCATTAAATAAGAAATGAGGCAGATACAAAACTCAAATGGACCACACCACCGGAAACAGTGAGGAGAATGATGTCCACCATTGAAACCTTCCTGGGCTCCCAGTTACTTTTATTTTTCATCCACCCTTCTCTCTCTCTCTCTCTCTCTCTCTCTCTCTCTCTCTCTCTCTCTCTCTCTCTCTCTATATATATATATATATATATATATATATATATATATATATATATATATATATATATATATATAATCGAGTCGAACGAACGACTCGAGTCGAGTCAATCAATATTCGAGTCGAGTTCGAGTTCGAGTTCGAGTCGAGTTGAACAGGACTGTGTTTGAAATTGAATTGAATTTTTTTTCGAACACACCATGTGTGTTCGAACAAAGTTCGAACAATAAGACTTTCTGTTCGAACAGGATTTTACCGAGTCGATCCAAACGGTTAAACTCAATTCGTGTCTAGCTCTATGGATAGCGGCCGTCCTCATTCGAGAAGAGAGAGAGAGAGGGGTGACGGTTTTTACAGCCGCCACTGCCACAGCAGTTAATGGAGGTGACGGCCATGGCTGCTGCTGTTTTGGACGTGGTGACCATGTTAGCTTCTCCGTTAAAATAGGCATGAAGCCAACCCCTCCAATCCTCTCTTGGTTTCTTAAATTGAAACCTATGGTTGGCAGTGGTGGCCTTGGCCCAGAAAACTCAAACATTCTCTTGCTCAATAGCTTTTGGTCTTATACAAATTTCTAATTACATTATTTTGACCTTTAAAAAAAAAAACTAATCAATTCATTTAATAATTTCATTATATTAATCTTCATACCTCATAGATAAATAAAATGAGATTTGGACAAAAAAAAAAAAAATTTAAGTGTAATAAGTATTTGATGATCGAATGTATTTATTAAAATAAAATTAATTTAATACAAAATTCTAAGATTAAGGCCACTTACCTCGATTGTGATTATTTCCTCTTTAAATCGGAGATCCGCCATTCAATGCTCTAATACCACTAAAAGTGTTTTGCGGAAGTGTGGGCCTCCAGGATTTGACGGTCTACACGATGAGAACTTACACAAAGCTGAGGATGTGCGGTGCGGTCCAGTGATCCACCTATTTACTACTGGAACAAGTGGATCTGATCACCCCTCTAATCCTAGAGCGAGAATGGTCCCCGGATCACGAGCTATCACTTAGATAAAAAAAGAATGGGCCAGATGAACTTTGATAGTCTTTTCCTCTCTTTTCTCTCCGTATCTCCCTTTTACCTTTTCTTGTATGTTTATACGGGAAGAAAACATCCTCTTATACGTAAAATACATAAGAGAGATAATAGGGATAAGAAGCTGAGATGAGATAGGATTTATCCTTATCTCATATAACCATATTCGAAATTTGAGTTTCAAATTCCGGAAGAAAAAAGAATGAGGTAACAACCTATGGTCCCACCCACAAGTGTGCCCCACAGGGTCCACAACTAACAGGATAGTATTGTTCCTGTCCTAGAGAGGCTGAAGAACATCCAGAGTTCCAAGAGCTTGAACAAGGTCGTGGATATCCTCGCAAAAGAGATCAAAGTTGCAAAGCAGCAAGCTCAGGAGTGTAGCAAGGGGAAAAAGCTTTGTCTGTTACTCAATTGTAGGAATATTGTCAAACGCTTACAGCTCATGACAACAGAGATCAGCCAAGCACTGAGCCTTATCCTTTTGGCTTTGTTGGATCTCCTGCCGAGTATAAATGAAGAAATTAGCAGGCTTTGTGATAATATGCAGATGTTAGAGTTTCGGGCAGCTGCTGCGGAGGAAGAGATGTTGGAGAGGATTAAGTCGGAAATTCAGGAGAAGAATGCTGATCGTTCTTATGCAAATACTTTGCTAGTCCGCATTGCAGAGGCTGTTGGAATCTCGAATGATCGATCAGCATTGATGGGGGAATTTGACGGATTCAAGGACGAAATAGCGGAAGCACAGATTAGAAAGGACCAGCAAGAGGCTATTCAAATGGATCAGATCACTGCATTGCGTGGAAGGGTAGATGTAGTTGTGTCTCCTGAAGAGAAAGAGAAGAAATATTACAGTAATTGGAATTCTTTAGGAAATCAACCATTGGAACCCTTCCAATCATTTTACTGTCCGATAACCCGCGCGATGTTATGGTCGACCCAGTGGAGACTTCATCTGGTCAGACATTTGAGAGAAGTGCCATAGAGAAATGGGAATACCACCTGCCCGTTGACCATGACTTCCTTGAACTGCAAAATTCTGAGGCCTAACATTACTCTTCGGAAATCGATTGAAGAATGGAAGGATAGAAACACCATGATTGCAACCACTTCCATGAAGCCTCAACTCATCTCGAGTGACGAGCAAGAAGTTCTTCAGTGCTTGAGCCAGCTTCAGGATCTTTGCAAAGAAAGAGACTTGCATCGAGAATCGTAGCATTGGAGACTTACATTCCGATACTTGTTGGCTTTCTTGGCCGAAGCCATCCTCAGATGAGGAGTCGTGCTTTGTCCATCCTTTGCTTATTGGCTAAGGATGACGACAACAATAAGGTATTGGATTTCTTGCTTCTTTGTCGTCAACAAACTGAAATTGGTAATTGCAGAAAAGAATTGCTGAAGCAGATAATGCCATTGAGTTTGTTGTCCGTTCTCTTACATGGCATATCGATGGAAGTGAACTGGCAGTGGCTTTATTGTTGGAACTATCAAAAAATGACATAGTCCGTAACAATATTGGGAAGGTAGAGGATTGCATACTCCTTCTGTTGACAATTACAAACAGTGACAATGCTCAAGCTGCGAAAGATGCAAACGGGCTTTTGGAGAACCTCTCATTCCTTGATCAGAATGTTGTACAGATGGCAAAGGAAAATTATTTCAAACCTTTGCTGCAGTGGCTTTCTTCAGGTGCATTCTCTAATCATGCCATTCTTTTCAGCGTTTTGGTTGAACAAGAATGCTCATGTGGATGTTAAATAAACATTAAGATTGTACATAATTTTCTGTAGTCTCATTCAATGCTAAATCCTATTAATATTGCTTAGTCCTGGCTCAGTGTAGAAAAATTTACAAGCAAGAAATGACTTATCACTTAAGCTTATTCACAAGTTCGAACAGATCTTGCAAAAGAATACTTTATTTCACTTCCGAACATTCATGTTTTTTGAGAGGCTGCTTCTGAACATTCATTATTCCATGAATTGCTGAAAACTAATGTCTTTAATCAAAATTTAAGATCTTGTCTTGAGTGAGGCTTGCTGTAAGGCCATATTTGCCTAGCCTTAAACCTTTGTTAGTGTACGTAGTTCTCTATCACGTTTCTTACTCATGCTAATTTGCCTCTAATCAAGTCCTTATTGTGATGTTGTGTGTTTCAGGAACCCCCTATGCCTTTTATTTATTTATTATTTTCTGAAAAAGCCTATCAGCACAACTAGAATGATTAGTCTAGTCATTTAGGCTGAACCAATGCCCATATACAACCTGGTGAAAACTCACTGCCACCTGAAGCTTGTATCAGAAAATTCATTTACTGTTGTTGGTTATTGCTTTTCATTTAAGTCCTAAATTGATTTTCCCATTCATGTCTCTGATTTTGTACATGACATTAGTACCATTCTTATATACCTTGGTTTTCAATCTGCTTTTCAACTGTTTGTTCTTTTCACACATGTTTATCAATTAAGGTGTCAGGGCGCAGACCCACTATTTTCTTCAAATTAGGCCAAAAGGGCAAGATATCACTTCATCCAGGATCTCGTCATCTTGGAAGGCACTATTGAACAATCATTGCTGGAACAGATCCTGTAAAGTTTTCTATAGAAGAATTAACAAAACTGTTGCAATAGCGGAGAATGGATCTAGTGATGCAGCTTATTCTCCTCTGTTCCCATCTTCACCAAAGAAAGTGCAGAGATCTATTCGAGGAAACTCTTTAGTTACAATCATTTAGCCATCCAAGCAAAAGAAATTGTTATTAGAGCCAGTACAATAGAAGCTCTCCTAGTTAACAAGATGGAAACTGAACCTTTTTTGCATTATACAACTCTGCTAGAAGATCTGATGGGAAAGACCATGAATGGGCACATGTCCGGACATGAGTTTCCTCAATGTTTGTGAATAAGCCAACCAACCTGTAAGTGATTAATGTTCCTGACCATCCACCGTTATTCAAGCTGTTGCATCTCAAGGCTCTAGATATGAATCTTGCTCCATGAAAGTTGCATAAAATATTTTGGCGTCTATCTCTAGTCCACATCTACCTTGAGAATTGAACAATCCTTGATGTTACAGGATGTCAAGATCTCCCTTAATGCTTTGAACAGCTTGGCTTTAGTTATTAGTGCTTTTAGACACATGATGGTCTAATCGTTGATCTGGACCACCTAGGGCTGTCAAAGGGCTGGGCCTAGACCCAGGTGAAGCAAAATCAAATTTTCAAATAGGGCTGCCCTGACAGGCAAACCTGCTCAAATTCAGGGCTGAAATCAAGTCCGTGCCTGGCCCCTTGGCAGCCCTAGGACTGCCCATTTACTTCGACCTACTTGCATTGATCGGAAGATGCTAACCCTCCAAATATCAGGCCTTGTTTTTTATAACCGTAGTTTCGAAAGCCGTGATGGGATGGTTATGGTCATCTTTTCAAAATGGTTCCTTGGACACGAGTTATCCAAATTGGACTGTCAAATGGAGTATTCATGTTGATTATTGGGATTTCTTTTATCCAAACAGTGCCCTATTACGTTTGGCATTGTTCAGATGGACACATTCCTCTGACCAGTATGACATTTTTAACCAGCCCCAAAAGCAGCATCAAACCTAAAACAATGATCTAGATCAATGATGAAGGTGCACTTAGAGAGTCGTTGCATTCTGGGAAAACTGAAGTTGTCCACATAAAATCATGGTTATAAAACTTTGTATCATATTAGCTAATACGGCTGTATTATATATGTATTGGCTTGACGCATTATGTGATATGGGGCATTGTGATATGGGGCTGAACCAGTCCACCCCAAAAAATCAGTCCTTATTGGCCAACACAGGGCATATTGCACTGATACAACTCGATGCAGACAAAAAGCCCCAAATTTGATTTTTTTTTTTTATTTTAATTCTCTCATTTTCCTCACCCTTTTCATTTCAACCATGGAAGAAGCTTAGAAAATCATTTTAGACTAGATCTTAAGGCCCATTTTGGGGATTAAAACAAAAGATCCAAGTGGGATTCAACAATCGGAGTGGAATGGACCATTATGAGAAAATTCAGAGAAAAGGATAAACCATCACCTCTTTTTTTTTTTTTTGTTGGTATTTTCATCTTCTTTTTGTTCTATTGCAATGTAAGAGGCCCTAATCACCAAATCATACTTGATTTTTGTTTAGTTAGGGCCTATTTGGTTAACCTTCATTGGATCAAGTCAATAAATAACATTCTTATCACCCCTCCCCCCCCCCCCCCCCCCCCCCCCCCCCCCCCCAAACACACACACACACACACACACACACAAAAGGATAGGTTTTGAAAATTTTCATTTTCTTTTTGTTGTATTTCAATGTAATGGGTCCTAATCACCAAATCATATACTTGATTTGTGTTTATTTAGGGCGTATTAGGTTGACTTTCAATGGGTCAAATCAATAGACACAAACATTCTTATCAAAGAATGGTCTAATGCACCATCCTATATGTGTCAAAACCAGACGCACTCTCTAAAAAAAGGAAACATATTTGAAAATTCCCTTCTTTTTCCATTTTTCCGATTTTTACACTAATTTTTTTGCTTAAAATTTTTCACAATATGGATACGATACTTTTGTACCCTATCCATCACCCCCCCCCCCCCCCCCCCCCCCCCCCCCAACACACACACACTCACATTACATTCAGGGCCATGAACAAAATAGATTGCCTGACAATATTAAATAGATTACATGATGGAATGCTTAAATGAATAGATTGGTATCTAGTAATATTAAGCCCATCAAAATGGGTCCAATTGGATACCATTCAAAAAGTAAAACAAAGGAGCCAATTGGATAAAAATCAGTGACTCATTCAGTTCTCTTCTTGACTGAAATTATGCCCTCTTTATTGTCAAAGTGGGTAGCCTATGTTTATTAATTAATTAATTAATTCATTAATTTTGAAAGAATTTGAAAATTTTATTGAAAAAGCAAAACGAAAAACTACAACAGGGCAAGGACACCGAGAGTGCGACCCAATTACAACCCAAGGAAATCAAGATTGCAACTCTTTAGTTTAGAAACACAGGAGGCCCATTCAATGACCAACAACCTAGCCCTTTGGGAAGTGTCTTTCGCCGACTTCCTATCATTATTGAAGCATTTAGCATTTCTATCTTCCCAAACAGCCCATCAAACTGCAAGCAAAGCCATCTTCCACAACGATTTCTTCTCTTTTCCAAGACCCACCCCATGCCAAGCAACCAAGAGACCATGAGACTTGGAACCGGCCCAGGAAATCTGTCCACATTGACCACACAAAAGGACAATGCACGAAAGGATGGTCCACCATCTCCTTATCGTGCATGCACAAGATACAAATATTAGGTAGCACCATAGACCTTTCCCCAAGATTATCGATAGTAAGGACTTTTTTCCTGCCTACCGACCACCCAAATGCTGCTATCCTTGGAGGAACGTTATAATGCCAAATGAATTTGGTGTGCCCCGGCTCCCCTTGACAACCACCTCCACACACAAGGGAATAAAGGGATCTAACCGAGAACGATCCTGATTTCTTAGCCTTCCACAACATCTTATTTGGATTGGAACAAATCGGGGGTTTAGAGGTGAATGCGGTCCAAAAGAGCTACTAAATCATCAACTTACTCATTGTGAAGAAACTGCCTAAAAGGGTTCCCAAAAAACCGACCCATCAATGTAGGAGAAACCATCTGCTACCACTACGGAAGGGTCCAGGGCCAACTGGAAAATCCTAGGAAACTCAGCTTTTAAGGGGGGAGATCCCCACCCACATATCTTTCCTAGAACTGAATTTTTTCACCGTTTCCCATGGAAAAACCAACCCCCTCTAAGAAGGCCAGCTTCACGGAAGAGACTGCTTTCCACAAGGCTGACGCTCTGTAGGCTGAAGATTGCTTTTTCCATCAACCCCAATCCAAGCACCCATATTTGCTTTTGCAACTTCCTTCCATGATGCCCAGTCTTCCTCCCCAAATCTCCAAATCCACTTCTCAAGCAATGATATATTCATGGATTTTAGATCCTTTACATGCTCCTCCCTCTTCGTAGGTCTTGCAAACCTCATTCTATCCCACCCAGTAGAATTTCTTCTTATCCTTTGTCCCTTGCCACAATAAGTCCCACCCAGTGTTCGCAGTATCGGTATCGCATTACGTTTCGCACCCTTGGGATACAGATACATATTGCGTATCGGTGGGAAATATCGGTTGTATCGCGGAATGTATCGCACTTTTTGGGAAACATGGGGAAACATTGGGAAATTGATTGAATTTTTCAATGAAACTTCAGGGATTGTTAGAATGGACCTCAATACACACATTTAAATCATAATATGTAAAAAAAAAAAGTCAACATAAAAGAGTTCCTTTGTAAAAAGATCCTAAGCTATGCGCTATCTGACTGAACTGATGCAACCATTATATAAATTGATTCCATAACATATACAAATGTTACAAGACATTAATGTAAACACAATCAATACATTGACAAAGTCAAATAAGCAAGAGAGCTGAGAAATATACCTATGGATGCAACTGACTGCTGCTTAGACCCACATAGAGTTGCGTGGTGGCTCGTAATCATCGCCTCCATCTCGACGGGGTTGGGAATAGAGCTGCTGCTCCACAAAACGACAGTATTGTGCCCAGGGCATAGTAGAATGGTACCAGTTAAAATACTCCCTAACATAACGCTGGTACTCATCCTCTCCAAATTGAACCAATACGCCCATCCGTGGGTACTGCGTAATCGTAACAGTCTGTGACTGATATGGAGCTGGGATGGGCACAAATGATGCTCCAGAATATCCATATTGTTCGCCATATGTGTATTGTGGCCCATGACCCTGCCCATATGCAGAAGCGAACTCCTGACCATAGTCGAAAAATGATGTGCCGTAGCTGCTGGAGTCGCTCACTGCATATCCACCAGGTCTGTATCCATACTGTGGCATGGAAGTCGAGCTCCCCTCCCCTATCTGTGATCCATATTCATACTGTGGCATGGAACTCGAGCTCCCCTCCCCTGTCTGTGATCCATATCCATACTGTGGTATGAAACTCGAGCTCCCCTCCCTTGAACGTGATGTAGATCTAGAGTCACGACGTGCTCGATCTCTAGTGCTACGTAGACACCCACGACCGCAGGTGTCTCTCATCAAAATAGCCAATAGTCGCTCCTCTATATCTGTAAGTGGCTGGGTTTTCTGTTTCTCATGCAACTTCTTTCTAGTGTATGCTTTGTTGATTACAAGCCGCGAATGTGGTTCATTTGGCCGAGAACCGTTGTCGCTGTCCTGTGTGGCATGATCAAACTCTCTCTCCCCTGTGAATGGGCTAAGTGGCCTCTGAGACTGACTCCCAGTATGAGACTCGCTCTTGTCGCCACCATCCCCGTCATCATCATCATCATCATCATCATCATCATCGTCGTCGTCGTCCCCATCCCCGTCGTCGTCGTCATCGCCGTCGTTATCATCATCATCATCATCATCTCCATCTCCACCACCATCACCATCACTCGCCGTATCTGATAATGTCTCATCGCCACGTGACCCGCGTGATAAAGACTGTCGCGGGCTCCCCTCCGGATCCCTCGTCAAAGGGTCGAATGCCTCAGGTGGAGATCTCTGCTCCTGTACATGGGCATCAACATCAATGCCCTGCTCTACTGCCTCCGCCTCCACATGTGGCTCTGGTCTCCCATCAGATGTATCCAAGTCGTCCGACCTAACCCACAAGTAAAGTGGGTCATCGTCGTCTACATCCACAAAAGCATGTTGTCCAATAGCCATCAGATCCAATGGGTCTTCCTCTGCCTTTCGTCGTCCTTCAGTACGGAGCAGCCTCTCTCGTAGCTTCATGTTATAGTGGCAGTAAACTAGCTTCTGGAGCCTGTCGTACCCTATCCGATTCCTCTTGTTTGTGTGGATCAGTGAGAATGTACTCCAATTTCTCTCACAGGGTGAGGAGGACACCGTCTGTGCGAGCACACGAACAGCCAGGCGTTGCAAGACCTCGCAATCACAACTGTACATGGCCCACCATTCACCTGCATGAATTGTTTCTCATTACTATAATATCCACCAAAATAGTATGAAAACTATAATTTGCTTCGAAGAGATTGTATGAATTATATTGCACGCAACAACTCACATGGCATCATGGACGTCCTCGACCTCATCGCTGCTTCATTCCCAAACATCCCCACAGCATCACGAAATCTAACAATCTGATAAATGTGTGAAGCAATAATACTAAGTCCAGAGTGTTTTAAGATTTAAGATAAAACCAGTACTACGATAAATGTAGATATATTTACCTCAGAACCGAAACTGGCTTTCCCTGCACAGTGGGGGAATAATTTTGCATACACCTCGTGCACCGCCTTCTTTAATGAGTTGTCTTGGTAGAGCTTGCGAGTGTAGTGGTACTTTGGATTCAGAAAGTAGGCTAAATGGCAACAACATACACATATTTACAGATTTAATCAATATAATGGTACATAAATATGTGTAAATTAATGATTCAAGTACATACCAGCCTTATGAAGTGGATGTGAAAGAGTCTTTTCCCAACGATCATCGATTATTTTATACACCCATTGATACGACTTAGGATTTCTAACCTGGATGGCATCTTTCATCATTTGTATGGATGTATACAATGATCCCATTGATGGAGTCACCTCATTGTCGACCATCCTCAACACGCTATATATGGGCTCGATAATGGCCAACAGACCGCGCACACGTTCCCAAAATGAATGACTCAACACAAGCTCCTTATACCTCCAAGTCACTTTCTTGAGACGCTTTTTCCAATCATCATACTCCATAGAGGAGAGAAGCTCCCGTAGCCCCAGCTTGTGCTTCAAAATGCTCTTCAAGGCGATGTAATTTGTGACGAACCGTGTTACCCCTGGCCGCACTATATCCCCACCACACCTTCTTCGCATCTCAGTCAACAACCATGTGTGGTTGTAAATATAACCCGTGATGAGTCGTGCGTCTGTAATAGTCGTCTTTACAGCTGGCCTATCTCCAATCGCTTCTAACATTAGATCTATGCAATGGGCTGCACAAGATGTCCAGTACAAATTATATTTTTGTTCGAGATCCTTCCCTGCCTTCACAAAAGCGCTCCCATTGTCTGTCACAAATTGCACAATATTCTTTCTCCCAACATCATCCATCACTCTGTACATTAATTTGTAGATGTAGTTTGAATCTTTAATTTTGTCGCTTACATCTACAGATTTAAGGAAAACTGCCCTTCCCCTGAGTACACCATAAAATTTATGATCGACATCTTCGTCGGTCCAGTCCAACCGTCACACATGACGGTGCAGCCTTACATCTCCCATGACGGCTTGTACGAATCCACGTAAGCCTTCATCTCATTATGCTCTTCATCAAGATACGTCCCCATTATCTCAAGGGGAGAGGGGGGCAGCACACCGTCACCCTCTCGTTGCACTTCAGATATCATATTCTTGAAGTGCGGACTCCCCGCTGCATTCGCAGGAACCTGATCATATATGAAAATTTTCGCAATAAACTTTCCAACTTTCTTTCTAACATCCCCCCACTAAACATGTCTTTCAACTTCTTTGTGTCCCCCCCAGCCCCCTTATACATCCTCGGCTCTGAAGGGTATCCGGAATCCGCATACTACCACCACGTGTCAGTCCATAAAAACCTCCCCTTATACTGCCCCTGGCCCCACTTCCCCCAACCCCAGACCCACTCCCCCCCCCCCCCCCCCCCCCCCCGTGCTCATGAGTAGACTCCTCAAATCTAGGCCTGCTCGCCTCCACCCTTCTCATTTGATCATCCTCCCAACGTTCTCGGATCGATTCCTCAACTGCATGTCTATAATCTGGATCCTCGTCCTCATCTAAATCCACCACATCTTCGTTAACAAATGGTGGCCGCCCCAGCTCCTCCCTAATCTCCCTCTCTCTTGTAGCTCTTTGATCTTTTATCTTCAAATTTTTTTTTAAAGCCTCCCTAATCTCCTCCCTCACATCTCTTGGACATTTGGGGCAATCTTTAACATTTCTGTACCCGCCTGCTAGATGCTCCTTCAAGCGGGTTACACCACCACTCTGTGAGACATGGCCACAAAAACTACATATGGCCCCAAATCGGTTATTGGGGACAACACGGCCATATTTCCAACCAATATCTGGTTGTCTCCCTCCTCTACGTTCTCCACCACCTTCTTCCGACATTTTTTACCTACAAATATGAAATCAGCAAAAAACAACCACACTTAGGAATGGATTTACAATAATCTAACAAAAAATTTGAAAAAAAATTAATTATTAAATATAATTATTAAAAAAGTAATTAATTATTATTTTTTTTTGGGTTGAAATGACGCAAATTGATACATTAGCCCCCCTACGCCCTTACAATGTTGATTTGGATCCATCATTACTCTCAATTTGGGAGGAATTGAAAATTTTCGAAGTTCCCCCAAATTGGGCCACATACACTCGAATCATGAAATTAGAGTATGTGAGATTTATTAGTATTTACTAAATAATTTTTAATTTGACTTACAAGTGGATTGACAACTATTCCAAAAGAAATTTTTGAAAAAAATTCATAATTAATTAATTTTTAATTAATTAGTAATTAAAAAATTGTTTAAATATTTTTTATTTTGGGAAAAAATGTTGCCGATCAATAGATCAGCACTCTTACATCCTTGAAATGCTGTTTTGAATCCAACATTGCAAATAATTTGGGAGGAATTGAGAAATTTTGAAATTTCCCCAATTTTCCCCCAAATCGGGCCATATACACTTGAATCATGAAATTGGAGTGTATGTGATGCATAATTACTAACATAATAACTATTATTCTGACTTACAAGTGGATTTACAACTGTTACAAAAAAAAAAATCCGAAAAAATTTCATAATTAAGTATTTTTAATTAATTAGTAATTAAAAAATTGTTTAAATATTTTTTATTTTGGGGAAAAATGTTGCCGATCAATAGATCAGCACTCTTACATCCTTGAAATGCTGTTTTGAATCCAACATTGCAAATAATTTGGGAGGAATTGAGAAATTTTGAAATTTTCCCAATTTCCCCCAAATCGGGCTACATACACTTGAATCATGAAATTGGAGTGTATGTGATGCATAATTACTAACATAATAACTATTATTCTGACTTACAAGTGGATTTACAACTGTTACAAAAAAAAAAATCCGAAAAAATTTCATAATTAAGTATTTTTTAATTAATTAGTAATTAAAAAATTAATTAAATACTTTTTATTTTGGGGGAAAATGCTGCCAATCAATAGATCAGCCCCCCTACATCCTTGAAATGTTGTTTTCAATCCAACATTGTAGGTAATTTGGGAGGAATTGGGATATTTCGAATTTTTCCAAATTTCCCCCAAATTTGCCCCATATCTCAAATCTCGAAATCGAAGGTTAAAATACATGATTTTTTGTGTAAAACATGAACAATTAAGTACTTCAACTCATTTAAAACAAGTTGTAGTCAAATTTCACGAAAATAAAACGAGATTGGAAGAAAAAATCCTCACCGAGTTCAATAGTGGGCCACCTTTGGATTTCCTTCGAAAGCAACCGTATCCTTTGAGATTCTTGCAATGGAAGCTCCGTAATCTTTCCAAAATCAATTTAAGTAAGAGAAATTTGAGGAAAATTAGACCTGCAGACGTTTTTTCTCCCAAAAACCCAAAAAAACCAAGTTGCTCCCACGTTCCAGACGGTCTGGACGATATCTGGACGATATCGTCCAGATATCGACGATATCTGGAATCGCGTGCTGGAAACAGGCCGATATCGAGCCGATATATCATGCGATATCGATACAATCTGCGATATTTTCGATATTGCACGATATATCGTGCGATACCAAAGAATCAGGCAGTTTTTTAGTTACTACCTGCCGATATGTATCGGCGAGCACCGATATCGATAATATCGGCCGATATATCGGCCGATATTATTGATACTGCAATCACTGGTCCCACCTAAGTTTCTCAAGCCTTGAAAGCACTGAAGCCGAGCATTTAAAAAGCGACATGAAATAGAGGAGAGGGTTTGATAAGGCTGCTTTAATGAGGGTAATTCACCCACCAAGCGGGAGGGACCGACTTTTCCATCTAGCAAGCTTCCTCTCGAATTTCTCTACCACCTTGTCCCAAAGGTAGGCTACATTTATAGGTGCTGAAAACACAATTCAGTTGTATCCAATTGTTTCACTGATAGCATGTGTATGTGACAATTAGCCAAAAGCTACAAATTCATCACTTCTTCTTTTTCAAAATACTTGCGTATTATCCTTCCAAGGTTGTTTACTGAAGTCGTAATGTAGAAGTGCCATTATCATTCATTATTTGCAAGCACTCGAGACTATCCGTGATGCAGGATCAAATACTTCGAAAATTATCATGGCAAAGGCTTTGTCTGAAATGGAGTTGACTGATCACAGCAAGGCCACTCTGTTTGATGATGGGGTGCAGGAGCCACTTCTTCATTCATCCTTGAAGGCGATGCAAAGGTGAAGCAGGTGGTCGTTAAAGCTCTTCAGAACCTATCAAGCTTACCCAGAAATGGCTTGCAGATGATTAGAGAAGGGGCAGTAGGTCCACTTCTTAGCATCCTCCACTACTTTAAATCATCTCAGACTTTGAGAGAACAGGCAGCAGCCACCATCATGACCCTTGCCATGTCAGCCATGTCTCCAGAAGCTGGCGAGACGCCAGTGACATTGCTAGAATCTGATGATGACATCTATAGACTCTTCTCCTTAATTAGCTTGACTGGCCCTGATGTACAAAAAAGCATTCTCCGAACCTTCCATGCTATGTGCCGAAACCCCTCAGCAACGGATATGAGGGATAAGCTAAGACAGGTAGGCTTCCATGTGGTCTCACTCTCTCTTGTGTGCTAGACAATATTATGTGCACTATTTTTTTGGCTGACTCTGGTTGTTTGAGTTTATTTACAGTGTTCAGCAGTTCACGTATTGGTTCCATTATGTGAGCACAATAACTTAACCATTCGGGCAAATGTGGTGAAGCTGTTCTTTTGCTTGATGGTAGATGGTAACGATGGCACATTATCAGAGGATGTTAATCATAAGTGTGTGGAGACTTTACTCATGATAATCAAGACTTCTGATGATGAGGAAGAGAAAACTGCTGCAATGGGAATCATCTCTAACCTCGCTC
This sequence comes from Liriodendron chinense, assembly GCA_003013855.2. Taxonomy (NCBI): domain Eukaryota; kingdom Viridiplantae; phylum Streptophyta; class Magnoliopsida; order Magnoliales; family Magnoliaceae; genus Liriodendron; species Liriodendron chinense. The sequence goes on along the minus strand of ML058327.1, from coordinate 343,350 downwards.
CAGACCATACCGAGATCACTCAGTTCCTTCTAGATGCTGGGGCTCTTCAGATCGCCATTGGATTTCTCACTGATGGAAAGCACAATGGCACATCTAGGAATCGGCTAATAGAGAATGCTGCTGGAGTTTTATGTCGTTTCACTGTATAGCCAAATCCCGAGTGTCAGAGGAGAGCAGCCGACGCTGGCACTATCCCGGTGCTGGTCCACTTACTGTCATCTGGCACCGCCTTGACAAAGCGCAATGCCACCATTTCACTGTCCCAACTTTCCAATAGTTCTTTAGGCCTGAGCAGGCTAGTAGAGCAACGCCGGGGCTTCTTGTTCAGCTCACTGCCACCTGAACCCGGCTGCCTAGTGCACTTGAGCATGTGTATAGTCAAGTCGTCATTTTGCCTCCTGGAAGCCAATGCAGTGGAACCACTGGTGAGGGTGCTTAGAGACCTAGATGTTGGAGCCAGCGAGGCTGCTTTATGTGCGCTGTCGACACCGATCGAAGCTGAAAGGCTGCAGAATGGTAGTAAGGTGATCTCTGAGGTGAAAGGAATTGAATTATCAAACTTCTCAATTCTAGTTTTCCCTTCTTCCGTCATTGCTTCCACTTGAACTAAACCAATAGCTTTGATACTAATTGTTGCGCAGCACGCCAACAACGCCGGTGAACCGAGATCCAATCTCTGGTCTCACCCACAAACGATTAACAGGAAGTAATAATAACTAGAAGAGGAATTCACACAAACCAACAATCTACAAGACATATTTTATGTGGAAAAACTCGAAACAAGGTTAAAAAACCACGGTGCAAAACTCTACTATGAAGAAGAACAAAGTTACAAGCAATACACTTACCTTCTCCTATGATCCCATGCACAGAGATGACCCTTTTGCTAATCATCTCGCCTTTTTCTCACCTTAGACGTATAGAAACCCTAATCCCATAGCCTAATCCTGGTTTACACCCCTTTATATAGCAAACACCGAAATTAGAACACAAAATAGGAAACCCCGCACTTAAGCCTGCGGCCGATCAGGGCGCTCGGTCATACTGGGTTGGGCGCCCGCCCATTACAAAAATCATCCAGTGAGTGACAGGCCAAAACAGCCTATTATCGGGCGCCCGGTCACTTTGACCGTCGGGCGCCCGCCTGTTGACAGAACAGTCCAAAGACTTACTGTCTCAAACTCATGAATATCGGGCGCCCGGTCCAAAGACCGTCCGGGCGCCCAACCATGCATTGGTGTGACAGGTTCCACACTCAATAATCTCCCGCTTGGAGACATATCATCACATGATCCTTCGTCTTCTACATCCGGAGTGCACCACATCCCAGTCTTCAAGCCTAAAGACCAATCAAAGCTGAACAGAGCTTCAGCTTCTCCCGTGTGACCGCCTTGGTCAATATATCTGCAGGATTCTCACTTGTATGAATCTTCTCCAAAGCAATCGATCCATCTTCCAGTAACGAACGTATGAAGTGATATCTGATGTCAATATGCTTGGTCATCGAATGAAATACTGAATTCTTAGCCAAGTGTATTGCACTCTGATTGTCACTGTACAGCTTGTAATCTGCTTGCTTCTTCCCCAACTCTTCCATAAAACCTTGCATCCATACCATCTCCTTGCACGCTTTTGTAGCTGCAACATATTCTGCTTCCGTTGTACTGATGGATACTATCTTTTGTAATTGAGAGACCCAACTGACTGCAACACTACCCAGGGTAAAGGCATACCCTGTAGTGCTTCTTCTGCTGTCGATATCCCCTGCCAAATCTGAGTCGACGTAGCCTTGTAGCTTGATTTTCGATCTTCCATAACACAACCCTACATCGACAATACCTACCAGGTATCTGAGGATCCACTTCACAGCTTCCTAATGTTCCTTCTCAGGGTTGTTCATGTACCTGCTAACAAATCCCACCGCTTGAGCAATATCTGGCCTCGTGCTAACCATAGCATACATGAGGCTCCTTATAGCTAACGCATAAGGGACTTTAGCCATGTAGTCCCGTTTCTCCTATGTCTTAGCTCCTTAAAAAGCTTGAAGTGGTTGGCTAATGGAGTGCTAACCCGCTTAGCACCTCCCATGCTGAATCGATCAAGTACCTTGGCTATGTCCTCTACCTGTGACAAAACTAGCTTCTTGTTTTCCCTATCACGCATTATCCTCATGCCCAGGATTTGTTTTGCAGCTCCTAAATCCTTTATGACAAACTCTCTAGACAGTTGTTTTTTTAGATCTGAGATGTCCTTCATGCTTGATCTGGCCACAAGCATATCATTAACATACAGAAGAAGGATGATGTACGACGTATCAAACTTTTTCAAGTAGCAACAGTGGTCTGCATGACATCTCCTGTACCCATTTCCCGACATAAAACTATCGAACTTCTTGTATCACTGCCTCGGGGCTTGCTTCAGGCCATATAGACTCTTCTTCAGTCTATACACCTTGTTCTCCTTTCCTGGTGCCACGTATTCTGTCAGCTGATGCATGTATATCTCTTCTTCAAGGTCTCCATGAAGAAAGGTTGTCTTAACATCTAACTGCTCTAGATGTAAGTCCTTTGTAGCCACTATACTCAAGACCATGTGAATCATAGACATCTTCACCACAGGTGAAAATATTTATGTGAAATCGATACCTGCCTTTTGTTGGTACCTTTTCACAACCAGTCTAGCCTTGTACCGTTTCGAACCATTGTGCTCCTCCTTCAGTCTGTAAACCCACTTGTTATAAAGAGCTTTCTTACCCTTAGGTAGAGTGACTAGCTCCCACGTACGACTGGACTCAAGAGAGTCCATCTCGTCATCCATGGCTTGCTCCCACTTAACCCGCATACTTAACCTTAACGCCTCTTCAAAACACTTTGGCTCACCATTATCTGTCAACAGTAGATAATGTAAGGAGGGTGAGTATCGAACTTTGGGTCTCCTCTCCCGAGTAGACCTCCTCACAACCGGTGTCTGCGGCTCTGCCTCATCATACTCCTGTGCATGCTCATCCTGTGGCACTGTAATACCCGTGTCCGGTAACTTTTCTAACTCTACGAATTCTTTCTCATCAGTCTTATTCTGCTTTTGCTGCAAACTGTCTTTATGCATCACTTTTTCATTGAAGACTACGTCCTTACTTCTGATGATTTTTCGGTTCTCAGTATCCAAAACCGGTAGCCAAAATCATTCTGCCCGTAGCCTATAAATGTGCATCTTCTGGACTTCGCATCCAACTTGTTTCTGTGCTCTGCATCAATGTACATAAGAAGTGCAACCAAACACTCTGAGATGTGCAATGTTTCCCTCTTTCCAGTCCATGTTTCTTCTAGTAGCCTACCATCCAATGGTGCTGAGGGACTTCTATTTATGAGATATACGGCAGTATTCACAGCATCTGCCCAAAAGGTCTTGGGCAACCCTGCATGTAGCCTCTTACTCCTAGTGCGCTCAAGGATGGTCCTGTTAATGCACTTAGCCACACAGTTTTGTTGCGGTGTCCCTAGAATCGTTTTCTGATGTTTGATCCCATTTACTGCACAATACTCCTCAAACTTCTTATCACAATACTCTCCCCCATTATCCGATCTGAGATACTTCATAGTTTTACTGGTCTCATTTTCTACCATAACTTTCCACTTCTTAAATACATCAAATACATCAGATTTGTGCTTTAAGAAATAAACTCACAGATTTCTACTAACATCATCAATGAAAGAAACAAAATAACGTGAACCATCAAGAGATGATACCTGTGCCGGTCCCCACACATCAGTGTGTACAAGCTCCAACAGATGTGTCTTTGGAGCGCGTCCTGTCTTTTTGAAACTTACTCTCTTCTGTTTGCTATACACACAATCCTCGCAGAATTTCAGATCGATTGCTTTCTACCCTGGTAGCTTCCCCTTTGACAATGACACTTTCATCCCTTTTCACTCATATGTCCCAACCTCTGATGCTATAACTGCCCATTCACTCCAGTTGATGCGACTGCGAGTGAACTATATGACCTGGAAGTCACGTAAAAGGTACCTTCCTTCTTGCCTCAAGATATTACCAAGGCACATTTTGTGACCTTCCATGCATCGCTCGTGAATGTCGTCACATATCCGGTATCGGCCAACTGTCCCACTGAGATCAAATTCCGTCTCAAACTCAGTACATGTCTGACATCCCTCAACTTCAAGACCATTCCGTCTTTTTAACTTAAGTGAACGTCTCCCTTGTCAACAATACTTCATGGCTCATCATCACCCAAGTAGACTCTTCCAAAGTTACCTGACATATAATCACGAAGAACTTCTTTTGATGAAGTGGCATGAAACGAAGCACTCGAGTCTATAACCCAAGACTCATTTCACGCATCAAGAGATAAGATCAATGCCTCTATGTCACTCTCCTCAGATAGATTCACTAAATCCTTCCCACCTTGAGAGCTTCCTTTTTATTTCTTAAGTGCCCTACAATCACGCTTCATGTGCCCCTTCTTCCCGCAATGCCAACACTCGTCCTTGTCTTTCGGTCCCTTGGACTTATTCCTCGACTTAGAACGACCGTGTTTATTGCCTCCTTTGTTCGAAGATCTTCCTCTTCCTTCAACATTTAGAGCATTGCCTGAATCCCCTGAAGCACTCGATGCCTTCCTTCTAGATTCTTCGCTCAGAATTAGACCGGCTATATCATCGAATTTCAACTTCGTAGATCCGGAGGAATTGCTCACGGCAATCACCAAACCATCCCAACTGTCTGGCAAACTGGACAAGATCAATAGTGCCCTGACCTCATCACCAAAAGTGATGCCAACGGATTTCAATTGGCTTATGACTGTATTGAACTCGTTTAGATGTTCAGCCACGCCCCCACCATCTAACATCTTCATGTTGAATAGCCGTTTCATAAGATGAACCTTATTGGACGCCAAAGGTTTCTCATACATCGTAACTAAAGCCCGCATTAATTCTTGTGTGGTCTTTACTTTGGATATATTGAAGGTGACGCTCTTAGACAAAGAGAGTCGGATCGTTCCTAAAGCCTTCCGATCCACTAAAGCCCATTCATCATCTGTCATTTTCTCTGGTTTCTTCTCTTTTCCTCCTAGAGGAATGTAGAGGTCCTTCTGATACAGTTAATCCTCCATCTGCATCTTTCAGAAGGCAAAGTTTAAACCATCAAACTTCTCAATTCTAGTTTTCCTTTCTTCCGTCATTGCTCCCACTTGAACTAAACCAATAGCTCTGATACCAGTTGTTGCGCAGCACGCCAACAACGCCGGTGAACCGAGATCCATTCTCCGGTCTCACCCACAAACGATAAACATAAAGTAATAATAACTAAAAGAGAAATTCACACAAACCAACAATCTACAAGACATATTTTATATGGAAAAACTCCAAACAAGGGTAAAAAAAACCGCGGTGCAAAACTCTACTATGAAGAAAAACGAAGTTACAAGCAATACTCTCATCTTTTTCTCACCTTGGACATATGTAAACCCTAATCCCATAGCCTAATCCCGGTTTACACCCCTTTATATAGCAAACCTCGAAATTAGAACACAAAATAGGAAACCCCGCACTTAAGCCTGCAGCAGATCGGGCGCCCGGTCATACTGGGTCGGGCGCCCGCCCATTACAAAAACTGTCTAGTGAGTGACAGGCCAAAACAACCTATTATTGGGCGCCTGGTCACTTTGACCATCGGGCGCCCGCCTGTTGACAGAACAGTCCAAAGACTTACTGTCTCAAACTCATGAATATTGGGCGCCCAGTCCAAAGACCGTTCAGGTGCCCGACCATGCATTGGTGTGACAGGCTCCACACTCAACAAAAGCTACTGAGCTCCCCTTCTGCTGACTTGCAGGAGAAGGCTCTTCGTCTTCTAGAGAGGATTTTCCAACTGGAGGAGCACAAACTCAAGTATGGAGCTTCGGCTCAGATGCCTTTAGTTGACATAACTCAGAGAGGAACCAGTACCATGAAACCGTTGGCAGCCAGATTACTTGCTCACTTGAATGTGCTTCATGATCAGTCTTCTAATTTCTAAAGGTGGTAGGAGTACGATCTTCGACTGGATTTGAATTGAATGGGGAATTACACACTGACGAAGCATAACATGCAAAGAAGATGATGATGCACAGCTTGATTCTTTGAATAACTCGTGAACTTCTAAACCTAATATTGTTTGCCATTGATGCAGTGAAGATAGGTCGTCCTTATCAATATGATTGATTGCTTTTGTTGAAATACATGTAATTTTGTTTATATGTGTGTGATTGTATGTTTTGTACTCCCGTGGAGCATTGTATATTTCTTTAAAGTTAATGTGTGTGTGTGTGTGTTAGTCAAGTGATTAAGCGTGTGTTTTAGTCAAGTGACTAACATACACAACACAAGTTGCCCTAGTTTCTGTCTCTCTCTTCCCTTTCTCTCTTAATACTCCTTTTGTAGATTTCTTCTACAATCGACTTCTACTTTGTATCAGAGCTTACGATTGTTGGGACCTAATCACAACCTACGATAATGGGGCCCATTGATGACGTCATCTGTACGTATGGATGGCGTTAGTAGTGTACAGCCAAGTAGTCACTTTGAAGCAGGAAATATATGGAATCTAAAAGATAATGATTTTAAAAAAATAATGGTGATTTTTCTATAATAGAAAAAAAATAAAAAAAAGTACAAATTTCGGTTTCTAATTGTGCTATTTTCTAAAGTTTTTTCTTTTGGCAGATTTTTCACATGGAGCAAGTGCGATTTATCGTGTGAAATCACTAGACACAATAATCATGAAATTTCATCAAGATTTGGGTGTGCGATTGTTGGGGCTCAAATTTGTACCCATTATAAAACGGTATTCAACGGTCCATCTACGATGATTCGGACTGATTTCGAGATCCGAAATACTCGAAAAACGTCAGTGCAGCCCTAACATGCGCAATCATGACTGAAACCTACGAATGCTATTTCGGGGTGGAATCAGACATGCGAATTACCTCCAAATGATCCGGAACGCCCTAAAACCCTTAACCTGCAAGTTTCGAGGTCGCATGATGCATATCTTTACCAGCGCGCTTCCAAATGCATTTTTTGCCCTGACTTATCCGACTATAAGGGCCCAAAAGCCTACAGGTACCATTTCGGGCTGGAATCAGACATGCGAATTACCGCCAAATGATCCGGAATGCTCGAAAAACCTTAAGTAGCAAGTTTGAAGTCATTGCGTGCATATTTCCACATGCATTTGTTCACTCTCTCTCCACATGCATTTGTTCACTCTCTCTCCACATGCGAATGTCTTAAGGAAACATGCATTCACTCTCTCACCACATGCGCATAAGAGCTCTCTCTCTCCCTTTTCAATATTCTAAAATTACAAAAATCATGAAAATATGCTAAGTGGGGCCACATGCGGCCAACATAGATGCCACATGCGCCCATACCAGTGGCACATCCGCCCATGACATGCCACCTGCGCCTGGGGCATGGGTACATGCGCATGACTCGTCTCTCCAGACTATTTTCATGCGCATAATCCCCACATGCGCATGACTCGTCTCTCCAGAATATTTCCATGCGCATGCCCTCCATTTTGCAAACCACATGCGCCCGGTACCCGAGTAGCTACCCGATTAAGTGCTATAAATACCCCACTCACTTGTTGAGAAGGGGAGAGGCTTCATTATCTGGAAGGGTTCGGCAGAGCAAGGTAAAATCCTTGTCGGAATCCTCAGTAGACTATCCACATGCGCCCACACCTCGCCGGATGCCACAACCGGAAAGGGATTTCTCCCACCAGTTGCAATAAGAGGAAGAGAAGCAACATGCGCCCATCCTTTTGTTGGAAGCAAATGGGAAATTTCCCAAGTCCTTGGAGGACATGCGCCCATAGTGCCATCTTTCTCTTCACTCCCTCATGCCACATGCGCTTAAGTGCGCCCAAGGGAGAGGTCACATGCGCTCAGTGCGCTCGATGGAGAGGCCACATGCGCATAAGTGCGCAAGGCGCAGGCACATGCGCTCACCTCCCTTCCATTTCCTCTTTCTCCTCACTTTTCTCCCACATGCGCTTGAGGAAGAGTCACATGCGCCCAAACCAACCCAACCTCCCATGCGCCTGGACGCTGATGGGGAGGTGGGGCCTTCCATGATGTGGCCCGCCTTCCGATCGCGTCAGCACTCCTAGACACACATCAATGCCCTCTATCCATCCCCCGGACCGGATTCGCCAACGGTCGATGTTAAGTGGGCCAAATCAGCAATTTGATCAAAAAGACCTATACTTAGCCAATATTGCAAACCTCGAAAATCCCTCCGAAAGAGCCAGAAATGGCCGAAATCGAGAGGAATCGGGCGGAATTTGACCGAACCCGAGAGGGAGACTTCTCTCCGCCATAACATGATACACCATAATCATGCATTAAAATGAGATTACCTGATCTCAGGATCTCCGAGAAACCTTGATCAGACCATAAACAGGTCCACTACTTAGTCGTTTTTAGCCCTGGGAAGTGCCCTGTTGGCTCGAAAATCGACTTACACTAAACAAATCGAAATGCGATCGCACTGCGACCCTCGTGGACATAATCCACCTCTATCCAAAGACGATCGTGACAGGTATTCACTAAATCCCCTGATCAGATCGTAAACAGGCCCTGGGAAGTGCCCAGATGGCCCGAAAATCTACTAATGCCAAATGAAATCAATCGCGATCTCAAAGACGCGAGGGCAACATATCGATGACACAAAGATATATACGAAGCCGATTGATCGAATCAAATGCATAATTTGTCCGATACACTGAACATCTAGCATGAACGCGATCTTCTCTTGAGCATACATAAAGCATAGTTACTTTGTACTGTACTCATTTGCATCCATTGCATCAATTTATTTCATCTCGGATCGAGTTACAAAACTAAATCAAAGGGGACTATGGTTATCATCGAAAATTATAACCAAAGAGTTCTAAACGTCTGAAATACTTCATCGTTAAGACCAGTTGATGTGCGTCCTGTCCAAGACGGGATCCGTCAGTTGAGTGGCTAAGGTAATGAGTGCCTTCCAGTAAGTTACCCGTCCAGCTGAGACGGTCACTGGCCCTGGTTGCAGTAAGTGGACGCCGTGGAGTGTATTTCTGAAAGTCATATCGTCCATAGAGACGCGTCATGACACCGAGATATACGACTCGGTCGAAACCCTGTTTGCACAAAGACCCCATGGAGTGCCCTCCAGTAAGTCACCCGTCCAGCTGAGACGGTCACTGGCCCTGGTTGCAGTAAGTGGACGCCGTGGAGTGTATTTCTGAAAGTCATATCGTCCATAGAGACGCGTCATGACACCGAGATATACGACTCGGTCGAAACCCTGTTTGCACAAAGACCCCATGGAGTGCCCTCCAGTAAGTCACCCGTCCAGTTGAGACGGTCACTGGCCCTGGTTGCAGTAAGTGGACGCCGTGGAGTGTATTTCTGAAAGTCATATCGTCCATAGAGACGCGTCATGACACTGAGATATACGACTCGGTTGAAACCCTGTTCGCACAAAGACCCCATGGAGTGCCCTCCAGTAAGTCACCCGTCCAGCTGAGACGGTCACTGGCCCTGGTTGCAGTAAGTGGACGCCGTGGAGTGTATTTCTGAAAGTCATATCGTCCATAGAGACGCGTCATGACACTGAGATATACGACTCGGTTGAAACCCTGTTCGCACTAAGACCCATGGAGTGCCTTCCAGTAAGTCACCCGTCCTAGCAGAGACGGTCACTGGCCCTGGTTGCACTAAACGGAAACCGTAAAGTGTATCCCTGAAAGTCATATCGTCCATAGAGACGCGTCATGACACTGAGATATACGATTCGGTTAAAATCCTGGTTGCTATTCAACTAGGAATACCCGAGGAGTATGGGACCAACATCTAACTGATCTTAACGGTGAAGTATTCCATAATAAATCCTAGACTTGGTCTCGGTGACCATGAACTCGAGACTATAATCCCTGACGATTTAAACTACTTGCTCGATCTATCCGAGCTTTATCCCTTTGATATTCCATCTATTGTATAACTGAAATTCATAGTGGAATCTTGTTGCTTTGTGCCGTGGTTTTCTCCCGTAAGGGTTTTCACGTAAAAATCTCTGTGTGGTTTATGCTGTGCTTTATTTATATTTATGCTCCTTTAATGCTTTATTTAATTCATTTATGATACATGCATGCATTTACTTTTGCCTTTTAATCAAGGGTGATCATCCGTTGATGTAATTAAGGGTTCGTGACCAGTTCACAGCCCGGAATGTAAAAGATCTCGGAATCTCTGGAATAAAATTCACCTCGCGGTGCTTTCTCGTGTATACTTTGTGATTGCTTATGATTGTCTATGAATGTCTCTATACTCAGAATTCCCCCAGAATGATGAAACCCAGGAAAAAGACTGCTGACGAGCAGTTTCGATTTTTCTTTAGTTCTAACAGCGATGACATTTTTTTTTTTATGAGAAGTGGGTGCTATTGGTCCTTATTTTTGAGTTTTTGCTAAAAAAAATTTATTCACTTTTGTTCTTTTGTTATGGAGCTGTGAAATACAATGTCGAATCATGTTGATGGTAATTGTGTAGTTGATGTTCTCGCTCCGTGCTTAGGGGTACTGTACACATAAAGTGTTTGACTTAATGCTTGACTCAACTTCACATGTGAGATTTTTACAAGTAGTGGAACTTTTCTTTTTTGTTCATCATCTCTTTCTTTATTGGGTCTTTGTTATTAGTTGTGAATGTAATTCACTCACATAATGTTGCACGTGTTGCACACATGTTTTCACTTGCCATCGCGTGTGTATTCTCTTAAGTGTTGTTAGTATAGTTCACTAATTTATTGTGCAATATTGCACGTGTTTGTGAGATGATTTTGAATGTAAATGATGGGTTGGTGACTCGATAGTTGTTAAGTTTATGGCCTCCTATTTGAAGAGAAGATTTAATGAATGAAAAAAGTTTTAGGTACTTTTTATAGACAACCAACAATCGAATATCTTATATCATGTTATGTTGTATTTTACAGGGAGTAATAGTCCATGCTAATCAGCATCATCTTCTTTGTATATATTTCAAGTTGGGCATGATCAATATCCATTCTTTAGCTCGAGGGGAAGTGTGGAAATATATGTAATTTTGTTTTTGTGTGTGTGTGTTTGTGTATTTTGTACTCCTGTGAAGCATTGTATCTTTCTTTCAAGTGAATATATGTTTATGTGAGTTATTCAAGTGACTAACATATACAACACAAGTTGCCTTAACCTCTCTCTCTCTCTCTCTCTCTCTCTCTCTCTCTCTCTCACTCAGAGAGTCATATGAAGCTTGCATTCCCCTATTATCCTCCTCTTGTTGTGTATATCACAAACCTATGTGACTTCTTCTGGATTTCTTCATCTTTATAGCAGGCAAGGGCAAGCATAGGCTCTTGTATCTCAAGAAGTGGAGCTAAGTCTGATAGAGGTGGCAATGGGTCGGGTCGGGTTCGGGTCGGGTCAAGTTTGGGTCGAGTCATTTCCACCTCAACCCTAACTTGACCCAAATTGAATTCGGGTTGGATTTTCCCAACCCTTACCCAACCCAAATTAAATCGGGTCGGGTCAGGTTAACCCGCATTTTAATGGTCAACTAATTAATTCGTAGATTAAACTAGATGCATATAACCCTAGTGTTCAATTGAAAATCAAACCATTTATGCTTAATAGATACGTAAGTGCCTTATATATATATATATATATATATATATATATATATATATATATATATATATATATATATATATATATATATATATATATATATAATTGAGGCTTTTTTTATAGAGTATTTCTATTACGCAAATACTAAAAGAGAAAAATAAATGGATATAATGGAGTGTGTAGATTTAAAGCATACTTCTTAAAGCATCAATGTTACTAGAACGATGGAACGGCATGGATGAAACACGTAGTCTCTCTCTCTCTCTCTCTCTCCCTCTCTCTCCCTCTCTCCATGGATGAAATCTATAGAGCCGCTTCTTCTCTCTATGGTTGAATGAAGCCCTCTCTTTACAACTCGCAATAAGGTTTTAGAAAGAGAAAGCTTATAATGGCTTTTTTTAAATGCATTGACAGAGAATCGTGCTTGATACTCCTGCATAGAGGTGAGCACGAGCCAAGCTAAGCCCTATTTGAGCTAAGCTCGCTCAATGACCGCCCTAGCTCGTGTTCAACTTGGCTCGGCCTTCGAGCTGGACTGACATGTTCGAGCTAGCTCAACCGAGCTTTCGAGCGAGTTCGAGCCTAATTCGAGCTAAGTTCAAGCCTATAGAAAACAAAATTTTAAATAAGCCAAGCCCAAAAATCGGGCTTGAAACTGTTTAAAATTAGGCCCAAAGGTAGTCCAAAGCCCTTGACACCCCCCACTCACTTTTACAGAGAGTTTCATCTCTCATTTCTTTGTTCACTTTCGATGTGGGACTAAAAACTTTACCTTTTTAGTTTTTTACGAGTCAGCCGAGTTGAGCCTAGCCGAGCCGAATCGAGCTACGACAGAGCCGAACTTCGAGCCGAGCCGAATTGAGCTTGGGTTAGCTCGAGCTTGGCTTGAAAATCATTTCGAGCTTGAGAAAATGGCTCAGCTTGGTTCGAATCTAACCTTCGAATCTTGTTGAATCGAGCTAGTTCGAGCCGAGTCGAGCGAGCTAACCGAGCTGGCTAGGCTCGTGCTCAACTCTACTCCTACATGTAAAATTTTTTGAAATTGACATTTAATATTTCATCCGAACCATCCAATTAATGTCCAGAAATTCTATTTTTATTTTTTGACCATTGGATCAAATCAACAAGACCATTTGATATTTAACTTTTTAAATAGTTAAATTGTGGACACAATTATTGAAATGGAACCATTTGATCCTTTCATTTTAACTGTCCAATAAATTCTTATCAACAATCAAATAAATATAACCATTAAGATAATTTTATTAATTTATTTTATGGACCGTTAGCTACCATTTCACCAGTAAATGAGCACCGGAAAAAAAAAAAAAATCTCATGATATTTTAGTTTAACATGTCATAAAGTGTGATCATTGGTGTGCGCATGTTCATTGAATTGACAGACGTGTGGAACATTCCCAAAGGGTGTGTGAGAAAAAAAAAAAAAAACTATGTATTATTTAACTAATAAGAAAATCAATATATAATAGTCTACTTAACCCCTATATGATTCGGGTAGGGTCGGGTCGGGTCGGGTCGGGTCGGGTCGGGTCACCTTTAACCCTAACATGACCCATAAAAATCCGGGTCGGGTCGGGTCAACCCAAAAATTGAATTCGGGTCAAATTTTCCAACCCTAAACTAGAAAAAACTGGGTCGGGTCGGGTCGGGTTAGCGGGTCATGTTGAATTTTGCCAGGTCTAAGCTAAGATGACTTTCATCTCTCAAAAATAAGTTTTTCAAATCATCATTCGCGGAAAGGCTGATTGGATTTCGGCCCTCTTCTTAAAGGGGATCAAGAATGCGGATTCGGGTGACATTGAGTTCATAGCTGGATATGCTTGAAGGGGTGAGGAAAATGATTGGATCTTTGTAAGTAGACATGGAGGGAAATTCTGCATTTTATTACAGGAACATGATTTATTTGAATGGAAGGTGATTCATCCTTGATTATCAATGAGAGTTTCCTGTCATTCTTCTGCTGATCTGGGCATATTGAAGCTGAAGGAAATGAGAAAGATGCAGGAGTGTATTTGAATTTCTCCAACTCGGATGTCGATGTTCTTCTCTTTCTTCTGTATTTAATTCATTCCGTTTCCTCTTGAAATGAAATTTATCATTCCAGAACAGGATGATTTTTGGGTTGGTTAGGAGCTCTCACTAATTCCTCCCATCAGTCAAATGACAAACAGTGTAAGCACATCTGGCTTCTTTGGATTTCTCCAATTGAGATCTAACTGACATTCGTTATGATGTTTCCTCCCTCTGAAATATGGCAAGGATTCTTCCGTGTTGGACAACTGTCTATCCAATCTTGGGTCTTCGTTTACAGACCTTACATGGACTTTTTTCTTAAACATCTACATGTAGGCCACTAATTGAATAGGAATTGGAATTGGGATCCTCCAAATCTGGAAGATTTTTGGAGCATCTCCCATCAAAAGTGAGGCCCATCTCACGATGGTCTGCAACTCTGAACCATGGGCCCCATTTTTTTTATGGAATGGGCACGTCCCAATTCTGGTCCTGGTGCATCAGGACCTCATAATTCCTCTAAAAAAAATCTCATTTAAAATCAAACCACGGTCTGTTTGCAGGGAGTGAGGCTACGTCGCAGATGTCAGGGATGGTATCCATGAGCCACCATGCAGTTACCAGGTAAACCAGACTGTTCATCTATAAAAGATAAGAGGCACACCTTTCATTGATCCAGACTGTTCATCTGGTGGGCCCCACCATTAGATATTACACTGATCTGACCCTATTGGGCTATACAAGAGGCGCACCTTTCAGTGATCCGGACTGTTCACCGTTGGGCCCCACCATGGGTGGCTAATTGAATTCCCTCAGTCAAAGAATCGCAACCATCAGATGTCTGTTTCATTGTATATCGAATGTTTAGCTAGCTAGAAAAAAAACAAACAAACAAACAAACAAACATCACGGTGGCTGTGGCTTCCACGGAACCCCTTCCAGGACGGACGCGGTTTGGCTAGTGACGCTGACACTAGCCAAGAGGCTAGTGGTCGGTGCTCTATGGGCCCACCATGATGTATGTATTCTATCCACGCCGTCCATCCATTTTTAAAGATCATCTTAAGGGTTGATGATAAAAATGAGGTTGATCTAAATCTCAGGTGGAGCACACCATGGGAAAACAGTAGTGATTGAACGTCTAGCATTAAAAACCTCCTAGGGCCCACTGTAATGTTTATTTGAAATCCGACCTGTTGATTAGGTCATATGGACCTGGACGAAGGGAAAAAAAATAAATATCATCTTGATCTAAAACGTTTACGGCCCCCAAGAAGTTTTTAATGGTGGGCGTTCAATCTACACTATGTTGTCCACTTGAGATTTGGATCTACCTCATTTTTGTGATCATAGCAGTAAATGATCTGAAAAAAAAAAATGGATGGACGGCATGGATGAAACACACATCATGGTGGGGCCCATAGAGCACAGACCACTAGCCATTGGTCACTAGCCAATCCGTTTCCCTTCCAGGACGTAGTATGGACCGGCCTAGCAGGACGCAATCCACGTCCAATTTGCACGAACCAATGGAATGTGGGCTCCACTACTAAGTTTCCCAATATGGAGGCGGATTGCCTGCCACACACCACCGACCTTGGATATGGCAAAGTTTTGTGAGCCCAACCACGATGTTATGTGTTATTTCCACACTGTCCACCCATTTTGAGAGCATTTTAAGGCATGACCCTAAAAATAGGCGGATCCAAACCTCACGTGGGCCACACCACAAAAAGCAGTGGGGACGATGATGCCCATGTTGAAACCTTCTTAGGGTCCACCATGATGTTTTTTTGCCATCCAACCTGTTCACATAGACCTGGCCGAAGGGAAGACACAACTATCGGCTTAATCCAAAACTTTTGTGGCCCCCAAGAAGTTTTCAATGGTAGGCATTCAATCCCCACTGCTTTTCTGTGGTGTGGTCTGCTTGAGGTTTGGATCTGCCTCATTTTTTGGCTCATGCCCTAAAATGATCGCCTAAGATGGATGGACAATGTGAATATAACACCGTAAACACCAATGAGATTGGGTTACCCATCTCTTTTGCCAAAGCATCAATAAAGGCCAACCATTGAAGCATCTGACGGACCAGATCAACTAATCAAAGACTCTAATAGGTTCGACCTTAATATAACCACTGGGTCTTTGGACCAATCAAAACGAACATTACTTACGATAAGGACACTGCCAACCAAAGGGCTCAAAAACCCGACTGGCCTAGTCAGGGACCTTAACCTGACCCAGGAGTAATCAATGGTTCAGATCGGTGGGGCCAAAGATCAAAATGATTGATCAAAGTTGATCAATCGGATCCTTGGAACTCGTGGAACGCAGATACTGGATCCGATCAATTAAAGACAGGCCAAGTAGAGCAAATCTCAATCGCATACCTCAATTCCAATAACTCTGGAAATATTTATGTAGCAACTAGGGCTAAAAATGACAAAATATGACCTATAGTGTAGGAAGGGCATGATTAGGTCAATCATTGTCTGCCTAATGGGATAAATACCTTGAGTTCACAAGAACTTCGGGAATCCTCAACCGAACTTCCTCGAAGATTCGAGGAAAAGTAAGAAAAAACAGGAATAAATCCAAAGAAAATTTGTAATAATAGATTAAATGAAAATTAACGTGATTACGATGCTTTAAATAAGAAACTAAACCCTACGTAGAAGTTTCAGACTTCAACTCAAGCTAAAACACCTAAAAAACGCAATAGAAGTCTCTTAATCCTACTAGAACTCATGGTTTTCGGCCAAAAATAGAAAGTTTTCAAACGGGCCCAACCATGTTGTTTTACTAATTATACTAAGCCATTTTCATGTTAGGCACAAAATGCTAAAACCCTACAGATCAAAAGTTATAATCGAAATAAAACATACTATAAATAGTAAAATTGAAATAAAACTAGCCCAATGATCATCGATTTAGTCAAATCTCGCAATTCAAGCATGGGCAACCCTCTTAGCGGGGTTAGTTGGCTAAAGTAGTTCAAGCTACCCCAAAATCATATATTATATGCCCCGAAACTCATTCTAGATCGTGAGATACGTTCATTTTACGTTCCTGATGGTCTTAATCACTTCCGACCCTGACCGATCTTCTTTTGGTCCGTCTGGGCCATATAATAGTCGACGACCCGCTCTACATCATATAGCTATCTACTCATACTTGACATTCTATCCTGATGGTCACTATGAGGGCAACCTATGAAGTTAGACCACCTGTCTTATATATATAAACCACATCACAATAAGCATTTGACGTAGTAGCTACGAAGTTCAGGGGAGGGAGAGAGGGATTGTAAGTCCAACAATACAAGGATGAAGGATTCCATGGTTATTTGAGTACGAGATATGCATCCGGGTCCTGTTAAAATCCTAAAACCGATCTTCTAATCCAACTCAAGAAACGTCTATCATCGAAGCAGCTAGAGAAAAGAGTAGGATAGAATTGGGGACGTTCGATTATTTCTTTTGAGCATAAAAGAGTATCTAATTTCCTCATTTTTTTTTTCCTGCATCTCAAAGGTAAACCACATCTTGCTCTATACATTCCAAGGATAGAGTCTATTCTTGCACATTCTCTTCTATCTAGTTTTCTCTCTATTGGTTTTTATTTTTATAGTTTCGCCCACTCGAAGAGTCAAATCTCTGCGTAGTAGGGCTAGATGTGAAATTGCTAAAGTTTTGCTAAAATCCCAAACAAATCAATAAACCTCGTAAAGTTAAGATTGCATCTTGTGTGGAAGGAAAATGTGCCTAACCCCTTCATTTTTCTTAAATGAGGCCCTTACCTAAGAATCTACGACAGCAGACCAAATCACAATAGTCATTTAGAGTCGAAAATCATTCAATTCTCAAAATTCGAGGCTATTCTACAACGTCTACCTAGATGTAGATCTGGGAGCTTGATTCAACTAGTGGCGACTCTAAAAATCAATATGCTCTAAAGCCACCCCTATAATATTGCACAACTAAGGAGAAAAAAGACGACTCTAACCAATTCAAATTAAACATGAAGAGTAAGAGTCCAGACTGCACATTAGTGCTATTGGCGGTGCCTCTGTTTGCTTCATGCCCCGCAGGAGCATTAACAGAATTGACAACTTCACTGGAAATTGCTAACACTAGCCAAGGGCTAATGTAAAAAAACAAGGTTTTTTCATTTTTCGGGGATTTCATAACTTTAGTGTACTCCAGTGCGATATTGGTCCCATTTACTTTCCTGCATATACTAGTCTTTCCTGACTCATTAATTTACTAACTCACTAACTTGCTAACATTTTCAATGTATACTGGTCACATTTACTTTCCTACATGTATGTCACTTTTCTGCATTTTGAGGACATAATAGATGTATGGGGAACCAAACAAACTTGAGGGATAAGTATTAATAATGTTGGAAACCAAACATGATTTTTTGTTTTTTGACTAGTAAGTATATTGTTCACTAGCAGAAAAAGTAGAACTAAGATAAGCTACTTGCGGCATAAGTAGCTTATCTAAGGTAACCATACAAGCGCCCTTAGAGTGATTCTAGATATATGCTTCATACACGTCACAATCAAATTGTCTAGATAATTGTATGTAAGTGCCACATGTGAGATGATAAGTCACCACTAGGGCCGTGAACGGACGATGAGAGATCTGTCGAAGCCTAGCCCGCACTCAGGGCCAAGTCCAGCCTAGGCCTGTGATGGGCCTAACAAGCGGGCCCAACTCCAAACCATGATGATTGATTATTCATGGCTTGTTTGTGTCTAACCCGAGCCAGAGCCCCCGTCACATTCTTTTGTGCAAGATTGGCTGCTGTTAGAAGTGCCTAATCATGCTTGATATTGACAAATGGGCTTGGCAGGGTTGGGTTTGGGCCAAGTCGATGGGCTCTAAGAGATAGCCTGAGCCCGACCCAATTGATAAACAAGCTTAAACTCTAGTCAAAGGTCCAGCCCAAGCCCAAACTGAAATGGGCCAAAAGCCAGCCCAACCCATTGACAACCCTTCTATTATTATTATTATTTCACAGGCGCTCACACACTACACACGCGCCCATTCACTCACACTACAATGGGTACTCGAATCCATGATCGGGTGTTGAAACTCTTGCGAGTCTACCACTGAACCATAGGGTTGCAGGCACCCATTGACAGCCCTAGTCTCCCCTATTTTTTTTTTGGTGCAGGACTAAGAGAAAGTCACCCCTTCAATATTATACCTTCTGAAGGCACACTAGCACGGTCCCTTTGAGTGTTCCTCACTTCAGCCATCCATTTGACTTAGACCACACGAACAAGTAGATCTTATGTTAGATGTATTTGTTAGGTGATACGTCATTGAAAGTGAGGCCTCCCATTTGGAAGGTATAGTCTAAGGTATATTCACTCCACGTTTATGGAAACGGATCGCGTGGTGTGCCCCATACCATACCACTCACCTATGTGGTGTGTTGATGTCACAAAGCTCTCTGGCCCCACTATGATGTATTTGTTATATCCAAACTGTCAGTCCATTTGGAGAGATAGTTTCAAGCCCAAAAATGAAATAGATCTAAAGCTCAAGTGTACAAAACTATAGAAAGCTGTAGGGATGGAATGTCTACCATTGAAATTTTCTTGGAGTTGAAGAAGTTTTAGATCAATATGATATTTGTTTTTTTCCCCTTCATCCAAGCCTATGTAAACTTATGAGCAGGTTGGATGGAAAAATAAACATCTGGCGGGCCCTAAGAATGTTTCAACAGTGGGAATTATTATCCCCACTGCCTTTTGTAGTGTGGTCCATTGGAGCTTTAGATATGATTGTTTTTTGGGGTCATACTCTAAAATAATGTCGCGAAATGGATGGACTGTATGGATATAATAAATACATCATGGTGGGGCCCATGTGACTTGATGACGTCAACACACCACCAAGGTCGGTGGTGTGTGGCACACCACGCAATCCACTTCTGCATTTATAGGGCATGTTTAGTTCATCATTTCCCTTTCATCCCTTTGGATTGGCTTGGAAATTTGTGGAAAGCCAACCCAAATTGTTATGGTGCTATATATAAAAATTATGTTTGCACATGTATCCAAGATATGGGACCGCAACGTATGGTGGTCCACCAAACCATACATGTATACACTAACATCAGAGTATTCCAAAACTGAGGTGGGCCATACCACATGAATCAAGAGGTTTTAAGTTAATTTTTATAAAGTAACCCACCTAAGTGTTGAATCAGCCTGATTTTTTAGGAACGAGACCAAACACCAATGGGCGGTGTAACTTATGGATTGGGTGGATTTCATCAGGCAAGTTTTGTCATTTCCAAAGGAAGTTTTCTTTTCCTGTGATGAAGGAAAGGCTGGAAGAGACTAGAGAGAGATGAGGGGGACCATATTATAGTAGGGAAGGGACATTTGAAAAGATAAGATGATGAGTGGTACTTGAGGGGCACTGTGGCATAGGTGACCATGATCATTAATTTGCATGTTGACGCATGCGAGATGGACCGACCGTAGAAAATATCCAAGCTTCAGGGGCGAGATGGTGTCTTCGGGTGGTCCTAAGGAAAGGTTGTGTTTGGTTGGGGTGGGGTGGGACCCACTGATATGAAGTTGATGAGGGGCCCACATGGGAAATTCGCTGGAGGGTCGGTGTGTGCCAATTGGGTTGTGGGATACAATGGGGGCAGGTGCTTATGGAAATTTTGTGGGACATTTGAGTGTCCCACCTTTGGAAATGAAGTAGGCCACATGAGTTCAATGGTTTGGACCACTGAACCATGGTCCTAAATTTGCTAACGTAAGTAAACCATACATTTGTTGATTATTAGTATTGATAATCCCTCAAACGTGTAGGCTCCACGTACGGTTTATTTGCACCATTCAAACCGTAGGTAGCCGGGCATTGATCAAAGCCACACATGTGAGCCGAGCAAGAGTCTCGCTTATGACCTCAAAACGAGCCCTGACCTCCTTCCTTCGAGGCCTATCATTTTCTCACTTTCATTTTCCATGCCACCAAGAGGTTTGCTCAATACATCCCATGTATTGCAGTACTGTACGTCCTCATCTTAGCCTTTGAATCTAGGCGATCTTCCAATGATCCAAACCGTTTGTATGACAAGACCCACTTTGTGTGGTGGAAAGACAATAAATAAAATTCAAACTCTTTGATAATTTGGCCGTTTTACTTTGAACATGAACAGTTACCACAAACTTCACAATCAACCATTTGAGATAATTCAATCTAAGTGATTTTCTGGGATTCTCCCATCCAAGGAGAGACCTATCAAATCAACGGTTCATGTTACTAGAAAGGCTAAAATCCAACAGTTAAAATGCCAATGTATCTTATTGTAATAAATTAAGATGTACTCATGTAAACCTCATTGACTTCATGGGATTGACGTAAAAGACTCTCATAAGTCATAATCAGCTCTCCAGGCCCTCAATGTTGAGGTGTGGGTGATCCAAAACCGTTGATCTGATGGTCCTCACGGTGGATATATAGGAGATTCCGGGGATATCAATCCTAAGCAATTGTTACCATTCAATGGTTGAAAAGATGAAATATCAAACGGTTAAGATATTCTTTCTTTGGAGACTTTGAAGGCACACCTCATCCATATTGGTCCCATCAGATTAACGGTTTGGATCACCAAACCACGGTCTCTACATATGTGGAACCCTACACACGTTTGGTGAAGCAAATGTGAATGAGAAAAAAGTCCTACCAGTCAAAGTGCATGCACGTGCTAGTGCTTGCCATTGGCTCACAGGCATCTACACAAAGTCTCTTCGGGCGGATGAATCGGATCGGTGGATCGCTGACTGTGGGGCCCAAAGTAATATATGTACTTTACATCCACGCCGTACATCCGTTTTGAAAGATCATTTTGTATTACTATCCCAAAACTAAAGCATTTCCAAATTAGGTGGATCACACCACAGGAAACAGTGGTGATTGAATACCCACCATTAAAAACTTCTTGGAAGGCATCAGAATATTTATTTTCCATCCAACCTGTTGATAAGGTCTAAAAGACCTGGATGAAGAGACCAAACAAATATCAGCTTGATCCAAAACTTTTGCGACCCACAAGAAGTTTTCAATAGTCATTCACCACAGTTTCCTGTGGTGTGGTCCATCTAAGATTTGAATCTAATTTATTTTTGGATTCATGCCCTAAAATGAGCTATCAGAATAGATGAACGTCGTGGATTTAAGGAAAATAAATCACAGTGAGCCCAGACAGGGATCCACTGAAGCCGCTCTAGTCTCTTCTGATTCTTGGGAAATTATATGATCCTGTAACGCAGGACATGCACCCATCCATGGGTTTCATTTATGTAAGTGGGGCCATGATCGAGATCAAGACCACATACTTCGTGGGCCTCGCTATGGATGGATAGTGGACATTTCCATCTTCCCAGTCATGGCAATCAAGTGAGTAGAGAAGTACACCAATGGTGCAAAGGCCAGGGATTGATGGCTAGGTTCTTTCAATGCCAAAGACTTTTGGGCCGTGGTCAATAGACTCTGGTGACCAACAGGCCACTTGGCATGAACCACTGGAATGTGGGCCCCACTCATAGAAATTCAATATATATCTCAGTATGCCGTGCATATCCTTGGGTGGAGGATCGTACGATTTTTTCATTATGATAATTGATAACATACATCTATCAGAAATATGGAAGGAAAATTCAACTTCGCTCAAGCCGCGTTGAGGACTCGTTAATGTCGATGATTCCAACACTGGACCCCACCCATTATTGAAAATATTCAAATACGGTAGAAAAATGCTAGATAGAGGGTGAAGTGTCTCCAAACGCTGCAGGACTAGATTGTTCTCCAACTCTTATTCACCTGCCTAAAAAAGGGACGCGGGCCTACTGAGGCTGTCAGCAGCCCGTAGCTACTTGATCGGTTCTCTGTGGCCCCCACCATAATGTATGTATTTTATCGGCGCAGCCTATTCATTTTTCCATGTTATTTTAGGGCATGAGCATAAAATGAGGAATATCCAAATCTCATGTGGACCACAACACAGGAAATAGTGGTGATTGAACGTCCATTGTTAAAATCTTCTTGGGGACAATGAAAGTTTATGATGAAGTTAATATTTTTATTTTCTGTTTATCTAGGTCTATGTAACCTAATTAACAAGTTGAATGGTAAATAAATATTATAGTGTCCTTGGAAGTTTTTAATGGTGCACATTTAATTACCATTATTTTCTGGTAGTCTAATTGAATTTGGATCTATCTTAGTTTTTTTGGCTCATATCTTAAAATTATTTTGAAAAATATATAGACTACGTAGATAAAACACATACATTATGGTGGTGTCTATAGAGGCAATCTACATCCATAAAAATGTTCATTTACTTGAAAGGATATTTTATTCATTTATTTTTTACCAACACACTTACACCCCACACACTCATACTCACACCCATGTTCACACACACCCACATTACATGGGCACTTGATCCCCTAATCTTAGTATTGAAACAGAGTTTGTCTACCATTGAGTCAGAGCTTGTTTACCATTGAACCATGGAGTGGGACCCAACTAAAAGGAAACTTATTCGCCTGCATGCAAAAGTTATTTAGCTACATTTTTGGGCCTACCTTCATGGGTATGCCTTGCCATCTGAGTATCAAGCTAGCCCCCACGATGACATGATGCCTCAAAAATCATGCTTATCCAACCATTGGTTGGACTACATAAGAAAAATGGACCACCACAAAAAACTTCCAAATTCGCGTCGTAGCATGCTGCTTGGATGATGATTTGATTAGCCTAATTTTTCTTACAAGCCAAGAGAATTTTAAGGCATATGATCCATCCACTGTGGGACTCATCTTACTAGTAGTCTTGATTAATGAAACATGGCCTCGTAAGGCAAAATTGAAAACTCCTTGGAATGTGGAAACCTTGAGTCACTTGGGCCGGTCTCGATACCACTAAATAATTTACTTTTTCTAGGTACTTACAGCAATGGATAAGTAACGTATTTGAGATAAGTAAGTTTGGTTTAAGACTAATTATAAGTAGTTTTTATTATTATTTAAAGTTACTTAATTCCTTATAAATAGAAATCAAGATAAGCTACTTAAGGCATAAGTAGCTTAAATAACTTACGATGCAAATGCCCCGTTAGCTGGTAATTCCTCGGCCGAAAATGGACCTGAACCTCTCTAACTCCTGTCTTGCCTTGCGTGTTAAACACCCAATTTAAACTATATAGGGACCACCATGTTGTCTATGTAACATCCACTCCTTCCATTTAAGTACTCCCCTCAATTGTAGACCCTGATGGCAAAACCAAGCCAGATTTACGACTCAGGTTGGCCACACCACAAGGAACAATGGGATGGGAGGGCAACTGGGGGTGCTCCATGTTGCGTGGCTTTTCAAAAGGAAGATAGAAAAAGCCTGATCCAAAACTCAGGTGGGCCACGTCGAAACTTGGAGGTTTTGGGCACAATTTTATATTATTATCAGTGGTGTGGCCCGTCTGAGCATTTGTAGATAGTGTTGCACACACAAGGGCTCTCACCTGATGGACCAATTGGATTTCGCATACGCAACATGGTTTATTTTATTTTATTTTATCTTATTTATATATCATGGTACTCGTTTGGGTGTTTTACGGCTGAATATATGACGCTTTCTGCCCCCAAAGGTAGTCAATGTTACCGGTTCAAAGAACAAATTCCACTAATTAAATGTTAGCATGGTCAACGGTGAGGATTCAAAGAACAAATTCCACTAATTAAATGTTAGCATGGTCAACGGTGAGGATTCAAAGAACAAATAGCCACAGGTTAAAGGCTAGTATATATGATCTGTCAATTTGAATTTGGGACTGCCCAATATTCTTCTTGCATGGACCGTTACAAGCAAACTGCATTATTTGGAGGGTTTAGATTAGATTTATGTGCAAGTGCGCCCTGTGTATGTTGTGTCAGACCGCCAGTTGTCCATTGATTCCAAAGGTGTAGCCCACCCTGATTTTTGTTCCTGGTGATCTTCATTGCCGGTAGTGCTCTCAATGGGTCGGATCTGTATCCGACTCCAAGTCTGAAGATCTGTAAACGAATTCGGATCCAACTGGGATAAAAAAAGGTGATATCCCTATTGGATCAATTTATACATAGCCATATCCATATTTTATCCAAAATCATATAACCATTGAATTCAGGTCAGAGCTAGGTTTGAATCCACCCCATCATAAATCTAAAAAATATATAATTTAGTATATTTAATTTAAGTAGTAAAATGATGCAATTCCCACTATTTATTGTGATATGGTCATAAGAGATTGGCATATGTCTCAATTTTGAGATGTGGCCTAAAATGATATGGAAAATGGATGGCCGGCATGGTTATAACATATACAATAAGGTGACAATGAGTCAGATGTGGATCGGATTCAGTTCCATCTGACTCCAAGTCTGAAAATTTATAGACGAATTCAGATTTATTTCTGTGAATCCAAATCCGATGCATTTAATTAATCAGACCTTATTTTAAAATATAAAAAAAAAAAATCGCATTATATGGATTCAGAGTAAATCCGTTCTTGGATCTTGAGAGCCCTAATTTGTGATGGCACCGATGTCCTGCACAAGTGCCGTGTTAGCGGGCTTGCATGCATCTCACGTAGGGCTAGATCATCCATATGGTAGAACCCTGAGGTAAGGTCTTGGCCAATGAGGATTATCGCATGGACAGGGATCCCGTGGGGTTTGGATCCTAGCCATTAATTTCCCACCACCGACAATCGTTTTGTATTTTACATTTTGTTTGGAGACGCTGGTTGAATAGGATTCTCCATCACTACAAGAATTAGACGGTTGAGATCCATGGGAGAACCCACCAAGCAACGGTCCCGATCCACTGCATGTCTATCGGCCCTGAGCTTTTCTACCTTGGAAGATGGACGTTGGGTGTGCGGTGCAACAGTAGGCGTACAACATAGATGAGCAGTTCATTGGCCAATAGTCCAACGGTGTGATACGTGTGGCCCACTTGATGATCATATCAAACACTTTCTATAAACGGCATCTATCTTGCACGTGTTTTCTGACCCTTACATGTGAGACGGATGCCCAGAGCAATTCTCAAATGCAGTATCCATGTGGCCCGACGTGGCCCAAGCTCTGTGGTGCTCACCGTCGTAATGTATTTGTTTTATCCACGCCGTCCATCTATCTTACCAACTCATTTTAGAGCATGAGCCAAAAAAATTGATAAAGATCCAAAGCTCAAGTGGACCACACAATAGAAAATAATACAGATTGAATGCCCACCGTTGAAAACTTTGTAAAATTTATCATGATGCTTTATTTGTCATCTAATTTGGTAATAAGGTCACATTGACCTGGATGAATTGAATCCCTTCCTTTTTTTTAGTGTTGTGGTCCACTTGAGCTTTGTATAAATGTTTTGCATCTTTTTGGGCCCATAATCAGTAGGGGGCCCACTTTGATGAACATACTATGTATCCACGCTGTTGTCCATCCGTTTTTCCATCTCATTTTAAGACTTGATTCCAAAACTTTAAGCAGATTCAAATATTAGGTGGATCACACATAGGAGACAGTGGCGATTGACCATTAAAAAGGGAGGGTAATGTATCCTCTGAAGTGGTCAATACCATGTCCTAAAATGATCTGAAAAAACGTAGGGACAGCGCCGCTATGTAACACGTTAATCAAGGATGCCGGCGGGGCCAGCTTGTGGCACTACGCGGATATTCCTTTAGCGGTAGCTGCAGGCAATCCACTTCCGTCTAAGGCTTACCACGTGTCCGTTCCTGCGCTGGGGAACCAAGGTGGGGCCCACAGTGATGTTTTTTATGAATCCACCCCGTTCATCCGTTTTGGGGGCTCATTTTAGGACTGAGAACAAAAATGAACCGAATCAACACCCAAGTGGGCCGAAAACGTGAGGATTAAACGTACACAGTTGAAATATTTGTGGAGCCACAAGAGTTTCGAATCAGGATAATATTTGTGTTTCCCGTTCATCCCAGTAGTAGTGACGTTATGAACGGCATGGATGTCATATAAACATCACTGTGGACCCCAGGGAGGTTTCAACAGTAGTAATTTACCTACCCACCTTTTCCTTTAGTGAGGCCCACTTGAGTCTTGGATCCGGTTCATTTTTGTTCTCACTTCCTAAAATGAGCTTCCAAAACGGATGGACGGGGTGGATTCATCCAAAAACATCACTGTGGAACCAAGGCTGTGGACGTTTAATACTCACGTTTTCGGCCCACTTGAGTTTTGGATCCTGTTCATTTTTGTTCTCAGGTCCTAAAATGAGCCCCCCAAACGGATGAACGGGGTGGAGTTCATAAAAAACATCACTGTGGGCCCCACCTTGGTTTCCAGCGCAAGAACTTCCTGCGCGCGAGGCTTTCGCAGGAAATCGGCGCCCGAAAGGATCAGAACTCTCTGCAAAGTGTCGTTTTCCACAGCTGTCAGTTACTTTTACCGTTTTATGTCTTTCAACAAACCCCTAACAACACGGTCGTGGAAATTAAGAGAGGAAGAGAGGGAGAGAGCCGAATGCTCGCGCGCGAGTAGAATTTCTACTACGTGCAGCACACCCGCCAACGCAAACGCCTAGGGCCCGTTAGGATACGGAATAGTCATGTATTGGATCCGTTCTCTCTTATTAATTAGCTGGAATTAGGAAGAGAAAATGTATAATAATACAAGAATGATTTCTTATCTAGTATAAATAATGAATGAGAACATTGATACATATGGGTACCTGGAGATTGATAGAGTCATGTTGGGGGCACCTGTTGGGGGCATTTGAGGATGGATGAGAGGACACCTACACCTTTGGGACTGGTAGGCTGACTGAAGATAACCTCATTTCAACACTGAGGTACCTCGTATTGATTCCCAACTTGGGGCGGGGCTAACATTGAAGTGTGACTAACAGTTTGAGAGTGTGTACTACGCCCCCCCCCCCCCCCCCCCTCCCCCCCCCCAAAAAAAAAAAAAAAAAAGATGGATAATAGCATACAAGCAATTCTTAATTCCCCAGTAAAACCCATGTCAGTAGATTGAGGGACTGTTTGGATGCATGCAATCATGATGAGCTAAAAAATTCTCAAGAAATTTTTAATTTGAGGTTTTTTTAAAGATATTGTTGGAAAGATCTCACTAAAAATATAATTGTTATATTAAATTAATAAATATTTTTAATTTTTAAATATCATATAATTTTGTGATGAGATGGTTGGGTAATTGAGAAAATATTACATCCTTAAAAAAATTACAAAATTAATACTTAAAATGTCAAATAATTATTGTGTTATTATAGGGAGAGAATGTTGGGTGGTTAGGTTCCTACCCATGGCTCAATGGTAAACTCTTCATGAGTTTGAATGCCCATTGTAGAGTGTGTGGGTGTGCATATGTATAAAAAAAATGTTGGACAATTAAAAAACAATATATTCATAAGACAAATGTAGTTGAAATGAGGATGTTCAAATGGAAAAGTGCCAAAACAACGGAAGATTAAGTTATAATTATCGCATTAATAAGTAATAAGATGAGATGATTTAGTTGTGTATAAAGAAGATGGAAGGAGATAAGTAACTTGATGAAACTGAAGGTTTGATGCAAAACATGATTCATATAACTAACTTTCTTTTTTTTTGGGTTTGAACACACACACCAGCAATGTTAGCCACCCCTACTTTGGGAATCGATACTATGACCTCAGTATTGAAACGAGGCTATCTTCACTCGGTCTACCACTTGAGCTATGGATCCGGGAGTGATTCATATAACTAACCTTAATTAATTGAAATAACGATTAGATGATAATGATGATCGAGATAAGTTCGCTATGAATATTCAAAAAAAAAAGAAGAAAAAAAGAAAACCCTCAACATATTTGAAACTCTCCTAATATCTTCCAACTTATTTCTTGCATAAATAGCATGAGATTTTCATAAAACATTGGCATTCATCGGATGCAAGCAAGTTGAGCTTTGTACAAGCATCATGAATAAGCTAATCAAATCAAGCTATTAAAGGAATTTAAGGGATTGAGGGGCCCAATGGGATGGAATTTGCAAAGTGTAATTAATGTGCCGGGTAGTAAATTGTCCCTCAACCCCATAGGATTAAGAAATTTCTATACCATGTTTGTGATGGAGTCAACGATAGGAACACCTCACTCCGGGATTCCATCCCTTGTTTGTGTGGAAACAGATTGCATGGTGTGCCACCGTGGTGTGTTGACATCATCAAGTGTCGTGGCCCCACCATGACGTATGTGTTATATCTACACTGTCCATCAATTTTATGAGATCACGATTTTAGGGCATAATACAAAAAATGAGGTAGATTTAACGCTAAAGTGGACCACACTACAAAGTAGTAGGGATTGAACATCTACCATTGAAAACCTTTTGGAGGCCACAAAAGTTTTGGATCAATCCGATATTTTTTTTTCCCCCCTTCATCCAGGTCTCGTGACCTCATGAACAAATTGGATGACAAACAAACATCATGGTGGGCTCTAAGGAGGTTTAAATGGTAGGAATTATTGTCCCCACTATTTTCAATGGTGTGGTCCACTTGGTCTTTGGATGTGTATAATTTTTGGGCTCATGACAAAAAATGATCTTGCCAAATAGATAGATGGTGTAGATATATATGACACATACATCATGATGGGGACCAAGGTCGCTGGTGTCTGGCACCAATGCAATCTGCTTCATGAGTTAGTAGTTTTCTCTTGATCCCAGCTATTGGCGGCCAAATTCCAAGACACAGGGTGAAATCTGTCCCCATTCCACCCATGGGACTTGCGTAGGTTCCGAAGCGGCAATCCTTGAGTTCGGTTGTGTTCACCAAACGCAGGTTGGAATGTAAAAAAAGAGATTGAGAATTCAATCCCGTCTAATCCCCCTTAATCCCATGCACCAAACAAGCCCTAAAATAGTTGGTGGCTCATGTAGTGCATGTGTGCACTATGTATATGGCGCATGTATCGCACTTGAAAATTAATGGTATCACATGTGGGTGCTTTAGCATGAATGTCATACATCTAAAACATCCGGCATGTGCACATAATATTGTGGATTATATTCTCACAAGAACAAAATTGATGAATAAGCTTTTTTTCTTTGAATTTATCACATCCTAGCAAGTATACACTTGTATTAGCAGTCAAAGGTTGAGGACACAATATCTTTATTTTCTTGTATGTAAATGAGATTGACAAACAATAAATAAGTTGTTTACCTGAAGCAATTTATATAGAATACAACATTAGGGCTCATTTGGGAGCTTGTAAATGAGAAATGGAATTCGAGGTAAATGAATTGGGAGTAAATGACTTACACGGTTGTGTTTGGATGTGAGTAAATGAAATGCATTTTAAATTCAAATATTTGGTTCAGATGGGAGTGAATGAGAGGAATTGAAATGCACTTGAATTTTTCAATATATCCACAAAAATATATGTGATATTCTAAATTTTGCTTTAATGTCCCAACTTAGTGTACATATGCAATGTTTAATGGAATGATTATAACAAGCCCATTGAAATATATATTTTAGTAAAAAATGAGGATGTTTCGAGCCTCGGCTAAGCCATAAATGTAAAGATCACAAACAAGCAACTTGCCAATGATTTTTAACCGTTCATTTAGATGGACATCCTTTGGACAGTTTGTATAATTCTTTTGGTGTGATTTTAATGATGTAGTAAATAATTGGATTGTTTCTATCATTAGCGTGACACGTGTATGGCATACATGTGCATAGCGGCACCTTTGTTTACATGTGCAACTCTACAAGGAAGCTGAAAAAGGCATTTCACCCCGTTTACTTCCAAATCCTCCATCGTGGAGAGGATTTCATGTACATGTACATTTACTCCCCTTTAATTCCATTTACTTCCATCCAAACATGCTTTAAAAATCATTTACCTCCATTTACTCCCAATTACACCCATTTACCTCCATTTACTCCCATCCAAAGGGCCCTTTAGTTTCATTTAACTGCCATTGTGTCTGCAATGAGTAGTTGTTGGGTAGCTATATTTGTAATCAAATGATTTGTGAAATATCACCACCATTAAGGGCCTGTTTGGCTTAGGTGATTAAATGGTATGGAATTACATTAGACGGGACTAACATTATTATTGCCCAATGACTGCATGTCTAGAAATACTATGGTATTTTGACCATCCAATCACGATGGATACTTCCTCAAACAAAAACATAGTGTTAAGCCAAATCCTATTTGGTGGATTTATATAATGTGGGGCCAATGATTTTAAAATCCACAAGAAATCACCAAATGCAATTCCATTCCACCTAATCCTATTCATTCCCTTATCTCCGAACGTCCCATCAAATTTGCATGGAACCAAATGTAATTTCATCCCACTTAATCCCTCTTAAGCTCGCGTACCAAACAAGCCCTAAATGTTAGAGGTGCACAATGAAACCCATCTTATAAATAGCCAGTCTCTGCAAAAGTGACTCCACATGAGTATTATGGGATCCCACTCAATTGGTGTATTGAACATGTAATGCACCCATGGTGGCACGAATTATAAATCTCACCACGTGCAATGCACATATCATGAACATACAATGGACAGACTATGAACACGTAGTGGATCTCATTCACGTACCATGTGCAACAATGCAAAAGAGCTGAATGAGAGAATCACATGTACAAGAATAGCAATGAATATCTAAGTAGGAGAAAAAACTTTCTTTTTATTGTAACAATATTTCTCTTCAATTGAGGTGGATTTCCCGCACGGAACCTATGTGGGGCCTAAAGTTATGTTTTTGATAAATCCACCCTATCCATCCATTTTGTGAGATCATTTTAGAACATGAGAGCAAAAATGAACCGAATCCAAGACTCAAGTGGGCCTCACTAAAGGAAAAGGTGGGTTGGGAAATTACTACCGCTGAAACCTCCCTGGGTCTACAATGATGTTTATATGACATCCATACCGTTGATAACGTCGTTACAACTGGGATGAACTGAAAACACAAATATTATCCTAATTTGAAACCCTGTGGCCCCACAAATATTTCAAATGTGGACGTTCAATCGTTATGTTTTCGGCCCACTTGAGTCTTGGATCCTGTTTATTTTTGGCCTCATGTCCTAAAATGAGCTTCCAAGACGCATGGAGAGGTGGATTTATAAAAAGCATCACTGTGGGACCTACTTAAGTTCCCATTAACTTCCAGCCAAATGCTTTCGGAGACATCCACGTATTGCCTGCGAAAGCCTTTCACATGAAGTTCCTATACTGAAAATTTAGGTGGGGTCCACCATGATGTTTATTAAAAATTCACACAGTCTAACTATTTTGCCAACTCATTTTAGGACTAGTAATAAAAAAATGAACCAGATCCAAGACTCAAGTGGGCTAAAAATGTGAGGATTTAACACTCATATTCATGGGTCACAGAAGTTTTGAATCAGGCTAATATTTATGCTTTCAATTCATAACAATTAGAATGATATTATGAACGGTATGGATGGCATATAAACATCACTGTGGAGCTTCATAGGAAGGTTTCAACGGTAGGAATTTCCCTACCCACCTTTTGCTTTAGTGCGGCCCACTTGAGTCTTAGATCTAGATCATATTTGACCGCACATCTTAAAATGATCTCACAAAACGGTTGGATAGCATGGATTTCTAACAAACAGTGGGCTCCAACTAAATTCTCAGCCGAAACTTCATGCGAAAGGCTTTCGCAGGCAATCCGCGTCCCATTTTCCTTTACAAGACGCGGATTAGCTACTGCCGGGTTGAGCAGCCATCTGGCTGTTGAAGTGACGTCTGTGGGCCCCACCATGGTGTATGTGTTGTGTCCACACCAGCCATCTAGTTGGAGAGATCATTTTAGCACATAAGCCAAACAATGAGGCATATCCAAATCTCAAGTGGATGTTACCATTTAAAACAATGAAGATTGATCTCCAACCATTAAAAACTTCTTGGGGCCACAAAAGTTTCCGATGAAGCTGATATTTGTGTTTCCCTTCTTCGATGTCCAGCTGAACTTATGAACAGGTTGGATCTCAAATAAACATCATGGTGGGTCCGTGTCACTCTCCCAACTGTTTTCTTTGGTGGAGTCCACTTGAGCTTTGGATCTATCTCAATTTTTGTCTCACGCCCTAAAATAATCTCTCCAAATGGATGGACGGTGTAGATACAACACATACATCACGGTGGGGCCACATAAGTTGGTGACGTCACTTCAGTAGCGAGATGGCTGCTCCACCTATCCGCGTCCCCTTTGCACAGGGAATCATTAATGCATAAAAGGAGGAAAAAAAACAAAAAAAACAATTGCGAACGACGGGATTAGTCAACATTGCCTAACAAAACGTGTTCCCGCGAGTACGATTCGCAATAGAAAAAAAGAAAAAAGGATAAAAAAGAAAAGAAAAGAAAAAAAGAGTGAAGAAGACAACGGTATAAAGGGGAAGATGAGAGAGAGAGAGAGTCTCGAGACTCCGCTCAAGAGGAGAGAAGTCTCTGCGATTTTTATTTTTTCCCTGGAGACCTCGTCTGGCGGCTATCTTCTCCTTCGAAGCGATCGTGGTTGGAGTTCGTAAAAGTGCAGAGCTTCTTCATCGAGTCTCCAGTTATTTCATCGATTCTCATCTCCTTCGAGGTCAGTTCTTCCGCTTCTGAGCTTTTGCGGGCTAAAACCATGAGAATTTCATGAATCCAGGGGATCTTCTTGAAACCCTAACTCTCTTATATGATTTTTACTGGAATTGACTCTTTTTCGGGAATCCCAACTGAAACGAGTTGAATCCAGATTGATTTTTTTGAAAATCTGGTCTAAATCGGTTTTCGAGGTCCTTTTTCATGAAAACGGAGTGTTTTTTCTTTTCTTTTTTTCATCCCTTAAACTTAGAGATTTTTCTAGATAAAATTGGAAGGTTTGAGCTTGCGAATCGAACTGGCATGATTTAATTTCCATCAATCGAGAATCTGTTGTTTGAAATTCGGAGAGATTTAAGCAGCAACTGTGGAATTTAGGTGTAATTTGGTCTGGATTTTGGAGATCTTTTGCCATTTTTTTTTTTTTTCCTGAGTTCCACTCGTGAAAGAAAAAAGGAGTTTTTCTTTTCTTTTTTCTTGAACTGCACTCTTTTGTCAAACCTTGAAAATATGTCTTTCTGAAATAGCTTTTTTGCCCAGAAAGCGATGATTTTAGGCAACTCAGACAAATCTGGAGGAGTTTCGGAATTCCTTTGATCGCTCGGTTGAATTTCACTAGGCCGAAATTCGGCTACTGTGGCTGGAGTTATGTGGCTGGAGTTATGTGCATGAGAAGATAGCAATTTTCTCTGTAGCTTCTAATTTCCGGTATCTGCAATGTCGACGGATATGCTTCTGAATGCCTCACTTGTTCCAGTTTCGGAAGTCCTCTCTAAGATTATTGAGGAGATCGGTGAGACCATTAAGGCCGCCAATGATGTTCTAGTCGAGAAGGAGAGCTTCGCAACACTCTCAAGTTACTTGGATAGGATTGTTCCTGTCCTAGAAGAGCTGAAGAACAACCAGAGTTCTCAGAGCTTGAAAAATGTTGTGGAGATCCTTGCAAAAGAGATCAAAGTTGCAAGGCAGCATGCTCAGGAGTGCAGCAAGAGAAATAAGTTCTATCTGGTAGTCAGTTGTAGGAAGATTGTCAAACACTTACAGCATACAACAAGAGAGATCAGCCGAGCACTGAGCCTTATCCCTTTGGCTTCATTGGATCTCCCTTTGAGCATAAATGAAGAAATTGGTAGGCTTTGTGATAATATGCAGACGGTGGAGTTTCGGGCAGCTGCTGCGGAGGAAGAGGTGTTGGAGAGGATTGAGTCGGGAATTCATGAAAGGAATGCTGATCGTTCTTATGCGAATAGTTTGCTGGTCCACATTGCACAGGCTGTTGGAATCTCGAATGATCGGTCAGCATTGAAGAGGGAATTTGACGGATTCAAGGACGAAATAGCAGATGCCCGGATTAGAAAGGACCAGCAAGAGGCTATTCAAATGGATCAGATTATTGCATTGCTTGGAAGGGCAGATGCGGCTCTGTCTCCTGAAGAGAAAGAGAAGAAATATTACAGCAAGCGGAATTCTTTAGGAAATCAACCATTGGAACCCCTCCAATCATTTTACTGTCCAATAACCCGCGATGTTATGGTCGACCCAGTGGAGACTTCATCTGGTCAGACATTTGAGAGAAGTGCCATAGAGAAGTGGTTTGCAGATGGGAATACCAACTGCCCGTTGACCATGACTTCCTTAAACACCAAAATTCTGAGGCCTAACATTACTCTTCGGAAATCAATTGAAGAATGGAGGGATAGAAATGCCATGATTACAATTGCTTCCTTGAAGCCTAAACTCATCTCAGGTGACGAGCAAGAAGTTCTTCAGTGCTTGAGCCAGCTTCAGGATCTTTGTGAAGAAAGAGACTTGCATCGAGAATGGGTAGTATTGGAGAATTACATCCCAATACTTGTTGGCTTTCTTGGCGGAGGCCATCTTCAGATGAGGAGTCGTGCTTTGTCCATCCTTTGCTTATTGGCTAAGGATAATGATGACAATAAGGTATCCTTTTTTGAAAAATCCACACTCATTACTTTGGTTACATTTTTTGTTTTGGTTAACAGGGCCTGATAGGGAACAAAACTTCAGCATCTTGTAAACTAAGCCTTGTAATTGATTTTATCGTCATCATCGTAGCCATGTCCCAGCTATTTGGGATCGGCTTTGCAGATCTCATTTTGTAACAGGAATTATCGTGATTGATTGGCAATAGTTTTGGAGACTGGCTGCCCAAATGACATCAGCCTTTCTCCTTTACCGGATCTCGGGACTGGATGGTGCGCTGCTACCAAGAGGAGTTTAAACCTGGGAATTCATTTAATAGTCCAAAATAGGTCATTGTTTGCTATCAATTAAATTATCCCATTTACTGAGATATTATATCAAGGCCTTGCTTAGTCAACAATGATAACTTTTAGCTGGCTATAGGATTTCTTGCTTCTTTCTCATGAACAGACTGAAATTGGTAATTGCAGAAAAGAATTGCTGAAGTGGATAATGCCATTGAGTTCGTTGTCCGTTCTCTTGCAAAGCGTATCAGTGAAAGTAAACTGGCAGTGGCTTTATTGTTGGAACTATCAAAAAATGACATGGTCCGCAACAATATTGGGAAGGCACAGGGTTGCATACTCCTTCTGGTGACAATTACAAACAGTGACAATGCTCAAGCTGCGGAAGATGCAAAGGAGCTTTTGGAGAATCTCTCGTTCCTTGATGAGAATGTTGTACATATGGCAAAGGCAAATTATTTCAAACCTTTGCTGCAGCGGCTTTCTTCAGGTACATTCTCTAATTATGCCATTCTTTGCAGCTTTTTGGTTGAACAAGAATGCTCATGTGGATGTTAAATAAATATAAAGTTTGTACATAAATTTTTGTAGTCTCATTCAATGCTAAATCCTATTAATATTGCTTTAGTCCTGGTTCAGTGATGTAGGATGAGTGAAAACTAACCTAAGATGATTATGATGAGATCAAAATACGCAATAACCATGCAATCAACATGTAAACCCAAACAAATTCACACTACAAATAGAAATTTCAGATTAACAACTAGATAGTCCTAGGTTAGTCACATGCACGGTGCACGAAATATAAAATGCTTCAAGAATGGCCCACTTGGAAGATAACTTCCAATCTAGCATAAATAGTGCCACATCCACGGGAATAACTAAGGTACCGCTAAAATTAAGATTTTAGGTTAAAGGTTTTGGCTCAAAATCAGAATTTCCTACGGAGTTTTGGTCTTTGGAATTGGGGTTTTGGGAATTTTAGGGTTAGGGTTAAGGAAAATTGAAAATTGGGGTTTTGGGTATTAGAATTAAGGATTTAAGGTTAGGGTTTTAGGGATTTAAGGCCATGGGAAGGCTGAAATTCGGATTTAGGTGAAAGGGGATAGTCGGATTTGAGAATTGGCGTGGGATTATGTTAGGTTTCATGAATTTGGATGGGAAAAGATTAGGGTTTTGGGGAAAACGAATTTTAAGGTCACGTAGGCCTATACTGAATGAAAAACGGTTCAAGGATTGTGGGTTTTGTTGGGTTGAATGGGGAAGAAGAAGAAAAGATTGGAGATTGTAGATTTTAGGATATGGGTTGAAAAAGAAAGAATAAGAAGAATGTGTTTGAGTACCTTGAATGGAGAAGGAGAGAAGAGAAGTTGTATAATCCGTCAGCAAGCTAGATGTTACCCTTCCACAATGTGATTGGAAGGGAGGGTTTTCTCACAAACTCTAAAGGAAGGTGATAAAGAGAACTCTTTCAAGGAAAGAAGCTCATTTTCTCTTGCTTTGCTCAAACGTACCATAGGGTTGGACATTCTCCCCTCTTGGCTTTTTATAATAAAACTTAAAAAAAAAAATACAAGTATGCCCTTACTCAAAGTTTAATAGGCCACAATCAAAACTAACCATCCAAAATGACTAAAAGTAATCTAAACTGTCCAATAAATCCTAAAAATAACATAAAATAAAATAAAATAAAAATAAACGTCGAAGGGGCCCAGATCTGGAAGAACTGACGGTTTGATAGCTCGATCAAGATTATCCAATGGTTCGATGGACCCCAAACTAAAAACCTATGGCTAAGAACTCCTAAAAAGCAGCCCACATGCATCATCTCAGTTTGGGGTCTTCCTGATGTACGTCCAATGCATATGGGGTCTTCAAATTGGCCCGGCGGGCCCCTACCTGGAAGTCATCTCCTATCCATAGAGAAAGTTGTGCTGATGTTGGTGGTCGCCTCCATCTTTAGTACACTCGAGTAGGTCCTCTGATGTCCCCATCATTCAGTGTAAAAATTTGCAAGCAAGAAATGACTTATCACTTACGCTTATTAACAAGTTCAAACAAATCTTGCAAAAGAATACTTTATTTCACTTCTAAACCTTTTTTTTGATAGGTCGCTTCCAAACATTCATTATTCCATGAATTGCTAAAAACGAAACATGGTTCATCAAAATTTAAGATCTTATGCCTCGAGTGAGGCTTGTTGTAAGGCCATATTTGCCTAGTCTTAAACCTTCGTTAGTGTACATAGTTCTCTACCACGTTTCTTAGCATAGTAATTTGTCTCTAACCAAGTCCTTATTGTGATACCTGTGTGTTTCAAGAACCCCCTATGCCTTTTTTTTCCCCCTTAAAAAAGCCTATCATTGCAACTAGAATGATTACTCTAGTCATTCAGCCAAATCAATGCGCATGCACAGCCTGGTGAAAACTCATTGCCACCTGAAACTTGTATCAGAAAATGTATTTACTGTTGTTGGTCATTGCTTTCATCTAAGTCTGATATTGATTTTCCCATTCATGTCTCTGATTTTGTAAACGACATTAGTACGATTCTTATGTACCTTGGTTTTCAACTGTTTGTTCTTTACACGCATGTTTACAAATCAAGGTATCATGCAGACCCACTATTTTCTTCAAATTAGGCCAAAAGGGCAAGATATCACTTCATCCAGGATCTCTTGTCACCTTGAAAGGCACTAGTGAACAGTCATTGCTGGACCAAATCCTGTAAAGTTTGTGATGCGGACATCAAGCCCTTTAGAGGATACCAGCGTAAGAGACGAGTCATGTTCGTGTCCATATGGTTTGATGATGGGCCTGGATCGTGTCCAAGTCCCTAGATCGTGGTGAAGACCTTGCACATGTATTCGTGACATGTGTAAGTTGCTTAGAGGAGATGATTAAGCCGTTTAATCGCAATGATGATGTAATCGGACCATTGGTTTGTCGTGGCCCACTTTTATTGTGCCATCATCGGAGGCCATCGGACATCTTAGATTTGAGTTTATTTTATGCACTTTTACTTATTTGAGTTTTAGGTCAGTGTGCGCTCGTTTTTTATGCAAATGTCTTTTTTTGAAATTTTGTTAGTAAAGGTATTTTGGTAATTATGTTAATTCCGAATTTTATAAGGGTGTTGCCCTAACCTTTCTTATCATTATGCTATTGATTTGATAAAAGAAGAAAAACTTTGGTGGCTTATCTCCCTCTTCCTCTTGGTGAATCTTTTCTCATCTCCTCTCTTCTTTCTTCTTCCTTCTTCTTTCTTCCAATCTCTTCCTTCTAAAGGTATTCTCTCTACTTTCTTCTTTCGTCTAATCCTCTTTTTTTTTTTTTTTTTCACTTCTCCATCATCCAAAAATCTAAGATTTTGAAGATTTACCCATTTCTCAGATTTTATGATTGCCTATTCTAGAAATCATTCAATTCCCTAGACTAGTGAATCCCATTGAGTGATTGGATGATAACCATGCAAGATCGGGAGGTCTTATCTCTCGTCGGATTCAATCCACGCATGATTTGAACTCTATATTGCATGATTTGTGATGATGGCCCATCTATTGCATGTTCCCTTGTATTTTTCTTATTTATGATGATGTTAGGCTGTTGTTTATTTGCTTTGATTACATTATTCCACTGAATCTATATGTTTTCTCATGCATGCATGTTAGATTAAGCCATCCTACGTCAAATTTGGTATTAAAGCTTAGGATCCTTGCATGGTTTATTCTAGATTGAGTTATCAACCTGGGGATTTGTCTTTTTTTTTAGGGTTTCACTTTAGGTTAGTTTTAGAAAATTTTCAGATTTAGAAAGTTTCCAAAAATGAAAGTTTTCAAATTTGGGTTTTAGTGTCCAGATTTAGTGTTTTCCAGACTTAAAAGTTTGATTTTCGAAATTTGCTATTTTTAAATTTTTTTCTATTTTTGGAAAGTTTCCAAATTTAGGAAATTTCCTAAATTAGAAAATTTTGGTTTGGTGAGTCTAGGGTTAGAAAGTATTTCAGTTCATGCATCATTATAGGATTAGAGAAACATCATTCATATTGTGAGTCGTTGGTTTAGAGAATCGAGTTTAGGTAGAACTTAGGACAAGTCTTACTATGTATGCCCACAAGAATCGGAATAGGTTTCGGATTTCACCCCGCCATGAGCAACGAACAGTTATCCAAGCAACTCGCTCAATTGATCCAAAGGATCACCACTATGGAAGCGACAGATAAAAATTCATTTACTCAGTTAGGCAATCAAATAACCATTAACATGAACATACTAGAGCATTTAGAAGCATCTCAGAGGGAACCAATTTGGTCACCTTCTTTTAAAATGGCCCAACCCGTCATTAAGGAAATCTCGGCTTCTGAACAATTTGAGGAGTGTTTAACACTAATTATATTTCCTTGGGAGCGAGATAATGCCTTGGTAAATGGCCAGTTGGAAGAGCCCAAACAAAGTATTTATGAAGTGAAAGAGTACTTGCCTGAAATTGATAGTGATGAAGAAAAAGAAATTGAGGCATCACTCATCATTGTTGTGTATGAAGGAGTGTGTGCTAGTGATGAAAAGGTCGAAGAGATTGATACCACACCACTTCCAGATGTCATGTGTGACTTAAATGATGAAGAATCCCAATCTAAATCTCTTACCATAGTGAACACGAGTAAAATTGAGAAGGAGACTAGTGTGGATTCAATGACGGATAACTTATGGGGCAAACTTCCACCCAAGTGAGACATTCAACACGCAATCGATCTTGTCCCTGGATCGATTCAGTCAAGCTTTCCTCCTTACCGAGTGAACCTCGCGAAAGAGATGCAGAGGCAATTTGATAAATTTCTTAGCAAAGAGTTCACTCAGGAAAGTTTGAATTGGAGTTATATTCTGTGTGTTGTGCCCGTCCTTTTCACGTCAAAAAACAATGGCACATGCGCACATGTGGGCACATTCTGGCCATCCACAAAGCTTCAGTCAATTTTCACGCCACCTTACGACATATTCACTTCATGGTGGATATGATGGTCAGAGCCCCTATCCCGCATCTTAATGACATTTTAGACATAATGGTTAATGCCAAGATCTGCTCAAGACTTGGTATCAATAGTGTGTTTTCTCAAGTATTGGGGTACTTGAACATTATCTTTTTTTATAACACGTACGAGGAGCAATACCTCTATCAGTTAAAGCAAGTTCGTGGAATTCTAAAGAGTAAAAAAAAAATTTATGTGTCACCCGCAAGAAGTGTCCGTTTGTTAGACTTTCCCAAGTTCTAGATCATGGGGTTGTTTATTTTGAGATCATCACTTCACTATAACGTCCTTAGTTTCATTCATGTCAGTCACCTAGAGATCTTCAGAGTCAGCCGATGCATTTGCCTGTCACATTCATAAGTTGCATTCATACATTAGAAAATGGATAAATGTAAGCAATGAAAGTTATAAACATTCAGCTGACTTGCATCGTAAACTAAAAGAATTCCATGATGTAGATTATATAATGGTACGGATAAGGCCAGAGCGGTTTCCTCAAGGTACCGCCAGAAAATTACAAGTGCGCAGTGCTAGACCATTCAAAGTCTTACGGAAAATTGAGCCCAACGTGTACAGGATGGACCTTCCACCAAACATGGGAATTAATCCGACAATCAATGTGGAAGATCTAGTCCTTTGTCCAAACCCTTCTCTACACCATTTTCCCCATACATGGCCATATTCTGAGTTTTCTTCCCAGCCTATTCCACCTATCCCAACCTTGGTTGAACAAAAAGAAGAAATTGAAGGGATTGTGGATGAAGAGATCATATCCACTCGAGATGGAGGTTTCCAATGATACATTGTTAAATGGAAGAACATGCCACCATTTGATTGTAAATGGCTTACGGAAGCAGAGTTACAGAGACTTGGTCTAGATTTGTTGGAGAGGCACCAGAGCTTTATCTCGCCGAAGTCGAGCTCTTCTTAGACGAGGAGAATGATGTGGACATCAAACCCTTTAAAGTGTACCAGTGTAAGAGACGAGTCATGCCCGTGTCCATATGGTTTAATGATGGACCTGGATCGAGTCCAAGTCCCTAGATCGTGGTGAAGACCTTACACATGTATTCGTGACATGTGTAAGTTGCTTGGAGGAGATGATTGGGCCGTTGGATTGTGAGGGTGATATAATCGGACCATTGGTTCGTCGTGGCCCACTTTCATCGTGCCATCATCGGAGGCCATCAGACATTTTAGATTTGAGTTTATTTTATGCACTTTTACTTATTTGAGTGTTGGGTCAGTGTGCGCACGTTTTTTTGTGCAAATGTCTTTTTTTTTTAATTTTGTTAGTAGGGATATTTTGGTAATTATGTTAATTCCGAATTTTATAAGAGTGTTGCCCTAACCTTTCTTATCATTATGCTATTGATTTGATAAAAAAAGAAAAGCTTTGGTGGCTTATCTCCCTCTTCCTCTTAGTGAAGCTCTTCTCATCTCTTCTCTCTTCTTTCTTCTTCCTTTTTCTTTCTTCCAATCTCTTCCTTTTAAAGGTATTCTCTCTACTTTCTTCTTCCTTCTTTCTTCTTCTTCTAATCCTCTTTTTTTTTTTTTTTTTTTTTTTTTTTTTTTTTTTTTTTTCACTTCTCCATCATCCAAAAATCTGAGATTTTGAAACTTTTACCCGTTTCTCAGATTTTAAGATTCCCTATTCCAAAAATCATTCGATTCCCTGGACTAGTGAATCCCATTGAGTGATTGGATGATAACCATGCAAGATTGGGAGGTCCTATCCCTCGCCGGATCCAATCTACGCATGATTTGAACCTCATATTGCGTGATTTGTGATGATGACCCATCTATTGCATGTTCCCTTATATTTTTCTTAATTATGATGATGTTGGGCTGTTGTTTACTTGCTTTGATTACATTATTCCGCTGAATCTATACGTTTTCTCATGCATGCATGTTAGATTAGGCCGTCCTATGTCAGTTTGCTATAGAAGAATTAAAATAATTGTTGCAAGGTGGAGAATGGATCTAGAGATGAGGCTTATTCTCCCATGTCCCCATCTTCGCCAAAGAAAGGGCAGAGATCTATATGAGGCAATATCCTTTTGACAAATTGCCCATTCTTTAGTTACAATCATTTAGCCATCCAAGCAAAAGAAATTGTTATTAGAGCCAGTACAATAGAAGCTCTCCTGGTTAACAAGACAGAAACCGAACATTTTTTTGCATGATACAACTCTGCTAGAAGATCTGATTGGAAAGACCATGAATGGTCGCATGTCCAGACATGAGTTTCCTCAATGTTTGTGAATAAGCCAACCAACCTGTAACTGATTAATGTCCCTCACCATCCACCCTTATTCCAGCTGTTGCATCTCAAGGCTCTAGATATGAATCTCGCTCTATGAAAGTTTGCATAGAATGTTGTGGCTTCCATCTCTAGTCCACATCTACCTTGAGAATTGAACAATCCTTGATGTTACAGGATGTAAAGATCTCCCTTAATGCTTTGAACAACTTGGCTTTAATTTTTAGTATTTTTAGACACATGATGGTCTAGTCGTTGGTCCGGACCACCTAGGGCTGTCAATGGGCTGGGCCTAGGCCCAGGTGAAGCAAAATCAAATTTTCAAATAGGGATGGCCTGACAGGTCAACCTGCTCAAACTCAGGGCCGGAATCAACTCCGTGCCTGGCCCCTTGGTGGCCCTAGGACTGCCCATTTTGTCGGAGGATGCTAAACCTCCAAATATCAGGCTTTTTTTTTTTTTTTTTTTAATCGTAGTCTTGAAAGCTGCGATGGGATGGTAATGGTCATCTGTTCAAAATGGTTCCTTGGACACGAGTTATCCAAATTGGACTATACATGCTGATTATTGGAACTTTTATCCAAACACTGCCCTGTTACATTTGGCATTGATCGGATGGAAACATTCCTCTGACCAGTATGACATTTTTAACCAGCCCCCAAAAGTGCATCAAACCTAAAGAACAGTCTAGACTAATGATTAAGGTGGACTTAGAGACTAATTGCATTCCGGGAAAACCGAAGTTGTCCACCTAAAATCATGGTTATAATAGTTTGTATCATTTTAGCTATGTATTGTGTCTGTATTGACCTGATACATTATGTGATATGGGGCCGAACCAGCCCACCCCAAAAAATTGGTCCTTATCGGCCACTACAAGCCATATTGATACAGCTTGATTCAGACCTAAATCCCCAAATTTGGAATTTTTTATTTTTATTTTCTCTCATTTTCCTCACCTTTTTTTTTTTTTTTTTCCATTTCATCCATGGAAGAAGCTTAGCAAATCATTTTAGACTAGATCTTCTAGGCCTATTTTGGGGGTTAAAACAAAAGATTGAAGTGGGATTCAACAATTGATATGGAATGGACCATCATGAGAAAATTTAGAGAAAAGGGTAAACCATCTCCTCTCTTTTTTGTGTGTGTGTTTTCATCTTCTTTTTGTTCTAGTGCAATGTAATGGTCCCTAATCACCAAATCATACATGATTTGTGTTTAGTTAGGGCCCATTTGGTTAACCTTCAGTGGATTTCATCACCTCTTTTCTTTTTCTTTTTTTCCTTTTTGGGATTTTCTTCTTCTTTTTGTTGTATTTCAATTTAATGGGCCCTAATCACCAAATCATACTTGACTTGTGTTTATTTACCGCGCATTTGATTGATTTTCAATGTGGGTCAAATCAA
The DNA here is from genome assembly GCA_003013855.2 of Liriodendron chinense. Classification (NCBI taxonomy): domain Eukaryota; kingdom Viridiplantae; phylum Streptophyta; class Magnoliopsida; order Magnoliales; family Magnoliaceae; genus Liriodendron; species Liriodendron chinense. The sequence continues at coordinate 298,963 of ML058327.1, read as the reverse complement.
TAGTCAAACATTCTTAAATCTTATCAAAGAATGGTCTAATGCACCATCCTATATGTGTCAAACCCCCCCCCCCCCCCCCCCCCCCCCCCCAACCCCTCTCTCTCTATTTTTTTTTTGAAACGTAAGCTTTTACAGAAAATAAAAAAATACAAAAATACAAATAAAAATAAAATTAAGGGGCCCAATCCCTGAAAAAGACCAAAACCCTTGAAAAGACCCCTGCTACTGAAATAGAAACATTCCTAAAACATCGATTGTTTCTTTCCATCCAAACACCCCATAGGACAGCTAGAAAAAGCATCTCTCTCTCTATAAAAGGACAGAAATTTGAAATTTCCCTTTTTTCCCGTTTTTTACACTAATTTATTTGGCTTAAATTTTTTTTATCAATATGGATACGATACTCCTGTACCCCATCTGTTTTCAACAAGCCGGTACACCCCAAAACTCACATTTAGAGCCATGCATAAAATAGATTGCCCAACAGTGTTAAATAGATTACATGATGGAATGCTTAATGAATAAATTGGTAACTAGTAATGTTAGAATGGATCCAATTGGATTCCATTCAAAAAGTAAAATAAAGGAGCCAATTGGATAAAAATCAATGACTCATTCAGTTCTCTTCTTGACTGAAATTATGCCCTTTTGTCAAAGTGGGTAGGCTACATTTATTTATTTTGAAAGATTACAAAAATTTTATTGAAAAAGTAAACGAAGTACAACAGGGCAGGGATGTCAAGAGAGTGATCCGATTACAACCCAAGGAAATCAAGATTACGACGCCTTAGTTTAGAAACACAAGAGGCTCATTCAATGACCAACAATCTAGCCCTTTGGGAAGTGCCTTCCACTGACTTCCTATCATTATTGAAGCATTTAAACATTTCTTTCTTCCCAAACAACCCACCAAACTACAAGCAAAGCCATCCTCCATAGTGATTTCTTTGCTTTCCCAAGACCCACCCCATGCCAAGCAACCAAGAGATTATCTGCCAACTCCGTAAAAGACCATGAGACTTGAAACCGACCTAGGAAATCCACCCTCATCAACCCCATAAAAGGGCAATGCATGAAAAGATGGTCCACGTCACCTCATCGGGCATGCACAAGATACAAATATTAGGGAGCACCATAGACCTTTTTTGAAGATTATCGATAGGAAGGACTTTTTTCCTACCTACCAACCACCCAAAAGTTGTTATCTTTGGAGGAATGTCATAAGGCCAAACGAATTTTGTGTGCCCTGGCTCCCCTTGACAACCACCTCCACGTATAACGGGATAAAGGGATCTAACCGAGAACGATTCCAATTCCTCGGCCTTCCACAACATCTTATTTGGATCGGAACTAATCGGGGCATAGAGTTGAATGCGGTCCAAAAGAGCCACTAAATCATCGACTTCTTCATCATGAAGAAACCGTCTACAGGGGGGTTTCCCAAATAACCGGCCCATCAATGCTGGAGAAACAATCTGCCACCACTATGGAAGGGTTTGGGGCCAACTGGAAAATCCTAGAAAACTTGGGTTTTAAGGGGAGGTCCCCCACCCACACATTTTTCCAAAACTGTTTTTTTTTTTTACCGTTCCTCAAAGAAAAACCAACCCACCTCCAACAAAGCCGGCTTCACAGAAGAAATTCCTTTCCACAAGACCAACACTCTATAGGCTGAAGACTCCTTTGTCCTTTAAACCCCGTCTGAGCACCCATATTTTCTTTTTACAACTTCCTTCCATAATGCCCTATCTTTCTGCCCAAATCTCCAAAGCCACTTCCCAAGCAACACTATATTCATGGATTTTAGATCCTTAATACCTACTCCTCCCTCTTCATGGGCATTGCAAACCTCATTCCATCCCACCAAGTGGAATTTCTTCTTGTGCTCCTTCCCTTGCCACAAGAAGTCCTGCCTAAGTTTCTCAAGCCTTGAAAGCACCAAAGCTGGGCATTTAAAAAGTGACATGAAATAGAGGAAAGGTTTGATAAGGCCTGTTTAATGAGGATAATTTGCCCACCCAGCGAGAGGTACCAACTTTTCCATCTAGCAAGCTTCCTCTCGAATTTCTCCACCACCTAGTCCAAAAGGTAGGCTACATTTATAGGTGCTGAAACTGCCATTCAGTTGTATCCAATTGTTTCACTAATAACATGTGTAAGTAACAATTAGCTAAAAGCTACAAATTCATCATCTTCTTCTATTTCAAAATACTTGCGCATTATCCTTCCAAGGTTGATTGCTGAACTCGTAATGTAGAAAAAGTGCCATTATCACTCGTTATTTGCAAGTACTCAAGACTATCCGTAATGCAGGATCAAATGCTTCGAAAATTTTCATGGCAAAGGCTTTGTCTGAAATGGAGTTGACTGGTCACAGCAAAGCCACTCTGTTTGACTATGGGGTGCTGGAGCCACTTCTTCATTTGATCCTCGAAGACGATGCAGAGGTGAAGCAGGTGGCTGTTAAAGCTCTTCAGAACCTCTCAAGCTTACCCAGAAATGGCTTGCAGATGATTAGAGAAGGGGCAGTAGGTCCGCTTCTTGGCCTCCTCCACTACTATACATCTTCTCAGACTTTGAGAGAACAGGTGGCAGCCACCATCATGAACCTTGCCATGTCAGCCATGTCTCCAGAAGCTGGCGAGACACCAGTGACATTGCTGGAATCTGATGAGGACATCCATAAACTCTTCTTTTTAATTAGCTTGACTGGCCCTGATGTACAACAAAGCATTCTCCGAACCTTTCATGCTATGTGCCGACACCCCTCAGCAACGGACATGAGGACTAAGCTAAGACAGGTAGGCTTCCGTGTGGTCTCATTCTTTCTTCTGTGCTGGACAGTATTATGTGCATGTTATTTTTTGCTGACACTGGTTTTTTGAGTTTATTTAGTGTTCAGCAGCTCACGTATTGGTTCCATTATGTGAGCACAATAACATAACCATTCGGGCAAATGCTGTGAAGCTGTTCTTTTGCTTGACGGTAGATGGTGACAACGGCACATTATCAGAGCATGTTAATCAGAAGTTTGTGGAGACTTTAGTCATGATAATCAAGACTTCTGATGATGAGGAAGAGAAAACTGCTGCAATGGGAATCATCTGTAACCTCCCTCCAGACCATACTGAGATCACTCAGTTCCTTCTAGATACTGGGGCTCTTCCGATCGTCATTGGATTTCTCACTGATGGAAAGCACAATGGCTCATCTAGAAATCAGCTAATAGAGAATGCTGTTGGAGTTTTATGTCGTTTCACTGTATCGTCAAATCCCGAGTGGCAGAGGAGAGCAGCCGATGCTGATATTATCCCGGTGCTGGTCCACTTGCTGTCATCTGGCACCACCTTGACAAAGCGCCGTGCCGCCATTTCGCTGGCTCAACTTTCTGAAAGTTCTTTAGGCCTGAGCAAGCGAGTAGAGCAACGCCGGGGCTTCTTGTGCTGCTCACCGCCACCTGAACCTGGCTGCCCAGTGCACTTGGGCATGTGTACGGTTAAGTCGTCATTTTGCCTCCTGGAAGCCAATGCAGTGGAACCACTGGTGAGGGTGCTTGGAGAGCTGGATGTTGGAGCCAGTGAGGCTGCTTTATGTGCGCTCTCGACACTGATCAAAGCTGAAAGGCTTCAGACTGGCAGTAAGGTGATCTCCGAGGCGAAAGGAATTGCAGCGATCATAAAGCTACTGAGCTCCCCTTCTGCTGACTTGCAGGAGAAGGCTCTTCATGTTCTAGAGAGGATTTTCCGGCTGGAGGAGCACAAGCGCAAGTATGGAGCTTCGGCTCAGATGCCTTTAGTTGACATAACTCAGAGAGGAACCAGTACTATGAAACCGCTGGCAGCCAAAATACTTGCTCACTTGAATGTGCTTCACGATCAGTCTTCTTATTTCTAAAGGTGGCGGGAGCGCGATCTTCAAGTGGATTTGAATTGATTGGGAAATTACACACTGACGAAGCATAACCTGCAAAGAAGATGATGATGCACAGTTTGACTCTTTGAATAACTCATGAACTTCCGAACCTAATATCGTTTGCCATTGATGCAGTGAAGATAGGTCGTCCTTATCAAAATGATGGGTTGCTTCGACCTCAGAAGGCTCAGAGAGTCATATAAAGCTTGCATTCCCTATTGTCTTCCTCTGTGTATACCACAAACCTATGTGACTTCTGGATTTCCTCATCTTTATAGCGGGAAAGGACAAGCATAGGATCTGGCATCTGAAGAAGTGGAGCTAAGATGACTTTCATATCTCAGAAATGAGTTTTTCAAATCCTCATTAACAGAAAGGCTGATTGGATTTTGGCCCTCTTCTTAAAGGGGATCAAGAATGTGGATTCAGGTGGCACTGAGTTCATAGCTGAATATGCTTAAAGGGGCATGGAAAATGGTTGGATGTTTGTAGACATGGAGGGATATTCTGCATTTTAGTGGACAGGAACATGATTTATTTGAATGGAAGGTGATTCATTGTTGGATATTAATGAGACATTTTCTGTCGTTCCTCTGCTGATCTGGGCATATTGAAGCTGAAGGAAATCGGAAAGGCGCAGCGGTGTATTTGTATTTCTCCAACTCGGATGTCGATGTTCTTTTCTTCTTCTGTATTTAATTCATTCCTTTTCCTCTTGAAATGAAATCTATCATTCCAGAACAGGATGATTTTTGGGTTGGTTTGGAGCTCTCACTGATTCCTCCAATCAGTCATACGACAAACAGTGTAAACACCTCTGGCTTCTCCAGATTTCTCCAATTCAGATCTACTGGACATTTGTTTTGGTGTGTTTGATGTTTCCTCTCCCTGAAATATGGCAAGTATTCTTCCAGCACTGCCTGGCCTTCCAAAACCCAGAACCATTTCTGATTTTCAGGATGCTTGGATCGTAACAGCCTCCTCCAAGCAACCAGGTGACAAACAGCAGACATCCTCAGCCAAGCGGCGGGAAAGCCTTACCTCAAAAGTTCCATTGCTTGGAGTCTCTAAGTTTGTGGCCGCACTTGCTGTCATGCTTCAGGATGCAGATAGATGCACACTTCCATAAAAGCGGGGAGTATAGCGTGTCATCTAGGCTGTTGATCTGATGGTGCCACAGTGGAGGGGGGATGCCGCAAAAGCTTCCAGGTTGGACAACCCTATCTATTCAATCTTTGGTCTTCCTTTACAGACCTTACGTGTACTTTTTTCTTAACCATCTACACGTAGGCCACTAATTGAAGGAATAGGAGTTGGGATCCTCCAATCTGGAAGATTTTTGGAGCATCTCCATTCAAAAGTGAGGCCTATCACACGATGGTCTGGAACTCTTGAACTATGGGCATCATTTTTGTATGGAATGGGCACGTCCCGATTCTGATCCCAGTGCATCAGGACCTCATAATTCCTCTTTAAAAAAATCTCATTTAAAATGGCACATCTCAAAAATCAAACCACATATGCCTTGTGTTCTATATGAAGTACTTTCCATGCAAACTTTCACTAAAGAGCCATTTTTCAGCCATTTACACTGGAGAAACAATTCAGATGGAATGAAAAATCTGCATACAACTGTATTTCCTTTAACATTGGTTTTATCCGTGAACAGCAGCACAACTCTTTTTTTTTTTTGGTCAGTCATGCAACCCACCCACCCAGTCAGTCATGCAACGCACCCACTGGTGCTGTCAGCAGCAGGAATTTCACCCTGATGGGTTTCGAGACCGAGACCTCTTGTTGAAACTCCGCAGACTCTACCAACAAGGCAAGGCCCCGAACAGCAGCACAACTCATGATGCAATCTGGACTCAGGAAAGCAAGCAGCCTTCAACAATGATGCCCTCTGCAGTCGGGCAGAAGCCAACGGGCAACCATCCAATTCACTTCCCCACCAATCGAGGCTGATCTTCTCCAACCTCAGGGTCAGATACAGCAGCACCCCCATGAAGGCTAGACCAGCGTCAAGTGCACCAGAGAGCGTGTAGTTGTGAAGCTGCCACCAATCATGCTGGTACCTATACAAAGAGAAACAAGAAATGAACCCAATGATGATCCAGCTAGTGAAGTTGACGGGCGTGGCCGGCGGCAGATTATGCATGGCGCCTGAGGATAGGCATGTTAATGAGGCAGATCCAATGGTGATTCACGAAGGACCTTGTGGGCAAACCAAATGAGGAAAGCAGCAAGGGCCCTGGCTAGGAAGAACCAGTTGATGGCTGAGGTCTCCAGAGATTCTTCATGGCCATATCAGCCCCCATATGACAGAGGCATCATAGAACGTTGTCACCTGGGACCTACACGGGCTGTTTGCAGGGAGCGAGGCTTCGTCGCAGATGATAGGGATGGTATCCACGAGAGACCATGCACTTACCAGGTAAACCAGTGTGGCTATGAACGACCCCACTGCCTAACCATTGTCATCGTCGGAGTCCATGCTGTTTCACTAGAAAAGATAAGATATTACACTGATCTGGCTCTGATGGCGCCATAAATGAGGCTCACCTTACTGGTGGGCGCCACCTTTAGATATTACACTGATCTGATCCCGATTGCACTATACAAGAGGTCCACCTTTCAGCGATCATGTCTGTTCACCTTTGGGCCCCACCGTGGATGGCGAAATGAATTCCCTCAGTCAAACAATCGCAACTATCCGATGTTTGTTTCATTGCAAATCGAATGGTAGCTAAAAATGTTTTTCTTTATCACTCCGTTTCCAATTCAGTGATTGGTTGGGAACACCCGGTGGGAGCTCAAGATGAATGGTCTAGGTCATTCGAAAGTGGGCCTCATGTTTGCAGCACGTTTGGCTGAATAAGAAAGGCAGTAAGTCGCCCCCCCCCCCCCCCCCCCCCCCCCGGTGAATCTTGAAGTTTTTGTTCTGAAGGGCCTATCTGGGTGCTGCTTGATTGCAACAATGTGGCACCCCTGATAGGCCGGTCCAGCCCATAACCTGGCCCATCGGATCATTGCTATGGAGGCTGGACCACTTAAGGGTCCCACATGTACAGAATACTGGGCCTCATGGAGCGATACATATGCTGAAGATGAGATCATTCCTTCTTAGAGATATACTAAGGTGAGCCATGAACATTGTCCTGGGAGGGATTTCAGGGAGTGACCAGCTTGAAATCTTGCAGAAATGTGATGGCCTGCGACATACTGATGTGACTGTACACTTTGAAGCACATGTTCGCAACTGGACGGCCGGGATACACATATCCAATGATGAACTCGCTGATGATGTTCAAGCCTAGCTTCCGTTTACTAGCTGAATCGGGTAATATGGTGCAATTGCCAAGTTAATAAAAGGATGATGATATGGTGGCACCCCAGGAACTATAATGTGGTAGATCCATCTTTTTTCAATACCCGGGGCCTGGTAATCCATCAATCTGAACTGTCCGACTAGTGGGCCTTATGATGGATTGACTATGTTCTGAAAATCATATTTATACCATTATTTGGCTGGAAATTCGGTCATGCATGGTGACGGACATGCTAGAGCCTATTACCATTCAGATCCAAATCGGTTGTTAGCACGTGTATGGTGAGGGACATGCTAGAGCCTATTACCACTCGATCCGAAATGAATGCTTATGATCCCAAGCATCGAGAAGATTATGGGAATCATAAGATCTAGAATCAAGGGTCTAGGTTAAGAGCGTTTTAAGTAAATATTTCTATTTCTGTTTTAAAAAATCTAACGCTTCTATGAATTTCTATGCATGATTCTAAGCATTTTTTTTTACAAAAGAACCCTTATCTAAATAATCGCAAACAAAAGGTTATTCTCAAAACAAGTTAAAATTCATGCTGACTAAGGGAAAATACACCTAACAAGTAACATGCTGAACTCAAAACTAAAATGGTAACATTCGAGATGTTACAATCCACCTCCATTAAAAAAAAAAAATTCCTCGAAGTTTATTTGAGGTAAGAGGTCGAGAAGGTGAGGTTATTTCTTTCTCATATCATCCTTATCTCCCACGTGGCTTCCTCTTTTTCATGGAACAATCAAAGGACTTTAAGTAGGGGAATGACTTGCAAAATTTTCAATCCTTTTAACTTTTCTCGTCAACATTTGCTAAACAATGTGGTGCATGATAAGAACGTCCAAAAATGCTTTACCAATGGGTTTAACAAGCAAACGAAAATCGTTTCTACTATTCGTGAAATTTAAAATATAGGCTCACGATATATTTCTCATCTTTAACTATCTTTGATCCATTCCAGTTATCTATTTAAAATTTGGGATTATTACAGTTTGGGCTGGAAGACAGTTGTGGCTTATTGAGCAATGCCACCTGTGCTAGTCATTTGTCATAGGTTGGCCATCTTGCTCCTATTATGCGACAAGAGTTCTTCTCATGACACCATATATATGTGATATTTATATCCCTCTCTGCACGTATGTGTGTAGTGCGTTGTGAAACTCGGTCAAATTGGTGTTGTTATTACTCTACTCAAGTGTTTTCAGCTGTAAGGACTTCCTTTGTATGATGCTATGGTGCATCGGTTGAATTTGTCAATTGTGCAACTGTGCTTCGGTCATACCCATTTTTAGTAATGAGGCCACAATGGTGATTAGTTGGCTCTGCCACACGAGCGAGATACGCAACATGTGTCTCATGGTTGTAGCCAGTCGAACTTATCCTCTTTAGGTTACTCATGACTTTTTGAATTTCAATTACAGCCAGCTGTCAAGATAGCCGAAGATATATTCAGTTTATCTCTTATTGAGATCTCAATACCACGTGATACTATCTGAGTCTCTAGATCTGACCCGGTGAGATTAGATGTAAACTGCCATAGTGTAGACACCCCACCTTCGGCTACACTGTTGGTAGAGAAAGCTGGATAAATGGAGGACCGTACCCCCAAATCCCAAGTCCAAACTCAGCCAAACTCACCCTTGTAAGCCCCATTCCATAGCCCAGTTCAAGCTTGAACCCAGTCAACCCAGTCCTAAACATCAGCCTGAAAACCCCCCATAAGAAAAGCCAGTCAAAAAATTCCAAAAAAGTCAAACTCACTGAGTCAACCCGCTGAGTCAACCCGTCGAGTCAAAACACCGAGTCAACTCGTCGAGTCAAATCACCGAGTCGACCCGCTGAGTCAACTCACTGAGTCGACCCAGCGAGTCAAACAGCAGCCCCGAGGTAACAACCGTACATCGCTGGAAACCGAGGAGCGGCCTTACGGGCGGCCCATAGCAGGCCGCCCGGAATAAATTACGAGCTCTGCCACTGCTCGCTACTATAAATACCCCCCTCCCCTTCTCATTTCAACACACCACTCAGCCAGAGAGAGCCCGTCCATCTGAGTCACCCTCTTTTACCCCTTAGCCCATTCCTCCACCAAGGAGAGCCTGAGTGAGGAGAGCCTAGCCCTGGTCCAGCCCAGCCTGACCACTGGTCCAAGCCTCCCAAGCCATCCAAGTCTTGATCCATCCACTCGAAGCCAATCCTTGCGACACCTCCGTCCACCCGGCTACTCTTTTCCAGCATCATCTCATTTGCATCTAGCATAAGTGCAACATTTATTTTTCTTCCAACCCCCCTGCTTCACTGCAAGCACCTTGATTCGTCAAGTACACTGCATATGTCTTAAATTAAGCACCTGTCAGTTCGAGCGTATGCTCTGGGCTTGCCCGTTGTTGGAACCTGCCCATCAGAAACTCTTACTGTTCAGACCTGCATTCATGCTTCACCATAAAGCACCTTGATTATTCAAACACACTGCATACGTCTTACATTAAGCACCTGTCAGTTAGAGCGTACGCTCTGGGCTTGCCCGTTGTTGGAACCTGCCCATCAGAAACTCTTACTGTTCAGACCCGCATTCATGCATCATGTCATCCATGAGAATATACGAGGATTAAACTAGACTTTCAAGTATTCGATCGATTCTGTGAAGTAGAGACCGTACTTCGGTACGGGCAGTGTGTGGGGTGCTTAACCTCTTCCCACCCTGTAACCGTGATCCCTTACCTTGAATCTCTGGCCGCAGATCAACAGGAGTCATTTTAGAGGAAGGAATCTTCGGATTCCCTTCTCTAATGTTTCTACAGGGTCTAGCCGACTGTAGATTCGAAGTAATTGGCTAGTGGCGACTCTGGTCTTATATAAACTCATTTAAACATATCCAGCTTAACACGACTACCAAACGAAGCCCTCGAGAACGAGGCAAGCCAGTGGCACAAACGGCGATTTCGCACGCACGCACCTCTTCTTCTTCTTCTTCCGAAAGGAAAGGGAGAAGAACGTCGTCGTGTGGGGAGCTGCGAAAAATCGGCGAGGGTCCACAGAATGGCGACTCCACTGGGAAAAAACTAGTCCCACTAGTCGTGATCCGACTTGAAAAACGGAATCCCTCCTATACTTGAAAGTCATTAGTCCTCATACAATCTCATCTGCATAGCATTCTACCCAAAACAAAAAAATAGAAAATCCCAAAACCCCCAAAAAAAAAAATAGTGCATACTTCCCACCATTACTCCTCCAAACCAAATCACCCTGCCACATCCAATACAAAATCGACATGGCTCTCCCATTCCCTATACCTGAGGCTTCCTCTCCACTGTTAAACTCGAGTGAATCCATGTCAATTCCTGGCATCCAAGAGCTACAACAAAGCATGAAGGCCATGCAGGAAATGCTTCTCCGATTCACACAAGCCCAGGCTTCAGCAGCCAGCAATCAAGCTGGTCCAGTTCAACAACCACAACAAGCATCTCTTCCAGCCTCCAGTTCATCTCAACCACAACTATCAGGGGTGGCGCAGGACTTTCGATACCCTCCTAATGAAGGTCCTCAATCAGGACAACTCTCGACCTCAGGGCATTTCTTCCAGTATCCTCCTGCAAATAAGAGCCATTTTTAGTCACATCCCACAACCCAGAATCCCAGTCAATTCCGACAAACTCTCCCCAATGGGAATTCCAACCAATTTCAATATTCTCCTGTGACTGGGATTTCTTCGCAGTCTCTCTTCTCAGCTCCAGTCCAACAAAGTCCCTACAATGGGAGTAATTACCAGGCCCAACCTTCTTCAAGCAGGAATTTTAGGAGCATCAATGACACCAATTATTATGAAAGGGGGCCATCTCAGTCCTGGTAAGGGGCAAGATCTCCTTCATCTGGTCCCTCTGAAATAGAGCAACTCCGAGAGCAGATGCGAGAAATGAAGAGAAAGTTGCAGAAGCAGCAAGGGGTGGATCTTCCATCCACTAAGTTCAGGGACCTTTGTCCATTTCCCGATGCAATGGTACCTCAAGGCTTTCAGGTACCAAAATTTAAAAGATATGATGGGACAGGGTGTCCTGTAGACCACTTACGAACTTTCTGTGGAGAGCTTAATGCTGTGGCGGGCAATGATGGAGCACTCATCCGCTTGTTTCAAAAATCTCTGAAAGACGATGCCCTGGATTGGTACACATCATTGGACTATCATCGCATCAGGACTTGGGAGCAGCTCTCCCATGCTTTCGTCAACAGGTTCGCATACAATCTTAACATGGCACCCAGGAGAGCAGACCTCGCAGATCTCAGGCAAAGAAGCGATGAAACATTGTCAGCTTACGTTGGACGGTGGCAGGCCATGGCCGCTAGAATGAAGACTCCCATCGACGACGAGGAGCTAATCTCCATGATCGTCCACTCGGCAAATCCAAGTATCTCTGGATACCTTGTCTCACATCCATATGCGAACTTCAACCAACTCATCCGCGCCGGGGAACAAGTCGAAGCCGGAATAAGGGCTGGGATGATCTCCCCTTGGTGGCCTCATCAGGCTTCTCCAATTCAACCGATAGTGGAAGAAGAGCCTACTGCTGAATACGAGAATGATAACGGAAGTGTCCTCATCTCCCATCCAATGGAAGAGGATGATCTTGTCGCCTCTACCGAAGGTGCACTATTCCTCCCTCAGCATGGACAACCGCAACAACAGCAATAGTCAAGATGGAACTCACGGTTCCCTAATCAAGGTTGGCAAGGGGCACCCCTAACCAGTCCAGTTTCAGAACCCCTCATCCTGCAAGGGGCATATCCAGTCGATCCAGTCTCCGCAATGCAAGGGGCACCTCCTGCCTGTCCAGTTGTCATCATCCAAGAAGAGCCTCCTCTTCAGTTTATTCGTGCCATCGACTCTAGTTTAGAGTTTGAGCCTCTCATCCTGCAAGGGATATCCTCAACTATTTCGATCCCAGAGCCCATTATCATGCAAGGGGCACCTTCAGTCGATTCAATCTTCGCACCCATTTCTAACCATGGGCACATTCAGCCCATCTCAGTCAACCAAGGGGACAATCTCCCTAACACAGCATCAGCAAACCAGGGGCACAACTTGCCCATCTCAGCAATAGTCAGTCAGGGGTACAGCTTGCCCACTCCAGCTTACCAGGGGCAAAGCCTGCCCGTTTCTCAAGCAAACAATCAGGGGCACAACTTGCCCACTGCACCTGTCTATTCGGCTTCTACTTCAGCCATCGTCCTCTAAGAAGAAGACCCTTCCTCGGACAGTATGCCACATGCCCTAGCAGAATTAGGGCCCAGCTTCAATTATGTGGCCACTATCGAGGAGGTCGAAGGGGAGATTGATGTCCAGATTCTGATCGATCCAAAAACATCAACCATCACTCTCCAGGTCTTGAACATCTCAGCTTCATTCCATCTCCTTTCTGATCGGACCTGGTTTCACAGAATCGGTGCCATCTCTTCAAATCTTCACCGAAGGGTCAAGCACATCTTTGGAGATAGGGCGATCACCATCATTACCAATCCCGGACAATTTCCCAAGGTAGAAGCATCCAACCTCCGAGAGCCTACCATCCCAGCCATGGACGTACAACACTCTAATGAGGAGATCTCATACCATCACAATGCAAATTACTTCCCTCGCGCATGTCCCATCGGATCGAACTATGTCTTCCTCCCTGCCGAGCGTCAAACCTTCTACTATCAGCTCGAATATCAAGACTCGACCCGAACCATGGAGGTTCAAGAAGATATGGATAGGAGAGGACTACGATATCAGCCTACTTTGATTCAGAAACCAAAGCACAGAAGTATCAGAAAAAGACAAGGTCATCAAGAAGAAGTCAATCTCTACATCTGCACACCAAATGCAGGGATTATCTATCCTGATGATGGGCTGGACTCCACCTTCGATGATCAAGCGAGCAGATTGAGTCTGATAGAGTTGCCCAAAGAAGACTCAAGCAAAGGGCAGGAATTTCCCCTGATCGACTGGACTACCGTCCTGGTCCCACCTCAGCCGGATGAACCTGAAGAGCTGCAATTCATCGGGGACGAACCAGGAGAAATCGCATCCGACACCGACTCGGAGCCCAATTCCAGATCTATCCTGATGTTTGGGCGCAACGATGAGGGTTGGCCTACTTATCCCTCTGGCCCTGCCTCCTGAGGGGAAGGAGTGCAGGGCAGTAACAGGTTTGTAGTCCCCATGACGGCCAATAAAAGTCGACAGTGCTCGGCTCCCCGAGCCGAATCAAGCAACATCTGGTTCACATCGCCGTTTTGCTCGGGTCCTTTACAAAAAAAAATTTCAAAAAAAAAATCAGAAGATTCAAAAACCCAAAACACCAAATATTTCAAAATTTCAAAAAAAAAAATCAAATTTTCACAAAGTCCAAAAGTTCAAAAAAAATCTAGATATTCACAAAATTCCAAAAAATCATAAAATCTTTGAAAAAAAAAAAACTTTTTCAATAAAAGTGTCAAGTCTGTCTATCAAAGCACTTGAGTATGAAGCTGACTCATAAGATTTCGATCTAGAGTTGGACTTCAAACTCAAGGGTCTGGATAAAGCCAAATGATGTGGAAAATGATGAGCTTACTCCCAAACTTAGAGGGTCTCCTCGAAAGTTCGAACCAAAAGCCGATGTCATCTCAAAAATTTTCAAAATTATAAACCTAGGATCTCCTGAGACCCATAAGGAAGTGTGCATTGAGAATCCTTGTCCCTGAAAAATAAGCAGAGAATGATCGAATTTTTGAAGTCATAACTTCCCAATCTTTGCGTCCTATGAAGACTTATCGATCAAAAACTCATCAAGCCTATCAAGAAGATGCTGCGAAGACTATGCTTGCATTCCATGCTGGAGTGTGCGACTTGACGAATGATCGAAGAAACCTCACGGCTCGATGAAGACAGATTGTTGCCAACATGTCAGAAAGCACTTCAAGTGTCAGCAACATGCACATCGGATCCATGTGTGTGCTTCGAAATTCTTCAACCTAATAACGCTCCAGCTATTCCCTGTACGAGGTATCTACATCAGCAGAAAGATCGACTCGGCATCATCTAGCAGTCATACACATATACTTGTGGCAGTCGATTACAGCACAAAGTGGATGGAGGATGTCCTTCGAAATCTAAGGATGGAGGAGTTCAAGAAGCTTAAAATCAGAAGACAGACCTACGAGTTCAACTCAAAATCCCGTCAACGTGAGTGCTGATGAAAAATGAAGCCGAAGAAAGACAAGTCATATCGGGTTTACAACAAGCACTGCTGCATCTATCAGACTCAAGGGGCAAGCCCCAAGAATCAAAGAAGTTCTTCTGGGAGGCACCGTTCGACTCACCAACCTGAGGGGTAAGGATCTTCCAGAGCCAATCAACGCCGACAACGTGAAAATCTCTCACAGGTAAGCCAATCCAACCTTATCAAGAGTTATATTAGTAGAGCTGAAGTCAAGAGGTCAAGGCTTAGACCTCTGAGAATCCCTTCCCGTTCACCAATAAGTGTTCCAAATAAAGGGTTCAAAAGTTATAAAAAAAAAAAAGAGAAAAAAAAAAAGAATAGAGCAAAAAAAAGGGGGGCACACAACCCAAAAAAAAAAAGAAGAAGAAGAAGAAAGAAAGAAAGAAAGAAAGAAAAAGAAAAAAAATCGACTCAAAAGAAACACATCTATCCATCCATCCACCTCAGAAGGGTCTGTAGCTAAGGCCGACAGCTCTGCCATTGTAACTTAGGATAAGGGCCGAAAGGTTACCATCGGCCGGCAACGACGGATTCCTGACCTCTCGTCGCCGCAGTTATCCAAAAAAAAAAAAAAAGAGAAGAGATGTGTACCTAAACAAAGAGGGCGGAGTGAAAACCCGAAAGGGCGCTCCGAGTAAAAACAGTAGGCACATAGCGGACTTGGTGAAAACTCAAAAGGGCGCCAAGGGTAAAAACAGCATAGCTGCCAAGGGGCAGGCAAAATCAAATACCCGGGACGTGGTGAAAATCCGAAAGGGCGCCAGGGGCAAAAATGACGGGCAAGCCGGACGCAGCGAAAACCCGAAAGGGCGTTGCGGGTAATAATGGCTAAGAAAAAAGAAAAAAAAAAGCAGGTACATGAGAGATCCAAGCGACATGAAGATTCAATGAAAGCAAGGATGGTGGCTATGAGTCGAGAATTCTTTCAAGATCTGCCCAAATTCTAGGGGCAGGATACCATTGCGCACTATCTTAAGGGGACCAAGACCCTTGGTGAATATTTAAGAAAATCGAGTATGACATCAGGCTGAGTCAAATATTCTGATTCCTACATCTAAAAGCACAAATCCGAATCACGCATAGACAGACAAGCACTTGGCACAAATTTTCATTTCATGCATGATTTGCATACATATATTTTTAAAAAAAACAAAATCATTTTTCCTTATTCATATATATGGAAAAAAAAAAACATCTTACAAGGCTTTCAAAATAAACGTCCTTCAATCAACTAATGGGGTACCTTCCGTGAGTGCATTTCTCCCGATCATCCCTCCCAGAAGGTAAGTATCTCTCTTCCTACTTTAATGCTTCAATCCTTTTGCTAAAGTGTTTTCTCTCTTCACAGGTACCAGAAGGCAATCTAAGATCAGCCCATCTATGTCCATCATACCCCCATCGCCACCATCAATCACATCATCTAGGTGGCCCACATTCAAGGGATGCATAGCCTTACCTATATCCCATCTCCTCATCTCATCCATGCCATCCATTTCTCCCACAATCAAAGCCCCATTCAAATCTGAAATTTCAGCATGGCTGCCATTAATGGGGCCATTCAAAGCTCCACCAACAACCATCTCTAGCCCCTCATCAATACCCCCATTCAATGCCCCATCCCCACCATCCATTAAAGAAATCCCTCCATCATTAAAGCCTTCAATACTTTCTAAAGTGTGTGACCCACCATGGACAGCCCCCACAACCCTTAAATCTCCACCATCCATTGCCCAAGAAAGGACAAAGCAAGATGAGGACAAGATGAGAAGGAAAGAGGAGACAAAGGGAAGATTCATGGTCGAAATCGAACCTGGACGTATAGAGCAGGTGGAGACAAAGACAATGGACAGCAGAGAATGTCCGAACCAGAGCCAGCCCAGGCCGCTCAAGAGGCGAGCCTTGGGCGGCCTACTCTGGGCCGCCCGTACGGACGCGGTTCCTCTCTCTCCGCGGGATTGGCTCCTAAGGTTCTTGGTAGGTGAGGCTGACAGTCCATGTCAGCAGATGGCACTCCGTGGGCCGCCCAAGGCTCCGGTCCACTCCAGATTTCGATTGAGGCTGATCAAGATCATATAAAAGGTGCCCTACCGGTCCAATTATGAAGTAATGCAGCCAGAACATGGCTGATCAAGTCAAAGAGAAGGAAAGGTGATCAAGTGGGGGCCACAAGCAATCCAAGTCATTCAAAGACTAGATCACCATGATCTAAACCATTGAAAAACCTGCATGAGCCATCAAACAACAAGATCAAAGGGCTGATCATCAAAAGAAGGGCCAGAATCCAAGATCTAATCATCAAGTGGGCTCACAAAGCCAAGTCAAGCGATCTGAGACATTCAAGCCATCATCCACACCATGAGAAGCCTTCTTACCCTCACAAATCATCAAAAGAGGTGCCCCAAAGTAAAGCCAAGATCGCAAGTGGGCCCACAGGGCCGAATCTATCAATCTGAACCATTCAATGGCTAAATCATCAGGATCCAAACCATTAGAAGGCTTACACAAGTCAGAAAGCAGCAAGATCAAAGGCATGATCATCAAGAGAGAAGGCCAGAATCCAAGATCCGATCATCAAATGGCTCGCAGGGCCAAATCAAGCAATTCGGACCACTCAAATCACAGTCAGCCCTGTCAGAAGCCAAAAAAAAGCAAGGTAAGTATGCCCAACCCCAAAAATTGGTCCGAAGACCTTAAACTACGTCGGGATCGACATCCCGAGAGATTTTCAATAAAAGCCGGTATCGGTCTTGATCGCTCGAATTAAGATCCGACGACACCGAGTACTTTAAAAAAAATGTCTTTCCTGCTTTGTGCAGTACTGGTCCGAAGACCTTAAACTACGTCGGGATCAACATCCCGAGAGATTTTTAATAAAAACCAGCATCGATCCCAGCCGTTCAAGCCAAGATCTGATGATCTGGATCATTTCGAGAAAAAAAAATGTGTTTGCCCCCTTTTGTACAGCTTCTGGTCCGAAGACCTTAAACTACGTCGGGAACAAAATCCCGAGAGATTTCCAATAAAAACCAGTGTCAATCTTGACCGTTCAAAATTGAGATTTTATGACCTGGAACAGTTTTTGAAAAATCACAAAAAAAGAATGTATTTTCAGCATGTACATATTTATGGTCCGAAGACCTTAAACTACACTGGGATTAATTTCTCGGGGGACCTTTCTCGCTTTCAACCAAAAACCGGCATCAGCCTTGATCAAGGTACGATAACCCAGATCATTTCAAAAATACCAAAAATATTTTAAAGCTTTCCACAAAAACCAGCATCAATCTCGATCATTCGAGCTGAAATCTGGAACTTTTTTCAAAAAAATATAAAAATAAAAAATAAAAAAAATTTGCCATCAATTTCAACTACACAAATTCATCCCCAGCAGTCCGAAGACCTAAAACTACACTGGGATTAACTTCTCGGGGGCTTTCTTTCCTAACCTGTTCCGGACACGACTGACACTTGATCGTACGGGTGTCCGGAATCTTTTAAACAGGTAAGGGCTGAGGCGGGTAGAACTCCGCAATCCTGTTCGTGTTGAACGCACCGTGATAGACAACCTTGATTTGGAAGTCGCTGTTGAAGCTGACGGATGTTCCCTGTTCCTAGAACTCATGAAGGGGATTAAGGCTGTTGGGAGGTGAAGCTCACCCTCACGAAATTGTGAGCAACGTAAGACCCCAAACTGGATTGACTAAAGGAAATGTGAGGATGTGGCTCATTTTGTGGCCGAAGGAGTCCGTCGGACGATACGTGGTCTATGTGCATTGCACATGAGGAACAGGCAACTTTGTGGGTGTGTTGACTGAAAACCCTCAAAATCCCCTCATCCGGAGATGTAAAACTACGGCACTTAACTGTGTGAGACTCGTCTTGCTCGCTGACGTAAAATGGATCGGGTACCTTACCAACAGTAGAAGCTGGAAGTGGATGAAAATTCCATACTTTTCCCTGCATTTCATAAAAATCACAAAAATACAAAAACATTGCAAAATCACCTTTTCAAAAATCACAAAAAATATTTCCCTTGCTTTCAATCAAAATATTGTCAAAAATCACAAAAATATTTCCCTTGCTTTCAACAAAACATTGTCAAAAATTACAAAAATATTTCCCTTGCTTTCAACAAAATATTGTCAAAAATCACAAAAAATGATTTCCTTTCTTTCAAGAAAATTTTCGAAAAATCACAAAAATATTTCCTTGGTTTTCAATAAACCGATCTCTATCCTGACCACTCAGGTAAAGATTCGGACCACATATTTACAAAAATCACAAAAATTGTCAGTATCCCCAACACTACACTTCAGGAGTCTTGAACTCCACTCTCTTCACAATTTGGGATGACGGATCCAATTGCCCGCAAATTGGAATGTTGACCAAAACGAGCAACCAAACACCATCCCAATCACATGAATGCCCAGAAGAACATCTTGAAGTCAAATGATATCCTCGTACATTCTCATTAGCAAAGAAACAGCATCTTGGGACGATGGACCTGATCGACCACGGGTCGGGATCTTGACCAACCCGCTGACCAAACACCCGTATAAAAAAAAAGAAAAAACCCCATGGAAGCACAACCCTGGAAGCAATAAGCTCAAAATTCTCTACATCTCCAGCAAAAGAAAAATCATCAAACTGAAAGAGAATGAGCCAAGCCATGCATTCATCATGCATCTCCATGCATCAGCATCCATCGCATCAATCATCATGTTTACATGCTTTCAAAATAAAAGTCGGTTAGCCAAAGACCCCACAGGCATCCCTAGTGGAGGCGCATGCAAACCAGATTTTCATTTCAAAAAAAGAAAAAAAATATTCCTAGTTGAAAATAAAAACCCCACGGAGTATCACTCCCCAGAGTGGGTGCCTTTTCAAAAATTCAAAAAACATTTTCTCAGTAGAGCGTTCTGCCTCCAAAACACCAGGAGATCTTCCATATCTCTGGGTAGGAGCCAACGCAAAAATCAAATAAGATCCGATGTCTCGCGGTTTTCCTGGAGACCATCGGATCCAATGCACTCAAAGTACGGTCGAACTGAACTCCAGTGTCAATGCGGTCGTACCACATGCCAAGATACAAAAGATGAAAGCCAAAAGGCTCGGTCACAGAAACCATTTGAACAGGTGGAAACGATGAATTGTAACCCAAGTATCAAAATCAGCAGATTGGGTGGAAAGAGTTCACCCGCACATACCTAGGCGTGGATGCCTGAAGTACCTTGACTGAGTCCAAGTCGGCGTAGTAGAATCCCGTAAGACTATCTGACGCAGGGCGTCTAACCACTTTGACAGTCAAGCGAAACAAGTACTCCTGGAGTGATATGGGAAAACATCAAACATCACACAATCAGTCTCAGGGTCAGTATCCTCGTAAGACTAGCGGACGCAGAGGCTCTGCTGTACCTTTCCGATGTTATGGGAAAACATCACATAACAAGTACTCCTCGTAAAACAAGTACTCCTGGAGTGATATGGGAAAACATCAAACATCACACAATCAGTCTCAGGGTCAGTATCCTCGTAAGACTAGCGGACGCAGAGGCTCTGCTGTACCTTTCCGATGTTAGTACCGATCGGGAATAGAAGGGTTGCGATTGGGTACCCAGGTTGCAGCAAACTGCAGGGACAATCGCAACGTTTTCTCCAAACTCTCGCGGTATGTGCGAGTTATCAACTTCCAGACAATCAACTGACTCAGATACAAAGGATAACAAAGATTCCAGACCACAATCAAGGAAAGAATGAATTGCAAACCAAGCATCGAAGCTAGCAGATCGGGTGGAAAAAGCCCACCCGCACATACCTAGGCGTGGATGCCTGAAGTACCTTGACTGAGTCCAAGTCGGCGTAGTAGAATCCCGTAAGACTATCTGACGCAGGGCGTCTAACCACTTTGACAGTCAAGTGAAACAAGTACTCCTGGAGTGATCTGGGAAAACATCAAACATCACACAATCAGTCTCAGGGTCAGCATCCTCGTAAGACTGTCGACGCAGAGGCTCTGCTGTACCTTTCCGATGTTAGTACCGATCGGGAATGGAAGGGTTGCGATTGGGTACCCAGGTTGCAGCAAACTGCAGGGACAATCGCAACGTTTTCTCCAAACTTCCGCGGTATGTGCGAGTGATCGGTTTCCAAACGATCAACTGACACAGATGCAAAGGCAAGCAAAGATTTCAGAACATGATCTATGAATGACCGGGTCAGAAGTGGGGTGTCCACTCGCTTTGGCATTCGGTTGCACGCAACCTCTGCCAAAGAGGGGCATCTGTAGACACCCCACCTTCGGCTACACTGTTGGTAGAGAAAGCTGGATAAATGGAGGACCGTACCCCCAAATCCCAAGTCCAAACTCAGCCAAACTCACCCTTGTAAGCCCCATTCCATAGCCCAGTTCAAGCCTGAACCCAGTCAACCCAGTCCTAAACATCAGCCTGAAAACCCCCCATAAGAAAAGCCAGTCAAAAAATTTCAAAAAAGTCAAACTCACTGAGTCAACCCACTGAGTTAACCCGCTGAGTCAACCCGTCGAGTCAAAACACCGAGTCAACCCGTCGAGTCAACTGTCGAGTCAAAACACCGAGTCAACCCGTCGAGTCAACTGTCGAGTCAAATCACCGAGTCGACCCACTGAGTCAACTCACTGAGTCGACCCAGCGAGTCAAACAGCAGCCCCGAGGTAACAACCGTACATCGTTGGAAACCGAGGAGCGGCCGTACGGGCGGCCCATAGCAGGCCGCCCGGAATAAATTACGAGCTCTGCCACTGCTCGCTGCTATAAATACCCCCCTCCCCTTCTCATTTCAACACACCACTCAGCCAGAGAGAGCCCATCCATCTGAGTCACCCTCTTTCACCCCTTAGCTCATTCCTCCACCAAGGAGAGCCTGAGTGAGGAGAGCCTAGCCCTGGTCCAGCCCAGCCTGACCACTGGTCCAAGCCTCCCAAGCCATCCAAGTCTTGATCCATCCACTCGAAGCCAATCCTTGCGACACCTCCGTCCACCTGGCTACTCTTTTCCAGCATCATCTCATTTGCATCTAGCATAAGTGCAACATTTACTTTTCTTCCAACCCCCCTGCTTCACTGCAAGCACCTTGATTCGTCAAGTACACTGCATATGTCTTAAATTAAGCACCTGTCAGTTCGAGCGTATGCTCTGGGCTTGCCCGTTGTTGGAACCTGCCCATCAGAAACTCTTACTGTTCAGACCTGCATTCATGCTTCACCATAAAGCACCTTGATTATTCAAATACACTGCATACGTCTTACATTAAGCACCTGTCAGTTCGAGCGTACGCTCTGGGCTTGCCCGTTGTTGGAACCTGCCCATCAGAAACTCTTACTGTTCAGACCCGCATTCATGCATCATGTCATCCATGAGAATATATGAGGATTAAACTAGACTTTCAAGTATTCGATCGATTCTGTGAAGTAGAGACCGTACTTCGGTACGAGCAGTGTGTGGGGTGCTTAACCTCTTCCCACCCTGTAACCGTGATCCCTTACCTTGAATCTCTGGCCGCAGATCAACAGGAGTCATTTTAGAGGAAGGAATCTTCGGATTCCCTTCTCTAATGTTTCTACAGGGTCTAGCCGACTGTAGATTCGAAGTAATTGGCTAGTGGCGACTCTGGTCTTATATAAACTCATTTAAACATATCCAGCTTAACACGACTACCAAACGAAGCCCTCGAGAACGAGGCAAGCCAGTGGCACAAACGGCGATTTCGCACGCACGCACCTCTTCTTCTTCTTCTTCCGAAAGGAAAGGGAGAAGAACGTCGTCGTGTGAGGAGCGCGGAAAATCGGCGAGGGTCCACACATAGCCATCAGGTATTATTACTTTCCGTCACCTAATGTTAACATTCTACTTTTCTAGATGTGGCTTCGGTGGATCCTTGGCTGTGGAGCCCTTCATGAATTATGTATCTTATACCCATGCCGTTTGTTTCATTAGTTCGTTTTAGGGACAAGCTAAAAAATGAAGCATATCCAAATCTCGAGTGGACCACACAGTAGGAAACAATGGTGATTGACCATTAAAAACTTCTTGCAGGCCATAAGTTTTGAATCAAGATAATATTTATGTTTTCCCTTCATCCAGGTCTGTGTAACCTTACCTACAAGTTGGATGGAAAATAAACATTACCATGGGCCTTAGGAAGTTTTTAATGTTGGGTTGTCAATCACTGTTGTTTTCTATGGTGTGGTCCACTTAAGATTTGGATCTGCTGCATTTTTTGGATCGTGCCCTAAAATGAGCTCGCAAAATGGATGGATGGCGTGGATATGAGACACATACATCACGGTCGGCCCCATAGTCAGGGATACAGAGAAGTTTCCTCCTATTTTTCTTTACCTTTGTCGAATTGAAGGCCACTGTTTAGATGGCTAGGATCATCCAATCTACGCTTTCTTTACCATTGTCAAATTGAAGACTGCTATTTAGATGGTCATGACCATCCGATCTACCTGTATCCTGAATTTATTTCCGTCCAGAGTGGGCTCCACAAGATGGAGAATCCCGACTGAGGGCGCAATTTCGATGGATCCACCGAAGTGGGTGGATCCCTGACTATGGGGCCCACTGCGTTGTATGTTCCTTACATCCATGTTGTCCATCCGTTTTGATAGCTCATTTTTTGGCATGATCCAAAAAATAAAACAAATCCAAATCTTAGGCGGCTCACACCATAGGAACCAGTGGGTGATTGACTACCCACCATTAAAAACTTCTTGGGGGGCCACCGGAATGTTTGTTTTCCATCCAACCTGTTGATAAGGTCACAAAGGCCTAGATTCAGACCAAATAAATATCAGCTTGATCCAAAACTTTTGTGGCCCACAAAGAAGTTTCTAATAGTTGATAACCACTATTGCCTGTGATCCATAACATATAGCTGAGATCCACGTCACACAATTGCGATCCACAAGTGACCTGTCTTCGGAGTTATGGCGCTCAGGAGGGATTTTCAGCGTCATTATAGGAGCCATGTGCTTCGCTTTTTCTTTCCTAAGCACTGTTTTGTAACATACACAGGAGTCTGCCTGATTTCCTCGAACTACGCCCATCCCATTAGGCACAGGGAACTTGATACATAGGTAGCAGGGGGCAAGGACATTCTTCAGGTCAACCATGTATGGCCGGCCCAA
The DNA here is from genome assembly GCA_003013855.2 of Liriodendron chinense. Taxonomy (NCBI): domain Eukaryota; kingdom Viridiplantae; phylum Streptophyta; class Magnoliopsida; order Magnoliales; family Magnoliaceae; genus Liriodendron; species Liriodendron chinense. The sequence goes on along the minus strand of ML058327.1, from coordinate 275,312 downwards.
AATGGCATTATAGGTCAACTTACGATCCACGATCAGGAAATTAACCATGATATTTATTTTGTTGGGAGTCTCACCGAAGACGACGGAGAGGTCGATGCTTCCTTCTGGCTCAACCATCTCTCCACCAAACCCCGCTAGTGGTGTCTTCACCGGCTTCAGACGACTTCTTGGTAAATTCATAGCATCGTAGGCAAACATGTACAGAACATCAGCTGAACTCCCAGTATCTAACATGATCCTGTGAGCCTTATAATTCGAAATTCTCAACGTGACGACAATTGCATCATCATGGGGGAAGTGAATCCCCTTGGCATCCTCCTCTGAGAAAGTAATCGGCTGATCCCTAGCCGAGGCTATTTTTCGGGTCTCCTGGTTGTTAATACCGACTATGGAGGATCTTGGGCCTTCTTGGTATAAGCCTTGCGGGCTCGGTTTGAGTCTCCACCCCCACCGGGACCTCCGAGGATTGTACGAATTTCTCCAGCAGGCTCAGGCTATTCGCGGCGTGTTTCTGGCTAGTGGTCTTGCCATTGTTGTGCTCTGTCTTGCCGAGTCCGATCTTGCTGACATGGGGATCTCTCACGCCTTCTAGGGGATTGCCCTCTGTCATCAATATAAGTTCGCAGATGTCCTTGGCAAATTAATGCTTCAATCTCGTTCTTCAAAGCCACACAGTCCCGAGTGTTGTGGCCATGATCCAGATGGAAGTTGCAGTACTTTCGCTTGTCCCTCTGTTCGGGATCCGTTCTTAGCTTGGGCGGCCATTTTGTATACTTTTGATCCTTAATGTGCATAAAGATCCGCTCCCACGTAGTATTGAGAGGGGTATAATCAGAGTATCTCCCTTCTGGAGGGCCTCTTCTTGGAGATCTATCTCGCCTAGGTGACCGAGCGCGCCAGTCATCTCTTCTTTTCTTTTTGTCTAGGGACGATGCCTCAGGTTTTTTCTTCTTCTCACTGGGGCCAACCTCAGCTTCCCGTCTTGCTCGTACTCCCTCCTTGGCATTTATATATTTTTACGCCTTGGCTTGGAGTTCGGCCATTGTCTAAGGAGATGACTTATCAAGGGTAAAATAGAACTCTTTGTTCCTGATTCCCTCCGAGTAATGCGGTCAAACCGACCTCATTAGTATAACCTTCGATTTGTACCGCCTCTAACATAAAGCAGGCCATAAAGTCCTTCAGCAACTCATCTTGCCTTTGTTTTATTGTGGCTAAATGGGCCGTTGGCTTTTTCATCTTCCTACTTCCGAGGAATTGAGATACAAACAGAGTACATAACTCCGAGAATGAATTAATAGATTGAGGTTTAAGGTTATTGTACCATGTCTGAGCTACATCCTTGAGAGTGAGAGAGAATGCTTGGCACATAATTGCTGGTGTCGCCCCCTCCAACTCCATGTATAACCTGAAGATTTCAATGTGTTCAACAAGATCTCCAACTCCAGTGTAGTGCGGAATGTTGTTAGGCACCCAAAACTTCTTTGGCCGCAGTGCCTTCATTATGTCTTCTAAGAATGGTGGATCAGCTTAATCCATTATTACCTGAACAGAAGGCATCGTGTTGGGCATATATCTCTGCTCCATGGCAGTGAGTTTCTCTTTCAGTGCTTATATCTTGTTCCAATGCTGGTGTACGATGGGCGCTAGAAATTTCAGAAACTTCAATATCCCCTCCATGATTCCGGTCATGGAGCGGCCGTGTGGATCCAGCTGATAAGATGAAAATAGAGATTCGTGTTCCTGGGGGACAAGATTCTGGTGTTCCTGCTATTAGGTGGATCCAGCCAGTCCCGAGATCCGTGTGGCGGCGTATCCGTCGATTCCTCCTTCATGAGACTTCTTAAGAGGCATCGTATTTGCAGGATGGAGGAGAACATTAGGAGAGCTAAGGTAAGAATGGGAACGGTGTCAGTCGTTCCCACACACGGTGCCAATCTGTTAAAGCGAGAAACTATCAACAGACAATGAGGATGAAACTAGAGCTATCAGATGATAGGCTCCCTAACGGATGGCGTAGATCACAACGAACAGGCAACAAGCCGTCTGATGGATGGCATAGATCTGAGACCTACAAACACAATGGCACAGTGAGGAGGCTGTCAGGTATGCTAGCTAATGACCCTCTGATGCTTAAGTTAGTCAAGGGATCTGGAAATCTCAATGACTTGATCGATTATCGCAGATGTTTCGTACCTAAATAAAGTGTGGAGGGCCTTTTATAGATAATAAAAGATAATGAAAGATCATGGGCCATTGAGATTATATAGCAATATATGTGTTGTTTCCATATCAGGACACGTACATGGATAATATCTCGCCCGGGGGATCTTTCTTGATTAAGATGAATTTGTAAATACGCATTTGAGATCCCGTGAATCCCAGCAGTCGTTAATATCTCCCTCTGGCACACAGAGTGCCTCAATTATACTGAGCACAAGGGCTCTGTAACCTTAGCCACTCTCAGCTGCTCTGCTGAGCGTCATGCTTTAGGCTGAAAATTCCCTGAGATTGAGGCCATATGATTTGCGGAACATTAATTTGGCAAAGACGTCGAAAGGCGGTACCTACTATATAGAATTGGCATATGTCGAGGAGATGTCCTCGGTAGAAACTATGATATATCAAGGAGGTGTCCTCAGTAGATTCAGGGTCTGTCGTATTTACGGAGCGTGATTACTACCCAACGCTGAGGTCGTGGCCTTGCTCCTTTCAAGATATCAAGAATGACCGAGGAGATTCTAGGAAGCCACTTGATTAACTGCTTGACATCTATCAACAGTCACGAATGATCCACATCCTTATTCAAGGACATTTCTAGAATTACCCATAACGCTTATAACACCTAGGTTAGATAAATCTACCTTGACTCTCCCACTTGCCGAAGCAATAACCAATCAATCCAAGTTTTTTATGGGCAGGATCTAATTAACTCGACAAGCCACGGATCATACATTTGAACTAATTGGGTGCACAATGCTATGAATGAAATGTTATGGATGGGGTAAGCAGGGGGGGTTAAGAAGAGAATGGGTGTTGCACAATGCTTATACAAGTGCAGATGAAACTGATTAAGAGTTGGACAATAGGATGGACGATTGTGTCGCAAGGATTGGATTGAGCAGCTTGGATCAGCGTTTGAATTGCTTGGGAGGCTAGGAATTTTGCTGGACTAGGCCAAGTTGGGCTAGACTCTTTCCTGCCACTATTACTCCTCCTTGGAGGAGGGATGGAGATGGATGGCTAAGGGATTTCTAGGGCTGTGAGTGGTTTTCTGGATGAAGAGGTGTGTTGAAATTAGGGGTGCACACGGTTCGATTCGGTTCAGTCCGGTTTTGGGGTGAAACCAAAACCGAACCGTTCCCGACGGTTCTAAGAAAACATGAATCGGAACCGGACCGTTTGCACCCTAGAACCGAACCGGAACCGAATCGATTTTTACGGTTCGGTTCCTGTTTGGTTTTACGGTTCTAGGCTTTCTGGGCTTTTTATAATCCAGCTTAATTACATTGGATCTACACGTCCATCCTCATTGTTAAGTAATGTTTTGTGGGCCACATTAAAAAAATCAAATAGATCCAAATTTTAAGTGGACTACTCGATATGAAATAGTGAGGATTGAACACCTACCACAAAAATCTTCTGAGGTTTACTGTAATATTTATTTGTGAGAGGTTCAGTTCCACGGTTCAATCCCGCAGTCCAGTTCTACGGTCCGACAGAACCCTAAATCGAGAATCGAACCGAACTAACCGGTTCTTTAATTTTTCGAACCGGAACCGGTGCGCTTCAGAACTGGACCAAACCAAACCGAACAAACCGGTTTTGGTCCGGTTTACCGATTCTATGTGCACCCCTAGTTGAAATGAGAAGGAGAGGGGGCTATTTATAACCTCTCATCCCGGTCTTTTTGTAATTCTTAAGAAGTCTAGGGGTAGAAAAAGCTTGGATGGTATGGATTTGAGATTACTATATGGCATGATATTAAGTGTTGAATTAATGGGCGGTATGGATCATAATTTTGGTTCAAGTGAGGGGCATTGGAGTCATTTACTTCTCCACACGATTACACCTCGCACAAGGGGAGCCCCACATGCGTTACATGCCTCTGCCAAGTCAAGGGAATTGCTACGTGGCAGGCAACATCTTGGGTGCCGCTTAAGCCATAGGAAGCCCCCTGTTTTAGCAATGAGCTCCTACTAAGGTGGGTTGGCTCTGGTTCCCTGGGTGCTAGGTTGATGGGGCTCGAACATTAGTGGGCCTTGAGTATGGGCTTGGTTTAGTTTGGTTTGAGTTGACCAGGTGAGTTGGCTAGGTGAGTTAACTCAGCGGGTTAACTGACTCGGCGAGTTTATTGGTCTTGACTAGGTTTAACTGGGTTGTGTGTAGCTGGGTTTTGACTGGGTTGAGTTACGTTGAGTTGACTAGGTTCAATTTGATCAGCTTGTCGACTTGGGGTGGGGTGTCTATAGAGGCCATCTTATTTCTCTTCAATGCGACTGGGACATCCTGTTAGTGCACTTTTCTGTAGCATACTAGTGCACTTTATTTGTTAATCATGTGCATCCATGTGTTATAATGTCGGTTGAGCCTGGCAAGCTAAAGACCAAATATTCAAGTGGACAAGAGGCATCAAGGAAGAAAAAATAGGTAAATCAGATGCATTGATGACCCTAACCCTTAGAATCAAAATAACATAAACCTCTAAATGACTTAGGATTTTATAAGCATACCTTTAGTCATCCTACATTGGCCTCCCAAAAGACCACCCTTTGTAAGGCCTTAGATGTTCATGAGCCGATGTAAACAAACAGTCAAAACAGTAGCACTCATTGCACTGTCGATCGATCAATCGACCAATCAACAGTAGCCGTCGACTGATTGACCGGACAAATCGACTAATCGAAACAAGCAGAAAACAAGACAACAACCTTGGCCTAAATTATATGTGTCGACTGATCGACCAGAAGTCCGACAAATTGAAAATGGGACGAAACCATATAGAAACTATCTGGCCTAATTTGAGTAGGATCAACCGTTCGACCCTCAAGTCTGATCGATCGAACAGGTCTCTCAACTGGTCGAAGGCACCAATTGACCGATCGAAAGGCACCAATTCTAGTCAGCTAGCGATATGACTAGAATATTATTTTAGTGGAAATCTGTACAAAAATGGAGTTGTGACTAGATAATATTACTTGCTTCATGCATTAACACCCATCTTGCTTAATCCAGCATTCATCCATGCTTAATCTAGCATTCATCTTGCTTAATCCAGCACTCATTTATGCTTAATCCAGCATTTACATTACTTAACTCGACATGTATTCAACTTCACGAGTATACATACTATTGTATTCTCACATACATTCATTCTCACATGATATATCTTCTATTGTATCCATCACATACAATCAATCTTATATGATATATATATTCTATTGCATTCATTGTGCATCAAAGATCTCTTGTCTTGTTACAATGTCTCGCACATTTATGCATGCGTGAGCAGGTTCTCTTTTTATCTCTCATTGCGTATTAGCTATCAACAAAGGTACGAGACCGGGATCACTTTTGAAGACGAGTCAACAGACTCCAGCCTTATTCGACAATTGATTATAAGAACTTTGTATCGATTATGTTCATTACACAACTAAGGTTTAGCCCGGATTGAGGCTCAAGACTAACCAAAAGGGACTATGGTTACTACTAGAAACCATGATCAAAGAGTTCCAACAACACTCAAAATATTTGTTATGAACTGCCATTATAAAAGCTAGCCAATGCCCTACCCGTCCGAATCGGGATCCGTAAGTTGAGCCGATCAGGTAGTTGCAATGTGTCTTCCTGCGGTCATCGGTGCAAAAAGAAAGCAGGTGGTGACTCTGAGTTGTGTCATCCAACAGTCGTAATTCGTGAACTCCAGTGGTCACCCGTCATAAAAATATGGGAAGACGGCCCAACGATGCACGACTCGATTAAAAACCCTAACGGTCTCTCGACCTGGACCAACCCAAAAGGGCACGAGACAGAGACATTCGGCTTGTCTAAAATGATGGCTCAGTCCATAACAAAACTACACTGGTCTCTATGACCACAAACTCAAAGGCTATAGTCCCCGATGACTTAGTCACCTACTCGTCGAGACTAAAATCATTGTTCATCGTGATCTGCCAAAAGAATAACCACAACGTCGCCATTGCACCCTTGTCATTTTTCAACCGTTGGAGCTTTATTATATAAAGACGGGACTCGGCTCTTAGGTATAAGTGAGAGAATTTAGTGCTTTAGAAGGCCACCTATATTGCAAATACCATTAGGCTATAATCCTAACACAATCAAGGCATATTCCTTATGATTAATTACATGTTGAAGTATTCAAGGCTCAAATGAAGATGAACTTGTTCCCTCTTGATCTGTAGAAGTTTAAACACTATTTATATAGTTAAAACATTTGTCTAAACCTCTTTAAGAAATCCTTTGGTAAATTCTTCTAGGTAAAAACATTCTCATTAGTTGTAGATGATTCAACTAACCTCCTATATCACCTTGGTCATCTCAAAAAAAGATCATATGCAAGGCGATTGATCGGTGGAGTTGAAGCCGTAGAAAAGTGTTGGTATCATTGATTGGGGGATCACAAGGATAGTTGATTCAAGCACGGGATAGCTAGAAGAAGGGACTTAAGAAGGCATGACAAAAGGGGCTCAATCTAACAAGTAAGTTGTCATTTGTAAGAGTCTGGTGTATGCTCTTTCCTCGTGGAGGATTGAGTATAAGAGTTTGATTGCAAACTTGACCAAGTCTCCAAAGGGAGCCACCGACACGGGTGCATACATGTAGGTTATTAGTTAGCTTGAGAAACTATTATAGGTTCCTGGATTGGAACCGAATGGTTGGGAGGAACCTGTAAACTCTTAAGTTGGGTAGAACCTGTTAAACACCTAGGTAGAGAAGTGAACCTGAAAAACCTCCATTCAGGTTGAAAGGTGAACATGTTGTAAAAACCTCCGGTAAAGGGTGAGAGGTTAACCTGACTTAAAACCTCTATTTAATGAAATCCGGTGTACTCATGAATTAAGTTGGGCAACCGGGAGTGGAGTAGTAAAACCGAACCACTATATATACTTGTGTCTATGATTGATTTAAGTACATTGTTATTCTGGCATTGTTTGTTTAATTGTTAATTATATGAATACTTGAATGGAATGTATGCTACGCACATAATAGGTAGATTCACAAACAAGATGCATTTTCATTATATAGACCAGTTGCTTTATAGCTATATCATTTGTAGTCTATGTGATTAGACCCACTTAAGCTTGGAAAAGTGTTACTTGTTTAATTCGGTTTGATTGTTAATTAGTTTTAATAAAGCAAGAGTTTTTAAAAGATCTTAATCACCCCCCCACCCAGGACTTAGCCACGGTTCTAGTAGCTCCGTCAAGCTTCCGCATATAACGTAAGGCGTCGTGTTAGACTATCCACTCCGCAATTTTACATCTGATCTAATTTTCAGTTCCTTTACTTCCCCACTTCAGCCTCAACCTTATATTTCCTTTCACAGGGTATGGTTCTTGGTATTTTAGTCTTTCTACTAAATTGTTGGAGACAATCAAATGAGAGGGTTTCTCTAAATTTCTAAATTTCGTTCTGGAGACTACCATACAAATTAATATAATAAGAAAAATGAAGAATAAATAAGAGTGCACAACAAAAATGTGCACGCATTCTTTTATTTAAGTCTTACCATCCTTCCTCATCCTTCTTAGAAAAAATCTCCTCGTTGCAGGTTTAGAAGCCATCATCTTTGTCTTCGTCACGAGTAGGACATCGAGCTAAGTTCCCAGATGCTTTAATTCTACCACATCTTCCTCATCCTTATTTTCTTTTTACAGGAGATCACCAATGTGATTTTCAACATGGATCACCATTGAGTTTAAGTGTCATTTTCAACGGTCACAACTTCCATTTCAGTGGGCTCTAACTGTTTCATGTACGATAGGTTGCCATTGGAGAGTATGGTGGTCCTACACAGAAGCAACAACGGTCGAAGCTTACAATGGTGGTGGTTCCCTTAAAAAAAACCTAAAATGGTGGAAATAGATCCTCTGCAATGGCTTGGCCCCACAAATGAGGATTCAGACAGTTTGTGTAGGGCCCACATGACTTATGTATGAAATTCATGCTCGTCTTCATTTCAGGGCTTGGACCCAAAGAATGAGGGAAAAAGGCATCAACGGTGGACCACACCAAAAGAAAATTTTGAGAATTAACACACACCGTTATAGCCATTTATGGGCCACAAAGGGCTTCAATTAGGATGAAATTTACATTTTCCGTGAGTCAAGGACAAGAGAATCAAATGAATGAATTGGATCTCCTTGGGGTGGGCCGATTTAATGGGACCCACAAAAAGGGCCCTTTAAGCTTCTGTAACACTCAACCGTCATACGGTCTGCAACCCCGATGCAAGGGCATTCTGACCCCTATAAAAATTGGAAAGTTATTAGAGGACCAGAAAAATAAGAGAATAAAAAATGGGGCCAAACAATACCGTCAAACTATAGAGTCATTTTGGTAAAAATCTCCTAAGGAAGTAGATTAGGTGCAGCCATGGCCTCGCTCAAGACAGTATGGCCCTTATTATAGGGCCTACTTTGATGTTTGTATTTTATATCCACTCCGTTCATCCGGTTTGAAAGATCATTTTAGGGCATGAGCCCAAATATACAGTAGATCCAAATCTCAAGTGGACCATACCATAAGAAAAAGTGGTGATTGAATGTCCCACCATTAAAACTTCTTAGGGACCACCTTAATGTTTCTGTAACGTTTATTTGGAATCCATCTTGTTGATAAGGTCACATAAGCATGGAAAAAGGTTAAAAATAAATATCAGCTTGATCCAAAACTTATGTAGCTCATTACAAGTTGTTAGTGGTCAATCACGATTATTTCCTATGGTATGCTCCACCTGATATTGGGATCTACTTTGTTTTTTGGATCATGCCCTAAAATCTTATGGAAAATGGATGGACAACATGCATATAGAATACATGCATCAAGGTGGGCCCCACAATAAGGGTGGTAGAATTAAGTATCTAGACTTAAAGTGAATGCGTCCTTTTTTAAAAAATCAGGATTGTCCACTTGTCAGGTGGACCGCATGTGTACAAGAAAGATGGACGGTTAGTACATATGCAGCCCAGGTTGTTTAAGGGTCAGGTCATGTTCATTAGTGGCCCCACCTGATAATTGGTTGTGATCCACCGCAGGTGTGGGGCGGAGAATGGTAGTGTCCAAATTCATCAAAACATGTGGTGACTCGATAGGTGCTATCCACAAAAGTTAAGCCCATGGTTCGGTGTTCAGACCATTGATCATATGGTAATCACTACCAATGAAGGGTGCCCCAAAAATCTTCAAGGTTGGAAGATCCTGACCATCCAGTCTTAGTCCATTTTCTACGAGCTATCCATTTCTAGGCTGCCGATTAACGGGTTAGGATATTCCAATCTGTTTGTACGGGCTATGCTCATCAAGACACGTCGTACAAGATCATTGCTAAGCCCAAACGCGTGAACAAAAAGAGAACCCATTACATGACATACATGTACATAATCAAGACACGTGCATGATCCAATCCGGCCATCAGATGGGTCCCATCATGCCCTTATAAAAAATATTCGGTTAGTTTGGCTCAATCCAATTAGTAATTAGGGTTGGTCCAAGTCTGTAGGCCTGTGGGTTTACTGAAAATGGGCTGGTCACATGGTGACTCACTGCAAATCCAACAGATTTGCTCTCGAATTCAAAACACACTCTAGCTAATAAAGCATTAAAAATTATAGTGACCAAGCCAGCGAAACCTAATCAGGTTGAAATGGTCTCAGCCAGTCTAAAGATGACTCGAATGCAACTTCTTTAACATGTTTATATTATTTTGGATAGATAAGTGGGGATTAATTGAAATGGCTAATTCAGATAGTTGGGGCTCAAATTCCGACAGATTATAATAATGACGATAGTAATAGCTGCTACATCCCACTTCAATTCACTTTGTCAAGTTGCAGCTTCGGCAGGGGGTCGTTGTCACGATACAATTTTTTGAGTCATCAAACGAAGAAGAAACCCCGACACCCTCGCACTTGGACATGTATTCAGTCCACTAATGTGATTCTTAATGGTCCTAGTATAACATGTTTCGACCACATTCAAATGACTAAGGAATATTTTATTCAATTGCGGAATAAAATAAATCAAAGGGGAAAACTGTATGCACATATGAAGTTAGCCTTAGAAGAACAATTACTAATGTTCTTATACACCATTAGCCATAGCAGTAAAAAACCGCATTCTACAACACCATTTTAATCGTTCTAGAGAAACAATCAGTCGGTACTTTAACAAAGTACTTAGCGTTGTTCTTAATTTTTACTGATTAAACAATAACCCCTCCTAGTTTGAGCATCCCTTCTAATATTCAAAACAATGAATAGTCTTTCCCATATTTTAAAGATTGTATCGGGGCTATAGATTGTACACACATCTCAACGAAGGTCACAATGTTAAAGCAATGTTTATGGCGCAATAGAAAGGGATTCATCTCGCAACATTCTCTAGCGGCATACTCGCCTGATCTTAAATTTACGTATGTTCTTGCTAGCTTGAGGGATTAGCTGCCGATTCACGTGTGCTAGCATCTGCACTTAAACGAGAAGGGAAGTTGCATTTACCTAGGAGTAGGTTCTATTTAGTTGATGCCAAATTCTCTAACACCCCCCATTTCTTAGCATCGTATCAAGGGGTCTGATATCATCTGAAGGAATTTTAGCAGGGTTTCATTCCAAGGGATAAGAAAGTGTTGTTCAATCTTTGTTATTCTTCATTAAGAAATGTCATCGAACGGGATTTTGGAGTTCTGAAAATGCGGTTCTCCATTATAAAGTGTCCCCTGTCACATTCATTAGATATGCAGGTGAAGATTGTGGTAGCCTGTTGTATCATACACAACCACATTATCAACGAGAAAAATGATGTACTTATCAATTATTTAAAAAGTTTATGCAATGACGAAGATGTAGATGACGAACTCCATCCTACTAGTAATGCCCGCTCGTCTGCTCTAATGGGAATGGATGAAGGTGGTAGCGAGAGCTTAGATGAAGAAATGCCGAATGTACAACCAAGCCAAAACGATAGAGAAGCTTGGAGCCGATTTCATGATAGTCTCGCAGATGCGATGTGAAAAAAATTTAATCCTAATATTGGAATAGATATTATGTAGATCTTAAATTTCTTTGTATAACGTTAATTTCTTTTGTATGGAACATGCATTTCTTTTCGAATATTTTTTTCGTATACCAATAATGTTGATGTATCAACAATGTCGACAGAAAATCGGGAGGTCTAAATGGTGTGTACTAAGGCAATGGATAGTTGTATGATAAACACGTTATTGGAATACATCCCCCTTGGCCTTCGTTGTCATGATGCACAATTAAAAAAATGACCTATACTACAATAATTAGAAGCACCCGTGAACAATTGCCCATTGAGCTGATGGTGCAACACTACAGAAATCAACTGAAGACTATAAGAAATAAGTATTATATTGTCAAAACATTTCTCAACCAGAGTGGTTTTAGATGGAACAACAACTTGAAGTGCGTAACGACAGAACCAGATATATGGGATGCTTATATCTAGGTAAACCACATTAACTCATTTTATAAATAACGACAAACAGTTTGAATTCTTATATTATCTATTTTTTAATGCTCATAGAGCCACAAAGATGTTGCACAGTTCTGAAATAAACACTTTGATCAATATGAAAATATGTCATTAATTGTTGGGATGGATAGTTCTAGCCAAAACAGAGCGTAGATGGGGTATGAACCAGGAAGTTCCGATCGAAAATTTCACTTCAGACTCAATATCATATAAGCAACAACCGCAGTGTACACCTGTATTTGATTTCTCCAATTATGGTACCCAACATGGCTACGGATTGTATCTTTCACCTCCGTTTGGAGTTAGCAGTACTCAGCAAGATGAGCCCTCGGCATCCAGACCTCATAAGAAAAAGAAGAAAGCAGCACTTCAAAAACGAGTGACTAACAATTTAGAGACCATAGGATCCTCTATTCATGAGGGCGTCCCAAAAATGAGAGACTTGAAATTGGTGCTTCGTAATGTTGTGCAAAAGCAAAGCATTTTTTTCGATGCGAAAGATAAGTATGAGATACACGTTATGCAGTGTTTGATGGATCTACCCATCAACGAAACGTACAGGTGGAATGCATTAAAGCATTTAATAGGAAATAAAGAGTGCGAAATTCTTTGTTCGATTACCTAAAAATCTATGACTAGAATTTTTTATTAATATGATGGAAAAATCATGAGTGATGCGGTTTATTTAGGGTTTTTTGCTTTCTCTTTTTTGGACAATCGGCATGTATAACTATAAATTCTTACTAGTTTATTTCATTCTAATTCACACTTTTTTGAAAATTTTAGGGTGCTTCAAATATACGATCGTGCATTTTAAATTAGAAAATGGCCTTATTATAATGATTTTATATTAGAAGATGGACATCAATTTTGAACTAATGATATATTACGATGGGCTTATTGTAATCATTATATAATTGTAGAGGTATTGTGGCTCAACTTGAGGTATGCTAGCATATTATATGTAGTTATATCTATGTTGGTGTGAAAATACTACATAATTTGACTTCTCTCCAAATCTAGACTATCAAACAGGAAATCTAGATTCCGTTGTAATCCACTTTCAAGTTGCCGAATAGCACCGAGGATTCCATGAGAACTATAATCGATGAGAATCACTTTTTAGGTTCCACTATTCATCACTTCTTCTCTCAATTCATGGTGCCAAACAAGCCCTAAAGGAAAGAAGATACAGGAAATAATCGAATCGTAAATAAAATGGAACTCCACACGTGATTTGATGATGAATATAGAATTAATCTGTCATTGGGACAAGGCACAAACATCATCTCTTTCCTTGAGATAATTCGTGCCCATCGGATGATTCTGGCCAATGCAGAGGCTCCCGACACGCTATCCTTAGGATATAATATCCAACGATTAGATGATCTTTGTCGTGTACAGGCCGAGAACAATCCTAACACTAAAACACCACTCTCGTCCTTCGAATGCCCAAAACAAGATTTTTTTTCTCATGTTGAAATAGTGCTAGGGTTAGGGTTTTCTTATATCCCTTTCCGTTCTAGAAAAAACATTTTATAATAAAAACTTGAAACGTTAAAATGCCGAAAGTTAAAATGCCGAAACACTATTATTAAAAGATGCGTCATATGAGGCACAACACATGTTATGAGATGCACCTGTTCGAGAAGGAGGCACGCCTCACACAATAGAAACAGCGTTATGATGAGTGGGCCACGTCCAAAACGCAAGTGGACAGGAGTCCAAAAGGTAGGCGACACCACGTGGAACAATGGGAATTGAACACCAATTGTTGGAAACATTGTGGGGGTCATGGAAGTTTTAGATCAGGATGATATTTGTGCTTACGGTTTATTCTAGTTCTAATAACCTTATAAACAGTTTGGATGTGTGGACAGCGGCCTCACGACGCGTTAGGGTAAGATGGATGGATTTTGGGTATTAATGCGCTTGGAATAATGCTATATAAGACTGGAGTCGTCATTAGCCAGTTACTTCAAATTTACAGTCGGCTAAACCCTGTATAAACACTTAAGAGCAGGAATCCGGAGATTCCTGATCCTAAGATGACTCCTTGATCTCCATCTAGAGATTCGAGGTAAGGACTGCGGTTACAAAGTGGGAAATTGTTAGGCACCCACTCTGCCCATACAGATGTATGGTCTCTACTTCACATGATTTAGTCTATACCAAAGATTAGTTCTGGTTCTTGTACACTAATGATGTATGATGATATGTTGCGCTATGTTCAGTGTTAGTTAGTACGAGTTTTTGAAGGGCAGGTTCCGAACCAAGTGGTAAGCCTCAGAGCATACGTTCATACTAACATAGTGTCATGGTGCTAATGTAAAATGTAATGTAGTGCTATGTGTGAGTCAGCACGAATTTCTGATGGGCAAAATTCGAATAAATCAGCAGGCCTCAGAGCATCGTTCACACTGACAGAGTGACAGCGTGATGCGTAGTAATACACACCTGTTAGGGTTTCTGATGGGCAAGATCTGAATGAATCGACGGGCCATAAAGCATACACCCAAACTGATGTTAATGCAAAGATGTTGTGCAATATGTATAAATAAAGTAAGCAAGAGGTTTAAAAGAGAGTAGATGTTGCACAATGCTAATGAAGAATTGGACAAAGCTAGCAAAAGGTTGGTGTGGACTGGGGGTGTCGCAAGGATTTAGTAGAGTAGCTTGGATCTGGGACTGGATGGCTCAAGAGGCTAGGGTCAAGGCTGGATTGAACCAAACTCGAGCTTGGCTCACTTCTTCACTCTCGCTCGCCTTGGTGGAGGGGTGGCTAGGCTAGATGGTTAAGGCTGGACCAAGGGTTGAGCTAGGCTAAGAGGAGAGGGGCTGTGATGGTTGGTTGTTGTGGATGCTTGTCAATGATGAGAGGATGCTTCAAATGGGAAGTGGAGGGGGCTATTTATAGCCCCCAACCTTGGTTTCCTGGTAATTCTAGGTAAGTTCAGGGGTAAAATAAATTTGGATGGATGAGATTGGAGATTGCCATGTGGCAATAGATAGATGATTGGATTGGATGGTAATATGGTAATTTTGGCTTAAGAGAGGGGCATCGGAGTAATTACACTCTTCTCGTACACTTATGGGATGTAAACAGGCTTCTCACATGATTTAGGGAGGAAACGACCTGAAGAGGGGGCTTGCCACGTGGCTGGCGGCATAGAGGGTGCTGCTAGATGTCAGAGGAGCCCCCTGCTTCAGTAGGCTCCTGCCTTAAGCGTGCGGTGTGCCATGCTTTGAGGTTTGGATTCTCTTTGTTTCTCCTGGAACTTCTATCTGGGCTTTGATGTGGGCTTGGTTTAGGCCTTGTTTCTGGATTTGGGCTTAACTCAATGAATTGACTAGGTTGATGGATAGGGTGTGCTGACCTGATGGGTTGACTCGAAATTTTAGGTTTTTGAGACTTTAGGTTTTAGGACCAGATTGATTGGGTTAACTGGGTTGAGTAGGGTTTGAACCTAGGGTTCAGGCTGGGATTAGGGTTAGGACCTAAGGTTTGGATCTAGTGTTTAGCCAATGGGTGGAATGGGATTGGTCCAATGTTTAACTAGCTTATCAGCCTAGGGTGGGTTGTCTTTAGGATGGCATATAAACATCACGGTCAACTCCAGGAAGGTTTCAATTGTGCAAGTTTCCATGGTTAAAGTTTCCGGTAAAGTAGCCCACCTGATTCTTGGATCTGCCTGATTTTCTTACTCCTGCACTATTGTGAGCTTGAGAAACTGATGGACAGAGAGGATTTCTCCTGGGCATCTTGGAGAACATGACTATTTTAAGGACACGGAGATGGCAAAAAGGCAAATTAAGTTATATTTTAGTAACATGAGGATGTGGCCTGCAAAGCCACCACCAAAGGCATATTTTTTGTCGCAAAAAAAAGCTTAGTGGGACGAGACCCCAAAAGCTGGCGCTCATTTTCGTTCAGACCATTTCCTCTCTCCACTCGTGCGTTGCATCTGCATTACCCTAGGGTAAGTATCAACCGTCCAAATCGCTACTTGGACGATCTCGAAATCCTGATTTCATCTAATGAAATTGCTGCAACCCAGTGAATTCATGTGCATGAGATCCACACCGTCCTTCCAATTGCGCCGCTTATGTTTGACCTTGGACCCGGATAGCACACTGATCTGAAACTCAGGTGGGCTTTACCGGGATAGCACACTGATCTGGTCTGTCCCACCTAAATTTCAGAACAGAGATTTTTGGACTGTCCCTTTGTCCTGGTGATTTGCTTCGGGTGAAACGACGGTGGACCCCACACTCAACTAATATCTGGCGTCCCATCCCAAGTCTTCCCTACGGCGTGGCCTGAGTTTTGGTCCTGCCTGAGAAAAAAACGTCGATACATATACTCTAGCAGGGACTCGGCCGCGGTAGTGACCCCTCCAATGACGAGATCTCCCTACTCGTCGGTACTGTAGGCCCCACCATGATGTATGTGTTTTATCTACCCAGCCCGTCCATCCTCTTTACCAGCTCATTTTATCATGCCCAAAAATGAGGCAGATCTAAGGCTGGGGGCCCATGATTTGGACGGTTTGAATTCAAGTCACGGATACGAGTGTGTGCCCACTCTGACATAATATTTATTATATCTATTCTCTTTCAAATTGACGCTCCTCTTTCTGGATGAGCGCTCATCTGGTACCCAGTGGTACCGGACTGTTGTGGGGGCACGCATCAACCCTGCATCCCATCCCGATCCACCCCGTTCATCGTGTCCTCCCCTTGATGCTCACCTTAGAAACCAAAAATCAGGCCAATCCAAAAACTAGTCTACAGTGCACGGAACAGTGTAAACCCATGCCTATTGACCTCTTAAATTCATGCGGTGCGGCCTGCCTGAGCTTTGGGGTGCCCCGAGTGTTGTTGTCATTTCATCACAGTGGGGTGCATCTGATGAATGGATTAGATGGCATATACACAACAAGTGGAACCCACAAACAGTGTGAAAGGTTGTTCGGTTGTAGGGCTCTCAATGGAGCGGGTCAAATCCGAGATCTGATTCGCTCCGAATCAGTATAATGCGGATTTGGATCTTAAAATAGGTCCGATTAGTTAAATGACCGGATTTGGATCTTAAAATAGGTCCGATTAGTTAAATGGACTGGATTTGGATCTTAAAATAGGTCCGATTACATAAATGGGCCGGATATGGATTCACAGGAACATAACCCGATCGAATCGGATTAAGAATCGACTCATTGTCACCTCATTGTATATGTTATATCCATGCTGACCATCCGTTTTACAAATTATTTTAGGCCATGTCGACCATACCCTAGTAAATAGTGGGATTTGCATAATTTTTCTACTAAATTAAATATATTATATTATATATTTTATATCATATTTTTTTTTATTTGTAATGGGGGTGGATTCGGACCTAGATCGGACCCAAATCCAATGGTTATATGGATTTTGGATCGGAAATGAATCTAACAATTTATAAATGGATCGGATATGGATATCACCTTTTGGATCCGAATCCGTGTGCAGATACACAGACTTGGAGCCAGATCCAATCCAGATCGGACCCATTGAGAGCCCTAATTGGTTGGGCGTCCCCTCCCAACTGTTCCTTGTGGCGTGACCCACCCAAGTTTCCATTTGTGCTGATTTTTAGCCCCATGGCCTAACAACAGAGTGGGCATCAAACATACAGGGTGTATCTAACGAACGGTTGATGTGGCTCCTACGTCAACCTACCAGTACCAAATGAGCGCACCAGCTCTTCCTAACCCGCACGCTAGCTAGCTCCAGTGGAGACCCATTGGAATTGACATTTTTCCACACGTTACCACACGTTATTTGACAGTCACGCTAGCAAAATTCATCAGCTAGTGGAAAAAGAGTTTATGCGCTAGTAAATGCGTGCGCTAAAAACGTAAAGAGTGGCCCCATTTTCAAATTGCATCTCCTCGCTCTCACAGCTAGAGCTGTACATGAGTCGAGTCGATCAAGCATCACCCCGCTTGGCGCTCGATTCGAACCCACCTACCCCTACTCGATTAACGGACCGAGTGAGTTCGAGTTTCGAGCCGAGTCTTAAGTTCAATTCTTTCGAGCTAAGTTCAAGTTTGTGTTTTCAAGCAAGGGTCATCCGAAATTTCATGAAAAATAATTGGGAGGGGGGAAGGGGAAGGGGAAGAAGATTACCAGCGTCGACAAGCAGGCAGGGTTGAGAACAAGAGTGGCTGACAACGAGCGAGCAAGGTGAGGGTGAGTGGCGACGAGCGGGCAAAGAGGGTGGCCGGCGTCAAGCGGACGACCAGCCATCGAGCTCAGAGAAGGGGAGGATGGGTTAGAGTTAGGATTTGAAAAGGGGGGCACTCAAACAAGTAAAAGGTAAAAATAATTATGGTAAAAAAAAAAATAACTTATACATAGTACAGCTCCGAGCTGAGCTGAGTTCAAGTCTATAAACGAGTCGAGCCGAATCGAGCATGGCCCTGCTTGAAGCTTGCTCGAACACATTCGAGCAATAGAAATTTGACTCAGCTCGACTCAAACTCACTTCCGATCTAAGCTGAGTCGAGCATTTTCCGAGCGAGTCGAGCGAGTTTTTAGAGCTTACTTGACTCGTGTACAGCTCTACTCACAACCATCACATTCACCCTCAGACGACCCACGTGTACATGCATATTTCTAGGTGTTGAGCATCAGATTGTTTCTATGGTCATATCTTTCCAACTACGGAATGGGTATTTCTAGGTGTCGAGCATCAGATTGTTTCTACTGGTCATATCTTTCCCACTAAGGAATGGGAAATCTTTCCCTTGTTACATGAATCAAACGGTTCATTTCATCCATAAAGAAAGTAACAAAAAATCATCTCTTTCTCAACAATGCATGCGGTAATGACACAACTAATACCCCTAAGTTCCATTGATGGTAATAATAATAATAATAATAATAAATCCACCAATAACCATTTCTGAGTACTTAATCTCCCTCAAATAGGGATGGGCTTATAATGGATGAATCAGGAGGTTTATGGTGCGAGTGACTTGCAACCACAGGGGAACAAAACTGATACGTATTTCACTATGCATATCCATTTCGACTACGACACTTTAATCCATGTTTCCACTTAGTTGCTTACTACCTTTATCCCTAGTAGGTTGCAGGAAGTATGCACACGTCATACTCGCATACATACTAACGTCATGGAAGGTCTTTGTACTATGTGACTATGTTCCAAATCAGCAAATAGCCTGGGATTCAGACACACCGCTGGAAGAGGTCATCCATTCACTGTCCTCTCACCCTCTCATCTGTGGGAACACAATCCATGATAATCTACTAGAGATCAGACGGCAAGAATCGATCAAGTATCAAAATGCCGGCTGAAATGATATATAGCAACCACACCAACTGCCACAAGTGCCTGCGTGCGTGTGTGTGTGCACACGTGTGCATGTGTGTGTAACTGTTTAGCTAGTAGTGCATCAAAGATTATATTGAATCTCCTGAAACAACACAATTACCACTAGCAAACATATCAATGACGAGGCAAATGCTTTTGCTTTGCTATACTACAAAAACTTGTCCAAGCCTTAGCTGAGAAAGAGTTAGGGGGAGTAAAAGGGTATTGGGATCACACACCAAAACAATAAACCAAAAGCGCAACAGAAACAGAGCAAAAAGGCTATATAGGTTGAGAGCGATCAAGAAAAGGCCATTCTTTTTAGTATAACAGCTGCATTTAAAAGCATCGGGCAAATCAACCCAGTGGACTGAGCGAGTTCCATAGAATTTCGCCATATGCATGAAAATAATTGAAAATAGATAAATCAGGAATAATGAAAATATCGTGCTGCGGTTTTAAGAACAGTATAATCATTAAAAAAAAAAAAAAAAAATCTTGTGACACAATTCAAATCCATTCAAAAATTTCAACCTGATTAACGCTAATAAAATATACACATTGATTACTTAAGAGTGCATTATTCATGCAGTTTTATAAGATGTTGTCACATCACCTACTGTCCATGTGGGCCACTTGATGGACAAAAATAATCTCCATTCGATGCTTGGGGTCATTTGACAGTTGTGATTTTTGGACTACAGGCCACCTACAAGGTACTTCACTAAA
Organism: Liriodendron chinense; assembly: GCA_003013855.2. Taxonomy (NCBI): domain Eukaryota; kingdom Viridiplantae; phylum Streptophyta; class Magnoliopsida; order Magnoliales; family Magnoliaceae; genus Liriodendron; species Liriodendron chinense. Next base: position 255,463 of record ML058327.1, on the reverse strand, counting down.
TCTATGGTTTAAATGGACCCTTGTACATGGGAGGGAATTGAGCCCGCAAGTGAACACGTTTATTTTGTAGTTAAAAGGGTAGCTAGTCGAGTGATTAATTACTTTGTGCCTTCTGCATTTCTACAGCACGGTTATTCTAAACAACACAATACAGTTATTTTACACTTTATTACAGAATCCATGAACCAATTTTTACCTTGAAAATATGAAGTGAGAACTGCCAGTTAAATGGGTTCTAGTTTCACTCTCACAAACTCAAGACCTTTGACAGCCTAAACGGTGACTCAGTCGAGTTGTATAACAAAGATCCAGTGCAGAATTTGTGTAAGTTTGAAAGAACTCGATCAGCTAATTGAATAAATTAGCTACGGTTTTAGACCTACCAGAGTTGACTCAGCTGAATCCCTAGCCAACGGTTAGAATCTTCCTACTACACTATAGTTTGGTTAATATGGAGGCATTACGATATAATTATCTTTAACAGAGGAATTGCAGGGTTTAAGCCTCTAATAAGGAAAACGTGCAACACTTGTAGTAAGCACTCAAAAACACGGTGGCGAAGGAACCCAGCTGCTACCACAGAAATATATGGTGGCAGTTTGATCATCTTAAGAAGAATGAATGTGGGAATCCAATAAACCAGAAGTTATTCATACAAGCAAACACTGATGGGTGGGTGATCTCTCTATACTTCGAAGCCTTTTTTTTTTTTTACAAACCTACTATATTGCAACTTTCTTTGGCCTTAAAACTTAACAGGAATTCACATTTCATGCACATGGCAAATGGTGTGAGATCCAGACAGATCATCCAATAGCCCTTCCCTTGGATGGGCCATATCCCATAACTCAAAACCATTAGTAGGGTTCTAACCTTGGATCGAAAGATTTTTCATGAGGAAAAAAAAAAAAACACAGCAGTCGAAGGAACTTTGGTTGAGTTTTTACATAACCATTTATTCTCTTTCCCCAAAGGTCCCCCGATCTGATTTTTGAGTTTGGCCCATCCAATGTGTATGGTCCACTTGACAATTCATGCAGATCCCACACCTAGCACGTGTACTACAAGCAAGCCGATAATAAGTCAAGCCAAAGAAAGTGACTCATACTACAGTCCAGTCCTCTTAAATACCATATCACAGGGGGAAAAAAAGTAGAAATATAAAGAATATAAACATAATAAAACGATCATTTGAAGCAGTTTGCATCCGTGTTGGGAGCCATGTTACCAGGACAATCTCAAATGGGTGTAGTAACGCTTCAATTTTAATTGTAAATGTTGTATCCAGCACATATGAGATGCCTGCCTGACCTGGGTAACATAGCTTGGGAAGTGTTGGTTTCAGTTTTCAGAACATAAGCCACACAGAAAACTCACATACTATTGTTGTGCAATAGAAACTATTAGCATAGTAATAAAAAACACACGCACTTCGCTTCGCCGTTCTACAGAAACGATGAATCTAACGAAAAACCACAACAGATACGAAAGCTACAAATTAAGCGCCACTACTTCTATGTTCATAGCGTCTTAGCGGAAAGAGAAACCAGACAGCGAAAAACCTATAGATCGTCCCTCACTCTCAGAAACCTCCCGGTTCGAATGAGATCGTCCTTACTATCAGAGGCCTCCAGGGTCGAATGAGCCTACAAAAACAGTACCGGTCGGACAACAATTTCAGCATATAATTCGTTACGTGTAACGCTGTTCTGCAGGAGTCTACGGCCAAGAAAATGGAATAGATCGCGCATTAAGTATCACATTCGTCACCTGGGGGAAAAAGGAAGCGCATAACTCAACGCCTGCCACGAGGCCCACCACCTGACCTCGGACCAGGATAGCGAGCAAATTGCAGCCGTAAAATGGCTGAGTCTCGGTCATGCTCATCGAATTTATAACCTGCAAAATCGAAGATTGTTTTACTCTGCGCAAGAGACCACGCCTCAACGGAGCATTAAGGGAACTTTACATGCAAAGATACGCGAAACGTAATTATCACACGACTGCACCAAACTTGCACAAGGCCGTCGAGCCCACTCGCTCTAATACAATGATAGAGCTTAAGCATTGTTCAGCTGATATTTTCAGCCCGTCTCCCACACTGGCCTTTTCTTCCCTTCACCTTCAGTAACACATGACAAACCACTCCAGTTGTTTCTCAAGCAACCTAGCTCTATGATACCCAGATACTTCAAAATAGGTAATGTGTCCATAACATCTCATGTCCACTACTTCAGCTTTGGGTAAAAAATACATACTAATGTTGTATTGATGCCACAACCAGCTATCCATGCTGTATCTGGGTAGCATAGATCTAGCCACCACCTTTATGCGCAACCCATTCCTACCTGCTTCAAGGTAAGGTTTGGAGTTGCACTCCATGCATGGATTGCGGTCCACTATATGAAGTGTGAAGTTGAGAAATAGCCTAAATATGCTAGTTACTTCACTAGAATCAGTCGGTGCTTTGTCAGTGTCAGTGCAAATTCAGCAAATAGGTAAGCAGGCAGAGATGAAGCCAGACAAGAAGATGTCTGCAGGAAGAACATGATTGCAAATACAAAAGCGGCGGCAATCTGGAAACAATGGGAAGGATAAGTGCATGTTTTCAAGTTCCTGGTTCTGTTTCTCAGAGACCTTGTTGGCTCAAGAACCCCACCAGCTGCTACATCCAAACAGTACCTAAAGGAATGCAATCAAGAATGAGACGAAAACAAGATATGCCCTGGGACCTAACCACCAAGAAGCTACCACGCTAGACGGACGCTCGCGGGGATGATAAAACCAGCCACTAGGTAAACTAACCCATTTGTACCCTATACAGGAGAAGCATTTGAACTTTGAAGCTTCCTGCGCATTTTTTGTTGCCATTTCACATCCAAACAGTTGGTTTTTTGCGTTCAAGCGATGCGAAGCACATGGCAGCTAGAGTATCTTGCGTTCAAGCGATGCGAAGCACAGGAGAAGCATTTGAACTTTGAAGCTTCCTGCGCATTTTTTGTTGCCATTTCACATCCAAACGGTTGGTTTTTTGCGTTCAAGCGATGCGAAGCACATGGCAGCTAGAGTATCTTAGCAGGCAAACCAAACCGCTGCTTCTTTACTTTCAGGACAACTCTCACAATTGCCAAGAACTCACCATGAACACTTCATAACAAATCCAACGGCAGATCAACTCACAGTAGAACATGACTCGAAAGGTAAGAGGCTCTACTTCTTGTAAAAAAATCACAGGCGTCAATTTATATCATAAAATACTGAAAACCAACTCACTAATTAGCAGGCAAATGTAGTTGAGGAACCAAATATGACCATAGAATAAATCAAGTAATGACAAGCAACTAAGCCTTGAATTGAAACAGTTCTGCTGATGGCAATCATTCCATGAAATAAAGCGAACATACAGATACACTCTTGCTGCTTGTGGCAACTTGAAACAAATTGAATAAGCAGCAAAACAGATATGCAAATGCACAGAGAGAGTATTTTCAAAAACTGAGGGACAAAAGATGAGCACGTTGTGTTCACCTTGTAAGGCATCCAATGCAATCGCTGCATGGCTGGGAGATGTGAAATCAACAAAGCACAGGACAAGTGGGTCTCCTCCAGCCTGCAGAATTTGGGAAAAAAATGAACAAGTTCACCAATCAGAGGGAACCAAATGGATATAATGATTTTTTTTAACATAAATGTATACAATGAATAGACCATGGTATTCACAAAACAGTTATGTGACCTGTTATGCAATACAGACTTGTAATGGTATTCACAAAACAGTCGTGTAATGGCCGTTACATAACAGTTACAGTGGACCTGTTATGCAATACAGAGCTGTACCACCAGATCTGAAAAAATAATTGGCCCGTAACAAACCTGTAATGGCCGATACAGGCCTGTAACAGCCCGATACTGGGGTCGAGACAGTTTCTTCCTTAAAAAAACTTGGACCATTACAGCCCATATGTAACGGACATAAGGCTGGCTGTTACAGCCACCATTACCGTTATTGAATACCTTGGAATCGATGCTAAATACCGATGACTTTTGTAGAAAATGGAACCAACTTACATGTTTAGATTCCTTGCTCACAAGTCTCACTTCTTTAAAGCCTACAAAAGGACGAAAGATATCTGCAAAGCCAAGTGAAGGAACCATAATAGGAATTTTTTTTTCTTTTTATAGGAAATGGAACCAATGTTTGAAAACTCAGGAGAGTTTAAAAACATGATCAGTGACCTGTCGGTTTAATGTAAGAACAGTACTATGGGAAGAATTGAAAAAGAAATAAAAGAAAATTCTCCAAGGAGGTTCCAAAATCCATCGTAACCTGGCAAATTTCCTAACCATGGATGGGAGAAAATAAGTGCATACCAGGAGCAGAACTCAGTTAGATATACAAGGATACGAGATACTTCCCTGCGCGTACAATTTGCAGGGAGGCCCTCCACATATAGTGTGTTGGAGGCATCTGGAGGAAGAGGAGGCAGGTCAGGTCTACCACCTCCAAATCCCATGTTCCGGCCTTTTGCAGCCATACCTGGATCCATGGCCCCAATACCCATCATTCGTGGGTCCTCAACAGGATGGCCAGTCATTCCCCCAGTCACAGACCTTACAGGATCTCCAACACCATATGAAGGCAGTTGCTGGAAAATTTTGGATAAACAAGTTAGCCTCTCTGAAAGTGATGCAATGACAGAAGACAGGAAGGAAGGGGGGGGGCGCAAAGTTCATGAACAATACCCCGTTACGCAGGTAACGATCGTAGGATGCTCCAATGGTTTCAGTGTCCCTAATTGGACGGGGTCCGCCCCTTTCTTCTTGAGGGAAAAAACCAGCCATTTCAGCAGCTCCAGGGATGTCTACACAGTTTAGAAAATTGAGTTCAGCAAAGTCATGAATATAAGCACATATCAGTGAGCATGTGTCATAAAAGACAAGACAGTGTTGCATAACTCTTGAGTATTCCGAAGAGCCAAAAGTGACAAGAAAAACTCCAGTCTTTAAGATAAAATCAAATAGTTCAATGCTCTGTGATTGAATTTCCACCAGCATATTAATTACAAATTTGCAGGAAGTTAATCATAAAAGAAGATTGATCACCTACAACCAGTGGTAGGTTAATTTAACCCACAGCCCATTCTTAAAGCTACTATTGCTTAAAAATATATAATAGTTTCAAGGGTAAATTTGGCATACAAAATTCTGAAGGCAAAAGCAAATGGCTTCTAAGTGTACAACCAGTTGCAGATGATTGTTCTAACAATGTCAATGTCACTAGTGAACTAACAACATCATCATAGAACTGACCAAATACAATCGTTTGTAACCATTTTTAGACAAGCATTTCTCCCTTGAAAATATATGACACTTCAAAGGCAAAACCAGAAATCAAAATTCCAAAGGCATAGAAAGTGGGTTGCAGCATACATCAAGTTGTAGGTGATCATTCATCATCATCATCATCATCATCATCATCTAAGCCTTATCCCAACTAACTTGGGTCAGCTACACGAATCCTATTGGATCTTTCCACTCAATGAAAGGACCATTTCCTCAGTCAAACCATAGGTCATCATATCTTTCCTAGTACATCCACCCACGTCCTTTTGGGCTTTCTCCTTGCCCTTTCATAACATTCAACTCGTACTAACTCATTCCAACCGGTGCAGTTCTTGGTGTCCGATGCATGTGGCCAAACTATCTAAAGCCTACTTTCCTTCGTCTTGTTACCTATTGGAGCTACTCCTAAGTTCCGGTTCTAGGTGATCATTCATCATCATCATCTGAACCTTATCCCAACTAACTGGGGTCAGCTACACGAGTCCCATCCCATTATTCCACTCTATCAACGGCCATATCCTCCTTTAAACCATAGGTCATCATATCTTTTCTTATTACCTCCACGCACATCCTTTTGGGCCTTTCCCTTGCCCTTTTGTGGCATTCTAACCAGTACAATAATTCGTATCCAATGCACATGACCAATCCATCCAAGTATACTTTCCCATCACCTGTTGGGGCCACTCCAAACTCCTAAGTTCCACCTAGCGCACTCATTTTCAATTCCTTTCTTCCTTCCATTGCCACTCATCCATCTCAACATCCTCTTTTCAACTAAATGCATTCTATGAACTTATTTTTCCTTGACTGCCCAACATTCGAAGGGCATGTTTGGAAAGATGAATTGAATTGCATTAGGTGGAACTAATGCCATTATTACACAATGATTATGCATCTGGAAATACCATGGTATTTTGACCATCCAATCCCATGTTTAGGATCAAATTCTACCTTTGGGAAAAACATTGTATTAAGGGGGTGTTTGTTTTCATTTCCCTTGGGTAAATGCATGTGCGTAGGTCATTCTTACCATTTACCCCTCTTTGATACGAACCAGTATTTCCTCCTAGTAAAAAAGAGTTTGAAAAGGACCCATGTACATTCGTGGGGCCCACTGTGATGTCAGTGAGATATCCATGCCGTTCATCACTTTACCGGAACATATTAGATGAAGTGCCCAAAGCTCAAGTGGCCCACACCATAGGAAATCGTTGTCGTAAAAGGTTTTTAACGGTGGGAGTTCACTCTACTATTCTGTGTGGCATGGTCCACTTGGGATTTGGATTTGCCTCAATTTTGGGTGCATGCCCTAAAATCACCTCGAAAAATGGATGAACGGAGTAGATGAGCCACATGTATCATAGTGGACCCCACAAAATTTACTCTCCTCGATTTCAGTGCAAAAAGGCAAACGGTCAATTGTCATTCTTGAAAAATATGTAGGTAAATACAATGTAATTAATCATTAGCCATTTACCATGTATTTACCTCAGGGAAATGAAAACAAACACGCCCTAAGTGAAACCAGTGTTTGGTGGATCATAGAATTGTGATCAACGAACCAAATTTCACAACTGATGCCGGTCACCTATATGCATCTGCAACTTGAGTGTCACGTGTAAAGGACACATATGTATGGACGGTGTGGGTAAAACACATGCATCAACATGAGGCCCACAAATGTAGTAGATTTTGAAATCCATCAGAAATCATACTATACCCCCTATTGGGACTGGATGATATGATACCTGCATTAATGATGCAGGCCCACGACACACTTAGGTCCATCTAGGCCTACGTTAGGGCCCTACCCACCTAGGCCCACTATATGACCCAACAAGATGTAAGCCCATAGCCCAACGTAGGCCTAATATGTGATTTTTTTATTGTTTATTTACAGATTTAGGGGCCTAATTCAAGGATCGTAATTTATTGTTTTTGGGAGATATGGGGGCTGATTTAAAGATGAGATTGAAGATATGATTAATGTGATTGAAAATATAAAGGGGATGTGATTGATATGATTGAAGCTATGGGACTGATTTAGACACATAATTACTCTCTATGTTTGCTTTTTATTATTAGGCGTTTACCATACTAAGGAAGATTAGATTGGTTTGAAATAAATTATGATTGATTTGAAACCAATCTCTTAATTGGGGGTTTTTAATTAAAGATTCATTTAGGATCTACAAAGGGAGTTAGTGGTGTAGGAGTTAGCCATTCAAATATTTTTTTTTTTAAGTGTGAGTTTTTTCTTAAATATTGTAAGAGAAGTTTGGTATCAATAAAGTTATTTCTCCCTCTCTACTCCATCATTCTTGTGGATGTATTGTTGTCCGTTTCTTTGCGATTCGGGGGTCAATATCTCATTAACTCGATAATCGGGTTGCATCATTTAATCGAATATTTCCCATCATTTCCAAACGTTGGATGGAATTTATATCCCACCACAAGCAATTCAATACCACGTAATTTTGCGTACTGAACAAGCCCTAATTGCTGCAATTCTTGGTCTCCAATGCACATGGACAAACCATTTGAGTCTACTTTCTACATACCTATTGGTGCTACTCCTAAGTTCCACTAAATGCATTCATTTTAGTTCTATCCTTCACAGAAGCATTCTATGAACATATTCTTCCTTGAATGCCCAACATCTTGTCCAAAAAAGCATGGCTGCTCTTATAGACGTCCTATAAAATCACCCCTTTAGTTTGATTATATGCAACAATCACATAAAACTCCAAAGGCACATCTCTACTTCACCCACCTAGCTCCAATTCTATAAGCAACATCTTTCTCAATCACTTTGTTTCACATATAATCGGCCTAAGATATGGGAAATGGTCATTTTGGGGTACTGATTGGTCATCAATCTTATCTAATTCTTTGTTTCCACCAAGGTATCCCAAAACGGTTACGTAACGGAAACGATCATGACCGTTACACGTTACGGGGTCGAAACGGCCGTAATGGCCTGTAACGGACCGATACGGCCCTGTATCGGAACGTAACAGCCCCGTAACGGTCCTGTAACAGTATTTTTCCAAAAATAAAAAAGGGTCGTATCGGTCGATTCGGGGTCCATTACGGCCCGTATCGTAACGGTAACAGTGGTGGCCGTTATGGCCACCGTTACCATTATGGAACACCTTGGTTTCCACTCCTATTGTTCCTAAAATTGCATTCTTGACATTGTTTTTGTCCTGCTAATTTTAAAACATTTAGATCCCAAAGCATCCCTCCATAGTCCTAGCTTTGAGTTCATTCGCTCCCTTGTCTCATCAATCAAAACCACATCATATGCAAACAATATACATCACGGGACCTCTTCCTGTTAACTCGTCCATAACCAACACAAAGAGATACAGACTCAACACTGACCAGGCCTAATGTAATTGAAAACTCACTTGCCTTTCCACTAGTGGTCCTCGCATTAGTTACCGCTCCCTCATGCATGTCCTTAATCATGACAATATTTCCTCCTGAGGTTCCTTTCTTCCCTAATGCCCATCAAATTATATCTCTAGGGACCCTATCATATGCTTTCTCTACGTCTTATAGACCATGTGGAGATCCTTTCTCCTTTACTTCAACTTCTCCATGAACTACCAAAGTACAAGAAAGCCACCTTGTCATATATACAAACTGATTTTCTGATACATTCTTCTCATGCCTTGAGTAAGAAATAGCGTTGATGGTATAAAGGCTTGTGTAAGAAAATAGCATTGATGGTCTGAATGATCAATTAGGCAATCATTCATCATCATAAAATCCAACAATGTCAATAGCATTACTGTTGGAGAACTGACCCCACACAACTGGTTGTAAACATTTTGTGCAAGCATTTTGCCCTAAAAAATATAGGATAGTGCAATGCTTGGAAACCATTATGAATGCGTAACAAGTTGCACGATACACCCGGTTGAAGGTTATCAGACATCATATCATCATACTTAAGATTATAATAGGATGTTGCAATGATTGGAAACCAAAATTATGAATTCATTAAAGTAAGTTGCACTATACACCCGGTTGAAGGTTATCAGACCTCATATCACCATACTTAAAATTATAATAGGATATTGCAATGCTTGGAAACCAAAATTATGAATGCGTAAAAGTAAGTTGCACAATACACCTGGTTGAAGATTATCAAACCTCATATCATCACGCTTAAGATTATAATATTGTAAAGACAGGTATTAAAATCCCAACCATTGGCTGGAACTCCAACATTGAAATTGCAAAAGTGCAATTACATTGTTTTGTAGGTAAAAAGGGAAGAAACAGAGTATCACCACAGGAAAGGGATAAGCTACTACAAGTTAACAAGGAAAGAACTATTAGTTCAAATAAAAAGGAGACCAGAGAAAAAGAAAACAATAGCCTGCAAAAGGGGGTTATAAGTTAAGTAGACAGTAGCCACTGCTCTAAATACACTCCTGAATTGGTGACTTGTCCTTCATATGTGCCTCCTCTCCCTCAAGATGTAAACAATTCTAGAGCATATCAACAAACCAACATCTCATTTTTCAGAGTAAATCCTTTTTTTCCTCGTTCCATCTCTATCCAATGATGTTCCTCAAATTCTTCTTATTCACAACATATAAAGAAGCAAGTTTGAACCATCTAAGACCTCATAAGAGCACCATTGTTCGCATTTAGATGAATCCAAATCCATTTGAGACAAACCTCAGTATCACTATTTAGGGGCCCGTCTGCATGCAGTAGACTCCTATAGAATCAGATTAGCTTAACCCAATCTATCTCATCTTGAGTGGGAGACAAAACAAAACTAACTGCAAAAACTACCTGTTTTGATGTCTGCCCACTACCACATGGGGCAATTTGGATAAAGAAAGCACCCAACTTTTTTCGAACTAAAAACCTTTCAGATAATCAAAATCAAAAAATGTAGGGACTCACCGTGTTCCAACTCCAACCCTAAAACCTAATCCACACTCCTTTCTTGATGGCCGTTAAAAGGACAGATACAACAGGACTGATCTATCCCAAGAGGTTTAAACGGAGCCAAGCACTATAATAAGTGCATCATACATCACCGGCACTGGGGTTTGATAATCACAAGCATGTCCATATTCCAGCCCCAACACGTGCCAACATGCAACGCATATGCAAGATCCATGCCAACCATCAGGTGTGCCCCTATGGAGATGCCCTAATCCAAACAATCAGGTCAACCCACTCATGCAGCGGGCCCCAACGTGCAAAACAAACTGATGGCAAATAAAAGTCAACCAATGGTCCACATTTAATATACAAGTGTGGCCAACCAACGAGCTTACAGTCCGTGTTCCAACTCCAACGCTAAAACCCAATCCACACTCCTTTCTTGATGGCCGTTAAAAGGACAGATACAACAGGACTGATCTATCCCAAGAGGTTTGCACGGAGCCAAACACTATAATAAGCGCATCATACATCACCGGCACTGGGGGTTTGATAATCACAAGCGTGTCCATATTCCAGCCCCAACACGTGCCAACATGCAACGCATATGCAAGATCCATGCCAACCATCAGGTGTGCCCCTATGTAGATGCCCTAATCCAAACAATCAAGTCAACCCACTCATGCAGCGGGCCACGACATGCAAAACAAACTGATGGCAAATAAAAGTCAACCAATGGTCCACATTTAATATACAAGTGTGGCCAACCAACGAGCTTACAGTCCGATGCCAATTTTTTCACTAGTTGCAGCCGCCGTTTTCAAGATCGCATGAATCATTACATATAAATCACAAAAAAAGAAGTCCACAAATCTCAATAACCTTACCAACATAGCCAATATGCCAAAAGCCCTAGAACTGATGGAACGGATCAAGTTAGGCTATTCAACCATTGGAATCGTAACATTCCACCATGCTCATGTCGGCCCACTCTGTGGCTGCACTCATTCTGGCCTTTTTTTCCAGGTAGCCCTTTCTACTCATGGCAGCTGCACTCTGGTTGTCCAGGTAGCCCTCTCCACATCGTGGTGGCTTTCACACTGGTCCAGGTTGCCCTTTCCACAGGTCGCCCCTTCAGTGACTCAAACGCAGAACGTGGTGTTGGCTCTGATACCAATTGTTAAGAACTTATCCAATACGCCAAAAGCCCTATGACTGATGGAAAGCGTAATGGTTGGGCTATTAAACCATTGGGATCGTAACATAACCTCAATCGGACTGAAAACTCAACAGATCGAAGGATGCCAATATTACAAACCCTAGAAAAATAAAGAGGATGAAAGAACACATACAAGCAATAGAATTGAAAAAACCCTAACATGTCTTAGCAGAAAAAGGTGGAAATGGAGAGAGAGAGAGAGAGAGAGAGAGAGAGAGAGAGAGAGAGATTGGAGATGGAAAAGGGTGAAGGATAAGATTGTGCGCCATGGTGGCTTACCGAAGTCGGAGCGAGGGCGTTTTCCAGCAGGAGGAGGAGCGAGGGCGGTTTGCCGTCCGTCTCCGTACCGCCAGAAAGCGTCAGCCATTGGTGGAGAGAGAGAGAGAAGAAGGGAGAGGAGAGGAGAGGGAGAGGGAGAGAGCTTTTTCCTTCTCTGACGCTCGTTTCTGGAATCCCCTTTCGTAGGACGAGGGCAGTCGGTTCCTGGGATTGCCCTTCATATCCAAAACAATACCTTTTATTCCGGGGTAGACTGGGAAAGCGGATTTCCTGCGTGCTCTGGGAAGCTAGGTGGGGCCCACTGTGATGTTTGTGAGAAATCCATTCCGTCCATCCGTTTTCCAAGCTCATTTTAGGACATTTGACCTAACATGAGATTGATTCAAAAGTCAAGTGGGCCATACTAGAGAGAAACTGGGTAAAGAAATGACTACCGTTGAAACCTTCCTGGATCTACCTTGATGTTTATATTCCATCCAAACCGTTTATAAGGTCCATTCCCACTGGGATGAACTGAAAACATAAAAATTTTAGCCTGATCCTAAACTTTTGTAGCCATGAAAATGTTTCAAAGGTGGAATACTGTTTCCTCTTGTGTGGCGCACTTGAGTCTTGAATCCAGTTCATTTTTGTTCGCATGCCCTAAAATGAGCTCCGAAAACGGATGGACGGGGTGGATTTCTCCCAAACATCACGGTGGGCCCCACCTAGCTTCCCAGCGCAGGAACTTTCTTTAGCAGGAAATCCGCGTCCGGGTAAACTCCCCGTGGGCCCAGGTGGGCCATCCATGACCACAAACAGCCGTTGGATAGAAGGGTTGCACTCCAGATTACTCGTTGACCTAAGATGGGATGATCGGATGAGCAAAGCCGTCCGATTTAGGGCACAGGAGATGGAAGGCAAAAGTGAAATTGATCCTACGGTCTATTTTGCAGGTCCTTGATCGAGTGTCTGTAATCATTATTCTGGTGTGATTTTAGAATCGCTTGCGGTCGACGATGGACCCTTCCCATCCAACGGTCTAGATTGGTCGTTGGTGGGGCCCTGATCTCGCAGACGAGTGAATTTTTACGGGCGCTAGGTAAGAAGTGATCTTACTGGATCAATGCTCAATGCTCAAAAAAACCCTAAGCATCTTTATGATTTTCCATTTTAAGAGAGCACCACCGCTCCACCTTCGTTTCTCTCTCGCCCGTCCACTCAATGCCGTCATCTGATCGAGTCCCTTGGCTAGGGACTTTCTTGGGTCCCACTCACATTTTCCTTGCAGATGAATGATCTAGTGCCGTCCAACACGAAAGCCTTAAAAAATTATCTAAACCTTTAAAATACAATCAATATTATCAATCTAGACCGTCGGTTTGGCTTGAAATAACCGTCGCAGGCTGTTGTGTATTAGATGGACTGGAATCCTTGGGAATCCAAGTGTAATTAGACACCCAAACTTGGCCTAATCCTGACCCTAGCCCTAAACTAAACCTAATAGAAAACCCTAACTATAGAGCTCAGTGAAAACCAAGTCAACTCAACCTAACTTACAGCCAAACCTAGTCAAGACCCAACTAAACTCAACCTCATCAACTCACTAAATCAACTCACCAAATCAACTTGTTGGGTCAACCTGACTGAGTTAGCCCACCCAATCAATCTACTCAGGCAAATCACATAATCAAACCAAACCCTAAACCAAGCCCATTCAAAGCCTCAAACCCTATGGGCCTATTTGTTTTGCATTTACATAGTGTAAATACAAGTAAATGAGAAATGATTATTTACCAGCTAATTCCTTACACGTCTTTCAAAGTTAATAATGACAAACTACTTTTTGTACACTAAAATCGATGAGTGTTTGAATTTCATGTGGGGCCCACTGTGATACATGTGGCTTATCCATTCCGTCTATCCATTTTGCAAGGTGATTTTAGGGCATGAAGCCAAAATTGAGACAAATCTAAAGATGAGGTGGACCACACCACACGAACCAGTTCGTTAAATGCCTACCATTAAAAACCTTTTACAACCACAATTTCTTATGGCGTGGGCCACTTTTGCTTCGGATCTACTACGTTTTTTGGTTCAAACCCTAAAATGTTCCGATAAAATGGATGGATGGCGTAGATATGTCATAGGACATCACAGTAGGGCCCACGAATGGATGATAATCCTTTTCAAAGGCATTTTACAAAGAGTTAATACACTTCCTCTGCACTTCCTATCAAACAAGGGTAAATGATAATAATTACTAACTTACATCAACTTGCATGCATTTACCTCTGTTTACACTGAAACAAACAGGCCCTATAAAGCACAGGTTGTACATATGTGGGGGAGCTCACCTGCCAAAAATTGGAACTCTGTGTGGCCCCCTTGTCTTGGTCGAGAGGTACAACACATGAAGAACTCCTCTTTTGCAAGGTATAATCATGTGTATAATTGAAAAGACTTTGGTGCCCCTCCCTTACACCAAAATTATGATCAATGTCATCCAATCCAACCCTCGAGATCTTGTTATATGGCAATCTCAAATCCAAGTCATCTAAACTTTTTTCAACCCTATACTTCTTAGGAATTACAAGAAAATTAGGCTTGAGAGCTATAAATAGCCTCCTTTCCTTCTCATTTCAACCATCCTAGAAGTATTGAAGACACCTTCTCATTTTCAAGCCCTCTCCATGCAAGGAGAAGGGCCCCTCCCTAACTATTACATCCATCCACTAAGGAGAGGAAAAGAACAATAAGAGAGAGTCCAGCCTAGGTCAGTTCGATCTAGCCTAAAACCTTAGCCACCTGAGCAACCAAAACCTCAATCCAAGCCACTTGATTTAATCCTTGCAACACTACTATTCGTCATACTGTCCAAATCTCAATTAGCTTCATTCATCTTACATAAGCATCATTCAACACTTATTCCTTTCTCCACCCCCTACTTATCTTATCCATAAGCATTGCATTCATGGTATTGTGCACCTAATTAGTTCAAACCTATGCTCTATGGCTTGCCGAGTTAATTAAATCTTGCCCACCAAAAACTTAGACTAGTTGGTTATCACTTCAACAAGTGGGAAAGTCAAGGCAGATTTATCTAGTTTACGTTACAGCTTGTCATTTACATTATATTGAACACCACATCTCTCACACGACATTACATAATTCTGCATATACAAGCATTGCATACATAGTATTGTGCACCCTATCAGTTCAAATGTATGCTTTACGACTCACCGAGTTAATTGGATCTTGCCCATAAAAAACTTGGATTGGTCGGTTATTGCTTCGACAAGTGGGAGAGTCAAGGTAGATTTTTCCAGCCTAGGCTACATCTTGTCATAGGCGTTGCATTTAACACAACATTACACACATTTTTCATTACTAGTGCTAATCATGAACCTTAATAACTCGTTTGATCATGTGAAATAGAGACCGTACGTCTGTACGGGCAGAGTGGGTGCTTAACACCTTTCCTCTCTGTAACTGTGGTCCCTTACACAGGGTCTTTAATCGCAGATCAATGAGTTATTTTAGGGCAGAGAACATTCGGATTCTCTATCCTAACGCTTCTAGAGGATCTAGCCGACTGTAAATCTGAATAATTGGCTAGTGAGGACTACAGTCAAACATAACCCACCTCTTTCACATCATAAACATCAATCAACTCGCATGGTTGCAATTCGGCCTACTCGAGATCCAACGTTCACACTTGCTTATGAATGTTGTTTCCAACGTAAAGTTTAAACAATCATTTGAATGCTTGTAAAGTTTTAAGTTGTAAATACTTTACACATGAAAAAGAGTTTTAAATGTAAACTGCTTAAAGATATTTTATTTGACTTTTGTTTCCAACGTAAAGTTTAAACAATCATTTGAATGCTTGTAAAGTTTTAAGTTGTAAATACTTTACACATGAAAAAGAGTTTTAAATGTAAACTGCTTAAAGATATTTTATTTGACTTTTAAGTGATAATCTATTTACATGTAAAAAAATTGTGTTTGGCAAAACCTGTACAATATTTACAATGTACAAAATAGGGAATCACCCCACCATAGAGCTTAGGGTGGTAAATCTTGCCCAAAATCAACAAATAGCTTGAAGGGGATTCTTCTTCTTTTTTTTTCTTTTTTTTTTACCTAAGAGAGCATCAAAGCAGTGCATGCACTAGACGAATTAGGTGTCCTCCACCTATCACGATGAGCCCCAAAATGAAAGATGAAAGTTTTTAATAATGGAAGTCCCATCCTCCCCTTTCATGTAATCCATTTGATGATCTATCAAGTTGTTTTTTTAGGCCATAGGAGAGCATCAAGGGAAGCACATGTAAATAGATTGGATGTATCGTACACACTATGGTAGGCCCCACACATCAAGATTGTGAATCAATTATCATGTTCTATTATGCATAATATATTTTTAGCTTTAAAGATTACCTGTAATCTACAACATGGCTTTTCATTAGGTTTCAAATTGCATTTAAAATTTATAATGTGTTTATAACCTGTAAAGCCTTTACATGCAAATGCAAGTATCCAAACAGTTCTTGCAATCTAATTATCTATAATCCTTTTCCAACTTAAGGATTTTACAGGCATCCAAATGACCCCCAAAAGATAAATAAGTTCAACTGTGAGATTTATAACAAAAATCTACATTTATCAATTTTTTTCTCTGAGAAGAAGATTTAAGTGATTAAATGTTTTACTCTTTTTATTTTGTCCTTTTTTAAGAAAATATTTAAAAAGAAATTTAATTTTCTCTTCTTTTTTTTAGTTTTTAAACAAAAAAAAATATTGTCACATCTAAGGGCATGTTTGGCCTCTAACTTCTCTAAAGTGTGACTTACAAGGAAGTCACTTATAAGTGGTGTTTGTAAGTACACTTATTTGTCAATCACATGTGCCAATGTGTTAGTGAGTTAGTTGAGCCCTATGGAAGCTGAAGACCGAAGACACATGAAGACTTGGAATATAAAGGAGTGAAGAAATAAGTAAACCAGGGGTGCCTTGGTAACCCTAACTTAGACATCTTTAGGTCCAAAATAAGTTACCTTAGATGACTTGTTCCATATAAGAAAACCTTTAATCATCAAGTTTGTGTTGGCTAATAAATAGGCAAAATGCTTGAAAAGAAAGAAAACTCGAAAGTTCGATTGGTCCTCGATTGATCGAACAATCCTCTATCAATCTCGATCGATCAATGGACCACAAGCTCGATCGATCGAAAGTGGCCAAAATAGTCTAGCAAGCTCTCTGCTCATAAATTCAGAAATGTTCGATCGATCGAAGGTCATCGCTCGATCGATTGAAGGTGTACAAAAATGTTCAGAAACATTTTACACCTAAATCAAATTAAGTTCGATCGATCGAAGTATCACTCAATTAATTGATAACTAGTCGTTATAGATCCGTTGGAGCCTTTTACCTATAAATCTAGCAACCAAATCTTATGGAAATGATGGTCTTAAGTGATTTAGAAGCCCTGTTGTATTCCAAGCTTTCCCAACACTCCTATGTTATCACCTAAAGAGATTCATGCCTTCCTCCTTATGATTTATCACTCTAATGAGCATCCAAAACTCCTAATGAGGAAGAACGTGTCATCTTGCATTTTTTAGAGATTGGACTTGATTCCATAGGTAAACCCTTAGTCTAAACATCATCTAGAATGCTCATCTAGGCAAATCCCCTTATTGGAACCAACTATCCATTAGTTATAGAAGATTTCATCATCCTTCCATTACCTTGACATCTCAATAGGAAGATCATTGCTGGTAGCCAATTTAACGAAGCGGAAGAAGATCGACTTCAAAGATCAGAGGAGCATAAGAGAAGCGGATTCAAGGAGTGAAGATGCGTCTCAAGAAGGCACATCAACGGAGCTCAATCAAACAAGTAAGATTGTTATTAGAGTTCGTCAAGTTTGCAACCCAAACTCACCTAGGTCCTTGTGTAGTAACAAGTTCACCAAACACAAATGTATAGGTGTCAGTCTCCGAGGGAGCCACCCACACAGGTGTATATATGTAGGTCATTGCATAGTGCTGTAAAGGTTTGTGGTAAACCTATTGAAAATCATTGAGATAGTGAAAATCCGGCACACTCAAGTTTGAGTACATCCGCCAGGAATAGAGTAGGATTAAGCCGAACCACTATACATCATTGTGTTTGCGATTATTAATGTTTGTTATTCTATTTATGCTTATGAGTTGAATTGGTAGATGTTTATGGATGCATGAATAAATTGTATGTTAAGCACTTAATTTGTAGAACACACAATTAATATTTCATATCTCATCCACACGGACTAGTTGATCAATTAGTTGTATCTATTGTAGTCTATGTACAATTGCAAATCTAATCATTTTAGAGCTTAGGCATGAAAATGAAGCAAATCTGAATTTTAGGTGGGCTACACCATAAGAAACTATGTTGGTTGAATGCCCACCATTAAAAACTTCTTAAGGCCCACTGTTATGTTTATTTGCCATCCAACTTGTTGATAAGGTCCACACACCTGGATGAAGGGAAAACACAAATATCAGCTTGATCTAACTCTTTTTTAGCCCACAAATAGTTAAGAAGTTTTAGTAGTGGTCATTCAATCACTCTTGTTTCATGTGGTGTGACCCATCTGAAGTTTTTTTTTTTTTTTTTTTTTTTTTTGGGGGGGGGGGGGGGGGGACATATAGCAAGGCAAACCCTATGGTCCAACTCATCAAGGTGGACCATTGCTCTTTATATTTTCAAGAGACAATGTTGTAAAGACGCTTACATTTTGATTGAATTCAAAAAAACAAGCTTGCTTTCAAATTGTTTCTTAAAACCCGCCTAAAATTTTGAAATACGGTTGAAAAGCCACATAATTTGACTTTGACTCACAACTCTTATGAAACTCCGTTTGTTGCCTTTTCAAAAGACAATAATGCCCTTTTGGCCTTTCTGTCCCTTAGGAATCCACTCCTTTAACAGGAAGTTCGTAGGTTGGGAAGGTAGGTGGGGCCCACCATGATGTTTGTAAGAAATCCACCCCATTCATCTGTTTTCAAGTTCATTTTAGGATATCTAACAAAAAATGAGCCAGATCTACAACCGATGTGGGCCACACGTGAGGAAACAGTGGAATTGAACAACCACTATTGAAACATTTGTATGGCCAAAAAAGTTTTGTATCAGGATTAGTTTCTTGTGTTTTCAGTTCATCCCAATGGGGAAGACGTTATAAATGGTTTGGATGGCATATAAACATCAAGGTGGAGCTTAGAAAGGTTCCAATGGTAGGCATTTCATTTCCTGGTTTTCCCTCTCATGTGGCACACTTGAGTCTTGGATCTGGCTCATATTTTGTTGCATGTCCTAAACTGAGCTTGCAAAACAGATAATGGGGTGGATTACTCATAGACATCATGGTAGGCCCCGCCTAACTTCCCAGCATAACAAACAAGGTTTTGCAGGAAATATGGACGAACGAATCAAGACGCAGATTTACTGCCAAAGCCTTTTGTAAGAAGTTCCTACGCTGGGATGCAGGTTGGGCCCACTGTGATGTTTGTGAGAAATTCACACCATCCATCTGTTTTTCAATATCATTTTATGACATGGGACAAAAAATCAGGTGGATCCAAAACTCAAGGCGGGCAATAAGAGAGGGAAAATCAGGGAGAGAGTTTCCTACCGTTGAAACCTTCCTGGGATCTACCTTAATGTTTATATGCCATCCAAACCGTTTATAAGGTCATTCCCGCTAGGATGAAGTGAAAACACTGAAAACTTTGCCTAATATGAAACTTTGTGGCCATACAAATGTTTCAAATGGTGGTCACTGAATCTCCACTATTTCCTCTAGTGCGGCCCACTTGAGTTTTGGATCCACCTCATTTTTTGTCGCATCCTAAAATGAACTCTGAAAATGGATCGATGGTGTAGATTCTAACAAACATCATGGTGGGCCCCACCTAGTGCAGGAACTTCATGCAAAAGGCTTCCATAGGAAATCAACCTCCAACGAACCAATGATGTGGGTGGAACTGGAAGCAGATTGCATGTTGTGCCACATACTATTGGCCTCTGTGGTGTGTTGATGTGGCAAACCGTTTTAGGCCCGGCCATAATATGTGTTATATCAACACCGTCTGACCATTTCTTGAGATCATTTTAAAGCATGAGACAAAAAATGAGGCAGATTCATTCACGTGTGGATTCATACCACATAAAGCACTGAGACAATTAAGCTTATTGTTGAAAACTTCTTGGGGGCCAGAGAAGCTTTGGTTCAAGTTGATATTTGTATTTTCCGTTCACCCTTATCTGTGAGACCTCGTGCACAAGTTGAATGGCAAAAAAACATCATGGTGGGCCCTAGGAAGGTTTCAACAGTGGGCACCATTGTTCCATTAATCTATGTGGTGTGGTCCACTTGCGCTTTCAATTTGCCTCATTTTTGGGTTCAAGCCCTAAAATGGTCTCGTGAAATGGATGGATAATGTGGATATAACACATACAACATGTTGAGGCCCACAGTAGATCACCACAGAGATTGGTGGTGTTTGGCACACCACGCAATCCACGTCCAATGTGAGTGGGTCTAGAACAAACGACTTGACCCATATATAGGCCCCACCTTGATGTAGGCCTTCACAACGGTGGGTGCTTGTGTGGTCCTAGAAAGGTTTTAACGGTGGGTGTCATCATCACCACTTTCTTCGGTGATAGAAAGATTTCGGCAAGACAATTTTAGACGGTGAGAGGGAGCCTTCAGGTAAGATCATGGGAGGGAGAGAGGGGGGAGTTAGTTTGCGACGTTTGGCCATGAGAGAGAGAGAGAGAGAGAGAGAGAGAGAAGCATGTTTTGTTGGAAGTGTGTTTGGAGGGTTTTCTTGAGGGTAATATTGTCTTTTTAAAAATATGGTATTAAATACGTAACAATGTTAGATCGCAAGCATCTTTTTGGCTAACGTTAGAAAATTTAAGCGGGTTTTAGGAAACGGTTTAAAATGAAGCTCGTTTTTAGAATTCAACCAAAACGTAAGCCTTTGTACGGCATTATCTCTATTTTAAAAAAAATTATTTAGAATTTTTACAAATTAGTACCTCATTAATACGATATTTACGTTCTAATACCTTTTTAAATTACATTTTCATTAAGATACCTCATTATTCATTAATTAAGCTGTTGTCAAAGGGGTACCTTCCATCAGGTTTTCTTAACTTTTGTTATAATTTTTCCCAAAATGACAAAAATGACCACTAATTAATAAGGTTTCCTAAGAAAAAAAATATAGTTAGATATAATTATCATTAATGATGTATAATTATCAAGGAAACCCTAAGAAAAGGAAAAAAAAAATCTCAAAGTTTTTTTTGGAAGCAGATTGCATTGGGACATAGCTACCGGTTGGTGTTATGTGTGCCCACAATGATGTGTGTTTTATCCATGTCGTCCATCCATTTTTCAAGATCATTTTAGAGTATCAGCTAAAAAATGAGGCAGATTCAAATCTCAGATGGACCACACCATAAGAAACAGTGGTGATTAAACGCCCACCATTAAAAACTTCCTAGGGCCCACCGTATTGTTTATTTTCCATCCAACCTGTTGATTAAATCCTGCGGACCTAGATAAAGGGAAAACACAAGTACAGCTTCATCTAAAACTTTTAGGCTGCCCAAGGAGTTTTTAATGGTGGTCATTGAATCACCATTATTTCTTATGGTGTGGTCCACCTAAGATTTGGATCTATGTCATTTTCGGCTCATGCCATAAGATGATTTGGCAAAATGAATGGAAAACGTGGATAAAACACATACATCATAGTCATGCCTATAAAGCACCGTATGCAAACCACATTCAAGTTAAAGGCTTTGTTGCCGCAACATATTAAGGGAGCGGATTGCGTGTGACCCTAGACAAAGAGATATCTCTATGCTTGGGGCTGTGTGGGGTCCATAAAGATGTTCATGACAAATCCACTCCATTCATCTATTTTGAAAGAAAAAGCAGGCATATCCAAAACTCATGTGGGCCATGCCACATAAATAGAACCTTTAACTTAGATGTGGTTTGCATACGGTGCTGTGTGGGCCCCACCATGATGTATGTGTTTTATCCATATCATTCATCCATTTTGCCAGATCATCTTATAGCATGAGTTGAAAATGACACAAATCCAAATCTCAAGTGGACCATACTAAAGAAACAATGGTCATTCAATGCCAACCGTTAAAACTTATGGGGGGTAGTTTACAACAAGCTTTGCTTATATGGCTGCAATCGGCTATCCTTGGCCCACACAATGAACCGATCAGATTAGTGATCAGAGTCCGATCTCGTGATAGTGTTGCTTTTGGCCAAATGAGGGAGATAATCCCCCGTTAATGGAAAATTAATCAGATGGCTGATCTTATGATCCAATGCTCCTGGATGAACCAGATGGGTCCCCAGGAATTTGTGGGACCCACCAATCTCAAAATCAATACTAAAATCTCGGTAGGTGCCGAGTTTTTCGATTGCGGCCGAGTTACTGATCATCGGCGAATATTCCCACGAAAATCTTTAGGTTCTTCTAAACGAGCTCCCAAACGCCATAATTTCAACGATTGGGATGAGTTTGGAGGGCTTCTAAAAGCCCACAAATGGCCTGGATCGCACCAACAACCCAAAACGGAAAGAGATTCCTTTCCGCCTCAACCTTTTTGTTGGAAACCCTAAACAAGAGATAAATGTATGGTTGGGATTTAATGAATTGAAGGGCTGAGATGAAGAGAGCCAGGCTGTCTCGAATTTAGGGCTATAAATGGTCAGGTTTGGGGCAGGTTTAGCCAAAACCAGACCTGCCCCTTTACTAAATGGGTCTGGGTCCAAATTTTAGACCCAAACCCTTTTACTAAATGGGCGGGTCTGGGTCGGGTCTGAGTCAACCCATCAAACTATTCGCTCCCCGAGTGTAGGGTTGCGATGTAGTAATAATTTAGTAGACACCGAGATCGTTCTCAGGGACTAATGTAAAAATTCTCATAATTTCTTTTAACAATCTCCAATTGAAATCAAACTACAATAATCTGTAAATATGAATGTAGGAGAATAATCTGTAACTTGTGATAAAATTAACAATCTAAAAAAAGCACTAGGGAGCCGAGGATCCACTTGTAGCGATCCTTGATGCATAATTCACTTTGGTTTCTCAATTACACAACTAAAATCGAAATCAAATCCTATCTAGCCAGAATATGGAGCGGTTAATTCAGCAAAACAGTCTGTCATATGTGTTGTTCATCAACATGATTCACTCAATTTAAGTTAGGACTTGAGCACACTCAATGTATAGGTCAATCCTAGTTCCAATAGGTTAAGATCACAATCATAATAATCATCAAACCATGTCACAAGGCTTAACTATATTACGATTTAAACTTTATCCAAATCATATAGATAAGCAATACACGTTTCAAACTTCTCATAAAAAGTAAAATTTTGGTTTGAAGTTCCCACATGAATAACCAAGTCTAGAGCGTCTTGAATCCAATTCCTCGGAGCGTACAGGTCTAGATTTATGCAAAACAACTAAGAATTAAAGCAATTCTTCCAAACATCCATGAGTCATCATAAAATTAAGAAAAATTACTTAAAACTTTATTCAAACTCAACAAATCATTGTTCAATCAATAAAAATCTAACTTGAAACCAATAAAAACGAATTAAAGCATCTTAGATCTACTACAAGTTTCACCTCTTAGCCTTAGCTAAGAGGTTAACTAATGAAAAGCATAAAAGTAAAATAGAACTAGAAGTAGAAGAAGAAAACTAGTTGTAGGAGGCTAGGAAGCCTCCTAGGTCTTGAATCCTTTGCTCCCTACGTTGCTAAATGCCTTAGGAATGAAGTGAATGTCTCCTTTTATAGCTTTCACACCCTACAAATGAAGAATCTTTGAGAATTTGCATAGAATTTACGCACTTGCGCAGCAAAAGTCAGAGCTGAAATTAGCGGTTTCTATTCTTGGCAATTGGGTGCTTGATTGACTGGGCTGAGCGATCAATCGGTTGTGCTAGGCGAATGATCGCAAGTGGTGGGCAATGGATCACACGAGACAAAAAGTGTCCAGAGAGTTTCAATAGCAATTCTTAAAAAATCTGCATTTTGTCAATTGATCTACAGGCTGGGCGATCAATCGCTCAGGCTGGGAGATCAATCGCAATTCTACACTTTAGTCCAACAACAAATCTGCCAATTCTACTGTGAGCGATCAATCGCTCAGGGCTGTCGATCAATCGCTCAAGATAAGAGATCAATCTCTCAAGCTGGGAGATCAATCGCTCAAGATGGGAGATCAATCTCTCAAGCTGGGAGATCAACCTCTCAAGGTGATCTTTCTTCTTTTCTTTTCTTCTTCTTACTTCTTTTCTTTGATCTTCAACATGTATTAGGAAGGTCTTTTATCATCAGTTTGGTGAAGTGTCTTCCTCACTCCTACAATCACAAAAGCATACATTAGATAAGTCTTTGAACATGAAAACCATGCATAGTGAGTGATGAATTGGGTTAGAATGTGCACAATTTAGAGCTCAACACAAACCCATCTATAAATGGGTCTGGGTCTGGTAGAGGGAGATCCACCCAGACCCATTTATAAATGGGTAAGGTCTAATGGGTCTGGGTCTGGGTCTGGATCTAGTATGCAAGCATTTTTACAAGGCTTAAAACCGAGTCTAGACGGGTCTGGGCTGGATGGGTCCCTTGAAACATATACCAAACCTGCCCACTTACTAAATGGGTTCAGGTCGGGTTGGGTTGGGCCTAATATAAAGGAAACCAAACCCATACACATTTAACAACTGGGTCTATTCTTGGACTCAGACCCGTACCATTTAACAAATGGGTTGGGTCTGGGTACCCCATCGGGTCCACTGACCCATTTATAGCTCTACTCGGATTGCCAACAATGCACAAGAATGGAACTTCTGTTTTCAAAAAATCTTCCACTACAGCTCTTCCCAATCTTGAGTTTGTGCGCAAACACGTGCCTATCCACGCGTGGTAACTCCAAAGTTTTGGTTGAAACCTACTCCTGGACACGATGGGCGGTTTGAATTAGTCCGATTAATGGTCATGGGGTCGCAAATCGATCATACGAACCTGGTCTATTTTAAACACGAGTAGGCGAGCAATCGAAAAAACGAAGAAGGACTTTCCTTCTTCGAAATTAGTCGGGTCAAATCGTCGCTAGCTAGTGCTCTGCAGGAGTATGTCTGCTGGTGTACATACTACCTTAATAGTGGGGCCAACGACGATGTTTTGCAGGATCCGATCCATCTATCAAATGCTACTACTACTAGGACGCCATCCAAAGATTAGGTCAACTCATAACTCAGGTGGCCATATCACATGGATTTTTGGTCTTTAAGTGCCTAATAATTGTGATCTAATGGTTAAATTGACCTTATGCTATTCATTTGTGGTATCAGGGGTTCCTACTATTATTTAGTGTGAAATAACAGTTTCTTAAGTACTAATTAATTAGTTTATACAAATTAGGGGTGGATTGTTCTTCAGGCCGTTGAGGATCCGCCGTTGAGGATCCGATAAAAGGTGGATATGATGATTCAAGTCTCAAAATTGATTGTGAATGGTTTAATCTATTTACCAGAGTACCCTACAAAGGTTTATTGAGTTACATAATTTCTAAGTTTTTCGAGTTTTAATTTATATGTGTGCACGTATGTTTGCATAGTTAATCGAAAAAAAAGTTAGTAACACTCGAGGACATCTAATACCCGAACATTGAAAAGTTCATGGTGTTACAGGTGTTGAGTACCTAAATATTACATATTTTCTCCTAATTCACATTGCTTTCCCTTGCAATTTACGATTAATTAAGACTAATTAAGTTTATTTTTGTGTTATAGGTGATTTGAGAGAGGTCCGATGAAATTCAAGCCAATGTATATGATTTAAAGCTGAAAAGAAATAAAGTTAAGAAAAGTAAAGAAAAAGTCTTGAAGAGATCAAGTTACAAAGACCTAAATTGTCCAGAAAAGTTAAAGTGCAGAGCTGCAGGGTTAAAAAAGTAAAATGCAAAAAGTTCATTAAATAACCCTGCACTGCTGCTGGACTGCTCTGTCGATAGGTCCTATTGACCAGGCCTTCGATTCTATTAATGGAAGCTCAATCCTATCGAGAAAATTGGACAATTTGGCAATTTCTTGCAGTATTTGTCGATCCTATCGACGAAAACATGAAAAATCAAGTTTCTTGCTGGACAAACTTAGATTCTTTGTCGATCCTATCGATAAAACTATCAATCCTATTGAAGGTCCATCGATCCTATCAATGAAACACTTGATCTTATCGACAGAGAAGCGGTGATTTTATGCGATTTTACGAAATTGCCTAAGATGTTTCCAAATTGAGTTAAGATTCTTCGAAGGCGGTTCAAATCTCTATATAAGGACTTCCATGCTCATCCCAAAGCTATCCAAGGACGCGGGGAGCAAGAAAACTAAGAGAAAAGAGGCTACAAGCCTCTCTACTTCTAATTTTTCCTTCTTTTCTAGTTCTAGTTCTTTTGTTTTTATGTTTTTCTTTAGTTAAGTCTCACCTAGAGCTGAGAGGTGATATTTATAATTTATTAATAATATTCTAGTTCTTTTGATTTCAAATTTATGGTTTAATGTTGAACAATTAATTGGATTTTGGTTTGAATAAAGAGGTAGTTCTAGTTTACTTTGATCTTTTGATGACTTCAAGCACATTGGATGCTTAAGAAGCTTGGGATTATTTTCTTACCTACTTTGCAAGTGCTTGATTTATAAAATTCATTTATCTACCATATACTACGGGCATGGTAGATGATTTGAATTTCCTGCGATCTTTAACTTTGTGCTCTATGTGGGAATCAATTCAACTGAAGTTCATATCTTTTGTTTGAATTCAATTTAGAGAGAATTGTTTATTGATGATAGTTTGATTGAAATTCTAGTTCTGGTTCTACTTTAATCTAATGACATGATTAAAAGAAAGCCAAAGTTTAGATCTTATATGTTTTGTAAAGGATTGGTCTGTACAATTCATAAAATTGGATTCCCTACGACCAATGCATTGGCTCTTAATGAGGAAACTATATCAATGGACGTTTTACTTAAGTTAGATAGTTGAATTACGATTTAACCGCTCTATTATCGGCCTGGATAGAGATAAGACTTCGATTCCAGTTGAGCGATCAAATTTAATCAAGTAAATTAAACATTGTTAATAACTAGAAGTGAATTCTTGATGCTCTAGTGTTTGTTTTTCAAAATTTTGTCTTTAAATCTGAATTAATTTATTACAAATCTAATTTCAATTTATTTTAGTTCGTTAGTTTAAATCTTAGTTCACCTTTGAGTGGTTTGAACCTATATTCATTCCCTGTGGATTGACCTCGGTTTCACTGAGTTATTATTACATCGCAGCCTTATACTTGGGGCTGACGAACAACAGGTAGAGCTGTACACCAAGCCAAACTAAATCGAGCTGGGCCTAGCTTAGCTCAGCTCGACCAACAGACAATCTTGGCTTGAGCTCGGCTCAGACATCGAGTTGGAATGGCATGCTTGGCTTGGTTCCATCGAGCTTTCAAGCCGAGTTCAAACCTGAAAAAAACAAAATTTTGAATAGGCCCAGCCCAAAAGCCTGACCTAAAATAGTTCAAAATCCGGGTCCAAAGGTAACTCAAGCCCATTGACACCCCTGACTGTTGCTTTTATAAACAGTTTTTCCTCTTATTCCTTTACTCTCTTCTTATGTGAGACTAAACAACCTCTATTTCCAACTAGCTAAGTTGAGTCAAACTTAAACTAAGTTAATACGAACCAAGCTTTGAGTCAAGCTGAATCGAGCCAGGGTGCTCGAACTTGGCTCGAAATTCGTCAAGCTGAAAAAAAAAGTGACTTGACTCGGTTTGAACCCAGCAGCCAAACTGAGCTGAACCGAGCTGGTCCGAACCGAGTCTAGCGAGCCAACCGAGCTAGCTTGACTCGTGTACAGCTCTTGTTAGAGGTTCACTTGAGCTTTGAATATACTTCAATTTTAAGATAATGACCGAAAAAGAGTAGAAAAACGGATGGACAACTTGAATAAGACAAATACATCCACGGTGGCCCCCAAAGAATTTACTCAGTAGTCAATTGGCTTCCACAAGCATCGCAGGGACCCCATATTGCTTCTGATCACAGGAACTTCCTGAGGTCAGGATTGGAATCAGCATCCCTGCAGCGGTCACATTCAAACGTCCCTACAGTTCTAGCCCTAAAGATGGACGTGATCTTTCCAAAGTGGGCCAAAATAGTGACCAGATTAGGTGCGGCCTGGCCTCACCCAAGTCGTGCTACCCTTGCCGTGGGGCTTATCTTGATCTATATATTGTATATACGTGCTTGTCCATCTGTTTTTCCATATCATTTTAGGGCATGACCCCAAAAATGAAGCTCGTCCATATCTCAGGCGGACCATATTATAAGAAACAATGGTGGTTGAATCCTCCACCATTAAAAACTTCCTAGGGCCCAGAACTTTTGTCGCCCACAAGAAGGTTTAAAAGTTAAATTGCCATTGTTTCCTGTGGTATGGTCTGCGTGAGATTTGTATCTTTTTCATTTTTGGACTCATGCCCTGAAATGATTGGGCAAAACGGATGGATGGCGTCGATATACAATACATACATCAAGGTGGGCCCACAGTAAGGGCTGAAACTAATCTGCTCTCAGCTCACTGACCCTGTAACCACGCCCATCTCCCATTTTGTAGACCCTTAGCATATTGTAGAACCTTTTTCCCTGCCCTTTCCTCCCATTTTTTAAATTTATTTGGCGGCCGTGATTTTCAATGTGTATGATGGCCCAGACAATTATCGATGTGGGTTTTTAATTTATGTTTGTTAATATGCCACCATTGGTATATTTAATCAAAATTAAAAAAAATGAGATTAAACAATTATCTAGATTTTCATCCACATAAATCAGAGATCCTGTTGTAGGTCACTCTGAAACCACATGAAAGGGCCAAATGGGCCCACAGGATTTAATAGAATTTATAGGATGCCTACACATAAACCAAAGATGAATGGACATACATCTTGCCGTCTGCCTAACTACTAGATGCAGAGAGGATCCAATCACCCCTTTGATTCTATGGTTAAGATGACTCTTCAAATATGATCTGCCAAGTCCATCCGCATCCTCCTTTGATTAAAGGCATCCTCTCAATTCCTCTGAGATTGGATGTAATCTCTCCCCCTCATTCCAATATCCTTGTATTCAAAATTTAAATTGAGGGAGAGAGAGAGAGGGGGGGAGAGAGAGTTGAAGGGGGATAAAAAACCATGGGACCCATTAATGATTGCCCACAAGTAGGCTGCCAAGGGCTCATATCCAACAGATTGGACAGGCAAACATTTGATAGGGCATGGTCATGATAGGTTTCACACGATGAATGGGCCAGGATCTCACACAGTGCCATGAAGAAAAACCTCAATCACACTTCGTTAGATAGGAGGGATTTATGGTCTGAACATGGATAACTCTAATGATTACTTCTAGAACTATTGATCAGCAGATTGCCAAAAGGGCGGTCTATTTGGATAGCAAGTGAAAATCTCATTTTTTATTAGATCGTCGATGCAAGATAATCTCTATATGGAATCCATAGATTATCTTTGTAATTCAAAGAGCCACAAGCGCTGCAGATAAGTCTAATGGTTTTTACATGGAACTCAAGTTTTGTCTTTGTAATCCAAACGGCAACAAGCGTCAAATCAAGGGAATACCATTGTTTTCCTATGGATTCCTCATACCAGCCCATGAACAATTGCAAAAGTATTTTTCTAAACAGCCTAGGCAGGCCACTGATCAATGGAAGTTGAATTCATTTGAATAGTGTTAATTATACACAACATGTATCATCCACACAGACACTTCAATCTAACAAGAAGGAATGCATTCCAAGATAAAATTGAAATAATCAGCAAAACAAACTAAATTGTCATCTTTACGCTTTCATTTAAATGAACATATGTATTAGAGTATCATTTTCCTTCTCTTTGATAATAGACATAGATAAGGGATTAAGAGGTTAAAAAAAAAAAAAAAAAAAAAAATCTTGACATTCTATCAAATGGGATTGCTGTAACATGGCCAATTTCCATTTTGGTATCCTTCCCATGGACATTTGCCATAGCAAAACAGCCAACCAGCCGATGTCACCAGAACAAGATCTTCAAATCTGAGCATGCAGCCCTGTGACAATGCCCCAATGTTAGTTATGCTATTTTTATCTTCCGGGTTCTCTGCCTTTGCCTCCGACCGACAAACTTGAGAACCTCGTCGATGAGCACCACTGGTGCAGAAACCAGAATAACAAGAAACCACTCTTTCAAACTCAATGGGACGATGCCAAACACGTCCGCGAGAAGCGGGATATAGATTATGAGGAAATGGAGCCCGAACGAAACTGACATTGCCACCAAAAGCCAAGGATTCCTCCATGGCGGCATCGTGAGTAAGCTGTTGTCTTCAGATAAAGCGTTGAGGGAATTAAACATCTCGATCGCTACCAGAACAGACAGCGACAAAGTCATTGCCTTTACTTTTCCAAGTGAGAAATAGTCACACGGGTTTGAGAAGGTGATTAAACGGTCGCCGGCTGAGAATGGAGTGGGTGTGAAATTTGCCCATGTGGGGCACTCATCCCATGTGCGGAGTTGGGATAGGGTGACCAATGTGTGGCCGTCACTTGCAAGATCGATGCCCATAAAAGAGGCTTGGGTGTACCACAAGACGAAGATGCCGACCGTCGCAATGCCTACATACGAACCAATCACCTGAGAATACAGACACAGGAATTAGTCAGCAATGAGAAATGGCAAGTTCAAACCAAGTCAGATCAAGGTTGGACGATTGGAATATCTTGTACTATGTAACTGCACTTAGTGCAGTGTCATGATTTGGGGTGTGCTCTTGATTGTGACTCCCTTTCTCATCCCAATTGAGATGTGTGGAAACCAAAAAATGACTGAACTAACAAATGCTCACCATGTAACGGAAGAAAACCCAAGAATTAATAAGCGGGTCATTGCTCTTGCGGGGCGGTTTCCGCATGATATCAACATCAGCCGGGTTAAAACCAAGGGCTGTCGCAGGAGGGCCATCAGTGACCAAATTAACCCAAAGGAGCTGCACCGGTATCAAGCACTCCGGAATGCCCAAGGCGGCAGTCAAAAAGATAGAGATCACTTCCCCCACATTAGATGATATCATGTATCTGCATGGTGTGAAAATAAGTTTGTAATTAGCTCAAAGCAATGAAGGAATTGAATCATGGGTCAGCAACACCACTTGTTCCTAACCAGAACCAACCAGAAAACTGTCTCAACTGACTGAAACAGGTGAAAATGGCAGAAACCAAGTCATGATGGCCTAAACAGAAAATGAGTAGACTCAGTTTCAGTAAGTTTTGATTCTTTGATCACAGGTGGTCTATAGCAATACCTGATGAAAGCTTTCATGTTATTATAAATAGAACGGCCTTCTGCAACAGCTGATACGATGCTACTGAAATTATCGTCTGCCAGAACCATGTCCGACGCTTCCTTTGCAACCTGAAATATTTAAGTGGTGTAGAAAAATGAAAAAAAAGAAGAAGCTTTTCTGTGTGTGTGCGCACGTGCACATGTGCGTGCGCATGGGTGGGTGGGTGGGTGGGTGTGAGTGTGTGTGTGTGTGTGTGTGTGTGTGTGTGTGTGTGTGTTATCTTGGCTACTGTTAAAACAACAATTAAATAGGTTACTTAGACATGAATCAGGCATTCCTTGCACGTTGGTGCAATTTGCAGGCAACTGGATAGGCCGAACTTTGTCTGGAAAAGGCAAATCTAGAAAGAAATGGGCACAGGACATGTCTGAGTGCACTCATGACCATGTGCCATCACAGCACATTTGCGCAATTCAAGACACGAAAACATGCAGGCCGACCGTGTAGACTCTCTGGCAAAATCAACACCCACTGTCCAACAGATGGGTGCATTGGATCTCACACATGGATGCCGAGTTTGCATATGTATGCTGTGAGTGGACGGATGAGTACACTTTCACAGGATTACTAATTTCTAGACAGCTTCCATAGCAAACTTCAAGCAAGGCCACACCAAGTGTTACCAGGAAAAATCGTAAAAAAAATGGAGTGCAGCAGAACATATAGTAATGAGTGAGGCTAATGTTACCTCAGTTCCAGCGATACCCATAGCAATTCCAATATCGGCCAGTTTCAGCGCAGGTGCATCATTTACACCGTCTCCAGTCATGGCAACAATCTCCCCAGCTTCCTTAAGCATCCTAACGATTTCTTGCTTGTGCTTGGGCTCTGCACGAGAGAAAACCCGCCCTCCAGGTTTCGACAAGATTTCCATTTGCTGTCTGGAGGGAAGAGACATGAACTCTTTACCCGTAAAGCTTTTCCCTCTGAGATCCTCGCTGTCAGAAAATAATCGAATTTCCCGACAGATGGCCTCTGCAGTGGACTTGTTATCGCCTGTGATCATCATAACTCTGATGCCCGCATGCCCACAATCCTCGATTGCCTTATGAACTTCATCACGAGGCGGATCCTGTTTTATTCATAGTGTGAAGCGTTAGAATAACTCAAGAAGTATAGTGTAAAATCAGGGACACCAAGGAATTTTGGTAATTACATGTGCTCGGGTAGGTCTCAGCCCCTCTACACATTGCCATGCATATCAACATCAAACAACATCAGATCCTTGATCAGATGGACCACAGTTTGTAGATCCATGGCATGAAAATTAGGCCTATCCACTCATAAAAGGGGCCACAGTGCATGAAAGCAATGGAGTTGCGTGAACTTGCCATTTGTTACACTGTGGCTCACCTATGAGTAGGCAGGCCATTTTTTGGGCCAGAGCATCTAACAGTGGGACCCACCTGATGAAGCTCCTGTGTTCCACCCATGTGCCAACTGAGCACGAGTAGCGGCCCGTAGAGGGACTTGAATTGGATCTAAACTGACATGGTATTAGTAAACCTGGGCGAAAAACTACAACAATGAGTACTTACTCTCAGACCAACAACTCCAACAAAAACTAGATTACTCTCAATTCCAGCGTAGTTTGCCGGATCAAGCAACTTCTTGTGGGCAGGATGGCTCTCAGCATAGTAGTCTGAAAACTCTCCTAACTCGTCTTTAAATGCCAAACCCAAACACCGCAATCCCTTCGAACTCATCTCGTGGAGTTTCAACAGTAATAGTTGTCTACATGGCTCATCCATTGGAACAACTGATCCATCGGCGAGCTGCACCTGCGAAGTCCGCTCTAGTACACTCTCAACAGCACCCTGTAAATTTAAAAACCAAGCAGACAAGCACGGAAACGCTGTTAATGTGAAAAAAAGTGTTTGCCGAGATCATAATCATGGTGTTAACACTTGTAAACTATATTCGAAACTGTGCTGAGTCAAGTCGAGTAACTCAGTCAAGTTTCTTCAAGTCTTGAATACAAGACTCAATGATATTTTAATACTTAAAATTTATAAATATTGTAGAGGCATAGTGAGATGATTCAATTTTTTGCAAGTTTTTCGAGTTTTCAGTTGAGACGACCAAGTCAACCAAGCCCTGAAATAGTCTTGACCAAGCCCCAAATTGAGTTTTTCAAGAGACTTGAGTCGAGTCCAGTTTTTGTGGGTTTTCAGACTTTGATCACAACCCCATAGAAATTAGTAAATTACCTTCTAGTAGCTATTAACTTTGATTAAGAAACTAATAAATAAATACATAGGACTAAACCAGGAATCATCATCATCATCTAAGCCTTATCACAACTAACTGGGGTTGGCGGAACACAATGAATGCGAATGTTATATGCTCTAAATGTTTACAGATAAAGAACAATGTGGAGCATTTATTGAATTGGTAGATGGATAAGCTTTTAAGTTAGTTTAAAACACCATTCACCGGACAAGGAGTAACGGTGAGGAATGCCCTCAAGACTTCACAAAAGTAAATTGAACCCAACCATTCCCCTCCGTTTTCTTAGGTGGTCCATGTAATGGCCGCACATCCTCCATGGTCGAGGGCTCAAGGAGTTCGTCCCATCATAATTCAAAAGAAAAGAAAAAGAATAAAGAAAAGAAACACTCATTCAAACAGAAACTAGACATCAAAATCTTTTGCTAGAAAAGCTTTAAGAATATCTCTAATGTATATCACACTATCAATCCTCGAACGAATAGTGTCAAGGAAATGTCGTTCCCCGTAACCATAGAACACAATGATTAGAAAAATAATCACCTTGACAAGAAGACGATTATGCCCATTAGGCTCCCGGACAATAACGCTCATGGATTTACGGACTCGATCAAACTCCAATGTGGCAATCCTTCTCGATCTTTTCGTCCACCACTCACAACAGCCTAAAATAACAAGCAATGATTAAGAAGTGAAAATTGCAGGGTAAATAGAGGGCCAGATGCCAAATATAGGATAGCATGATTATGCTCACGTAATTTTACAGTGCTGGGGTGAATTGAATATTCTGCAGCAAGCTGTGTGTCTCGCATTTTATTCCTTGCCTTAATGTCTGGAACGCCCATCTTTTCAACCAAAACCTTTTAGACAAACAAAACAGATGAAATAATCAGTATAATATTACTTCCAACAGTGCTCTTCTGAAAAGAAAAATAATAATTACTTCCAACAGTAACCATGAGAAGCACTCATGTCATTGCTTATTACATTCCTTACTGATAATGGCCACACAATTCACTAAAGAAGAGTTATACGATCCTAGATTCTAGGATAGATGGATATAGTATCTCCAGGTTTTCAGTTTGTACTAGTGGGCCCATAATTCAGTGATGATGGAGACCATTGATCCAGCAGGCACACACAGTTGACATTCCATACCCAGAAAATATCATCAATGGGAAATCTGAAACCTTCAGTTGGTGACCTGCAAATAGAAATAGAAATAGTCCACATTCAACTGAAAAAAGGCCAAAGAATGGAAGGCTAGGATCTTCCAATCTGAGAAATTTTCAGCACATATCAAATCCATCAGAGAGCCCATCAGCGCCAGGCCCACCTTTACAAACTGAAAACCCAATGATCCTGTGCATAAGCCACTACTAAATTATCATCGACAACCTATATATCCAATTTCAGTGATTGCAGTAAAGCTGACCTTCAGAGCAGCCTCAGTTGGCAAGCCTGTAGCTTGGAAGAGGGCCCCATTGCAAAATATCCCAGCATCATTGCATATTGCACATATCTCCGCTAAGGCTTGCAAATTTGCATCCAGATTATAGTAAGTCCAGTCTACAATGCCTCCATCCTTAGGATTGTATGTCGTGCCATCAACATGAAATACTCGGGAAGCTGTAGTCTTGCCGCCCAAAGTGAAAAACTCATTCACGGACATTTGATTGGTGGTAAGTGTGCCGGTCTTATCTGAGCAAATTACAGTTGTACATCCTAAGGTCTCCACACTTGGAAGCTTCCTTACAATCGCATTTTTCTGTGCCATTTTCCTCGTACCCAAGGCCAAACATGTTGTAATTACAGCAGGCAGACCTTCAGGAATGGCAGCTACAGCAAGGGCAACAGCTATCTTGAAATAATAGGTGCATTTTTCAAAAGAAAACTGGAAATTTGTGGGCCAGCCATCCACAACATCCCATGTGAGAAAATATTTATAATTGATGATCCACACTACAAGGCAAACAATCCCAATAGCAGTTGTTAGCCTCCCGCCAAATTCATCCAGTTTCTTTTTCAGAGGCGTGTCGCTTTCTTCCAGTGAAGCTTCGTGTATTTGAGTCTGTATCTTCCCGATTTCAGTGTTCATACCAATGCTGACAACAATGCAAATGCAACTACCGTTTGCGACAGTTGTTCCTGAGAAAACCATACATTCTTTTGCCTGCAATTCACAGTCGTCCATGAGTACAGGGCTCGTACTTTTTATCACAGGCATGCTCTCTCCGGTCAACGAGCTCTGTTCCACTCTCAGAGTCGACGTCTTCAAGGATGCTACTCTCATGTCAGCGGGAACCTTATCTCCAACCCTCAATTCGACGATATCGCCAGGAACAAGTTCCCGTGCAGGCAAGTCCGGTACATAGACTCCATCTCTAAGAACCTTTGCAGATTCACATTGCATCTCCTTGAGGGCTTCAAGAGCTTTCTCAGCATTAGTCTCCTGCCAAACTCCAACAATGGCATTGAGTACAAGGATCAGGACAATGACGAGTGGTTCCACATATGCCTCAAAGCCCGCTTCCCCAGATTCACTCCCATGTAAGTAAGCGAGAACAAAAGAGATTAAAGCCGCGACAAGCAGGATCTTGACAAGCATGTCGTCGAATTGTTCCAACACCAGCCGCCACAGGGGCTTGCCTTTTTCTTTGACGAGCTCATTCCAACCGTGTATCTCCCGACGTTTCTCAACTTCATATGAACTCAGGCCTCTTTCCAATTTGACACTGTATTCCTTCAAGCACTGCTCAACGGACCAAGACCATGCAGGAAATGGCTTTTCTTCCATTTAACACGTCAGAAGGTTTCTTACAGAGTAGTGCAAAGGTCATGCTACATGATAAATTCTAAGTGAATCGCCTCGAACGCATTTCAGATCCCTATATGAGAGTTCAAAAGAACAAAAACCAAGTTTCAACAAGCATGAACGTAGCACCTAATCTGCAGAATGCAGAATGACAAGAAATTGAAAAAGGCAGGGAATAAATAAAGTCAGAGCGATAAGCTTATTTGGGAAGGGGAAAAAACAGAGAAGGCATAGCAATTGGATTTTTCTTCAACAATTGCAAGAGTGAATAAAATCTTTCCTCTTATTATTATTTTTTTAATACTAGGATCTTAGGTGAAGGATTAAAACTAATAAAAAGTAATTCTTTTCTCTTCATATTTCCTACTACTTTTCCTTCTATATAGGAATTCCAATTGAACTATAAAAACACAACAAAAAAAAAAAAAACTCCTTCCCTTCTTCTTTTCCACTTCTCAACAAGAAACACAATCGAACAAGTAAAAGTTTTAAAAGCTAATAAACTCCTTTATACTATCCACATGAATACTTCTTGCTAGGACACCCAATCGAACTTCTAGAAACCCAAACTCATTTCCTCTTGCTCCATATTTTATATTCTGGCGAAGCTACCCAATTGAAATAAAATCCTTCTACCCAATTGAACTGGAAAAACCCAATAAAATCCTCTTTTTTTATGTTCCCTTTTCTTATATTTTTCATCTTTGCTAAGAAACTCAGTTCAACTATCAAAAACCAAACAATTTTTTCTTCTTTCTTTTTTGCACCCTGGTTAGCAACCCAATAAACAATTAAAACCCAATAAAAATCCTATCTTTGTCTCCCTTCTATTTTCCATCTTGCTAAGAAACCCATTTGAATTATAAAAACTTGTAACCACCCCACTTTTTAACAATTAAAACATAATAAAAATACTCTCTTTTCACCTTTTTTTTTTTCCGCTTTCAGCTTCTTTGTCAACAACCCAATTGTAATATATCACCCATTTAACCAAAAACCCAAAAGATCCCATTTACCAAACCAAATATGTATTAGTAAACTCTTCCCAAGTAATTTGAAATACTTTTCTTCTCTTTCTATATTTTCATTTGAATAACTGAAACCCAATAAAATCACAACAAATAGCCTTTAAATCGAACACCCATTTCATGTAAACCAAAACATAAAAAAACCAACAAGGAAAACCCATTCCTTGTAATAATCAAACCAAAAAAACAAAAAAACAAAATCCACTAAAAAAAATGTTGGAAACCTTACCGAAGAGTCCCCGCTCCAAACGACATTCGTTTCTCACGCGGAAAAAAATCCTTCAATAGAGCAAAGAGGAGTGAACCATGATTAAAACCGAAAAAAGGTAAGATGAACAGAGAAAATAAAGAAAAAAGTTTGAGAGAGAGAGAGAGAGAGGCGTTTGAACCTTGGGAGAGAAGAGATTATGAAGATGGCTTGGAAACTAAGCAAAGAAAATTCTACTTGTTTCTTTCTTCGAACTGAGAATGAGAATGAGAATGAAAATGAGAATTTCAGAGACGAATTTGCTTTTCTCTCTCTCTCTCTCTCTTTTCTTCTTTTGCTTTCGAACGGTCACTTCTCGCTCTTTCCTCGTTGCTTCCCAGCGCCAACTCCTCTTTAAAAAGATGGAGACATAAATAGGGAGATCGTTTTCCCTCAGTCGCGACTGAGAATCCTTCGTGTGTCGCCAGCCACTGGAGTCCACACGCTGAGATATTCCAATTATTTGAATTTGCAGAGATGATCTTTACTACTATTGATAATCTATCTTCAGATAATCGCGCTTCATTGATAATCCTATACGTTGATTTTTTTAGGGTTGAACGCAAGCCATTGAAATTTTGTTTTCATCGTTTATAGATAGCAATGATCAAGATCATCCATTCAGTATAATTTTTCAGGCTGTATCGTATGGCATAGATTCCAAAATATGGACGGTTCAGATCATTGGACTACTGAACATGTTGACCACAGTGGCCGGCAACGCATACCAGATCCTCAGTCGCGGCAGAGGCGAGACAAAATCTTACAAATGAATGGGAAGCTTTACGAGAATAACCCTGGTATGATTAGTTGTTAATCTCTGCTTTTCGAGCCTGATAATCAAGGGTATTTTAGGAACTAAAATAGCTAAAGAGGTGATTGTGGGAACGCTTGGTAACTTAGCACACGTGTAAAAAAATCTGAGCCGGTCGGTCCCTCTACTATATGGGCCAAAGTTCACTGTTAATATAGGCCGTTGCTGCTTTTCTTTCTAGTCGTATATGTTTCCTCCATGATTGTGGCCTATCTGATGAAAAAGGTGTCTTGATTTATGAGATCTGGAATTTTCTCAGCCGACACTATATGATTACATTCACGGATCTCGTACACGTGTGATAGGTTGGCACATGTACCGCGATTCAACTCTTTAACCTGTAGTCGCGCGAATCGCCGAAGCGTCATGACGAGAAAGCTGTGTACGTTTGGGGTGAGTCGAAACGACGCGGATTTCCTGCGCTAGGAATCTGGGTGGGGCCCACCGTCATGTTTTTTATCAATCCACGCCGTCCATCTGTTTTGTGACCTCATTTAAGGAATGCGAGCAAAAATTAGGCGGATCCAAGACTCAAGTGGGCCGCTCTAAAAGAAAAGGTGGGTTGAGAAATTACTACCGTTGAAACCTCCCTAGGGTGGACAGTTATGTTTATATATGACATCCATACCGTGCATAACGTCATTTCTACTGGGATGAACTGAAAACACAAATATTATCCTGATTCAAAACTTATGTGGCCCCACGAATATTTCAACTGTGGTCGTTTAATCCTCACGTTGTCGGCCCACATGAGTCTTGGATACGGCTATTTTTTTGTCGCAAGTCCTTAAATAAGGTCACAAAACAAATGGACGGCGTGGATTTATCAAAAACATCACATTGGGCCCCACCCAAATTCTCAGCGCAGGATCTTCTTTAG
Organism: Liriodendron chinense; assembly: GCA_003013855.2. Lineage (NCBI taxonomy): Eukaryota > Viridiplantae > Streptophyta > Magnoliopsida > Magnoliales > Magnoliaceae > Liriodendron > Liriodendron chinense. Next base: position 216,146 of record ML058327.1, on the reverse strand, counting down.
CAGGAAATCCGCGTCTGAGTCGAAACGATCGAGCGGCATGCGTGGCATCGGGGCCCACGTGCAGAGATGATAGGACGGGAACACTCCATCATCTGATCACAAGAACGGTGGGCCACAATTAGATGATCGGCACGATTCATATATAGGCAAAATGCGGACGACCGTAGACAAGAGTTGTAATCTACAGAAAATGAACGGTGTCGATCAGCTGTCCATCTCAGCATTTATGTATTTTGGCGCGATTGTGACGAATTTGTGTGAATCGCGACATACGTGGAAGGGAATCGATATTTCAACGGATGGATTGAGAAAGAAGGTGAAAGCGAGAGTAAAGGCCGGGCCACTTGTATCACCAGTTCGCCACGAGATCCCGATTCTCTTTTGGAATCTTTTCTTGAAGAAGGAAACTACTCTGCCTGATCACCCCAATCACTGGTCCACTTATATAGGCCAGTCAAATGGTGCATGCATGCTTTACATGTAGCATTCTACTCCGTCCATCAGGTTCTATCCTTAATCTAGACATCCGCTTAGCCAGAATGAAGTGAAGATAAAAAAAAGTCGACTTGATCTAAAACTTAGGTGGGCCATGCCGCTTGAAATTAGATGTTTTAAGAGCATTTTTGCAGTGTTCCATTGGTATGGCCCATTGGAGTTTTATATCATGTTGATTTTTTTATATGTACATTTCAAATAATGGTTCTCAAATTATGAATTGAGGATCACCATTAGATACCTTTCATGGAACGTGGCCTACAAAAGACGTGGCAGGACATTGGTTGAGTGGAACGGATCATGCAAGATAGGGTTGGATGTTGGATGGGGGCACATCATGCTATTGTGCCTTGAAGAAATAAATTAGATCAAATCTTAACTGTCCAATAAATAGGCCAAAAGCAAGGTTGCTACTGAATAGTGCTTTATGAATCCACCCTGATACATGTGTTTTATCCACGTTGATATTCAGCTATTTTTTTAGGTCATTTTAGGGCACGGGCCAAAATGAGTCAAATCCAAGTTTCAAGTGGACTGCACAATAAGAGAGTAGTGGTGATGGAGATTAGTGGTGATTGAGTGATAGAGTGGCAAATCTAAGTCCCAAGTAGACTTCATTCGAAACTTTCTTGACGTTCAAGAATTTTTTTAATATTGGTCTTTCAATCGCAGTTGTTTCCTATGTGTGCCTATATGCAATTTGAATCTAGCATATTTTTAGGCTTACGAAAGGGTCTAAAAAGATTAATAAATAAAGGGGAGCCAATTGGGTGTACCCTTGTTGTAGGCAAATATAGTTTAGCGAGAAGTGAGGGATCGCGGCATATAGTGAATGCGAGCAGTCAAGCTCGTGCTCGCGATGAAGGGTCGCATCTCCTGTGTGCGAGCAGCTCAGCTCATGCTCGCGATGAAGGGTCGCATCTCCTGTGTGCGAGCAGCTCAGCTCGTGCTCGTCAGAAGGGGTCGCATCTCCTGGTCGCATCTCCTGAATGCGAGCATTCCTGACACGAGTAGCTCCCGACATCTGAGCAATCGTGAGTCTTTGCTTTTGGTTTGGACGGTCTTCGTATAATAGTTCCAGTAGCCTGTATAGGCCGATTCTGGCTTACCTTCTTCAATGGTTCCGAATCTCAAGGGATTGCTATCAAGGAACGTAATTGACTTATGAGTTGTTGGATAAAATCACTCCTCTATCTAAGGAAAGAATCTTATCCCGCGAAATCAGCGGGATCTCGATATCTTACATAACAGATTGGATCGCTTCAGATCTATATAAAGGGATGACTCTATTAAGAGAAAGGTACACAATATTCCATCCCTGGTCTCGCTTTGCTTGGCTATTCTTCTTGCTTTGCCTGACTTAAGCATCGGAGGGCTAACGGCTGGACATCAGCCACCCTTAGTTGCTTTCTGTCTCTTTACAGGTCTAGCGGAGGAAATCCCTGTTGGAGAGAAGGTGAACGACCGGAGGATCCTGTTACAAAATCTGACGTTAACAGTTTGGCGCCAGTCTGTGGGAAACGACTTGATCGTCAAAATCAATCGTTCTAACCACCTGATCAAAATCCTTCTGCGATGCCTCCTAAAAAAGTTGCTCATCCTTCGACTTCAAGGCAGGCACCACCTCCACCCATGAGACGGAATCCATACCTGCTCTTCCACCCACTTCGACGAATATCCCTCAAGGAGCCCCAAATATGCCATCAGCAAACCCATTATTGGAGGCTTCTGAAATCAAGACGATGTCCTGCGTTTCCTCGGAAATACTCTTCTAACTCTAAATGCCGGAGTTCAGACCCTGTCGAATCGGCTTGATTAGCATTTCCCCGAACCGCAGAGACAACCTTTCGAGGGGTTACCACCGCAGCCCATACTAGTGGCATCCAGACATTCTATGGACGAACCACAGGTCCCACCACTTGGCAGCCATCTCCCTGTGCCGTCTCCACATTCTATACATTCTAGTTCGTCTCGACAACCTCAACCTCAGGGCTCCACTGTCGAAACTTCAGGCTATACCCTACCATGGGAAGGAGATCTCAAAAGAATTCATGATCGTTTTGACGTCATGGAACAGCAGTATCAGGCAAATCGACCATCTGCCGTCATGGCGGCGATACATCAATCCGAGTCCCCCTTTACCAGCGAGGTTATGGAGGCGCCGTTACTTAGAAAGTATCGAACGCCTGTTATCACCCCGTATACAGGTATTGGTGATCCTCTTGAACACCTAGAAACATACAGGTCTCTCATGGAGTTGGAGGGACATGGCTCAGAAATCATGTGTAGGGCTTTCTCCCTAACATTGAAGGAAGCAGCTCGTACGTGGTTCTGGGGATTAAAGCCTCGTTCCATCAGCTCCTTTTCCCAGTTATCGGAAATATTCCTTTCTCAATTCATGGGAAGCATTCGCACTAAGAAGCCAGCCTCCCATCTGATGGATCTGAAACAACAGCATGGGGAGACAATAAAGGAGTTCACAGTACGGTTTACTGCCGAAGCTGTTCAAACTAAGGGTTATACTGAAGAAAAAGGTCTTACAGCCCTCATAACCGGAATAACGAGCGAGAAATTCAGGTTTGCTTTAGATAAGAGCCCTCCAAAAACTATGGCAGAGTTCCAAGCCAAAGCTCAGAAGTATATCAATGCAGAAGAAGTCGCATTAACACGCCATGGAGTACAGGGTAAGAAACGCAAGCCAGAAGGAGCCTCTTCTACAGATAAAAAATATCGTCGTGATCAACGCGATCGTTCTCCCAAGAAGCCTTATTCTGGTAAATATCATAACTACACTCCTCTTAATCGGTCTCATGAAAAGGTTCTAATGGAGATTAAACACAAGCCATATGTAAAGTGGACCTGCAAAGATCAAATCCGATCCTGAAAAGAGAGACAAGAGTAAGTTCTGTTACTTCCACAAAGATCACGGGCATAGAACCCAAGACTGCATCTCTCTACGAGACCATATCGAAGCCCTTATTCGAAAAGGCCATCTCTAGGATTATGTTGCTCGTAAAAATCAATCACCAGAAAGGGCGAAGACCTCATCTCGCCAAAAGGAACAACCTCATCATCAAACTGACCAAGAGGACGCTGAGCCTACGGGAGAAATCCGCACCATCGTCGGAGGACCAGCTTGCGGGGGCGACTCTCAAGCTTCAAGAAAAGCATACGCTCGAAAGGCAGTCCAAAGAACCCCAGCAAATCTATTGGCTGGAACAAACGCCCAGCTCGTCAAAAGCCAGCCATCCTCCCATTTCTTTCACCCTCGAAGATGCAGCGGGAATTCACTTCCCTCACGAAGATTCCATCGTAGTCACATTAAATGTATCAAATTATCTGACACATCGAATTATGGTGGATACAGGTAGCTCAGCCGATATTCTATACTTGGAGGCTTTCAACAAGATGGCACTTGCCAGAAGCCTACTCAAGCCAGTTTCGACCCCCCTCGTCGGTTTCGGAGGTGAGGTAGTTACACCTGAAGGAAGCATTGATCTCCCAGTTACTTTTGGAGAAAATCCAACGAAGACTACTGTCTTCGTAAACTTCCTCGTGGTGGATCGAAAATCAGCGTACAACGCCATTTTGGGGCGGCCGTCTCTTACTAAGATTGGGGCAGCCTTGCACCCTTCATATCTGTGTGTCAAATTTCCTACCCCAAATGGTATCGGGGTCGTGCGAGGAAGTCAACAGGAGGCACGGTCTTGCTACCAGATAGCCCTACAAGATCGAAAGAAGGCTCAAGCGACGCCCGTTATGGAGATAGCACAGGGTTCACCCAACTTTCCCACCAATACTTTGTTGGATCCGAGAGAGAATACTCTCCAATCAGGAACTCCTGGGGAAGAAACAGTGGCGATTCACTTAACTAAAGGCGACCCATCCAGGGTCGTATACATTGAATCCTCTTTAACCAATGTCCATCATGAAGATCTGGTCCGTTTCCTCATCGAATACCAGGACGTGTTCGCTTGGTCTCATAAAGATATGTCAGGCATCGACCCCAATGTCATTGTACATCGTCTCAATATCGACCCGAAACATAAGCCCGTACACCAGAGTCGACGTGCCTTCACTGCAGAAAGACAAATGGCGATCAAAGCTGAAGTCGAGAAGCTACTCACGGTTAATTTCATAAAAGAAGTAGACTACCCAGAGTGGGTTGCGAACGTGGTTCTCGTCCGGAAAGCTAATGGCAAATGGAGAATGTGCATCGACTATTCAGATTTGAACAAAGCATGCCCCAAAGATAGCTTCCCGACACCGCGGATTGACCAGTTGGTCGATTCAACAGCTGGACACGCTCTGCTCAGTTTTATGGATGCTTATTCTGGTTACAACCAGATCATGATGCATCCACCTGATAGCCAGCATACCGCCTTCATCACAGATCGGGGATTATATTGCTACCAGGTAATGTCGTTCGGTCTTAAAAATGCAGGGGCCACTTATCAACGTCTCGTCAACAAAATATTCGCCGCTCAAATCGGTAGGAATATGGAAGTTTATGTCGATAACATGCTCGTGAAAAGCACCGTAGAAGATGATCATATTTCTGATCTTTGAGAAGCCTTCGACCTAATGAGGAGGTATCAAATGAAATTGAACCCACAAAAATGTGCATTCGGAGTGTCTGCAGGAAAATTTCTCGGGTTCATGGTTGGTCAGCGCGGAATTGAGAAAAATCCTGAAAAGATAAAAGCATTGGTAGAGATGAAATCCCCCACCACTCTGAAGGACGTCCAGTGTCTGGCTGGTCGCATCGCATCATTGAATAGATTCATCTCGCGAGCATCTGACAAGTGCTTACCATTCTTCAAACTCCTTCGTGCAACGGCCAAGTCTGATTGGAAATGGACGCCACTATGTGAGGAAGCCTTTCAACAATTGAAGCTATACATGAGCACACCCCCTATTTTATCTAAACCTGTAGCACATGAGCAACTCATTCTGTATTTATTCGTGTCCTCTACGGTCGTTAGCGCCGCTTTAATAAGAGAAGATTCCGGGGTGCAAAGGCCCGTTTATTATATCAGTCGAGCAATGGTTGATGCAAAAACTAGATATTCTGATATGGAGAAGCTGGCCCTAGCCTTAGTCACGGCAGCTCGACAACTGCGACCATACTTCCAAGCTCACGCTATTCTAGTACCAACAAATCATCCACTACGGCAAGTCCTCAAAAAACCTGAGGCTTCCGGACGCTTGACTAAATGGGCGGTCGAGATCAGCGAGCACGATATCTCATTCTGTCCCAGGACCACAGTCAAGGGCCAGGCCGTGGCTGACTTCATCGCCGAATTCACATACTCCTCCGATGATAATACCATGACCAGCGACCAGCCTTCTTGGTTACTCTTCATGGACGGGTCGTCGCGGGCCACTGGCAGCGGAGCGGGCCTGATTTTAGTGGCTCCCGACGGGTCGCATTTCCAGTATGCTTTACGTTTCGATTCTCGCGTCTCAAATAATGAAGCAGAATATGAGGCCCTGATCGTTGGTCTCGAACTGGCCATTGTCCTCGCAATTCAGAATCTGTTAATTCATAGTGACTCCCAGCTCATTGTCAACCAAGTTCTTGGTGAATTCGAGGCCAAAGAAGAAAGGATGGCCTTATACAAGTCTCGTGTCCTCATCCTACTCGCAAAACTGAAGACTTATGAAATAATTCATATTCCTCGCGAGAAGAACCAACTTGCCGATTCCCTGGCAAAGCTCGCCTCTGCACCAGAATCTGAGTTATCACATTCAGTCCCCATCGAGCATCGTCAGAACCTAAGTATCGACCAAACGACTCTCGAGCAAGTAATATCGGTACAATCATCTCCATGGTGGATAGATCCCATCATCCTGTATCTCAGAGACGGATACCTATCAGAGGACAAGAAAACTGCACGACAAATTCGTCTTCGGGCTGCCAGGTATACCTTGCAAGACGGAATATTGTTGCGCAAGAGCTTTTCCTTGCCTTATTTAAGGTGTCTTCATCCAGAAGCAGCACTTCGTGTTCTAGACGAAGTACACCAGGGGCATGTGGTAATCACCCCAGGGGGCGATCCCTAGCATATAAGGCGATGCGGTGAGGATATTATTGGCCCACTATGAAAGCAGATGCAATTGAATTTTCTAAACAATGTGACAAGTGCCAACGATATTCACCTATACCTCATGTACCATCCGAACGGATGACTCCAGTTGATAGCCCTTGGCCTTTCGCTCAGTGGAGGGTCGATATCATTGGGCCCTTGCCCATGGGAAAGGGACAAAATAAGTTCGCAATTGTGGCGGTTGATTACTTCACCAAATGGGCCGAGGCAGAACCATTAGCCAAGATTACTGAGAAACAAACTACCAAGTTTATATGGAGAAATATCATATGCCGTTTCGGACTCCCTCACACTATAATTACCGACAACAAAACGCAGTTCGACAACGCGGCCTTTGATGAATTTTGTGAAAAATGGAAGATACGTAATCTCTGCACTTCTCCATATCATCCTCAGGCGAATGGGCAGGTCGAGGCAGTGAACAAAATCATTAAGCACCATTTAAAAACCAAGCTTGGTGAATGTAAAGGTGAATGGCCAGAACTTCTACCAGAGGTATTATGGGCATATAGGACTACAACTCGTACATCAACGGGCGAGACCCCTTTTTCCTTAGCATTTGGTGTCGATGCGGTAGTACCAGTGGAAATTCAAGTGCCCTCGTATCGGATTGAACAGTATGACCCCACAGGTAATCAGGAAGATCTTCGACTTCATCTCGACCTCTTGCAAGAACGAAGAAATACCTCCTAATTACGAGCGGTCGCATATCAGTAACGTATTTCTTGCTATCAAAATGCTAAAGTTCGGCCTAGGTCCTTCCAGCTCGGAGATTTGGTCCTGAGGCAAAGACTCGGGGTTCCCGCTCGTTCGCTGGATCCAAATTGGGAAGGCCCTTATCGGGTTATTAAGATTGTGCGACCCGGTACTTATTACCTTGAAAATATGCAGGGAAAGCCCGTACGTCGCCCTTGGCACGTGGAGCATTTGCTACGATATTACCCCTAGATTCGATGTAGTTCATAACAACATTTTATGAATAAAGTGAAAGATATCTTTTGGTCGCTATTCCATTTACTTGGACCTGAATAAGCCCTGAAGAGAGTGCATACCATTCTCTTGACCAATTGCCTACCTTTGGTAGGGCTAAAACCACCTTTTGGCCGCTATCCCATTTATTTGGACTCGAATAGCCCCGAAGAGAGCATACGTGCTCTCTTGACCAATCTTCTGCCCTTGGTAGAATCAAAATCTCAATCGATAGATCAGTCTATCTCAACGCGGACACGATCACACGACCCCCGGATTGAGTCTAATTCATTTTTTCATGAGTTAGATGCTCACGCTTGGTGAAAGGGATCGCACTTCCAGAATGCGAGCAGCGCAGCTCGTGCTCGAATTAAGGGGTCGCAGTCGTACACCCTAATTGCGAGCAGCGCAGCTCGTGCTCGAATTAAGGGGTCGCATCCTCTGATGAGTCAACATGAGATCAACACAAAGCAAAAATGAAAGATAAGGAGAATACACAACATTGAAGAAATAAATGTTCATTAAAATGATGACCAAAAGGTCAAGACAGTTACAAATTTCTTCTCAAAAGTAAAAAAAAAAAAATACAAGACATAGCAAGGTGCCGAGGTCAAGGTTGGTCAATCCTCATCTTGCGTAGGCTCGCGGCTCTCAGCTTCGGGACCAGCCTCAGGAGCAGGAGCGACATCTGTTGCCCCAGTGACTTCGTTCTCAGCGGCAGCCCATTCTCTAGCTGCAACCTCGAAAGCCACTCTGTCGAACTCCTCAACGTTAAAAGTCGGAGCAATCTGCTGCATAACTCTGACCGCAAAATCGCGACCAGCGATATACGCTTCATATCGCTCCTCGTCATAAAGTTGAGAAGTACAGAACTCCTGGACTGCGCGAGGACCCTCATCAGATACCATCTGAACGAGAGCCACTCGCTCTTCTTCCCAGTGGATGGAGTCATCCTTCAGCTGATTAAGTCGATGCTGGGCCTCCTCGAGCTTGGTCCGAGCGTCCTTGAGCCACTCTTCAAGCTGGATCTTATCCTTGCGGAAAACCTCCTTCTCCTTCTCGCTCTTAGTATGGAGCTCTTGAAGCTTTGCGAGTTGGAGGTCCACTGACTAGAAGCGCTCAGTCAGGGATTGGATCTTGACAAGGAGAATCTTCTTCTCTTCGTCCAGCTTGGAGATTTGAACTTCCAAGGCCTTCACCAAGTGGTCCCTCACTTGGACCTCGGCTTCCATTGTCTTCTTCTTCTTCTCCGCATCCTCTACGCTGCGGCGGGCTGCTTCGATGTCACGTCTGACTCGAAGCGTGAGATCCAAGCTCTATAAAAAAAATGTGTGTGAGAGAGGAGATAAATCAGAGTAATCCGCCATATCATTGACGAAAAATCGTGTAAGGTTAGTTACCTGCAGCAATCTCACCCCGATGTCGGTGGAGAGAGCTTCGGGGCTTGGTTCGGGGAGGCTTCCGAAGGAGTTGGGGGAAATTTTGTCAAACATGAACTCGCATATTGGATGCAAGTGTAGAGGAATGACAAAAGTTCCCGAGCCAGAAGCTTGGGCTACAACCATCTCCTTGGGACCCGAATCGCGAGCACTCGCGACGCCCGAGGCGGGCGCTAGTAATTCGCGAGCAGCAGTAGGCTCGCTTGAAGCACCCTTTGGAGGGAGGCCTCCCCCTCTCCGATCGCCTTTAGGCGAGTTGTCAGCTACTTCAATAATTGGCTGACGGGGCAGGTCAACCGGAGGAAGCACGGTGGATAGAGGGGTCGCATTGACCGGAGGAGTCGCGGTCGTACGAGAAGTATTAGCGACCCCTCCCGAGGCGGCCCCTCGCGATTGAGGTCCACGAGCAGACCCCTCTGCGGGAGCAGGCGTATTTGACGGACCCCCGGTGTTTTTCTTTTGCCTCTTTGAGGCCGCGCCCTTCAGACGGGGAAGTACCCCCAGTGCACCTCTTTTGTCTCCCACGTTTGTCATTTCGTCTTGAGAGATTAGACCCGCCGCACGGAGACAATGAGGTTGTAGAGCAGCGTTGACGTGGCGTGCAGCCGCCGGGAGCTTGTAGACTCTGACAAGTTTTTCGTTGAGTCCTCCTCGCAGGTTTCGCTTCACACCAGTTGGGATTCCTACGAACAAAAAAGAATACATGTTAAATCACCGATGGAGCAAAGACACTATTCCTTTCGGATAGATAAAAACGAATACTTGACCCACCTTCGCCAAAATGGCGATTAACGTTATGGCCTTTGGGGTCGGAGCCCAATTCGGACTCCCAGTTGCCAGAAACGTAGAACCACTTTTTTCTCCATCCCGGGCAGTTGGAAGAGGGGTTCCCCAAGATAAAGTTATTCCGGTGCCAGAAGCAGAGGTAGTACCAGCCCTCGCTAGCTGGCGCCTTCTTCAGCTGGAATAACCTTAAAAACTCCTCAGCGGTTAACTCCTCATTACCCGCCTGCTTCCAGAGGGCGAAAGCACTCAGAAGTACCCGCCAGCCGTTTACTATTAGTTGGCCCGGGGCAATCTTGTAGAGACAGAGGAAGTTTCGTATGAAGGGGTGGAGGGGAAGACGTACGCCCACTTTGAAAAAATATTCATAAACAGGCACACACCCAGGTGGTGGTGTATCGGCTGTCTCCCCTCTCCCAGGCAATTTGAACAAAACAGAGTCTGGGACCCTATATACCTCTCTAAGGTTAGAGAGTCTTTCCTCCGTCAAGATGGAAGAGTAGCTGGAAGCGGAATATCTCCCAGCCGGTACTCTAGCGTTATTGGATTCAGAGGAATCTGGGGTTTCGTCTCCCAAAGGAACGATCTCTTCGTCAGAGATTTCTGCCATTATAAAGAGATGGGTGGGAGAAATGAATAAGAAGAAAGAAAAGAAGGAATACCTCTGTAAAGAGGTTTTTACTCCGGAACAGAGAAGGAGAAGAAGGAAACTTCGCAGCTGATGGAATTCGAAAATGGAGGATTTTCGGCTAAGTCCGATATTTATACGCAATCATCCCGGTTGATTTGATGGACACGCGGCAGCTTCTCATCCGGCACGCCAGACGAACGGGCGCTGGCATTAAATACGGAAACACGTGGCACCCGACGCCTCATTTCTGGCGGCAGGAAAAGCTGCACGAAAGCTGGCCATCATAAATGCAGAAGCACGTTAAGTGAATCATGTGCGATTTTCTCCCAGCAGCCAACTGTCTACACTAGCAAACCCTTAGCATAGTTCTTCGATACCAAGGGTTTGGGGGGCATCTGTTGTAGGCAAATATAGTTTAGCGAGAAGTGAGGGATCGCGGCATATAGTGAATGCGAGCAGTCAAGCTCGTGCTCGCGATGAAGGGTCGCATCTCCTATGTGCGAGCAGCTCAGCTCGTGCTCGCGATGAAGGGTCGCATCTCCTGTGTGCGAGCAGCTCAGCTCGTGCTCGTCAGAAGGGGTCGCATCTCCTGAATGCGAGCATTCCTGACACGAGTAGCTCCCGACATCTGAGCAATTGTGAGTCTTTGCTTTTGGTTTGGACGGTCTTCGTATAATAGTTCCAGTAGCTCGTATAGGCCGATTCTGGCTTACCTTCTTCAATGGTTCCGAATCTCAAGGGATTGCTATCAAGGAACGTAATTGACTTATGAGTTGTTGGATAAAATCACTCCTCTATCTAAGGAAAGAATCTTATCCTGCGAAATCAGCGGAGCGGGATCTCGATATCTTACGTAACAGATTGGATCGCTTCAGATCTATATAAAGGGATGACTCCATTAAGAGAAAGGTACACAATATTCCATCCCTGGTCTCGCTTTGCTTGGCTATTCTTCTTGCTTTGCCTGACTTAAGCATCGGAGGGCTAACGGCTGGACATCAGCCACCCTTAATTGCTTTCTGTCTCTTTACAGGTCTGGTGGAGGAAATCCCTGTTGGAGAGAAGGTGAACGACCGGAGGATCCTGTTACAAAATCTGACGTTAACAACCCTAATTGTGGGTCCTACCTTGATGTAATTTTCGTATACTTCCACTGTTTATCTGTTTTCCTATATCATTTTAATACATGATACTAAACTTTAAAAGATCCAAATCTCAGGTGAACTATGTCATTAGAAACCGTGATGAATGATCATTAAAAACTTTTTATGAACTACAAAAGTTTTAGATCAAGCTGATATTTGTATTTAACCTTTATCGCGTTCTCTTTTATATTATAAACAAGTTGGAGGGAAAATAAACATTATGAAAAACTTACAATTGAGCCATTTGAAATTTTTAACAGGGACTCCCTGAATCACCACTGTTTAGTAGGTTATGGTCCACCTGAGATTTAGATCTGCTTAATTTTTGGCACCCCGTCTGAAAACGACACGTAGAAATGGATGGACAGCATAGATGTACAGTAAATCATCAAGGCGGGCCCCACGGTAGGGGTAACAGAACACCCCTAAACTGTTACCCTGGTAACAGCAAGTCACGCTCTAAATAAACGGTACCCGATTGGAATTATCCTAATTGTGTCCATCAATCGAAAGTGACAGGCATCCAGTCCTTTCGAGTAATGGACAAAGTGGCATCCAGATGTAAAGAATATATTGGACGGTCTGGATGAAGAATGAGACGTAAAACTTTATTACGGACGCTACTGACAAGTTGAGGAGCCATCTCGCTCCTCAAGTGACGTCACCAACTTCTGTGGGACCCACAGTGCCGTATGTGTTGTATCCACACCGTCTATCCATTTGGAGAGATCATTTTAGGGTATGAGCCATAGAACGAGACAGATCCAAAGCTCAAGTAGACTCCACTAAAGAAAACGGTGTTAATTGATCTCCTACCACTAAAAACCTCTTGGGGCCATAGAAGTTTTCAATCAAGCCGATATTTATGGTTTCCCTTATTCCATATTCCATGTCTGTGTGAACTTACTGAGCAGGTTAGATCTCAAATAAACATCATGGTGGGCCTTACGAAGGTTTCAATGGTCTCGTCATTGTCACTATTGTTTTCTTTAGTGGGGTCCACTTAAGCTTTCAATCAGTCTCATTCTTCGGCTCATACCCTAAAATGATCTCTCCAAATGGATAGACAGTATGTATACAATATTACTGTGGGTGCCACAGAAGTTGGTGACGTCACTTTAGCAGCGAGATGGCTACTCCTAATTCGCGTCCCGTTATTCCTAGGCGAGACCGGTGAATGGTTAGGAGCAAGCATTAGATTCGTCGGTTGAGTTAGGACAAGTGACTCCTTTCATTTATTATTATTATTTTATATTTTTTAATAATCGACTCCAGTGTCCATCAGCCGTCCATTCAGGAAAACCTTATTAAAGTAATTTTGTTCTTGGCTAATCTAAGGTGGAGCCCACCGTTTGTGCAACGTACAAGTACATGCGTACGAGACATCATCTAAAACAGGACCGGAATGGCCTACGAAACATCTAAGCTCTGTGGGTCCCACCTATGTAAATCCACTCCGTCCATAAGGTGAAAACCATTATTGGAACCGTCAATGCAAAAGTCGGCCTGACAAAAAACTCTGGTGGGGCCCAAGAACAAACCAATCGTGGTGTAGCTGCCTGACTCTAAATTTTTGCATCAGGAACTTGAATTTTAAGATAGAACTTGATGGACGGAGTGGATTTTACATACATGGTGTTGCAGAGGATTCTGGTCCACTATAATATTTTTGGTCGCGGTTTGGGTGAATCCGCGCATCCACTAAGGTCGGTGGATCCCTAACTGTTGGGCCAACTTTGATGTATGTGCCTTACATCCACACCGTCCATCCATTTTTACCGATCATTTCAGGGCAGGATACGAAATATGAAGAGATACAGATCTTAGGTAGACCATAACATAAGAAACAGGTGTGATTTAATCCCCACCATTAAAAACTTCATGAGAGCCACTAGAATGTTTATTTTTTATCTAACCTGTTGATAAGGCAGCGAAGACCTGGATGAAGAGAACACACAAGTATCAGCTTGATCCAAAACTTTTGTAGCCCACGAAAAGCTTTTAACGGTAGATTACCACTCTTTCTTGTATTATGGTATGACTGAGATTTGGATCTCTTCATTTTTCGGATGATACCCTAAAATGAGTTTTCAAAATGGATGGACGGCGTGGATATAAGGAACATAAATAAATATGGACCCTACGGTCAGGTATCTCACCCACAATCCGGTGATCCACCGAAGACGCGCCCAATTTTTTTATTTAGCTCCCTCTACGGTAGAGTGGTACGGTGGTAGGGTGACGTAGTAACCGGGTCAATCGATGTTCGGGGTCATAGAAGGTATGGACGGTACGTCAAGAAAGAAAGGGTATCAATAACAACCGATTGGACTATAATCTATGGTCCATCCAGAGAATGACATTCAAATTATCACCTCCGTTCAACATCTAAACCTTTCAATAGGTTTGCCCCACCATACTGATATCATTAAGCAATATTCAAATCTATCCACTCATTATTTGGGCCTAAAATTAGATACAAATTTCTACCCATTGGAAAGAAACAAAGTACATTGGAGGTTCATTTGACGAGTGGATCTAGAGGATTTTTACATAATACGATCCTTCATGATGCTGGAAACATATTCAACGGGTTGGATTTTTCATTCATATGAAAAGTTGGAAGTCATCTACCGAGTGGACGGTCACTAATGGTACATCTGGTTGTACTCGAGACTTTCTCATTAAAAATACCGCCTATGAGGCAATCATTTCCATGCGATCGATGGCCTGCAAACCGACTGCAGAAAACAAAAATAGTTAAATAGCTAAACTGGAAAAGAAAGTAACGGCTGGGATTGCCTGATAGGTTAGTTTGTCCAAGCAGTAGCCATCCAGCTCTGGTGGGTTAGGTGGACACGATTGACACATCATCTGTCCACCTGTCGAGAGAGCGGATTAGGTGAAACCATGGATACACCTAGGTGGTTGGGACCCCTGACTATGGGGCTCACAGTAATGTATGTACCTTAAATCTACACCGTCCAACCATTTTGAAAGCACATGTTTAGGCATAATCCAAAAATGAAGCCGATTCAAATCTTAGGTGCATCACGCCCCAAGAAATAGTCGTGATTGAATCTCCACCGCTAAAAACTTCATACATTCCACCGGAATGTATATTTGCCATCCAACCTATTGATAAGGTCACAAACACAGAGATGAAGTGACCACACAAATATCATCTTTATCCAAAGCTTTTGTAACTCATGAGAAGTTTTCAACGGCCAATCACCACTATTTCCTGTACCATGGTCTATCTAAGATTTGAAATTGCTTCTTTTTTTTAATCATGGCCTAAAATTAGCCTTCAATATGTATGGATGGTGTGGATGTAGTAACATGCATAGAAGTGGCCTCCATAGTTGGACGCTAATTGCTTTGTTCAGGCACAACGCATTATTGTCCGGGCATACCTTTGGAGGGGTCCAGCATACTGCATCTGTTTATCCACTTCGCCCAACCATTTTGAAAGCTCATTTTTGGGCATAATAAAAAATGAAGCCGACTCAAATCTTAGGTGCACCATGCCACAAGAAATAATCCTGATTGAATCTCCATCACTAAAAACTTAATAAATTCCACCAGGATGTATATTTGCCATCGAACCTATTGATAAGGTCACAAACACAGAGATGAAGTGACCACACAAATATCATCTTGATCCAAATCTTTTGTGGCCCATGACCACTATTTCCGTACATAGTCTATCTGAGATTTGAAATTGCTTCATATTTTTTTTTACCATGGCCTAAAATTAGCCTTCAAATATGCCTTCAATATGTATGAACGGTGTGGATGTAGTCACATGCATAACAGTGGCCTTCATAGTTGGACGCGAATTGCGTTATGCCCGAACATTTTATAATATCATTTTAGGGTATGAATCTAAAATGAAGGAAAATTCAATGCTCAAGTGGGCCACACCAAATAATGAGCCTGACCTTGGTGATGTCATTACCATTTGCCTCATTTTTGAGCCCATATCCTAGCATAATCTAATAAAATGGATGGACGGAGTGGATAAACGAATACATCACGGTAGGCTCCTCCGCAGTCAGGGCTCACACCCACCTCAGTGGTCCACCGGGTTCTCATCTAATCCGCTCCCAGGCCCCACGGGGCAGGTGTTGCAGAGAATTCTAGTCCACTATAATTATTTTTTTTATTTAGCTGCCTTTACGGTATAGTGGTACGGTGGTAGGGTTACGTAGCAACCGGGTCAATCGATGTGGTGGGCCATAGAACAGATGGATTGTACATCAAGAAAAAGAAGGTTTCAACTCCAACCGGTTGGATTAAAATCTATGGTCCATCTAGAGAATATACATCCAAATTATCATCTCCACCCAACATCTAACCCTTCCAATAGCTTTTCCCCACTATACTGATCTCATTACGCAAAAATCAACCCTATCCACTCATTTTTGGAGCCAAAAAATAGATAAAATTTTCTAGCCATTAGTAAACAACGAATAACCGTGAGATCCAGTTGATGGATGGATCTGGAGGATTTTTGCATAATACGATCGTTCATGATGCTGAAAACATATTCAACGGGTTTGATTTTTCACTCACATGAAAAGTAGGAAGCCATCTACCGAGTGGACGGTCACTAATGGTCCAGCTGGTTGGACTCGAGACTTTCTCATTAAAAAACACCTCCAATGAGGTAATCATTTCCGTGTTATCGATGGCCAACAAAGCGAGTGTAGGAAACAAAAATAATTAAATAGCTAAATTGGAAAAAAAAAGTAACGGCTAGGATTTCTTGATAGGTTTGTCTGTCCAAGCAGAAGCCATCCAGCTGTGTGGTGGGTTAGGTGGACCTGATTGACACATCATCTGTACACGTGTATTGTCGATAGATGTCTCAGCCGGTTATTCCGGCGGCCCCACCTATCACCCACCTGTCATCTACCAATGCTAATTTGTAGGAAGCCCGTGCAACAATAGGCTCCCAACTGTCATCCGCTCCGTCCATCATTTGAACCAGATTATGATGATAGGTGACCTAAAAGATCAGGTCAATAAAGATTAAAGTGGGCCACACCACAGGATGGAGATACACGCCGTTGAAACCTTTTTGGGGCCTACCATATTGTTTTTTTGCCATCCAACCTGTTCACAAGGTGAGTCACACCAGGATGAATCGAAAAACCAAAAGATAATCATGATCAGAAACTCAGTGGGCCCAATAAGTTTTCAATGGTCGACATCCCATCGTCACTTTTCCCTCTGGTGTGGCCCACTTGAGTTTTGCATAGCCATGATTTTTGACATCAAGTTCTAACATGATCTGACTGTAGTGATAGACGGAGCGGATGTCCTATACACATCACAGTGGGCCCTGCGGATCTTTTTATTGCCCGGGCAACCGACAACAGTTGTTAATCTAGATTTGAATTGCTCAGGGAGAAGAAAGGAGCGGGTCTTTTAAAAAAATAAAAAAATGGAGGAATGGCAGCCAGCCTTCCATTTGAGCGGTTGATGGGACCCACCATGAAAGACAGGAAACGAACAAGCGCACCTACATCAGATCTACGGAGTTCCCTACTCACCCTACAATTGTGCAACATGTCTGGTAATCTAGTGGGCCCCATTGGATGAGCAGTAAGAAAAATGAGTGTGAATGGACAGCTATTAACCATATGATCATTGTCGTGTGTTTTTGCTGGTTGAATAGGGGCCTCGGCACAGGCCAGTGCTCGGATTGCCGCGTCAGTTAAATACACTCGCTATTTTTGGGGGATATGGCCCCGTCACTGTGGGGACCATACAGCAATTTGCCACGTGTACGGTAATGAGACAAATATGGAGGTAAGCAGATTTCCTACCACCCCGTGTAACCTGCACAAGCGAGCTCGCTTTAATGTAGGACAATGGACCCAACTTCAAAGTGGGTCATCCGTCAAGCGAGGCCCACATTAGATGTGGGTCATTCATCACTAGGGGTTGGCCTTCTATGTGAATTGTCCCCGTGTGGGGCCCGCCTTGATATGAATCATCTATCATGTGGGGCCCAACTTTAATATCTGCCACCCATCATGTGGATTGTCCATCATGCATGCCCAACTTAGACTGTGGGCTATTCATCAACGACACCTTTGATTTAGGATCAGACATTATGTGGGGCCCACCTTCATTGTCCACCTGCCCAACATGTGGAGCCCACCTTTGATGTGGATCATCCATTGTGTGGCCTAACCTTTGATGTGGGTTGTCAATCATGCGGGGCCCGCCTTAGATGTGTGCTATCATGTGGGCCCACCTTGATGTGGTCCATCCATCATGTGGGAAAACTGAACCAAAAGAATGGATTTGACTTTGTGGCCCACCGTGACTGTACATGATATATCTATTCCGTCCATACTTCAAATAAGAGTATTTTGAGACATAAGCCAAAAAATGATGCAGATCAGATACTCAAGTGACCCACACCATAGGAAACAGTGTACTGAAGAAGTTTTAACAGTAAGTGTTCGATTCCCTTTTCTCCTGTTGTGTGGTCTACTTAAGCTTTGGATCTGCCTCAATTTTTGGCTCATATCATAAATTTAGGTGGCACAGCGGATGGACAGTGTGGATAAGCAACATGCATCACAGTGTGCCGCACAAATATTTACAATTTTTTCGATTCATACCAAAAAAAAAAAAAGTAGACTGTCGAATCAAGCTTGGGTAAACGTGCGGTAAACACGTGAGAAGTACTTATTACCCATATGCAAATAATTACCCGTGAACTTGAAAATCAAACAAGTCCTTGATATTATTGTCAGTTAAGTGGTATCAAAACATAAAAGAGGTAATTCATGTGGCTTGTGTGGTACTTTTCTCCTTTTAGCATTAATTACTAGCCACATAAATTTTTCTAAGGGATGGGATGCCGGTGACAGCATCAACTTTTAGGTACGGAAAAATGAAACGAAACTTTGTGAGTCCAACTATGATTTATTGTTTTATCCATGCCATCCATTCATTTGCCCAGATGATTCTAAGGCATGCCCTAAAAAACGAGGCAGATCCAAAGCTTAAGTGGATCACACTGTAAGAATAACATTTAAATGGTTAGCATTTAATCTCAACTCTTTTCCAAAGTGTGGTCCACTTGAGCTTAAAACCTGCTTCAGTTTTTTTGGCACAGAACCTAAAATGATCCGTGCTAATGAATGAATAGACTGGATATAACACATATATCATGGTGGGGCCATAAAGTTTTGGCTCGTAGTAACAGGGGCAACTTACATTGATATTATGTCAATCAATTAAAAGGTCATGGCTGACTACAGTGTAATCGTACGTTGGAACTATCAGATGCACGGTTTGGATCTTGTTCATTTGTCCATGTATGCCGCCGGGTATGCCGCAGAATGACGGGAGCGGATTAGGTGAGACCCTGGATCCACCGAGGTGGGTGGGATCCATGACTGTGGGGCTCACATTGATGTATGTGTCTTAAATCCACACCGTCCAACCATTATGAAAACTGATTTTAGTATATGATCCAAAAAAATGAAGCTGAATCAAATCTTAGGTGGATCACACCACAAAAACAATCCCGATTGAATCTCTACCATTAAAAACTTCATGATTCCACTGGAATGTTTATTTGCCATCCAACCTGTTGATAAGGTCACAAACACCTAGATGAAGAGACCACATAAATATCATCTTGATCCAAAACTTTTGTGGCCCACAGTAAGTTTTTAATGGTCAATCACCACTGTTTCCTGTCCTATGGCCCATCTAGGATTTGGAACTGCTTCGATTATTGGATCATGCCCTAAAATGAACTTTCAATACGGATGGACCGCATGGATGTAGTAACATACATCAAAGTGGCCCCACAGTCAGGGTCCCACCCACCTCGGTGGATCCGGGGTCTCACCTCATCCGTTCCCCAGAATGACCGGGCACGGTTTTCTCGGAGCATTGGGATTGGATCCCACGTCTTTTCGAAATTACCGTTAGCAAAGAAGTACAAGGAGCCAGCGGGCACAATCAAAATTCAAAATTCAGATTACAAACTTTATAAACACGACCTTAATTTCCAACCATAGTTGTAGGGAGCATGTGTGTGTCATATCCAATCCGTCCATCATATGCACCAGCTGATGTTAGGATGTGGGACCAAAAATCAGGGAGATTCAAACCTCAAGTAACCAACACCACAATGAACGGCGGGGATGGGACCCCAACCATTGAAAATTTTCTGGCCCACCATAATGTTATACACCATCCAAACGGTCATAAAATTACTATAGCAAGGACGAAGGAAGAAGACAGATATCTGCCTCATCCAAACGTTTCTGGCTCAATCAAAGTTCTTCACTTTCCCACCGAATATAGACCATTAGTTATTATTTTCAACTTCTGCTTTAAATGTCACACCATATGCGACGAGAGAAGGTACGAACGATAGCGAATTACGGATTGCAGCGCCTGTCTCCGGAGTATCCGGAGGAGCAAGGACGTGGCCCAAGCTCTGTGTGGCAGTGATGGTCATCTGTTTTCCCAATAGATTTTGGCTGATACAAAGCTCAAGTGGACCACATCACAGGAAATACTGGAAATAATGACACCCACTATTGAAACCTTCCTTGGACCCATAATGAGGTTCATTTAATTACCATCCAACCTGCTCATAGGGTGATATAAATTAGGGCAAAGGGAAAATACAAATATTAGCTTGATATAAAACTCCTATAGCTCTTTGAAAGTTTTTAATAATAGGCATTCAATTCATATTGTTTCTTGTGGTGTGGTCCACTTAAGCTTTGGATTACTTCTTTTTAGGTTAATGCCTTAAAACTAAGCTAGTAAGGTGGTTGGATGGCATGGATAAATCATATACATTACGGTGGAACTATGGAGCTTGAGCCACTTCACTATGGGTACTTCCCCCTCCCTTACATAGCGGAATTTGATTGTACGGTAGCCATTTTCAGGGATGGGCCCCATGTAGAGTATCTTTGAAAGTTATTACTCCACTGACAACCACGTGCCATCCAATTAAATCCCACCACGTCATGGCGCCTCGACTAGCAAGGGTACAAAAAGGTGTGACCAATCAAGCATCTCTTAAGAAAGGAAGCCTTGACTCCAAGAGCATCACATGCATGCCTGGTGACTGTCAACTAATGACATAACCCTATTATGTAGAATTTGAGGCCACATGTCATTGCTGGAGATGGAGCCTTGTAAATAATGTTTGAAAGTTGCTCCGGTGGGCACTAATTGTGTTCAACCCTCTCTTATAGCAACACATGGTCTAATTAAATCCCCCAACTGATCAAGTCCCTGGTGCGTGACTTGCCTGCCAGCTTAGTTGGAAGACGCCTAGGTGTTTCAACAGCAGGTCTCAAGTCCCTGGTGCGTGTCTTGCCTGCCAGGCTCAGTTGGAAAACGCCTAGGTGTTTCAACAGCAGGTCTCAAGTCCCTGGTGCATGTCTTGCCTACCAGCTCAGTTGGAAGACGCCTAGGTGTTTCAATAGCAGGTCTCAAGTTCAAAATGCTAAGGAGACACACTAACCCCACTAGTAGGTAGGTACATCATGTGACTAACTGCGTGGGTGCGTTGCGCAGCTAACAACAGGGTGGGTGCGTTGCATGACTAAAAAAAAGGGGGATATCCCTAGTGATTTTGATCACAGGCAATCTAGCTTCCATAAAAAAAGAGCAACATCATCATTTCCATTTTTATTATGCAATGGGGCTCTTATCTAAGGCAATGGCAATCCTCAAATGACAATTAAGTTCCCTCCACTTGTAATTTGAATAGGTGTCTATCACATCCCAATCCTACCTAGATGTGAATTGCATCCTAGGGCCAGCACCCACTCACTCTGTTCAGCGGGCTTGTCAGGCATGGAGCCCACCGTGAGAAAGGAATTCATGTAGTCCCAAGCTCTGCGGGAACCACCATGATGCATGTGTTATATCTACATGGTTCATATGTTTCATGAACTCATGTAGGACATGAACCTAAACTTGAGGCTGATCCAAATCTCAAGTAGACCACACTAGGAGAAATGATGCAGAGGTTCAAGCCTTTCTAAGGCCCATTGTAATGTTTATTTTTCATCCAACCCATTCATAAGGCGGCTCAAACCTGGATGAAGGGAAACTACGAATATCAGCTTCATTCAAAACTTATCCCAACCTAACAAGGTTTTTTAATTTGAGCATTCATTTTCCACCTTTCTTGTGGTGCGGTGAGCTTTGGATGGATCTCATATTAGAAATCGGTGTTCTTTAAGCTCCTATTTCTTCGGCCGGAATCAGTTTGATGGGATGTTTTATAGCTTAAACCATTTGTTTATGTCCAGCTGTGGTCCAACAATATAAATTGTCTGAGATCGGATCCAGTGCGTCTAGACAAAAAACAGATACGGACTAAATCGCAACCGTTCATTCCACAAGTCTGATAATTGATGGGTCATAGCCCAAAAATAACTCTGTTTTGAAAATCACAACCCTCCAACAACGGCCCACAGTCAATCAGGAAGGCCTGTCGTTAGATGGTGAGAATGATCCCATCAATATAACTTTTAATCAGTTGCCAACCGTTCGTTTGCAGAGAGAACATGATGCCTGCTTCGGATTTGCCGAATGTAGGTTACACAATCTCGAGTCATCAAAATGCCGTATGTCCCCCCATCCAAGCATCAGATCCCCACTTCTTATCTGTGTTTCTAGGAAGCTTCCTCGCACACAAAAAGAAACCGTTTATTGTCCGACCGGTTCAACTATAAGTTATGGTCCAACAAGTGAATAACTTCCAACCTACTAAGTGCATGAGGCATCCAAACCGTCAAATTTGTTGGAATCATCATGAGGATTAGCTTTGGCAAAAAACCAGTTTCATCTACTTATCAAGTGGACTAGATTTGTATTCTACTTATCAATGGCTAGAAATGTTTTAATGTGAGCCCAAAAATGAGCCGGATCCAAAGCTCAAGTGGACCACATCACAAGAAACAATGGAAATAATGACACCCACCTTTGAAACCTTTCTAGGACCCACAGTGAGGTTCATTTACCATCCAACTGGTTCATAAGGTAATATAGATTAGGGTAATGAGGAAAATACAAATATTAGCTTGATCTAAAACTTCTATAGCCTTTAGAAAGCTTTTAATAGCATGCATTCAATCCTCAATATTTCTTATAGGTGTGGTCCACTTGAGCCTTGGATGGCTTAATTTTAGGGTGTTATTTTTAGGCTAACACCCTAAAATTAAGCTGGCAGAGTGGTTGGATGGCGTGGATAAAACATATACATTATAGTAGAACTGTAGAGCTTGGGCCACTTCATGCTTGGGTACTTCCCCTGCCCTTACATGCTACTAAATAACAGATTTTGATTGTACAGTAGCCACCGTTAAAGATGAGGGTCATGTAAAGCATCTTTGAAAGCTGTTACTCGGCTGACAACCATGTGCCATCCAATTAAATTCCACTACACAGCATTACGAATAGGGTGTGACCATCTCGTAAGAAAGGTAGCCTCAGACTACAAGAGCATCAGATGCATGCAGTGCAATAAAAGATGGAGCCTTGTAAATAATGTTTGAAAGTTGTTCGGTCAAGCACTTGTGGCTCATCTCTCATAGCAGCACATGGCCTGATTAAATCCCTCAGTGTTCAAGTTACCCAGGATATCCCTAGTGATTTGATCACAGGTGATCGAATTTCCTTTAAAACTAGCAACATCATCATGTTCATTTTTATTATGCCTATGGGGCTCTTATCTAGTCAATGGACATCCTCAAATGATAATCTACCCTCCACTTGTAATTTGAATGGATGTGTCCATCACATCCATTTTTATTATGCCTATGGGCTCTTATTTTGTCAATGGACATCCTCAAATGATAATCTACCCTCCACTTGTAAGTTGAATGGATGTGTCCATCACATCCAACTCTATGTGAATTGCATCCTAGAGGCCAACACCCACTCGCTCTATTCAGCCAGCGTGTTAGGTATGGAGATCATGGTGAGAAAGTAACTCCTATAGCCCTAAGCTCTGTGGGGCTCACCACGACATATGTGTTATATCTACACCGTTCATATGTTTCACCAGCTCATTTAGGACATGAACCCAAACTTGAGGTTGATCCAAATCTCAAGTAGACTATACCACAAGAGACAACGAAAAATGATGCCGAGGTTGAAGACTTTCTAAGGCCAATTGTGATGTTTATTTTTCATCTAACCTATGTTCATAAGGTGACTCAAACCTGGATGAATGGAAACTACAAATATCAGCTTGATTCAAGGCTTATCTACCTTAGTAATGTTTTTTGATTCAAGCATTCATTCTCCACTTTTTATTGTGGTGTGGTGAGCTTTGGATAGAACTCATTTGGCCTCATGCCCTAAAAGAAGAGGGAATGGATAAATGGAGTGGATATAACATATACATTATAACTGTCCCCCTAAAGCTTAGGGCCGCAGGAATCCTTACTGGCAACCTTTGTAGGCAATTTGCGTACAAGAAAAAGTTCACTATTTTGTGGAGATTTTTACTTTTCTCTTAAACACACATGACATCTAATACTGTCCTACCTTACCTCTCATTGTATCATTTGCCCTATTGATACCTTTTGTTGGAGATATCTTCAATATGAGAACATGGGGATTTTGGTCAACCGACAAGCCTTTGCTTAGTCGCTTGAAAATACCCTGAATCAAGAGATAGTTACTGTCTGAACATATTAGGCCATGTTTGGTCACCTGAACATTTGGGTCAGCCGACCAATGGTTGACGCTCTGTTTAGTGTGGTTTTGCATGATTTGTTTGTAATTCTGATTTATCACTATATAATTGGGTGTAATTGTATAATCGGATGATCATGTGTTGAGAGAGTTTTAGGTAGAGAGAAAAGCTTGGGTTTACTTTCTAATTTTGCGCCATGGTTTTTTTCATAAAAAGTATCTTTTCATGTAAAATTTCGATTGTCTCTGCGTGTTAATTTGCTTATTGATACTAGGATTACTTATTTGATTCCACTCCTAATTTTTCTTTTCCCCATGTTCCCAACAACCTTAGCTATAGTCCTCCCTAAATATAGGGAGGGAGGGACCGCGGACGACTTTTCTTGGGCGAGCAGTTGGGCTTGACAAAGGGTGTGTATTTTAACTTTTTTTTAGCTGTCAGTGGCTATAAGAAATCGGTGTTCTTTAAGCTCCTATTTCTTCGGCCGGAATCATTTGATGGGTTGTTTTACAGCTTAAACCATTTGCTTATGTCCAGCTGTGGTCCGACAATATAAATTGTCTGAGATCGGATCCAGTGCGTCTAGACAAAAAACAGATACAGAGCCACCATCTCATCACAGCTATACACTTGGCACATATGGACTAAATCGCAACCGTTCATTCCACAAGCCTGATAATTGATGGGTCATAGCCCAAAAATAACTCTGTTTTGACAATCACAACCCTCCAACAACTACCTACATAATCTAGAGTCATCAAAATGCCGTGTGTCCCCATCCAAGCATCAGATCCCCACTTCTTCTCCAGTGTTTCTAGGAAGCTTCCTCGCACACGAAAAAAAAAAACCGCTTATTGTCCAACCGGTTCAAGTATAAGTTATGGTCCAACCAGTGAATAACTTCCAACCTACTAAGTGCTTGAGGCATCCAAACCGTCAAATATGTTGGAATCATCCTGAGGATTAGCTTTGGAAAAAAAAAAAAACCAGTTTCGTCTACTTATCATGTGGACTAGATTTGTATTCTATTTATCAATGGCTAGAAATTATTTTCTACTGTATGGCCCAGTTGATGACTTGATGGAGATGTTTTTGCCCCAGATGATATTTATGATGGAACCAAGCTATTGGAAGGGTTGATTCACTTGTATTGTTGGAAGTTATCAGTTGGGTCGATTGTAACTTTTGGGTCCAACTCGTTGGACTTGAGGCTTTCTTTAACTTATGTGTCATTTTCAAGACCTAATAAATCACAGTAATGTCAAAGGACCCGCTGCATTCTTAAATCCCACTTGTGGAAAGTTGGTGTCTTTTTTTTTGTTGAAGTGGGGCCCATGTTTAGTCATCCAGACCTTTGGTCTACTGGGCACCACCGTGGATGGACCATTTCCATGAATCACACAGATTGAAGGATTCTACGGACCACTCTTTTTTCATTTGTAGATCGTTGCTGTATTTCTCTTCTAAACCGCACATTGACAAGCTGATCATTGTGGGGCTTTTGGTGGGTGGCCCATCCTTTATTGGGCTGGATAAACCTGAGAGATGTATTAGTAAACCAAGGGCATTAATTGCAAAAACAAAGAAGCCAGTGGACTGCCACACACAATCATACAAAGCAAAACCAAGCAAAGATAATTCAATTTTATGTGGAAAAAATCTTTCCAAGAAAAATCATGACACAAAGTGTTCACTAGTGAATACTAAAGTCATAAGAAATGATCAACTTCAAACAAAGTCCCGGAGAGGAAATTCAAACTCTCACTCACACAAAACTCTTTCTCTAAACCCTAATCTCACTAGATACATACATAGTATAATCCTAATTTGAATTACACCTACTATATAGTCAATAATGAAAATTAAAAACAAAACAATATAACTGCACAAAATAGCAACCAGTTCATTGTGCGCTCGACCTGAACTCATTAGGCGCTCAAAATCTCCCAAATCTACCCAGAGAGAATTCTTTAGGCGCTCAAAATCCCCCAAATCTATCCAGAGAGAATTCTACCAAAAAATTGAAGAGTTTCGGGTGCTCAGGTGTCAAAGTTCAGTCGCCGGAATCTATCCAAAATCGTCCAAAGTCTGATGTATAATATACGGGTGGTTTCGATCGCCCGGTCAATCTCCTGACAGTCTCCTCACTTGTCCCGATTGAAGACTCCATACGGCACACATTGTCATTTAGATACAACCACTCTACATTCATGTTAATCTGGACTGTCCAAGTCGTGGATCCACTGGGGATTATGGTCCAGTATTTATAATTGGTAAGTGGCAGTTGAAGGGAAAATGATCAACGGTCTAAATTTAACGGACGAAATTGGATAGTTAAGATAGTCCGAATCGATGCAAGTTTTAGAAAACACGATCCACAGTCCATCGCCAACGTACGTAATCAAGAATTTGGGCCGTCCAATGTTTGAGTTGCCTATACAGTTTAGGGCGCGGATTTCCTGTGAAAGCGTTGCTCAGGAAGTTCCTGCGCTAGGAACCAAGGTGGGGCTGCAAAGGGATTTTTTTGATAAATCGATACCGTCCATCCGTTTTGGGAGCTCACTTTAGGAAATGATAACAAAAACGAACCGGATCCAGGACTCAAGTGGGCCGAAAAAACGTGAGGATTGAACGTCCACAGTTAAAATATTTGTGGAGCTACAGGAGTTTCAAATCAGGATAATATTTGTGTTTCCGGTTCATCCCAATATTAGGGACGTTATAAATGGTATGGATGTCATATAAGCATTACATGTGATCCCGGGAAGGTTTCAACGGTAGTAATTTACCTACCCACCTTTTCCTTTAGTGAGTCCCACTTGAGTCTTGGATCCGGTTCATTTTTATTTTCATATCCTAAAATTATCTCTCAAAACGGATGGACAAAGCGTATTTAGCAAAAAAATCACTGTAGGCCCACCTTGTTCCCAGCGCAGGAACTTCGAAATCCGCAACCTATAGTTTAGCATGCGTGCGAATCTTGTGAGCCAAGATTCATCAATCAGAGGCAAATTTTAAATAAGCCACAACCCAACAAACACGCTGATAGTATGGTCGTAACTTTTTGGTCCATCTCCTATTTATGTACGGTCAGGAAAAGATCATTTTCCTAAACCGGACAGGTCAAAATCTCGTGCCACGATTGTCACCTCAAGCAAGACTTATCTCTCTCTTAGTCCAGAATTTTCGCGCGTCAATATTGTGTACCACACACGTGGCACATGTTTATGAAATCTGAACCGTACATCCTTTGGATTCAGCCTTCGATTGACGGTTAACCTAAATTATACTTTGAATATGCTATCATAACCATTGATCCTTATTTCGATGAATAGGAACCTTTGATGATTTTTGTCTTTTAGTGTTTATTTGTATGCCACAAATTAAAGGGCTGAAAGTGTCCGTAGACTGAGATTTTTGTACTTGGAACCCAATCTCTATTGGAAGCCCGAAATGGACGGTTTCGATCTGACACATATCTTCCACGTATTCAGAGTGATGGGGATGCACGGAAAAAGCTGGTGCCTCCAAAGGCACGGAATCTGCTGCAAATAAGTGGAGTGGTTGGGGCTTACTCCTCATATGGATATAGGAAATTCGAGTCGGAGCGAGGACACTTTATGATCCTCGACCCGGGGAATGCACGAAGTCTTTGAGCCTAACGTCTTGACAAATGACAAGTGGGGTCCATGGCAGGTGATTCAGGCCATTGATTTGATGGGCCACGACTTTTATGAGAATTTTCAGAAAATCATATTAGATCTAATTGGTGGAATTGAAGGATTGAACTAGTGCATTGAGTATAGGAGATTCGATTATCTAAGTTATTGACGTATATAATTGGACTATTAGATGTGCGATCTAAATCTTAAATATAAATTGTTCATGATACTACAATGTTTAAAACCCATTACAACACTTCAATCATTTACTTCATATGACTTTAGCTACATAGATTTAATGTCCAACTATAACACTGCTACTAAGACAATTTAAACTAACTAACTATAATCATATCCACCGATTAGTTCATATAAATTCTAACATTTATATTTGATTTGGGCCATTGATAAATTGAGCTCACTAGATAGAAAACTTAATTCCACTTGCACTAGATGAAGGCCAGCAACAGGCGATTAAGAATAGAAAACAGCGACAACCCACATTCAATGAAAGAAGGCAAAGGTTAGATGGATAATGGTTACCAGTTCGGAGTAGTCTACGCATCTTCCAGCCCCATTGGAACTGATCAGGATCAACGGTCTTGATCATGGTAGTCGTCTACGCATCTTCCAGCCCCATTGGAACTGATCAGGATCAACGGTCTTGATCACCAATACGTGCTCTCCAATTCTCCAAATGCTCGAGTAACCTCGTGAGGTTCATACGGACAGGATCATGACCATCCACACGCATGCACGGAAGTATTGTGCACATGCCATGTGTACGCATCTATCTGAACCATCCAAATGGACGGTCTACATGAGACACAACCCATCTCCTCATTCCAAGAATTTGATCGAATTTGTGACAAAAATTATTTTCCATTTCAACCGTTCATTTGATGGTCACCAGTCGTAAGCTACATTCGGTCATTCCATTCCATCCCATTCTTAGCTTATTACTGATTTGCAATGGGCCTTATGATTTGGACGGCTTGGATCGAACTGCACGCAAAGTAAGAAAATGCCCCCATGGGCCTTATGATTTAGAATCGCCAAAAGGAAAGTCTCCCGAAGCAAAGATCACAATCAAAGAAAAGAAAGGAAAGGAAAAAACTTTTATACTCGGGCTGTGTGTATGATGGACGATAGGCGGGCACTTAGATAATTTACCTAAAGTTGTATACGTGGCATAGTACAATTCAAATTAAACCATCTAAATCATGTGTACCAGTTTTGATGTATCACGAACAAAAAATAAGGCTTATTTGATTTTACGATCATCAGATTTAATGGACAGGTGTTGGATGTATAAAAATGAAAACAATCCATTTGTGATGTTTGAAGAAACAAGTGTCCACATATCAGAGGTCAGGACCATTCAACATCTAATTCCTAGATTCCACGCTTAACTTGAGTTAGAATCTACGCTTAACTTGAGTTAGAATTCGGATCGTCTGTTCGGCTTCAACATGATTTGTCTGCTTCCCTGTGCCTAGCTAAGCTCAGCACACATCAGCATTGACAGCATTAAATGCAGCATGACAATGTTAGTGTGGACCAATCAGGTAAGTCGAAAATAGGAAAATCCTGTGATGCGGACTCCTTGAGTTAACGTATGCAACCTGTTGTCAAATGACGACTTAACTGCTTATCTTGCGTCCATAGGCAGCTGGAGTAGCTAAATGAACTACCAAAAGTCAATAAAAGACAACTACAGGGTCCCCTCCACGAATTATTTGCTTTTTCTGTTATAAACTAGAAATCAATGGTTTGTTGGTGGTGTACTGCTGTGGAAACACCCCCACATAGTCACATGCTAGATCCAAGCAACATCAAATTATTGAGGAAAAAAAAAGCTAAAAAGTCAAACCCAAAATAAAAAAATAAGAGTTATGTATGTTTATATGTTTAAATGATATACCTATGTTCATAAATGTTTATGTCGGATTTTGTAACAGGGTCCCCCAGACGTTTACCTTCCTCTCAAGCAGTTTTCTCCTGAACCTAAAAAAGCACAAGAGAAAACTATGGGGGGCCGGCGTCCAGCCGTTGGCCCTCCGAAGCTTAAGTTAGACGGGACGTGGTTACAAAGGAAACGAAGGGATTGAAACTTAGAGATTGTGTATTGCGTACCTTTTTTATCGATGAAGCCATCCATTTATATAGAGTCAAATGACCCAATCTGTTATGCAAGACGTCAAGATTACCATTGATTTCTGGGGATAAGAGGTTTATCCTATTGATCCCGAGATAAGGGGATGGTTCAATCCATATAGACCTCTAGTCAATTACGTTTCCTAACGACGATCCCCTGAGGTTCGGAACCATGAATCAAGATGAGCCCAACATTGGTCTATATGGGCTGTTGGTACTAAAAGGGCGGAGGACGCTCGGGCTCAAAGATTATCTCCTCGCTGATTTGAGATGAAAACTCTTTAGACAACCACTATTAAGATGCTCGTATATCCAGAAGGTATTTCGTACTTTCCTAATATTCGAGCCTCGACCACAAGGGCTCAGTGACTCAGTGGTTGTACGTTGTATTTGTCCAATATGCGAGCCTCGATCAGGTGGGCTCACAAGTTGAATACTGTTATAAGGGTGCTCGTATGTCGGATACTGCCGTAAAGGTGCTCGCACGTCTCGAGTCCTCGCGAGATTCTCCGACCACCGCAATTTGACTATAACAGATGCCTCCAAGTCCTTGCGGTCGAGAAGTCTAAGGGAAGGACTTACTTACTGGCTTGCATAACTGCCTAATACCTTTATCAGAGATGAAGCCATACATGATTGGGCTGGCATTAATGAGCGCCAGTCTTTCGTAGCTTTTTGGCAGGAAGGAAATGAAGAGACGCCCGCCATGTGTCTATGGATTTAATAGCCATGCCTGTTCGACTGCTGCGCTAAACAGGCGATCGCCACGTGTCGCCAAAGCCTAAGGAATGATTGTTTATAAATATACGGAGTCTGCCAAAATCTTCGAATTTTCATAGAAGCTTTCGAAAACCCTTCCTCTTTCCTTACTCTCTCTGGTATATCCCTCTTCTTCCGGTGTAATTCTCTTCCTCCGGTGTTTCTGGTATAACTTCGCATCCTCATTCTTCTTCTCTTCCAGAATATTCTTTTCCTCTCTCTCTCTCTCTCTCTCTCTCTCTCTCTCTTTTATCTTGAACACTTCCATGGCTGGAGATTCTGATGAGGAGACCGTCCCCCTGGGGGATGCCACCCTAAAATCTTCTTCCTCCAACAATGTGAGGGTTCCGGTGGGTAGGTACTCCGCGTCCGGTTACCCATCCCTCTTGTCGGAGGAACGGCTGAGTGAGTTGCGAGAGAGATATCAGGTCCCTGACTCAGTCGTTCTCCGATTACCCAGAGAGGGAGAAACCCCGGATTCTCCTCCCCCCGGGTGCGTTGCCCTCCACGAATACTTCTTCATTCTTGAGGTGCGGCTTCCCCTCCACCCCTTCATTCGCGGTGTACTCCGGAGTTATAAGATTGCCCTCGGGCAATTTATTGTAAACAGATGGAGGGTAATCCTAAGCTCCTTCGCTCTCTGGGCGCAAGTTGGTAATGGGGAGTTAACCGCCGAAGATTTTCTCCGAATGTACCAACTCAAGAAGGCGCCCTCCAGCGAAGGCTGGTATTACCTCTGTTACTGGCACCGAGACAACTTTGTCCTGGGGAAACCCTTTTCAAATTACCCTAGATGGAAAAAACGTTGGTTCTATGCTTCCGGGAGCTGGGAGTCTGAGACAAGATCCACTTCTGGGGCCCTGGCGTGAGTCGTTTTTTCTGTGAATGTGGGCACAGTTTCACACTTCGCAGGTTTCACGAGCCAATTTAGGGTTTTTTGCGTTTCTAACCTCTGCTCGTATTTACAGGTATCCCGACTTTGGGGAAGCCGAACTTGAAGGGAGGAATTCACGAGAAGATCGTGAAGGTGTACAAGTTGCCTGCTCGCGACAGGCATATCGAGGCTTGTCTGTCAGCCTCTCGACTCACAGCGGCATGACTAATATCTCGCGAGGAGGTCGCGATGACAAATGCCGGGGAAAAGAGAGGGTTACTGCCTCGCCTCAAGGGCACAAACTCGAAGAGGTAGAAGAAGACATCTGCTGGTCCCTCTCACCCACCTAATCAGGACGGGCGGAGTTGCTCAAGCCCCTTTCCCTAAGACCGCGGTGCCAGCGCCAGTGGTTCTTGCACCGTTGGTTCCTTCTGAGTCACCAGTTATTGATGTTGCCGATAACTCCCCGAGAAATGACGGGGCAGGGGCAAACTGCCCCCCAGTCGAAAAATCTTGCGAGCCTGAAGATGCTCGTGAGACGATTCCTGCTCGCGAGCAGACCTCTGCTTAAGGTGTGAGCCCAGCTGGGCTAGTCGTAGACTAGCCCTCTGGAAGTGGAGCATTCACCGTCCCCCATCATCTCCATCCAATTTGCAAGTTCCTTTTTGACAACATCTCCCCCTAGACTTTTGGCGCCCTTCCCGAGCCAAGTCCTGAAAACCTCTTCCTCGACGCGGGAGTGAGGATGGTCCAGGTAACATGTGTTTTAATTTGACCCTGTTGTTTTGCTCCCTTTGTTTGCTCCCGAGTACTTATCTCATAACCTTCCTTCTGTTCTGTAGGGCTTGGACCTCATTCTATGAACGAGGCGTGATATCCTCGCCGCCCGTTGTGCAATAGATGAGGCTGAGGGGAAGAGGGTTGCTCTGAAGAAGGCGGTCCACGGAAGGGACCAAGTCATCAAGTCTCGCGAGACCTTGATCACGAAGATGACTGAGGAGAAAAAGATCCTCATAGAGAAGGTCCAAGTTCTGACTGATAGATATCAGGCTTTGGACTCCAACTTCGCCAAGCTCGCGGAGATGAAGGAGAAGGCAGAGAGAGAAAGAGAGATCTTTTGTCAGGACAAGATCTCGTTGGAGGAGCGGCTCGCAGAAACCAAGTCGCAGCTCAAGGAAGTTAGCGACAATTTTGAAAAAGAGCGCTCTACTCTCGCGCAGCTCAAGGACGACTCGATCCACAGGGATGAGGAGAGAGTAGCCCTTGTCAAGATGCTCTCTGAAGAAGGAGCCCGAGCCATCATGGAGTTCTGAACTTCGCAGCTATACGACGATGAGAGATTATGAGTTGTACGATACTGGTCGCGACTTCGAACTACGAGTAGTGCAGCGGATGTCCCCATCTTTTGATATGGGTGAATTCGAGAAGGTCGCGGCCATCATAGCTGCGGAGGAAAGAGCAGCTGCAGAGAACTAAGTGACTGAGGTTACTCAAGCTGGAGGGGTCTCCGAAGTGGGCCTTGAAGCCGAGAGTGCCACTCCTCCTCCAACCGATGCACGAGAATGATTATCTTTCTTTTCTTTGCTTAACTCCTGTATCAGTTTTGCGTGTGTACACAACTCGACTTTTATAGTCAATGAAATGAATGAGAAAAATTCTTTGATAATGTTGTTGGCATCTTGTTTCCTTTTCCTTTCTTATGTACTGAATGCCTTCATACTTAACTCACGTAGTAATGAGTTAGGCTCAATCCAGGGGTCGTGGTGACCATGTCCGCGTGGAGATAGATTGATCTATCGATTGAGACTTCGATTCTACCAAGGGTAGATAATTGGCCAAGAGAATGTATGTATTCTCTTCGGGGCTATTCGGGTCCAATCAAATGGAGCAGCGACCAAAAGACTGACTTTGATTCTACCAAGGGTAGACAATTGGCTAAGAGAATGTGTGTATTCTCTTCGGGGCTATTCGGGTCCAATCAAATGGAGTAGCGACCAAAAGACGTTAAAGATTGGCTAAGAAAATGTGTGTATTCTCTTCGGGGCTATTCGGGTCCAATCAAATGGAGTAGCGACCAAAAGACGTTAAAGTCGATCCACCTTTATTCGAATGTCGTTTAAAATTACATCGAA
Source organism: Liriodendron chinense (assembly GCA_003013855.2). Classification (NCBI taxonomy): domain Eukaryota; kingdom Viridiplantae; phylum Streptophyta; class Magnoliopsida; order Magnoliales; family Magnoliaceae; genus Liriodendron; species Liriodendron chinense. The sequence goes on along the minus strand of ML058327.1, from coordinate 182,266 downwards.
TTAAGGAAAGTACCGTAGCAAATGTTCCACGTGCCAAGGGCGACGTACGGGACTTCCCTGCATATCTTCAAGATAATAAGTACTGGGTCGCATAATTTTGATGACTCGATACGGGCCTTCCCAATTTGGATCCAGCGAACGAGCAGGAGCTTCGAGGTTCTATCTAAGGACCAAATCGCCGAGTTGGAAAGCTCTAGGCTGAACTTTAGCATTACGATAACGAGTAATGCGCTGCTGATACGCCGCTGCTCGCAGTTGGGAGGCATCCCTCCATTCTTCCAAGAGGTCGAGATGAAGTCGGAGGCCTTCTTGATTACAAGTGGGATCATACTGCTCGATTTGATACGAAGGTACTTGAACTTCAACCGGTACTACTGCGTCGGTGCCGAATGCCAAGGAGAAAGGAGTTTCACCTGTTGATGTGCGAGTCGTAGTCCTATATGCCCATAAGACTTCTGGCAAGGAGTTCTGGCCACATGCCTTTACACTCACCGAGCTTGGTCTTTAAATGATGCTTGATGATTTTATTCACCTCTTCAACTTGCCCATTTGCCTGAGGATGATATGGGGAGGTGCGGACATTGCATATCTTCCATTTTTCGTAAAATTCATCGAAAGCAGCGTTGTCAAATTGCTTTCCATTATCGGTGATTATAGTGTGGGGGAGCCCATAACGGCATACGATATTTCTCCATACGAACTTAATGGTCTGTTTCTCAGTAATTCTGGCTAATGGTTCTGCCTTGACCCATTTAGTGAAGTAATCGACCGCCACGATTGCGAACCTGTTTTGACCTTTCCCGATAGACAAGGGCCCGATGATATCGACTCCCTCATTGGGCGAAGGGCCAAGGGCTATCCATTGGCATCATTTGCTTGGACGGTACATGAGGTATAGGAGAATATCGCTGGCACTTGTCACATTTTTTAGAGAATTCGATCGCATCTGCTTTCATAGTGGGCCAGTAATATCCTTGCTTCATCGCCTTATATGCTAGGGATCGTCCCCTTGGGTGGTTACCACATGCCCCCTGGTGTATTTCATCCAGAACACGATGTGCTTCTTCTGGGTAAAGACACCTTAAGTACAGCAAAGAGAAACTCTTACGTAATAACGTTCCATTTTGTAAAGTATACCTGGCAGCTCGATGACGAATTCGTCGTGCGTGATTTCTTATCGTTTGGAAGATGTCCATCCTTGAGATAGAGGGCAATAGGGTTCATCCAACATGGAGAGGGATGGACCGCGATCACTTGCCCAGGAGTTGCTTGGTCGATACTCGGAGTGCGAAGGTGCTCGATGGGAATTGATTGTGATAACTCATATTCTGGTGCGGAGGCGAGTTTTGCCAAAGAATCTGCGAGTTTATTCTTCTCGCGAGGGATGTGGATTATTTCATAATTCTTCAGCTTCACGAGCAGGATGAGCACTCGAGATTTGTATGAGGCCATCCTTTCTTCTTTTGCCTCAAATTCGCCAAGTACCTGATTGACTATGAGCTGAGAGTCACTGTGAATGAGTAAACTCTAAATCGAGAGGACGTTTGCTAGTTCGAGGCCAACGATCAGAGCTTCATATTCTGCTTCATTATTTGAGATGCGAGAATCAAATCGTAAAGCGTATTGAAAACGCGACCTATCTGGAGCAACTAGAATTAGGCCCGCTCTGCTACCAGTGGCCCGTGAGGACCCATCCACGAAGAATGACCAGGGTGGCTGGTCGTTGGTTGCGGAATTATCATTGGGAGAGGAGTATGTAAATTCGGCGATGAAGTCGGCCACGGCCTGACCCTTGATGGCGGTCCTAGGGCAGAACGAAATATCGTGCTCATTGATCTCAATCGCCCATTTAGTTAATCACCCTGAAACCTCGAGTTTTTTAAGGATCTGCCGTAATGGATGATTTGTTGGCACTAATATAGCGTGGGCCTGGAAGTAGGGTCGTAGTTTTCGGGCTGCCGTGACCAAGGCAAGGGCCAACTTCTCCATATCAGAATATTGAGTTTCGGCGTCCATCATCGCTCGACTAATAGAATAAACAGGCCTTTGTACCCCGGAGTCTTCTCTTATTAAAATGGCACTAACGGCCGTAGAAGACACAGATAAATAAAGAAGAAGTTGCTCGTGCGCCACAGGTTTTGATAGAACGGGGGGTGCACTCATATATTGCTTCAGTTGTTGGAATGCTTCTTTGCATTGCGGTTTCCACTCCCAATTAGATTTTGTAGTGGCTCTGAGGAGTTTAAAGAAGGGTAAACACTTGTCAGAGGCCCGTGAAGTGAACCTGTTCAACGATGCAATGCGACCAACCAGACGTTGGACATCCTTGAGAGTGATCGGAGATTTCATCTCGACCAATGCTTTTATTTTTTCAGGATTTGCCTCGATTCCTCGTTGGCCGACTATAAATCCGAGAAATTTACCAGCAGACACTCCGAACGCACATTTCTCTGGATTTAGCTTCATCTGATACTTCCTCATTAAGTCGAAGGCTTCTCGAAGATCTGCAAGGTGGTCGTTTTCTACGACGCTTTTCACGAGCATGTCGTCGACATAAACCTCCATATTCCTGCCGATTTGTGTGGCGAATATTTTGTTGACTAGGCGCTGATAGGTGGCTCCTGCATTTTTAAGACCAAAAGGCATTACCTGGTAGCAATACAGGCCTCGATCAGTAATGAAGGCGGTGTGCTGGCTATCAGGCGGATGCATCATAATCTGGTTATAACCAGAATAAACGTCTATGAAACTTAGCAGGGCATGCCCTGCAGTCGAATCAACCAGCTGATCGATTCGCGGTGTCGGGAAGCTGTCTTTGGGACACGCTTTGTTCAAATCAGAATAGTCAATGCACATTCTCCACTTGCCATTAGCTTTTTGAACGAGAACCACATTAGCGACCCATTCTGGGTAGTCGACTTCTTTTATAAAATTGACTGTGAGCAACTTTTCGACCTCGGCCTCGATTACCATTTGCCTTTCTGCAGTGAAGGCACGTCGGCGCTAGTGAACAGGTTTATACTTCGGATCAACGTTCAGACGATGTGTTATGACGCTGGGGTCGATGCCCGGCATATCTTTGTGAGACCAAGCAAACACATCTTGGTATTTGGTGAGAAAACGGACCAGATCTTCTCTAAAGACGTTGCTTAAAGAGGACCCAACGTATACGACTTTGGACGAATCGTCTTCAGTTAAGTGGATTGCAACTGTTTCTTCCCCGGGAGTTCCCGATTGGAGAGCATTCTCTCTCGGGTCCAAAGAGGTAGCCGTCGGAGTGCTTGATGAGTCTTGTGCCACCATCATAACTGGTGTCATCTGGGCCTTCTTTCGGTCTTGTACGGCTATCTCGTAACACGCTCGGGCTTCCTTTTGATTTCCTCGTACAACCCCGACTCCATTTGGGGTAGGGAATTTGATGCATAAATACAAATGATATAAAGCTACCCCTACCTTATTGAGCGATGGTCGGCCCAAAATGGCGTTGTACGCTGACCTCCGATCTACGACGAGGAAAATAACGAAGATAGTCATTTTCGCTGGACTTTCTCCAAAGGTGACTGGGAGGTCAATGCTTCTTTCCGACGTTACCACCTCGCCCCCGAAGCCGACGAGAGGAGTTGAGACTGGTTTGAGTAAACCCCTAGCGAGTGCCATTTTGTTGAAAGCCTCTAGGTAGAGAATATCGGCGGAACTGCCTGTATCCACCATAATACGATGAGTCAAATAATTCGATACCTTTAATGCGACCATGATGGAGTCTTCGTGAAGGAAGTGAATCCCTTCTGCATCCTTAAGGGAGAAGGATATTGGAGGGTAGCCGAGTTCTGACATGTCGGGAGTCTGTTCCAACCAGTAGATATGCTGGGGTTTCTGAGACGCCTTACGAGTGTATGCTTTTCTTGAAGCTTGAGAATCTCCCCCGCAAGCCGGTCCTCCGGCGATGGTCCGGATCTCGTCGGTAGGTTCAACATCTTCTTGTGAGGTATGGCAGTGAGGTGATTTCTTCTGGTGTGGTGGGGCTTCCGCTCTTTTAGGTGACCGACTTCGTCGGACAACATAATCTTGAAGATGACCTTTTCGAATGAGAGCTTCGATATGATCTCGTAGAGATATGCAATCTTGGGTACTGTGCCCATGGTCTTTGTGGAAATAACAAAACTTGCTCTTATCTTTCTTTTCAGGATCAGATTTGATCTTTGCAAGCCATTTCACATATGGTTTATGCTTGATCTCCATTAACACTTTTTCAGGAGATCGGTCGAGAGGAGTGTAGTTATGATATTTACCAGAGTAGGGCTTCTTGGGGAAGCGGTCCCGCCGATCATGCCGATATTTCTTATCCGAGGGAGAGATTTTCTCCGGCTTGCGCTTCTTGCCCTGTATGCCATGACGTGCCGAAGCAACTTCTTCTGCATTGATATATTTCTGAGCTTTTGCTTGGAATTCTGCCATGGTTTTAGGAGGGTTCTTATCTAGGGCGAATCTAAATTTCTCGCTTGTAATTCCGGCTATGATGGCGGTGAAGCCTTTTTCTTCGGTATAACCTTCAGTTTGGACGGCTTCTGCAGTGAATCGTACTGTAAACTCTTTTATTGTCTCCCCATGCTGTTGTTTCAAATCCATTAGGTGAGATGCTGGCTTTTTAGTACGGATGCTTCCCATGAATTGAGAGAGGAATAGCTCCGATAGCTGTGCGAAGGACCCGATGGATCGGGGCTTTAGCCCCTGGAACCATGTACGAGCTGCGTCCTTTAAGGTTAGGGAAAAAACCCTACACATGATTTCTGACCCATGTCCCTCCAGCTCCATAAGAGATCTATACGTTTTCAGGTGTTCAAGAGGATCGCCAATACCTGTATACGGGGTGATGACGGGCGTGCGGTACTTCTTAGGTAAAGGTGCTTCCATGACCTCGCATGTGAAAGGAGACTCAGATCGATGTATCGACGCCACAGCAGCAGATGGTCGATTTGCCTGATATCGTTGTTCCATATCATCAAAACGATCATGGATTCTCTTGAGGTCTCCTTCCCATGGTAAGGTATAACCTGACGTTTCGACGGTGGACCCCTGAGATTGCTGTTGCTGGGAAGTACTGGAGTGTATGGAATGCGGGGGTAGTACAGGGGCTTAGGTTGACGAGTGGCATTCGTTTTGACGGGGGATGATTTGGTTGGACTTGTGGTTCATCCGCGGAATGTCTGGAAGCCACTGGTATAGGTTGCACCGGCAACCTTTCGAAAGGTTGTCGCTGGGGCTTCCAGGAAATGCTGATCAAGCCGATTAGACAAGGCTTGAAATCCAGCGTTGAGGGTTACGAGTGTGTTTCCGAGGAAACGCATGACATCTTCTTAATTTTCGGAAGCATCAAATAATAGGTTTTGTGATGGCATGTTGGGATCTCCCTGAGGGATGCCCGTTGAAGTAGTCTGAGGGATGGGCGTTGGTTCAGTAATGTCAGGCGGAGGTAGCGTCTGCCTTGAAGTGGAAGGATGAACTATCTTTTTGGGAGGCATGGTGAGAGGACTTCGATCAGTGATGAGAGCGGCTAATCTTGACGATCAAATGGTTCCCACAGACGGCGCCAATCTGTTTACTTCGGATTTTGTAACAGGGTCCTCCAGACGTTCACCTTCCTCTCAAGCAGTTTTCTCCTGAACTTGAAAAAGCACAAAGGAAAACTATGGGTGGCCGGCGTTTAGCCGTTGGCCCTCTGAAGCTTAAGTTAGACGGGACGTGGTTACAAAGGAAACGAAGGGATTGAAGCTCAGAGATTGTGTATTGCGTACCTTTCTTATCGATGAAGCCATCCATTTATATATAGTCAAATGACCCAATCTGTTACGCAAGATGTCAAGATTACCATTGATTTCTGGGGATAAGAGGTTTATCCTATTGATCCCGAGATAAGGGGATGGCTCAATCCATATAGACCTCTAGTCAATTACGTTTCTTGACGACGATCCCCTGAGGTTCGGAACCATGAATCAAGATGAGCCCAACATTGGTCTATATGGGCTACTGGTACTAAAAGGGCGGAGGACGCTTGGGCTCGAAGATTATCTCCTCGCTGATTTGAGATGCAAACTCTTTCGAGGACCACTATTAAGAGGCTCGTATATCCAGAAGGTATTTCGTACTTTCCTAATATTCGAGCCTCGACCACAAGGGCTCGGTTACTCGGTAATTGTGCGTTATACTTGTCCAATATGCGAGCCTCGATCAGGTGGGCTCGCAAGTTGAATACTGTCATAAGGGTGCTCGCATGTCGGATACTACCGTAAAGGTGCTCGCACGTCTCGAGTCCTCGCGAGATTCTCTGACCACCGCAATTTGAATATAACAATAAATAAGAATACTTAGCTTTTTTTCTTCACTAAAACCAAAGAAAATAAGAAAACAAGGCTTACCTGTTGAGAATTATTTCTTATATGGTTAAGTTAAATAGAGTACACATGTTTTTTTGAAATTCAAGACCAAACTTGGTTTTCCTTCAAAATACTTTTGAAAAGTGTGAAAAAGTAGGGTTTTTTTAAATTTTTTTTATTTATCCCAGATTGCTTAGAGATAAAATTTTTATAGCATCTATAAGCTATCATGTGCATAGTTCACTTACTTGAGGAAGAGAGAGAGAGAGGGAGAGAGTTGCGTGGACAATGTGTCTGAACAATCACAAGGATCAGCCCTACAGAATCCACTTGATTACATACAAGAAAGTTCTCTTCTTTTCTTTTTAACTAAGTTAATTTTATAACACACTGAGTTATCGAACTAATTAAATTTCTGAGTTTGAATACTCACTGAGTTTGCAAAAAAAGTGACTACATTAGCCGAGTCTCTACTATGGTTTCTTCATGATTACTACATGCAGAACCACTTAAGCTTGTCGTATCCTAGAAGCGATTCACCAGTTAGCCCATCAACTACCTTACTTTATAGAGGAGAGGGAGCAAATAACGCCTTCAGGTATCTAATATGTGCTTTAGCCTAGTCAAATTGTAATTTTTTTTACAATTTTTTTCTATTATAATTTTTTATTTTCGTTTTCTATCAAGAAAATAAACTCGTAACAATCTAATCATACGGTGACAAAATTCTATCGAATCTCCCAAAATACTGTAAAATCCTATAAATTAGAGCCTGCATGTCATGTGGCAGAAAAATTGACTAACCCATTCCATTTCCCTTACCAAGGCCTTACTCGAAATCGACAATCGTAAACCAACCACAAGAGTCACTTGAGTTGGAGAATTTCATGATTCCCCAACTTTAAAGCGATTCTACATTTTGTACCTTAAAGTGATTCTACAATTTGTAGCAAGCCATAAATTCTAAGCTTTATTTGGTTAGTGGCGACTCCAAATTAAATGCATTTTTACACCCGAGTCAATACCACATTCTAACTGTACCAACAGAGAAGAAAATGAGGATTAGTGTGGAAAAAAACCCATACATTAAGGTGGGCAAGATTTAATCAATATGGAACATGAAAACCATTCAAAAGGCAATTCACACTTGGACACGATTTGCTGGATGACCTCAACACCAACCAACTAGCTGGTGTCAAAGCTTTGTGGGCCTCACCATGATGTAGGTGTTTTATCAACTCCATCCATCCATTTTCAAGTCATTTTAGGATATGAGCTCAAAAATAGGCAAATCTAAAGCTCAAGTGGACCATATCATAGAAAAGAGTGGGGATTGAATTCTTATAGTCAACAGAAGTTCTACATCAAGCTGATATTTGTGTTTTCCTTTCATAGGTCTGTGTGACCTTGTGAATAGATTGGCTGACAAATAAATATCAATGTGGGCATAGGAAGGTTTCAACAACGGGCGTCATTGCCCCCATTGTTTTCTGTGCTGTGGTCCACTTGAGCTTTTGGATCTGCCTTGCTTTCTTGGCTCATGTCCTAAAATAGCTAGCAAAATGGATGGATGGCTTGGATAAAACACATACATCATGGTGGGCCCACGGAGCGTTGACACCAACTAGCTAGTTGTTGGGGTCATGAGTCAAACCTTGTCCGACCCGAACTTGGATTACCTAGCATAGAACACGCACCAAGGTTGGTAGTGTGTTGGCGTGGCACTTTAGGTCCAACTATAATGTATGGGTTATATCCACACCGTCCATACATTTTTTAGATCAATTTAGGGCATGAGCTCGAAAAGGAAAAGTTCCAAAGCTCAAGTGGACCGCGTCATAGGAAACAATGGGGATTGAACGCCTGCCATTGAAAACTTCTTGGGGGCCACTAAACAGGTTGGATGGGAAATAAACATCATGGTGGGCCTTAGGAAGGTTTCAATGGTGGTTGTCACGTTCTCCACTACTTTTTGTGGTGTTGTCCACTTGAGTCTTGGGCTTATTCTCTAAAATGATTGGCAAAATGGATGGACGGTGTGGATATAACACATATATCATGGGCCCACAGAACTTTGCCATGACCTCAGTGCTTTGCAAAGCTATACATGAGTCGAGTAAGTTAAAAAAACTTGCTCGACTTGGCTCGAAAATGCTCAACTCAACTCGGATCGAAAGTGGGTTGGGCCGAGTTGAGCTAATTTTTGGGTGTTCGAATGAATTCAAGTCAAGCACCAAGTAAGGCCATGCTCAATTTGGCTCAACTCAAACATTAGCTCGAACTTGGCCCGATTCAACTCAGCTTGACTCGGAGTATAAATATAAAAAAATTTAATCTTATAATTTCTAATCTACCCACCCGAGCGCCCCCCCCCCCCCCCCCCCCCCCACTTTCGCTCTGAGCTCAACGGCTGGTCCCACTCGCTCTCTCCCTCTTTCTTAGATCAACGACCGACTACTCCCGAGCTACCTTGCATAACTTTACCCCTGCATGCTCTGCTCGGTCGTTGACCCGCTACCCGCTGCTCGTTGTCTGTCCGCTCAAAAGACTCGAAGTCGGACTCCACTTGAAAACTTGGACTCGGCTCGAACTCGAACTCGCTCAGTCTGTTGATCGAGCAGGTCCACACTCAACTCGGCCGAGTCGAGTCAAGCAACGAGTAAGGGCTGGGTGGTTCGAGCGGAATAATGAGCAGGCAAAGCTCGACTCTACTCGGCTCATGTACAGCACTAGTGTTGTGTTCTACACTACCCAATCCGAGTCCACACCGGGATAATCTGCCCAGTCCACACAGCAAGCTTGCAACACTGTGACAGTCCGATACAATGTATGGGCGTGGCCCACCCAATGAGTAGATGGTTTTCTGATTTAGCGGCATATTGTCAAAATGGTGTGGTACAATTTTTGGAAAGGGTTTGGATGTGGTATACATGACACGTTTGCAGCGAAGACGGGTTTGTACGCCGAAGGGACAATATGTACCTTCTTGTGACCAATGACTACAAATCAGCAACATTCACAGCTCAGGTGGGCCACATCACACAGAAAAATAGAGATGGGAGGACAACCATAGGTTTGTTTGTGGGGCCACTTTGGTATGTATCTTTAAACCCATTATCCGGGTTTAAAGCACCGGGACAAAGTGGAGGTACAAAAATCATCCTCATCCAAAAATAGGCCATACCACATAAACTTAGAGGTTTTAAGAGCAATTTTACATTGTTCTTGCTATCGTGACCCATTGAAATTTTCTATTAGGCTGATAATTTGTGTGTATGGTTAAATAGAGGAATTGTTCGGCAACATGGATTGAGGGTATTGGAGTAGATTTGGAATCCATGGGTCATTTGGCAGCGTAAATTGAAAAGAATTTAGAGTCCATGTGAATTTTAAATACTTAATTTTGTTTTGCAATCTTTCCCTTTAGCTAAGATTGTCAATTGTAATATTCTTTTATTCATTTTAAAGGTAGAAACTCACACGTGTAACATATGTGTCACTAGGCTGCTTATCCATTGTACACATAGCCTACTAATAATATTCCAAAACAATTAAATTATCAGCGACATCACTTAGAACATTGGTCATGTATGTCAACAGTGGTTAGTCACTTGGTTGTGATCCTACGCTTATGGCCCATCTGAGGCTTGGAATTTCATCATTTTTTTTAAGTATATATATGTTTTAATGGGCTTAATATAATCATTGTGTGAAACATCTCGTATGTACACTAATTAGGATTATTAAGATTGATTTAGTAATCAAATTCAAACTATCTAATTTTAATGCATTGTTATTTCTTAATCCTGGTGCATTTCTAATACAAGTTGTCAACATAACTAAAACATTCAATGTCATCATTGACTCGGAATCCAGTTATTTGAAATACAACCTCCCAAAATGGGCCCTAAGGGTTCTCACTTGATAGATGGAGTGGATTTACACATACAACATGGTGGGCTCTACATAGCTTGGTTGTTTTACGCAAATCTTATGTATTGTTTCGAGTTTTATCCAGAGTATATGAAATGTTTTATCCAGCTATTTTTTTTTTCTTAACATGTCACATTCTTAACTCATTATTGATTGGGGCAAAATTGTCTCCCAACTAGTAGTAATCCTAGAGATGGTGTCTGAACTAGCTTATCATGTACATGTTGTTATTGACTAATTGTTTTGTCTCTTGTTCATCAAACACCCTACATCATGGCCAAGATGCCAAACATTTATGCACATGTACATTAACACATGTACCACATTTTTTAATGTTTGAAGATTAATGGTGGAATGTATCTACATGAGGGATACGTTGATTTAAACGATCTAACATGTAGCACATTGAAAAATATCATGCATTTACACGCACAAACATGATCCTCATGTGTACCTAAATTGTAAAGCGTAGCTAAGAAATAGTTCAACCCCTCCATTAGACGGGAGCAGATTAGGTGAGACCCCATATCTACCGAGGTGGGTGGGACCCCTGATTGTGGGGCTCACACTGATGTATGTGTCTTAAATCCACACTGTCCAACCATTTTCAAAGCTCATTTCAGTGGCATGGTCCCAAAAAATGAAGCATGCCCAAATCTTAGGTGGACCACGCCACAGGAAACAGTCGTGATTGAATCCCCGCAATTAAAAAGTATAAGGAGTCCACCGAAATGTTTATTTGCCATCCAACTTGTTGATAAGGTCACAAAGACCTATATGAAGAGACCAGACAAATATCACCTTGATCCAAAGCTTTGGTGGCCCACAAGAAGATTTTAATGGTCAATTACCACTATTTCATATACTATGGTCCATATGAGATTTGGATATGCTTCATTTTTTGGATCTTGCCCTAAAATGAGTTTTCAATATAGATGAATAGAGTGGACGTAGTTACATACATTAAGGTGGGCTCTAAAGTCAAGGGTCCCACGCACCTCGGTGGATCCGGGGCCTCACCTAATCTGCTTCCCCCATTAGACACTCCTAATCCATGGTCAAACGAACATATATCCATAATTACACATTCAATAGTGGATTGGCTCCATGCACCAAAGGATTGACAAATCATGAACATGTACATATCGTTGTGACAGTTTGTCATAACTCAACTTTTCAATAATGACTTATAGTGGATTGCTTAATGAAATGATGTTACAACAATGACTGTTAAGATTAAATCTTATTAATGGGCAGATGATTTTTTTTTTCTTTTTTAAATTTTTTTGAGGAGTGGTTTGGGAGGCCTGGCTTTTTTTTTTTTTTTATGCTACTCAATGGGTGGGATGATTTTTGGAAACTAACCATAGTTGGAGATGTTTTGGGAAAGGAAAGACCCTTCATTGACATACTACTTTGGAGCTGACTCTATTATGGCTAGGGGTGTAAATGAACCGTACCGAGCTGAATACCACAGTGGTCGGTTTGAGTTTGCTAACCAAAACTCAAGTTTGAGTTTGATTCAAACCTGAATCTTATTGTTTGAGTTTGATTTGTTTAAAGTTTGATGAGTTTGAGTTTGGTTCATTTTGGTTCGATTAGTTGTACAAACCGAACGCATACCCAAACTTAAGTTTGGGTTTGATTACATGTTTGATTATGTATTTCATATCCACCTTTATGCATGTATTCCACATCCACTCTATTCATACATTTCACTGAATCATTTCATAGCAGGAGCTAAAAAATGATCCAAATCCAAATCTCAGGTGGACCATGCTATAAGAAACAGTGGTTTTTTTTTAACTATAAAGAAACCCTTTTAAGCCTAACCGAACCAAACTCATGCCTATTTGAGTTCGGTTTGATTACTAATCAAACCTAAAATAAACTGCTCAAACAAACAAACTAATTAATCGAGTTTGATTTACTAATCAAACAAACTCAAACAAGCTTTTAATCGAGCCTTACTCAAAACAAACCGACGTATAGTTTGATTGGTTAACCCCTAATTATGGCTCAACCATGCCACTCACGGACTGCTCCAGGAGGGGGTGTTGCTGAAGCAAAAAGTACATGTTGATTTCATCTTCTCTTGACTTGTTCGCGTGGTGTGGTCCACCTGAGTTTGGATCAGGTTGATTTCTGCAAATTGGGAGTAAATAGAGGTCACATGTCGATGGATGGGCTGGATGTCATGAATGCATCACGTGAGTCCCACTTCTGTCCGTACCACCAGAACGTGCATCTTTCAATAATAGCGATTGACATAAAGCTCAACTATATATTTATTCTCAAAGCCGTACATATACCCGATGGAAGTTTGCTACACGACATCCCAACCAACTGCTATTTCTCAGGCCGGGGCTGAAGCGGTGGCATCTGGGGCCATACTGCAATAATCCAAACCATTCATATGATGAGATTCAATATAGATGTTTGATAGCTAGAAAAATCTTACAAAACAATGGCTAAAGGCCTGCAAAACAATGCTTAAAGAGGATGGCCCACATCTAAGAAAAATCATTAAATAATATTCCAACAGAATACGTTTGAATGGATAGTAACAAATTCCAACGGACGGCTGACAACGGACGCCCCAATGAATGGTCAAATGACCACTTTAGACCTTGACTGTTATTTTAAAACAAAAAAAAGTAGAAAAAGCAGAATATGTGTGTACCAAAAAGGTGGAGTGCACCTATCATTGTGCTTGGGATCAGCATATTTTCTATTTTCTCCACAGGAAGCTTCCCAAAAGCTTCAGATTCCCACCTCTCATTTCACCTTTCTTGCCATTGTGGGGTACTTTCTTGACCGTGAAGAATCATGAGGTCCTCATCCATCACGACCTCAATGGCCTTCCTATTCACCTCCTATGTGCAAGTGGGGCCCTTGTTTTGAGTGATCTAGACCGTTGGCATGATGGGCCGTAAGATTCTGTGTGCCCCCAAAAAAAGTTTTAGATTGGATGGTGCAATCCATCTCTCGAAGGCGACACATTAAAAACCAAGACTAAACCAGGCCACACAAGAAGTTTTTATGTTTTTGGGTCATCTGTAATAAGTAGACTTGTCAAAAGGGATTAGTCACCTGCACCATCCGAATTGTGGGGCCCATAGTGGGTGGAGGGTATCTTGAAATTACACTCATCGAGTAATCCTAGCCATCCAATTGGTGGCTATAAAGTAGACGGTTCAAGGTAAAATGGTGAGTGGTCCAAATTCGTACGCAAAAATCAGATGGTCAATATTATCTCCCGGTTATGCTCCATCTCTACAGTTGGGTCAGATATTTGGGCAGTCTTGATTGTCGCACAATTATACGATTTATACCGTTGTAACGTCACCACCATTTTTTCAAACGGTGGAAAACCAACAAAGAAGTACCGAATCAAAACATAGCCCCCACATACGACCTTTTTGTTTCCACAACCAGAAATCAGGATCAGACCCAACAGCCAGCCTAAAATCTGAAGCCCAAGTTCGGCTCACCAAGGGCAATTTCACCCATTAATCGAAGAACTTAGGGCTGTCAACGAGCAGACCACACCGAGGTCTGTCCAAGCTCAACAGGAAAATCCTAGGTCCAGACCTTCCCAGAGCCGCTACGGACCAGAACAAACAAGTCCCATTTTTGTCAAGATCAGGGCCGTTCGTTAGGTGTGCCCTATCATGCATAATATGTGATATATGCCCTTGAAACCCTTAACAGGCCAGGCTGAGCTTACAGCTCTTAGATACAGCCCAAGCCCAGCCTGATTGATAAAAGGGTCTAAACTTTTGGTCCACTGAGCTAGCCCATCATCGGGCCTGGTATTCCAGTCCAAGCTCAGCGTGAAGCAGGTCAGGTCTGAGCACAATGGACCCGACCGGCCCATTGACAGCTTAATACAGCTTAACCCAAAGTAAGAACTATTTCTACCATCCAATGAGTGGCTCAGCTCATCGTTTCAGACCTGTTGAGCGGTGGATGATGCAGTTGGGTGTGCTCAGCTTCCTCAAAAGTAGGATCATGGCCACCTACTCCATGAGATCTTCTCCCATCCAAATGCAATTTTGTTTAAGTAAATGGTTTGGATTGTCAGATTCAAGTCTTAATTGTACATGGAGATTATGGACCCTTGGATGAGAAATTCTAATCGAATTCCGAGCACTGAGAGATTGAAGAGGTGAACTGTGGCCCATGTGCGCGAGATCTGGGCCATATGTTGCAGTTCTATGAGCATTCTCTGTCCGAAAATCCATGCTGTTCCACTTATCGGGTGGGCCACACGTTTACACTGAATAAGTCCACGGGTGAATTCCATCTACCTGTCCATTTTCTTTGTAAAAGTGTAGTCCATGATTCACTCCTTGCCCAAGTATGGCCATCTTGTGGGTATGATCATGCTTGACTTGGACGATTCTGGGCCTTTTGGGTCTGTCTATTGGGTGTGCTGGCTCATTGAGCTTTCAGTAAAGCTTGGACTTAAAATAGTAGGGTGGCCCAAGTATAGGAAGCGGATCAGGTGCGGCCCAGGCCTCACCCAAGAGGGTGCAGCTCTCCCCGTGCAGATCCAATCTCAGGTGGAGTATACTAGAAGAAACAATGGTGATTTGAAGGCTAACCTATTAGGTGGAGGAACCCCATTATATATAAACTCATATCCTGCCCCCCTCCCAACCCGTGTGGGACGAACACCAACAACCAACCTAGCGGAATCCGGGGTGTGCAACACGCATGCACGGGCCTCCCCCTCTTCCAACATATGCTTAGGGCATGGTCTTAGGCAGATAACCTTGGCTTTGATACCACTGTAGTGTCATACCGAAAAAGGCTAAACTGTTAGTTGGAGGAACCCCAATATATATAAAGTTATATCTTTCCCTCCTCCCAACCAATGTGGGACAAACACCAACATGCCTCACCATTAAAAGCTTCCTAGGACCTACTGTCATGTTTCCGCAATGTTTATTTGCCATCCAACCTGTTGATAAGGTCACACAAATCTGGATGAAGGGAAAATACAAATATCATCTTGATTCAAAACTTGTGTAGCCAACAAGAAGTTTTTAATAGTCAATCACCACTTGTTTCCTACCGTATGGTCCACCTGAGATTCAGATCTGTTTTATTTTTTGGTTCATGTTGTAAAATGATCTGACAAAATAGATGGACAGCGTGGATACACAATAAATACATCAAGGATACATCAAGGTGGACCCCACGGTAAGTGCCATGCCTAATCCACTCCCTAAAATATAGGAGTCCTACTTCTACAAAACAAACATAAATTGAGATATATTTTAATGCCAGACACCAAAATGAGTTTATTTTAATTAATAGTAATTATGTATTAGAGAGCTTGATCTCTAATACATAATGAGTTCGTGTTAACAGTAGTTATGTATTAAAGATCAAAATATCTAATACATAACTAATGTTAGCTAAAGTGGGATGAATTCATTTATAGGTGTCTGCCAAACAGGGCCTTAAATTTTTCAGTTGGGTTTCAGGTGGTTTGGAAGCCCATGAAAGACTCTTCCTTGCCTTGGAAGAAAGGGTGCTGAAAGGCGGGGCCGCATGACAGTCAGTCTACATAAATGCCTAGACCTTTCCAGCACACATGATATGGACTATCCATTTACCAACTAGTAATTGAATGGTGATGTTGGTCTAATCAAACTGATCTGAGAGGGACAGGAAATTAACAATGGCCCCACATGATGTATGGCCTTAGTCAATGCTTAGACCTTCTTACAGTACTCGTACATTTCACAAACTACTAATCGGATGGTTACGATCATGCAATCATGATAACTTGAGAGAGCTTCCTAATCGAGTGTGAGCCCCATATGATGTGTATAGTGTTGGGGTAGTCTTCAAACTATGCACGGATTGGGTGCTCCGACCGGTTGGAAGACATGACCCAAATGCATGTAGAGACCCCCCTGGACAGATTTCATGTGCCCTAGACTGGTCTGCAGAGGGCCCCGGCCGGTCGAGCGACTGGTCGGTGGTGAGGCAGCAAAGGCATGAACTCCTTGGATTGTTCTGTGCACTGGCCGGCCGGTCGGCCTACCGGTCGGACGTGCGCGTGGGTTTCTTGCGCGGCTTGCAGTAGTGCACAAGATGTTTCTATTTCCGATCGTTTGCTTATTTAAGGAATTGTAATCCGGATTTAGGTTGTATCTTAAGGTGTCCAAGGTTTCCTAATCGTATTAGAAAGAGGGGAGAGGTGTGTATGAGAGAGAACTTGGGGTTTTCTTTGTTTTTCCTTGCTAGTGAGCTGTCAATCTCTATAATCTTCTGATATTCATAGTGGATCGCTTTGTGCCGTAGTTTTTTACCCGTTGAGAGCTTTTTTCACGTAAATTTGGAGTCTCTTGTGATGAATGTTTGTGTGTGGTTTGATTACATCTTGTTTACTTGTTTGATTTCGCATTGCTCCACGTGTTAGGCGTTCCGCTTCTGCTGCCAGTGTTCCCAACATACAGTTCATACCAGTGGTTAGACCTTTTCTAGTACAATCGATATAGATATTCCACTTCCGTATTCATTGATTGGATGGCTAGGAGCCTCATATCAAATTGATTGAGAGGGATGTTCATCAAGAGTGGGCCCACACAATGGATGGTCTACAACAATGATCAAATCGCTTCTAGTATAATCAATGTGGATAATCCATTTCTATAGCCATTGATCATATGGCTAAGATCATTTGATCAAGTGACTTGAAAGAAGGGCCACATACGATGGATGGCCTGGACCTTTTCTTTGTTATGGATCATTCATTTCCATGGCCATTAATAGGATGGTTAGGATAGTCCAATCAATGTGTTTTGAGATGGATGGTTCATCAATTGTAGGCTCCAAACGATGAATGACCCATATGATTTCATATGAATCTTTCTAGTATTATCAATATGGGTAATCAATTTTCCATAGGATGGTTAGGATCATTTGATTAAAGTAATTTAAGAGAGAGAGACCATAAGGGGTGAGCCCCACATGATGGACTATCCATGTTAATGATTGCATCTCTTTTAGCATTAGTATAGATCATCTATTTTTGTAGCCGTTTATTGAACCTTTTAAGTTCAATTTCTAAACTGATGCAGTAGATCCCAAGATGCTGATGCAAGTTGTGGGGCCCATTTATCTGTGATCGGATACATTCAATGGGCCTCATGTGTCCATGATACGTGCTAACAATGCTTCCCAGTAAAACAAATTAGATTAAATAAATTTTCACTCTTGGGTCATAGTGTAAACAAGCATGAGAAAATGACTTGAATAGAGGGTGGCAATGGGTCCGTTTGGGCTGAGTCGAGGTCAGCCCAAGCCCAACCCGTTTAGTATCGGGGCATAGAATTCTGACCTGAACTCAACTTGTGACCCATTATCCTGTGGCCTAACTTGACCCACATAAAATTCATCGAACCCAAGCCAGACATGAACCGACCCATCTAATTATAATAGGGTTAGGCTCAACCGACCTGACCCGGCTCGACCACACAAAGGGTTAAAGAATTGAATACAGGGCAGAAGTTACACTATCCTAGTCCAATTAGTGAATTCATACAAACATACATAGGCTTTTATGAATGTATTTAGTCGGGGGGGGGGGGGGGGGGGGGTTAGCTTATCCGGCCCAACCCATTGGTAGGCTATATGGGTGGGCCACGTTGGGCAGAGTTCAACCCAGGCCTAACCCATTTAACTAAATGGATCACATTCTCTAACCTAAATCCAACTCATTATCCATTTAGCTTTGCCCAAACCGGTCTTCAAAGAGACCTGCGGGCTGAGCCGACCCATTGCCACCCCTACTTGCATTGGAAAAATAATCAAACTAACAACTACAGCAAAATACTTTCGATATGAGTAAATGGGCCTAACAAATCTCATCTTTCGAGAGAAATTGGATCACCTTAATGACTGTAAGACATCCAGCATTGAAACCTTAAATGAGCTAGACCCAATATTTAAATGGGCCACGCCATAAGAAATAATGGAGATTCAATGTCCACCATTGAAACCTTCACAGGAAAATTATTTTTATTATGCATGTTTACCAAACAGTCACTTTTTCAAGTAAGCAATTCTCAAGATGCAATTCCAAGAAATTATTTCTTGGGAATCAGTTCTAAAGATACTAGAAGCAATGCCAAACGGTCCCTAAACTTTTTGTTAAAAACATTTTTTCTAGCCTATGCTTTGGCCCACAAGAGGTTTGAAATGGCCTGATCCCTATGCCAGATGATGATCTAAACATTAGCTCAGCTGATGGATATGAAGCTCAGATCTCACACACGTGTCCTTAGGACACATACGTTGGTGTGCGCACGCGTATGGCTCTCATGCATGCGTGTAATTAACTAACCCACGCAAAGAAATTTCATATGCCCTGCTATGGTAAGGCCCACTAGATGAATGGTCCAGATCTCTTGTTTGCCACATGAGAAGGAAATTACAGGGGAAAAAGAACTGCACAGGATCCTGTACTCTAGGTCTACTGATGAGGCCCAAGAAAGATTCTCCATGAGCACATTGTTTCAATAGTCTTTAGGCCCAAGAGGAAAACAATGCCTCGATCCAAGCACAGGTGGGCCCCACCTTCGCCATTAGACAGTCCCAGTAAGATCTTGAAACTAGCTGGCAATGGACCTGGACTGGGCCAGGCAAAATCATTATTTTGAAAAGGCCATACATGTGGGCCAGGCCTGTTAATTCAAAGTTTCGTGCATGCATGAACCAACCCGTGGCTTGCTGCTTCCAGGCGGAAGCATGCTTACGTTTTGGCGGGCAAGCTGTTAGACGCCTAGGCTTTTCAACAGCAGGTCTCAGGTTCAAATGCTAAGGAGACACACTAACCCCATGGGTGGGTGGGTGACTAATCGTGTGGGTGTGTTACACAGCTAAAAAGGTGGGTGCACTAACAAAAAAAAACCGAAAGAAGACTTCTAAGACCATTTACCACATTTTGAAAATGCTGAGACTCATCCCCCTTAGGGGCACTCGTGTACAGCTATCCAACATTCAAATTGTGGCGACCATTTTGTTGGAGATCATCTAAAGAATCAAAATGGAGATCATCTAAAGAATCACACTAATCGGGTAATCCTAGAACGAACCTAAAGTAAAACAGTGAGTCATCCATATAGGTAGGCCATGTGTATGGCTGAGAGTTGCAGCTACTTTTTACGGTCGATCAATAATATTATCAAATGGGTTCTATCATATTATCCGTTTAAATTAATTTTGGGCCATGGTCGATCAATAATAACTAAGAGATTTCTATAGTGTAGATTGCAGCTCAACTAGGCCATGTGTATGTTCCACGGATCCTATGCTTGACCCTGGTATGTTCACATGGACAATGTGTGGGAAGGGCTGAGGTATAGGTACTCGCCTGTGAAGGCCTCCTATGTGAGGCTGATAGTGAAAAGTAAAGATTCATTTCCCTCGTGTAGACATGTGTAAATAAGTAATGATTAATTACAAGGTAATTCAGCATTGTCTCGTATGTTTATGGTAATAGTTTGCTTTTTGGATGCTGAGATAAAGAAATATACAAATTTCATGGGGCCCACTATGATATATGTGACTTACCATGCCGTCTAGCCAATTTGTGGGCTGATTTTATGGCATGACCCCAAAATCGAGGTAGATCCAAATCTTGAGTGGACCACACCATGCAAAAGAGCAGGTTGAATGCCTATCATTAAAAACCTTTTACTACCGCAATTTCCTATGGTGTGGGCCACTTGAGCTTCGGATTTGCCTCATTTTTGGGCTCATTCCTTAATATGTTCCCTTACAATGAATGAACAGTGTGGATATGTCACAAACTTCAAAGTGGGCCCCATGAATTTACATCAATCATTTTCAAAGGGTTTTTGCAAGGATGTAATTATTACCACTACCCTGAAACATAGGTAAATGGTAATTATTATCAATTTTCATGTATTTACACAAATAAATTGGGATTGTTTGATTTATATTTCATAGGGTAAATACAATATAAATAGTCATCATTATTTACATTGCTATTTCCTTCTCTTATTTCAAAGTTGACAGTGATCGGTTGAAAGTTTTGATGCAAAATAGGGTGAGAAAATTTTTGAAGCGTAAAAACTGTGGGGCCCACCATGATGTATAGATCATATCCATGCCGTCTATCCATTTCGTCAACTCGTTTTGGGGTGTGAGACAAAAAATGAGGCAGATCTAAAGCTCAAGCATACCACACCAGATTAAAAAGTGGGAATTAAACTTTTACCATTAACAATTGCTTGGGGCCACAAAATTTTTGGATCAATATGATTTTCTTGTTTTCCCTTTATCTATGACTATATAATCTTATGAACCGGCCAGATGACAAATAAACATTAGTGTGGGCCCTCGGAAGGCATTAGCTTTTAACGATTAAGGTCCGTTGCAATCATTGTTTCATGTGTAGTGGTCCATTTTAGTTGTAGATTTGCCTCAATTTTTGAAGCATGCCTTACAATGGGCTTGTGGAACCGATAAACGGCATGGATATAAAATATTCATCACAGTGGACCTTATGTTTTTGTGCGTATACAAATAAATGAAATTCAATTAAAATTATTACGATATTCGAGGTAGTAATTCCTCATAAAAACAAACTACTATAAAAGGTAATAATTACCTATTTACATTGCATTTGCAGATATTTCACAAAATCAAATAGGCCCAGGTGTTTGTTTCCATATCCCTCTTGTAAGTAGATGCAAATGAGTAATGATTATTATTATTTTTTTTTTATGGGTTTGTTCACACACCCCATTGTTAGAGTAATGATTAATTACCAAGGTAATTTCTACACTGTTTTCTATGTTGACAGTGATGGATTGCTTTTTGGACACTAAAATAAATGAATGTGCTAATTTCATGTAGGGCTCACTATGATATATGTTGCTTATCCACACCACCAATCCATTTTGTGGACTGATTTTAGGGCCTGAATCAAAATTGAGGCAGATCCAAAGCTCAAGTGGACCACACGACATGAAAGAGTGGGTTGAATGCATATCGTTACGACCACAATGTCCTATTGAGTGGGCCACTGGAGTTTTGGATCTACCTCATTTTTGGGCTCATGCCCTAAAATATTTCGATAAAATGAATGAACGGCATGGATGTATAACAGACATTACAATGGGGCCCACGAAATTATGCCAATCATTTTCAAATGACTTTTTGTAAGGAGGCAATTACCATCCGCACCAAACATAGGTAAATGATAATTATTACCCATTTACATACATTTCAAGCATTTTCCTTCATTTACAACAAAACAAACACCTCCTAAATGTAAATACTATTAGAAAAAAGTAATGATGACTTCAGTATTTACAGCAATAAAGATGTTGACGGAAGAGGGACACACGTAAGCTTCGTGGGCCCAATCATGCTGTGCATTTATTTTGTCATATCATTTTTAGGCATGGGCCAAAAAATAAGGTGGATCCAAAACTTCTATAGCCTCTCCCAAACAACAAATATGTGTCATAGAATGATATAAAAAAATGGATGGACGAAATTGATAAAACAAATACATTACAGTGCGCTCCATGGAGCTCCTGCTGGGACTGAGTCCTCCCAAGCAAAGATAGGATGGAATCTAAAGATGTGGCTTAGGTGGATACTTGACTTGTGGGCCCACCACTGCATATGTTTCTTATATCTATGTTGTTCTTCTATTTCTCCTTATATTATTTTAAGGTATGAGCCTAAAAAAATAAGGCATATCTTGTAATAAAATACTTCTACTAGTATGGGTAAGGAACCAATCGTAAAAAGATACGTTGGTAAGTAGTTGCAGGGTACATAAAGCCACGATGAAATTCCTAGTGACACAGTTGGCATCGGTCTGTAATGCCACGATACTAAGTTGGATGAATAGATATGACTGAGTCAGCAAGCAGTTATGGCAAAGACGGGCAAAGAAAAATCTAAAAGACAAGTAATAGGCAAGCAGTTAATATAACTAACCAATAAAAGAAGTATCTAAATGGTCAATTAAAACTATAAAAGAAGGAGGATTCCAATAATGCAAGGGGTCCACCACCAACCAAATCAAATCTACATTTTAGTCTTAAGCTTATCATGTTCTTCATCTTGTTATTTACGTTTCTTAGCTTAATTAGTTTTCTTTATTTTCCTTAACTTAATCGCATTGTTTATGTTCTATAGTGTAACCCTTGAGATTGCATTTCATAGCAGTAAGTTTGAGCTCTTTAATCAGTAAAGTTTCTCTCTCTATAATCGTATTTTCTGTTGATAAAGAAGAAATGAAGATCGTCCGCGTGACCGATTGTAGGTTCTTCTTTCTGTTCCTTTAATTTTATATTGAGAGAAGTTCTTTTGTTCAGAAGGCAGAGGTGTAACCCATTTTCTGAGGACGAACCCCACCCTTCAAATATCGCTGGATCATTAATGTTGGTTCGTCCCTTCAAATATCGCCGGATCATTAATGTTAAACAACTAAGCAAGTGGCTAATTAGGCGATTGATCTTTACAGATCTTGGTCATATACAACTAATCACGACGTATCTACCTTTCTTGGCACTCAGGGTCATCATTGTTCAGGTTGGAATCGAGCCACACAATTCGATTCTGGCATGCCTGCACACACGTCACACATTATGAGTGGGCCCCAACACACCTAACAATCCAAATCTCAAGTGGGCCACAACACAAGTGGGCCACAACACACCTAACAATGATAATACGGAGAAAACACATACATTATGAGTGGGCCCCACAGAGCTCTGTCTGAGTCCTTCGGGGATAGGATGCAATCTACAAATGTGGCTTGGGTGGATAGCTGGCTGTGGGTTCACCACCGCATATGTTTCTTACATGTACTTTGTCCATCCATTTTTCTATATCATTTTACCATATGAGCCAAAAACAAGATAGATCTAAAACTCAAGTAGGTGGCTACAAGTTTTTGATCAAGCTGATATTTATGTTTTTTTTCATCCAATTCTTATGTAACCTTATGAATGGTAATAGGTTGGATGGGAGATAAGTACCTTGGCCATCGATGGGGCTGTCATTATTCGCACTGCTTCCTGCGGTGTGGCTCGATCTGCCTTTTTGGTGGAGCTCATGCCTTAAAATGCTAGGTTAAAATGGACGGACAGGATGATAAAACACACACACATGTTAGGTCCCACGTAACCCCTTGACCGAGTCCGCGGTATTAGGGTAGGACGCAATCGGCTTCCCAAATTACCCATATTGGAGAAAAAATTTGCTACACCCACGAGTTAGCTACGCTAGCTACACCGGGTGTGGTAATGACCCCACCTTGATGTATGTGTTGTATCCACGCTGTCCATCCATTTGGTGAGTTCATTTTAATGCATGAAACAAAAAATGAGGTAGATCGAACAAGTGGACCCAGCACAAAAAATAGTGGGGATTGAACGCTAAACATTAAAATCTTATTGGGGTCCACTTGAGCTTTGGATCTGCCTGGTTTTTTTTGGTTTCATGCCTAAAATGATCTCGCCAAATGGATGAACGGCGTGGATACAACACATACATCAAGGTGGGGTCATTGCCACATCCGGTGTAGCTAGCGTAGCTAACTCGTGGCTGTAGCAAAATTTTTGTCACTACGAGTAAATCCACTCCGTCCATGAGGTGCGAAATACACACGAAATATGTGCCCAATGCATAACTCTCCTAAAACCTGTCAGTTACGGGGTGTGGCCCACATGATATTCGGATCGCACCGATTTTTACTTCACTCCAGAGTTACACTTGATTAACGGACTTGATGAAAGATAAACACAATGGTGGCCCCCCTACACAAACCTATGGTTGGCATCCCATCATCAGTGTTCCCTTTAGTTCAGCACACCTGAGTTTTGGATACAGATGATTTTCTTCCCTCTGATTCCAGAATAGAGGATGTAACCTGATGGACGGAGCAGATTTTACATATGCAACATGGTGGGCCCCACAAGATTGGATGTTCAGGTGTTGGTACGGGAGTCGTTCCGTCAGCGGAGGCATCAAAATCGTTTCCTCGGCTACATAAACGCGTTCGAGTCATAGCCTGATAGGATTGTTATTTCCTTCCGCGTTAGGGTTTTGCTCTGAGATTAAAGATTCTCTCTCTCTGGAGATTAGGGTTTTAGGGTTTGTTCTTCTGCAGAGCATTCGGGTATTAGGGATTTAACGCTTTTCTTCTTTTGATTCGTTCTTAGATTTTAGGGTTTTTCGTCCTTTTCTTTTTTAGGTGATTCTGTTGAGAGATTGGGAACTGCAAAGATGAGGCCCGTGTTCGTTGGCAATTTCGACTACGAGACTCGCCAATCTGATCTGGAGCGCCTCTTCTCCAGACACGGAAGGGTCGACCGCGTCGACATGAAATCTGGTAATTCTTTCTCCCGATTGTAGATGAACGTGTGATACGGACGTGTATTTTTCTTCCCTGCCGGATTTCGCTGATGCGAGGCCCAATGCTCGATCCAGACAGTCTTTCTGGTGTGCCAGTGATTGGAGCATTGATATTTTAGTCTGGGAGATTTGCGGGGCAAGCCCCATCAGATCAACAGACTAGGTACTGTCTCTGCATTTACGGGCTCATGTGTGTCAGCAATCCATCTCTTTGCTGCTGCGCAGGTCCTTGTAATTCACTTTGCTTGCTGTATAGCTTATTTACTGTATTGGGTATGAGGGATATCATGGTTCTTTGATGGTTGGATTTACTGGATTAACATATAGAGTCCAGATTTGAGTAGTTAAATATGTTGGATTATCCGATTGAATGATTAATGGGAATGCTGCCTGAAAATTCTGTAGTAGATGCATAATCAATTAAAGGTCAAGTCTGATGTTCTGTCCTTGAAATGGCGGCCTTATTCTGATGGCTACCATAGTCCAAGGCGTTATTTTTGGTCCATGGATGATGGACCGTGGCCATTCATGCCCACCAAAATGCTTATGATCATGGAACGTTCATCTTATGTGTTGGAGCATATGTTTTGGGCAGCACTTAATGGACCTCTATGAAACGCATATGCTGTAAACGATTGAGTTTAACCCTGCTTTTTTGGTTTATTGATGCTATACGTTTATGTTGAAATGTGGGTTTTTGCATTATATGTATTATATACCCACAATGTCAAGGTGTGCACTTAAACTACTTGTCAGCCATTTTAGTTAAGAAGGTTAATTCATCAATAAGAACTTTTGCCCTTTGACCATCATTATCTTTTTAAATTGGGATTTTTATGAAATGCCACCTGTTTTTTTTGGCTTAACTAGACAGAACCACCCAAAGAAATTCTTTAGATGTCACCACCCACGTTTTGAGGGGTTTATTTATTTTACTACTTTTTTGTCAAATCTAAGTAACGGTTGTTAGCTTATTTCTGAAATTGAAGAAAATACCACTTAGACGTGGTCATATCTTTGCATATACTGATTGAAGGATTGGTCCAAGTCATTGTCCATCATCCTGAAACGGTCCAGATCCATGTCCGCCTACTTTTGAACAGTCTAGATGGCTGCTCACCATCTTGGAATGGTCCAGATTGCTGTACATGTACTCTCGAACTGTCCAGATAACTGTCCATCTACTTTAAACCATTCATATTGCTAACAACCTAGTGTTGAATGGTCTAGACTGCTGTCCACTGTCTTGGAATGGTCGGGATCGCTGTCTATATACTTTTGAACAGTCCAGATCGCTGTCCACAATTACTACATCATATGGATATTGTGGTCATCTTCATAAATAAGTACTTGGATTTGATGGAAAGTGGTAAAATAAATAGACTCCTGAAAATGTGATTTAATGAAAAGTGGTGAAATAAATAGTCCCCTCAAAATGTGGGTGGTAATATTGAAAGTTTTTTTTTGTTTTGTTTTTTTTTTTTTTGTTTTGTTTTTTTGTTGTTGTTGTTGTTGTAATTCAGTCTAATTCAACCAAAAAATGGGTGGCATTTCATAAAAATCCCTTTTCTGTTTCTGTACAACTTGTGCAGCGTGTTTTTTCCCCCTCAATTGGACAAGTTGCAATTCTTCTATCATTGACTGAATTTTGAGCCTCCTTATCCAATTCATCATTCAGTCTGATCAGCAGTTATCTTCAGAAAATATTGTCCAGATGTTTTGTATTGAAGTGGTTCCAGGATGATTCTTGTTTGCCTCAACAACATTGCTTTCATAGTGCATTGGCCTTGCACCTACTGTTGACAGAGTCTAATGCTGCTGTGGAGGATTTTTCAGTGTTGCGTACTGCATTACCAAGTTACCAGAGCTTGTAGTCATTGATTCTTTCCATTAGTGTAAAGAGAAGCAAATGCTTTTTTTTTTTTGTATTTATTTATTTATTTTTTTAACTATTTGTTGGTGGCGTCACAAACTAACTTGATAAATTTGTTGTATCATTGATCTTTTGATGCTGTAGGTGGATCAGTTTTAAGTTGCTTAGGGTAATTGTTTTTGCATTGGCCAAATTCTCATTCTTTACCTTTTGCCAATTTTGAATGTGCATGTTTCATTTTCAAGAAATGCTTTAATTAATATAACTCCAATTTGAGGGGATCTCTACTCATGGCTCAGTGGTAGGCACTGTGTGTTTCAACTCTGAGGTCATGGGTTTGAGAACCCAAGTGGCGTGTGTGGGTGTGAGAGTGCATGTATTGACCATTCAATTACACACACATATTTACACACACATATTTAACTCCAATTTGAACCACTCTTTCAGTTCAATTTTCATGGGGTGTTGTGGTTTATCAAAGGGAGAATGGTGTTTGGATTGGTCTAATTCTAGTCCAGCTTGTTGTATATACATATAAAGATATGGCGAAGATGAGCTCTCAAGTTTTTAGATGCTTAGGCTCTACTGGGATCCAAACTTATGATGATTTGCTTTCAGCTCATTGAATTACAAGTTAAATGACTTATCCGTGCATTTTGGGTTTTTGGTTTCTTTCGAGTAGATATTTTTGCAATGCTTTTGAATATTCATAAAAAAAGACTTTGTATATAAAAAAAGACTTTCATATATAAAAAAATAGTATTTAAGCATTTTACTATATCACTTATGTCATCCAGTCAAAACCAACTTGAAGGAGAACAAGAAGCAAGCATTGTCCTATTTGATGTGTCTTGTAGTTTCTCAAACTCCCTTTCTTTCCTTTCTGTTTTGCAAATAATTCAGCCAAGATGTTCATTGAGCTGAGAGGTAAGTATTAAAATCAGCTTCATGCATATGTAATGCACAATTTGCACTACATTGTGTAATGGTAATGAACTAAATCACACGGGCAGGACAATTTGTTGAACTTGTGCTGTCATCATGTGTTCATTTTATGTTAGTCTGTCCAATATGTTTGATTGCACCCACATAAAAACTATTTATGTTTAATTATCTTTCATCATCATCTAAGCCTCATCCCAATTAATTGGTCATCTTGTTTAATTATCTTTATCTTTTATTTTGGGTGCTTTTTTTTTTTATGACTTAAAGATAATTTTTTTTTAATACATTTTTTGGCTGCTTTTTTTTCCTAATAAGTAATTTTTTTACACATGTAAATCACTAAAATCACTTCTATGTAGCTTATAAATATATTATTTTACTATTGTAATTATTTTGTAACTTTTGTCAATCTATCATCTAAAAGCCAAGAGCAGAAGCATGCTGTTTCCAGGAACCGTAAAAAAAAGTTTGGTGTCTGTTGTGCAAGCTGTTCATAAAACTTTTGCCAGTGTTTAAAAAAGCCAATGCCTAATTGCTGGGAGACAGGCTAAGATGATGACAATGATGCAAATATTTATGTGAATGTGTTGGCAAACCTGGCTCTTAAAAGCTGCTATATATGACACCACTTATCTTTGTCCGTCACTGATGAATATGTGTCCAAGTTGAATAGGCAACTCAATTTATAACGTGTGTTTTGAAAAAATAAAACGAAAGAAAAGGAAAGTTCAGATTTATGGAAGTGGTCTGTAATTAGAAAAGGGTGTTTTTGGGAAATATGATCACTGTACATATTGTAATTATGTGTTTTTGGGAAATATGATCACTGTACATATTGTAATTATGTGTTTTTGGGAAATATGATCACTGTACATATTGTAATTATGTGTTTTTGGGAAATTAGCTTATAAAGATATTATTTTACTATTGTAATTATTTTGTAACTTTTGCCAATCTATCATTTAAAAGCCAAGAGCAGTAGCATGCTGTTTCCAGGAACCGTGGTAAAAAAAAGAAAAAAAGTTTGGTGTCTGTTGTGCAAGCTGTTCATAAAACTTTTGCCAGTGTTTAAAAAAGCCAATACCTAATTGCTGGGAGACAAGCTAAGATGATGCCAATGATGCAAATGTTTATGTGAATGTGTTGGCAAATCTGGCTCTTAAAAGCTGCTATATATGACACCGCTTATCTTTGTCCGTCACTGATGAATATGTGTGTCTGAGTTGAATAGGCAACCAAATTATAAGGTGTGTTTTGAAAACAAAAAAAAAAAAGAATGAAAAGGAAAGTTCAGATTTATGGAAGTGGTCTGTAATTAGAAAAGGGTGTTTTTGGGAAATATGATCACTGTACAAACTGTAATTATGTGTTTATGAACCCACCTCCACATACAGAACCACACACCCACCCACTCTTAGTGC
The DNA here is from genome assembly GCA_003013855.2 of Liriodendron chinense. Lineage (NCBI taxonomy): Eukaryota > Viridiplantae > Streptophyta > Magnoliopsida > Magnoliales > Magnoliaceae > Liriodendron > Liriodendron chinense. The sequence continues at coordinate 153,293 of ML058327.1, read as the reverse complement.
AACACTTTGGGGCCATTATGTTACACTGATTGTAATAACATCTTTTGTAACCGCAGTCAAGGGTGAAGATTTATAAAAAAATGTCCAGGGCTTCTGCCATTGCAGTGTAAAAGTTGGGTTGAAGCCATTTCAACCAGTACATTTTCACTCTTTCCCCCTTTTTTGGTTTTTCCCCCCCTTAAAGTTGGACTTGCAACTCTGCCAGTTACAACTGTAGTGTTGAATATTTTCATGCCATTTTCCCCACCGTCTTAAAGGCAGGCGCTTGGCACCACATTTATGGTTAGCATAATGTAGTGTGTATCGTGTTTCCGTTTCATGGCGGCAACTGATAGCAGAGATATTGCAATTTCTGTAAAAGAAGGACCTTCGTATTTAAATGTTTGTTTTGACGCAGGAACTACTAAGGGAAACCGAGCTCTATCTGGGCTCACCAACTTCTGTGCAAAAACCTTCCATGTCAAGAGAAACCTTCCTGCCAGAACTCCTGCTCCTTCCATTCACATATGGCCTTCTGCATTTCCTTCAAACGATCATCCGTTAATCACCCCTACATTGCTCAAAGTTGCCATTTTGAGGAATCGAAATCGTCTTGCCATGCCTACTGCACTTTTGATCTACAAATGGTGAAGCATGCTCGGCAATGGTTTCTCAGTTCTGAGTCTTCTGCTTTGGATTTAACTTTTATGACATCATGATTTAGTTCACTTGCAAGGCCTCCATCCATTATTGACATCCATCCTTAGTACATCAAGCCATCACATATATGCAGGTGTTGTATTCTTCTGTCTTAGCAGTGAAAAATTAACCTGATTTGTCTGTCATCCTAATTCCTGGTCTTGTGAAAAAATGTCAATCTCTTCCATCCTTGTTACTACTCTCACACTGATTTTCGTTATGGTGTTGCAGGGTTTGCCTTTGTTTATTTTGAGGATGAGCGTGATGCCGAAGATGCCATTCGGGGCCTTGATGATACACCTTTTGGTCATAGTAAACGCAGGATCTCAGTGGAGTGGTCAAGGGTAAGTTTCCTTTTCAATTTTCTTTTACCAATTTCCTTCATGTTGTTTTACATGCAATTTTTACCGTTCATTTCCTAACAGACATGCTTATACGAATAGCAATGCTACTAGGGTCTTGATGACCTGGCCAAAGGTTCAACTCATTTCAACTATTTTGTCTCAGCAGGGCGAGCGTGGGCCACGGCATCGTGAGGGATCTAGGTCTACAGCAAACACGAGGCCCACTAAAACGCTGTTTGTGATCAACTTTGATCCAATCCAAACTAGGGTCCGTGACATTGAAAAGCATTTTGAACCATATGGGAAGGTTTTACATGTGCGGATTCGGAGGAACTTTGCATTTGTCCAGTTTGAAACTCAAGAAGAGGCCACAAAGGCCCTTGAATGCACGAACATGAGGTTAGTGGTTCAACTTCTCTGAGGCTAGTGGTTGCACTTCTCTGTTCTTCAGTTGGTAATTTTTAGCCAACTGTCTAACTTCTAAGATATTATGATCTTGTGATTGTAGCTTCAAAGACTTCGATGATTTCAATGTTTTTGAATCTATTGATTTGGTAGTACAGTACAAATTTACAAAATATTAATTTCAGCACAGGATAGCATTATTTATTTATCTGTTCAATTCACCACACCTTTAGCTAGGAGCGCTGGTTTTAAAACCAGACTGGACTGGATGGTTGGACTAGCCATGTTAACTGATTAGGTACCATTTGGGATCGTTGAGGTTCCTCGAAGAATTATGCCTGGTTGGATGTGGGATCTGCCATTTTCTGTAATGGATGGGCACCAAATAACACACCTGAACATGCCCATTTTTTAGGGAGCTTTTGTAATTGATGCATTGGGTACAAAATCTGGAATATTGCATACTCTGCACTTGGTTGTTTATTCTTTTTGTTTGCATACTTGAAGCCTGATTTTGTTACTCCTTTTTAATTTTCCAGCAAGATATTAGACAGGGTGGTTTCTGTTGAATATGCTCTAAGGGATGATGGAGAGCGTGGTGACAGGCACGACAGCCCAAGAAGAGGTGGTGGTGGTTATGGGAGACGTGATAGTCCATATGGCCGATCTATAAGTCCGGTACGCAGGGGTCCTGGGCGACCCAGCCCTGATTATGGCCGAGCACGCAGTCCTGTTTATGAAAGATACAATGGTCCTCCTGCACATGACAGGAACAGGAGCCCTGATTATGGCAGATACCGAAGGTGAGGAGGGCTGAGGAATCCATTTATTCGCTCTGTAAATTTCCTGATAGTAACTGTTGTGATTATGTTTGCCGTAGATTTGGTGAACAGCCAACTACTGTTTTTTTGTTTGTTTGTTTTGTGGCTGCTGCTGCTGCTGATCTATTTACTGTTCTTTGTTGGGACAGCCGTTCGCCTATCCGAAGGTCAAGGACGTGAAGGAGTTGCGCATAGCTGAAAGAGATGGGTCTTAAGAATGGCTAACATGTTTCTAGTTTTCTTTTCTCCTCTTTTTAGTCATCTTATTCGGTAAGGTTGCTGTGGATGATCATATATGCATATATTGTGATCAGTTATAGTCAGCCGTTTGATACTATGTAATAGCCGTTATTAATTTCGGATCATGCATGTTGGCATCTCCCATGATATTTGTATTTGACGTAAAAGTATAACATATGATAGCCATATTAAGCAGTGCCGTGTTCGTTGTCTACATATGTTTGGTGCGAACGAGTGGAGGATTTAAGGAAAAATGAAAAAGAAAGAAGATCCTGTCATGTTCTATGCCTCTCTTAAGTTGAGATAACATATGATTGCACACATTGGCTGATCATGATTGATATAACCTGATGTTGCATTCATTTTCCATGTCAAACTGCCTCAATGGTTCCCTGGCTATGATTTAACAATCACATGTAGAACCCCTATTGAAGCAAAGGAAAAAACCTAAATTGCAATCACCTCTCTCAGTATTGATATTTTGATGGAGGTCCAAAAAAAAAAAAAAAAAAAAAACCATGCTTGAACTTCAGAGGGGGAATGAAATTGCTAAAATTTTCTTTCGCTGCTAGTTGCTCATTGTGGATGCTGGAAGACGCCATTGCTATTTCACCAATTTTCTTTATCTTATTTCTTTTGTTCTTGTTCTTGTAGGGCGCAGGCTGGTTCTGATATTTTCTTTTTCCTCTCTAACACTTTCTAAACCCCTCCTGAACGATGATGATTATCTAATGAGAACATTGGTTTCTGGACGTGAAATCTTGGTAGATTTTTCAAAGTCCTGCATTGAATACTTGATGAGATAGCCAAAGGGAACCCTTGAAGCCCGAGGATGAGCAATTTCGTTTGTACATATGCTCTATGGCAAATATGATATACAAAACATAGCTTCTTTTTAAAATGAGGTAGAAGTAACTTCATTTTTAGGGCCTGTTTGCAGTGTGGATTTGGAACCCCTTGGATTTGAAACTCCCTGGTGTTTGGCACCCAAGATTTGGAATCCCCTGCAGTCCAAAATTATGATATTTACAAGGGTTTGAATTTAATTACTAAATCAACTTTAATATGACTAATTCGTATAAGCATGTAATGTTTGACACAATGGTTGTAACAAGCCGGATGAAATATATACTTTGGTCGAAAATGATGAAATTTCAAGTCTCGGATGGGCCACAAGCACAGGATCACAACTAAGTGACTAACCTACAAATTTTAACCATTGATTTCCTTGGACAATGTTTGGATGGCGCAGATCATTGTACATCATATTAAAGTAATTTCAGTGATGCAATTGATAATTTAATTGTTTTGGGGTATCATCAGTGGGCCATGTGCTCAGTAGATTAGTAGCCTAGTGATACACATGTTACATATGTGACTTTTGGAAGGATTTTAAATGTAATCCAAGCTTCTACCTTGGATTGCAAACACCCTCATCGAGGGGATTTGAAACTCCCAGTTGCTTTATGTGCCAAACACACGAGGGGATTTGAAATCTCCTCAAATCCCCCCAAATCCATGGTGCCAAACAGGCCCCTGGGCTTTTGATTTTATTGAAAACAGTGACATGTCCAATTACAATGATATCTAGTTTCTAAGACGACCTTGATTTTTATTCAAAACTGTGCCAAGTCCAAAATGATAACCATGAATACAAAAGGTTGTGCCGAGTGAACTATTTGACCAACCAGACCACCCCTCGGTAAATCACAATGTCTAAAATGCACCAATCACAACCAGTTATACACACCCACCCACACCCACATACCCACCCACTGATAAATCTCCATCAATCTGTGATATTTCTATCAAAAACAGGTGTTTTTTTATGCATCCATGCGTGCAATTTCTGTGTGTTAACCTTATTCTAGGATATGGGAATCGTAATACTTGGATTTAAGGAGGAAAGGGTGTCCGATAACTGCACTGCACCTGAGATGTCTGCCATTAATGGTGGTTGATAGAGCTCGTTGTTGAAGATTAAGCTGTTGTTCTTGAGTTTTATGCTCCGTCTCATCGTCCAATTGATGGGACTTGTTGCTTAATTTAGGTGATCAGAGTGGGAACCGAGGCTTGATCTTTTTATAGTTATGGATGGCCGGTGGAGGAATTTTCACCCATCATTGGTTCCGCTCCAACGAGGATGCCTCCATGTCTCCCTAGGGAAGCCCATCTCTTTCTGCCTCTTAAAAAAATATCTCATCTGGTGCTTGAGCCCCATATATTCAACCATGTGACCATGTCAATCCGGGTACCATTGAGAACTTTACTCCCACATAGTAAACCATGTGACCATGTCAAATTTGGGTTCGGTTGAGATGTCAATTTCAATTATTCAAACTATCAATTCTGTTGCTTGGGTGACCAATTGTGCTGCTTGGGTGACCAATGCCATGTGTGGCTCATTAATTTTAACATTATCTCATTTGAGTAATTTATGACAATGGATTATATATATTTGACATATACTTTATGAGCTCGAAACTTTATCAATAATTTGTAATAGATTATGAGCAGCATCCTAAATAATATGATTCATTGAAACTATTATTATAGGACCATGACAGTTGTCACTTCGTTTATCAAAGTAGAATCAGGCGTGATCACAAATATCAATATTCTTAACAACATAGATTTCCATAGCATTGGTGTGTGGTATAGAATATTATATCGAGTGTGATCCCGCATGCAGCATTTCAAGTGATTTTATCATCTCTATTAAGAGATGCCTTACCCCTTAATAAAAGTCAATTTGTATAGTTTGTTTACCTTACGTATGCACAACATAAAACTTGAGTAGTTAACCGAACTTTAATTAACTGGAATGTGTAAACTACTGTAATATCTATACTCCTAGTGACCTTGACCATCTTATGAGAAATGATATATTTATTAGTCAAGGTCCATTAACCCTTAATGGTTCTAAATCCTCTCATTTCTTTAACGAGGAACCTTAAGCTCTTTATTCGTGTCTTTGTTGAGAAGGATGATGTACCGCAACACCTGACACTTAGTTTTGTGATAAGTATTAGTATATATTTTCAATGGATAAAGGCATAAGCACCTATATTGTAATTCTCTTACACAGGATTTCTTATTGATGATGAACTCAACTTAATATAAATAGTACATCAAATGAATCTCCACTAACTAGTATGACTGTATGTGAGTATAATTATCGTTTCACATTCTTTGTCATCATTTCGTAGATCCCCATTTGGATTTATCATATCTTTTAGCATTACTACTGTATGGTCTCTGTTAGGTGGACTGTAAGCACCAAAATTTTCGCAATGCTCCAAACTGACTCCTGCTATTCCTTCATTAATTAAATGATTAAATGACATATTTTTATAACTTGACAACATGTTTCGCTTTTTAAGTTGAAATAGTTAGGATTCTCTAAGATTTAACACTATATATATATATATATATATATATATATATATATATATATATATATATATATATATATATATATAGACAATGGTCTCACCGGACCGTAAATAGACATTTACGATCCGGAGAGAAGCTGGTTGCGTGGAGCATTGACCTGTGTGGTTGGGTTGACGTCACCAAGTACTGTGAGCCCTGCCACATGGATATATTATATCCACACCGTTAATCCATTTTGTAAGATCATTTTAGTCTATGGGCCCAAAACTAAGGTATATCCAGAGCTCAAGTTCACCGCACAATAGAAAGTAAAGTGGTGAGTATTGAACGCCTACCATTGAAAACTTCTTGGGAGCATAGAAGTTTTGGATCAAACTGATATTTATTTTTGCCCCTCATCCGGGTCTGTGGCACCTTATGAACAGGTTAGATGGTGAATACACACCATGGTGGGCCGTACGAAGGTTTCAAAGATGGACATCACTGTTCTCACTGGTTTTTGTGATGCAGTCCACTTGAGCTTTGGATCTTACTCGTTTTTTTGGCCCATCCCCTAAAATGATCTTGCAAAATGAATTAACGATGATATAACACATATATTATGGTGGGGCCCACAGAACTTGGTGATCTCGACAAACCACCACCAGGTCAGTGGTGTGCAGCACATCATGCAATCTGCTTCCAGTCCCTAGACGTGGCCGGTTTAGGTGGGGTCCACCGTGATGTTTATGTGAAATTCACCCCAACTACCAATTGCGTCATCCCATGTTAGGCGCTGGACCACAAATTATCCCTATTCGTGATTCAAGTGGGCCATATTAACGAAAACGTTTTGAAATGTGAGTATTGTATATGCAATATTTTCAATTGGATCCTCCACCTGAATAGAAGATGGGGCTGGTTTTTCATCTGTAGGTGTAAAGTTGGGTCACTAACCTACTGGTTGGAGTGGATTTTAAAAGTACATGGTGGTGGGGCCCACTCCTCTAAATAACCCACCGGCCTATTTGTTTCTAGGTAAAAGATGTTTACGTGGACTCGAATGTGCAGTGAGGCGATTACCTCTTTAATGTGGTGCCAAGATTCTGTATGGCCCACTGTAATATATGTGTTTTATCCACTTGGTCCATACACTTCTCCGGTTCGTTTTAAGGCATCAGCTCAAAATTGAAGTATTTGCAAAGCTCAAGGGGACTTCACTATAGAAAATAATAGAAATTGAATGCTACCGTTGAAAACTCCTCGGGGGCCCTAAAAGTTTTGGATCAAGTTGATATTTGTGTTTTCCATTCATCCATGTCCATGTGACCTCATGAATGGTTTGAAAGACAAATAAACATCACCTATGCATCCTAGGATGGTTTCAATGATGGACGTCATTATCATTGTTTTATGTGGTACGATCCACTTGAGCTTTGTAAATGCTTCAATTTTGGGCTCATGCCATAAAACAAGAGCTGGAGAAATGTATGAACGGTGTGGTTAAAATAAATACATCATAGTGGGTCCACAGTCTTAACACCATGGTAAAGAGCGGTGACCTCCTCAATGTAGAGTCCGCCTCTACGTAAAGAGTTCCCGATTAATTTAGAGTAAAAGATGATGTAGTTGAGGAAGGCCCATCATAATGTATTTTCAAAATCCACTCCAACCAGTAGGTCACTGACCCAATTTTAGGTCTAATGAAGAAAAAACAGCCTTATGCATGATTGAGGTTGACCACACAACTGAAAAGGATACAGGTGACACTCACCCTTTAAACTGTTTCCCTTGGTGGGCTCACTTGAATCACAAGTAGGGTTAGTATTTGGGTCTTGGGATTAACATGAGATGACACGACTGATGATTGGGTTGAATTTCATATAAACCTCACGGTGAGGCTCACTTGAGCCATATGCAACTAAAGACTCTCTCTCTCTCTCTCTCTCTCTCTCTCTCTCTCTCTCTCTCTATATATATATATATATATATATATATATATATATATATATATATATATATATATATATATATATGATTCATCCATTCCGTCTATCCTAAAATGAAATGTGTTATAATTTATACATTTCTAATAATGGATCTTTCCAATAAAATCAGGAATGTAGTAAAATAAGCGAATATGAATCAACTACCTCGGTACCATTAATCATTAAAATCAATAGAATTGCATTACTACAATTGGCTAGCATTATTAATTATAACACCTAACCTGACAATGATAACTTTTGCTATGATGCTCACTTATTTAAAAGGTACTATTAGCCAACAATGAAAACCTTTTGCACTCATACTCATCATTTACAGGGTTTACTAGCGTGGAACCATTTAGCATGGTCGGACAAATACATAATACTTACCAAACCAGGCAATAGGAACCTTTTATAATCCTGACATGTTCACTCGCCTAAAGGGTCTACGATAAAGATTTAAAAGATACAATACAACTTTCTATGATATTTTATTTACTTTTTAACATTTCTAAGGTATCCAACGTTCAATCACTCTTTGTGAATCACATGTGTTTCCAATATACAATTGTTGAGCTCTGAATTGTGCATATTCTAACCCCAATTCATCACACATTATGCATGGTTTATGTGTTTAAAGGCTAATCTAATACATGTTTTTGTGTTTACAGGAATACGAGAGGGACTTTACCAAAATGATGCTTAAAGACACTTCTATATACGCATTGAAGACCAAAGGAAAGAAGCAAAGAGAAGAGGAAAAGAAAAGAAGAAGATTCACCTTGGTTGATTGATCGGTTGGCCTGACCGATTGATCCACTGGCCAGACCAATTGATCGGTCATTGTGCACGTGTCGCTAGACTGAAAGATGGACCATCAATTGATCGGTTTCCCAAACCAATTGATCGCTTATGAGACAGGAATTCTAGAAATGTTGCTGGACAAAAAAGAGTTCTATTGATTGATCGCTCAGCCCGGGCGATCAATCGCCCAAACCATTAGAAATTCAGAATTTTGAAGAATGGCTGCTGAACTCTCTAGACACCTTTTGGACCGGGCGATCAATCTCCTGGCCACTTACGATCAATCGCTCGATCACTAAATACAGAAACTGATTGATTGCCCAACCCAAGCGATCAATCACCCGTGCGCCTAGTCTAGAAATTTCTAAATCTTGTCCGATTTTTTCTGCGCAAGTGTGTAAGTTTTACGCAAATTCTCGAATATTCTGCGATGATGGGGCTTGAATGTTATAAAAGGACTCCTCTACTTCGATCTAAGATTATCCTAGAAGAGATTGAAAGTCGTGGAAGGCGAAGGAAAGCTTCATAGAGCGTCTGCAACTCCGGTTTTTCTAGTTTTCATGTTTTTCTTTAGTTTCTCTTTTAATTCTAATTGTAGTATGACAATGCTCGGCTAGAACCTCTTAGCTAAGGTTAAGAGGTGAAGCTTGTAGCCAATTCTCATGATTAATTCATTTTAATTTAAGTTTATTTTACTTTAAGTTGGTCTTTTTGAATGTTTTATGAGAGTTCATGTACTTCAGACATGAATTCCTTGCAATTATCTAAGATTGCCATGTTGGGATTGATTATATTCGAATTGTAGTAACCCTAAAGCATGCCATAGTCTCTTGGTATGGCTGTTACTCCGAAGGCTACAAGTTTGAAGTCTACATGCTTCATTAGGACTAGAATTCTGAATTTTCAGATTTGAGTAAATCATGCATGTTGAATTACTTATCCTCCAATTAGATGATAGATAGAACTTTGATTTTAATTATGATTGTGCTTGGATGAACGGATTGACATGGGATTGCTACAAGTGAATCCTTAAAGTCTTAATCTGCTCTTTCATATTCTCAGATTTCTTCTTTAAGTTGCTATTTTAGTTCTAGTTCTCATAATTGACTTCCTAAACAGTTTTAATTGGAGCTGCTAGAATTATTTAGGATTATTTACCTAATTCCCTGTGGATCGACCTCGGTCTTACCGAGATTATTACTACATCACAAGCCTTGCACTTGAGGCAAGCGAATTACAACGTATTTAACAATTCTAACATGATTTTTAAATAACTCTAAATATATATTCGGAAGACAAAATTGAGTATTTGATGCAATAACTCTGAATTTTTAACAATAAGTCATGATTTAAAAATAAAATATCAAATATGAACTTTCAAAAAACTTATAAAAAAGCCTTCAAAAAATCATAATTTCAAATGTAGAGTAAAATTTTAAGTATAAACATCACGGGGTACCTTTTTGGGTGATCGAGTAAAAAACTTGGAAATTTTTATGTAAAATGGTTCCTAACCTAATTAAGATGATGAAAATCATGTTTTAATCCACGTTTTCTAGCAATTTCACAAAATAACCCATTGATTTACATATTTACACGATCTAGGCATTATAATTTCAATTTTTAAAAATTTGAATGCAGAGATATAATCAATGGATCTTAACTTCTGATTTCTGATACTTTTAACATAATCTCAATTATAAACTTATGATTTTTTAGAAAATATATGTAAAACACTTTGATAACTTGTTTAATCGAAAACAATGTCATTTTTTTGTTAGTACACACATCCCACTGTTAGTACGCGCACCCACACCTTTGGGATAGTGGTAGACTAAGTGAAGATAACCTCATTTTAACACTGAGGTCTTGGTATCGATTTCTAACGTGTGTGTGTATATATATATATATATATATATATATATATATATATATATATATATATATATATATATATATATATATATATAACATTGTAATTAAATAAAATGATTTTAGTATATGTGTGAAAATGTGCATACAATTACTCATCGAGTTTCAATGTTGGATAAACCTGAACTCAACCCAAACTCAACTCGACTTAGTGCCTCATTCCACTAATTCTCTCTCTCTCTCTCTCTCTCTCTCTCTCTCTCTTGATTTTGGATTGCTGGAATGCCCTCTGTCTCTCTTAGTTGTTGTGTTTATAGCACTCCTCATCGACTTCTCTCCCTAGTTTCAGAATCCTATTTGTTAGAGGATGTTTCGATCATCACCGTTGTGAGTTTCCAACAACGGTTTTTTTTTTCGCATGTTGTTTATTATTTCCTTAGATTCTAACACAATATATTTGATTTGGTTTGAGAAATCGATCCTTTTATGTGGGTTCTAATGGCCCATACAATGAATGATTTTAATTTAGAATAGGTGCTTGTCCAAAAATCTACGGTTGGATTTTCTCTACATGGAAGATGATCGATTTTAATGGTGGATCGTCTTACAAGATAGATCTCGACATTTTGATTCTTCTGGATGGATTGAGTTTCTATAGTGGAGCTTAGAATTCAAAAATTTTGGGTAATTATACACATTTGGTTGATGAATTTTGGACGTATAGTTTTCTTGATGACGCACGCTTTCAAAGAAGAAGAAACTAGAGTAGTTGGAATTAGTTCTCTCGGTTGTATGCGTATGTTGGAGGAGGATAACTGGTCTTATGATTTCGAATGGTCTGGATTTAGAAGTCGCATCTCCATATGTTCAACGGTTAGATTTGAGTTAGTTTACAGATGACTGAGTGGTCTTGTGAGCATAAGTGGTGAGAGTGAACGTACATGTACATACATATATTAAAACATATAATTACTTATTTAATAAATCAAGAGTAAATACTGTACAGATTGATGGATGCATGTATGCATGAATACATGGATGAATTAATGGTTCTATACCTGTATACTTGGATGAATATAAGTGTAATGTGTTGTTGTGCAGAATGCCTTGAATTCTGCCTCTAGTGCAGTTCGGTTGATTGAGGAATTCTGTAGACACCCCACCTTCGGCTACAAGATTGGTAGAGATAGCTGAATGAATGGAGGACCATACACCCAAATCCCATGTCCAAACTCAGCCAAACTCACCCTTGTAAGCCCCAATCCATAGCCCAACTCAAGCCTGAACCCAGTCAACTCACTCTTAAACATCAGCCTGAAACCCCCCCATAAGAAAAACCAGTAAAAAAATCTTAAAAAAAAGTCAAACTCAGCGAGTCAACCCACTGAGTCAAATCACCGAGTTAACTCGTTGAGTCAACCCATCGAGTCAACTCACCGTGTCAACCCATCTCTTAAACCCAGTCAACTCACCGAGTTCCAGACCGCAGCCTCGGAGCAGGTCCGTACTGCCCGCTGAATCCCAAGAAAGGCCGTACAGGCGGCCCCCTGAGGGCCGCCCAAACTTAATTATGGGAACTGCCACTCCCCGCTGCTATAAATACCCCCCTCCCCTTCTCATTTCAAGAGCCATCTAGCCAGAGTGCAATCCGTCCATTCCGAGTCTCTCTCCATCCATTTGGCCTGTCTTTCCACCAAGGAGAGCCCGAGTGAGAAGAGCCTAGCCCTGGTCCAGCCCAGCCTGACCCTGGTCTAAGTCTCCCAAGCCATCCGAGTCTTGATCCAGCCACTCGAAGCAAACCCTTGCGACACCTCCATCCATCTAGCTACTCTTTACCAGCATCATCTCATTCGCATCTAGCATAAGTGCAACATTTACTTTTCTTCCAACCCCCCTGCTTCACTACAAGCACTTTGATTATTCAAGCACACAACATGCATCCCGCATAAAGCACCTGTTAGTTCGAGGGTATGCTTTGGGCTTGCCTGTTAATGGAAACCTGCCCATCAGAAACTCTTACTGTTCAGACCTGCATTCATGCATCAGTCACTACAAGCACTTTGATCATTCAAACACGCAGCATGCATTCCACATAAAGCACCTGTTAGTTCGAGCGTATGCTCTGGGCTTGCCTGTTAATGGAAACCTGTCCATCATAAACTCTTACTGTTCAGACTTGCATTCATGCATCATGTCATCCATGAGAATGTACGAGGATTAAATTAGACTTTCAAGTATTAGTTCGATTCTGTGAAGTAGGACCGTACTTCGGTACGGGCAGTGTGTGGGGTGCTTAACCTCTTCCTACCCTGTAACCGTGATCCCTTACCTCGAATCTCTGGCCGCAGATCAAAAGGAGTCATTTTAGAGGGAGGAATCTTCGGATTCCCTTCTCTAACGTTTTTACGGGGTTTAACCGACTGTAGATTCGAAGTAACTGGCTAGTGGCGACTTTGGTCTTATTCAAACTCATCTAAACACATCCAGCTTAACACGACAACCAAACAAAGCCCTCGAGAACGAGGAAAGCCAGTGGCACAAATGAAGATTCGCACACACGTACCTCTTCTTCTTTTCCGGAAGGGAAAGGAGAACGTACGGGAGCGCGGAACGGCGAGGGTCCATAGAATGGAGACTCTGCTGGGGATATGCTAGTCCCACTAGTCGTGATCTGACTTGAAAAACAGAATCCCTCCTGTGCTTGAAAGTCATTAGTCCTCATACAATCTCATCTAAATAGCATTCTACCCAAAAAAAAAAAAAAATTAGAAAAACCCAAAATCCAAAAAAAAAGTAGTGCATACTTCCCACCATTACTCATCCAAACCAAATCACCATGCCACGTCAAATACAAAATCGACATGGCTCTCCCAATCCCTATACCTGAGGCATCCTCTCCACTGTTAAACTCGAGTGAATCCATGTCAATTCCTGACATCCAAGAGCTACAACAAAGCATGAAGGACATGCAGGAAATGCTTCTCCAATTCACACAAGCCCAGGTTTTAGCAGCCAGCAATCAAGCTGGTCCAGTTCAACAACTTCAACAACCATCGAAGGCACTCCCGGCCTCCAGTTCATCCCAACCACAACCGTCAGGAATCACTCAGGACTTTCGATACCCTCCTAACAGGGGCCTTCAATCAGAACAACCCTCAACCTTGGGGTATTTCTTCCAGTATCCTCCTGCAAATGAGAGCCACTTTCAGTCACATCCCACAACCAGAACTCCGAGCCAATTCCAACATCCTCTCCCTAATGGGAGTTTCAACCAATTTCAATATTCTCCTGTGACTGAGATTTCTTTGCAGTCTCCCTTCTCAGCTAGAGTCCAACAAAGTCCCTATAATGAGAGTAATTATCAGGTCCAACCTCCTTCAAGCAGGAATCATAAGAGCATCAATGACACCAATTATTACGAAAGGGGGCCAGCTCAGTCCTGGCAAGGGACAAGATCTCCTTCATTTGGTCCCTCTGAAATCGAACAACTCCGAGAATATATGCGAGAGATGAAGAGAAAGTTGCAGAAGCAGCAAGGGGTGGATCTTTCATCCACTAAGTTCAGGGACCTTTGTCCATTTCCCGATGCAATGCTACCTCAAGGCTTTAAGGTACCAAAATTTAAAAGATATGATGGGACAGGGTGTCTTATAAACCACTTGAGATCATTTTGTGGTAAGCTAGATGCTGTGCCAAGCAACGACGGAGCGTTGATTCGTCTGTTTCAAAAGTCCTTGAAAGATGATGCCCTAGACTAGTACACATCATTGGACTGTCATCGCATCAGGACTTGGGAGTAGCTCTCCCAGGCCTTTGTCGACAGGTTCGCATACAATCTTAACATGGCACCCAGGAGAGCGGACCTCGCAGCTCTCAGGCAAAGAAGTGACGAAACATTGTCAGCTTATGTTGGACGGTGGCGGGCCATGGCTGTTAGAATGAAGACTCCCATCAACGATGAGGAGTAAATCTCCATGATCGTCCACTCGGCAAATCCGAGTATCTCTTGATACCTTGTCTCACATCTATATGCGAACTTCACCCAACTCGTTTGCGTCGGGGAACAAGTCGAAGCCGGAATAAGGGCTGGGATGATCTCCCCTTGGTGGCCTCATCAGGCTTCTCCAATTCAACCGATAGTGGAAGGTGAGCCATTCGGATACGAAAGCGATAATGATAGTGTTCCCGTCTCCCATCCAATGGAAGAAGATGATCTTGTCGCCTCTACCGAAGGTGCACTATTCCTCCCTCAGCACGGACAATCGCAGCAATAACAACAGTCAAGATGGAACTCACAGTTCCCTAATCAAGGTTGGCAAGGGGCACCCCTAACCAATCCAGTTTCAGAACTCCTCATCCTGCAAGGGGCATCTCCAGTTGATCCAGTCTCCGCAATGCAAGGGGCACCTCCTGCTTCTCCAGTTTTCATCAGTTAAGAAGAGCCTCCTCTCCAGTTTATCCGTGCCATCGACTCTAGTTCAGAGTTCGAACCTTTCATCCTGCAAGGGGCACCCTCAACTATTTCAATCCCAGAGCCCATCATCATGCAAGGGGCACCTTCAGTCGATTCATTCTTCGCACCCATTTCTAACCATGGCCACATTTAGCCCATCTCAGTCAACCAGGGGCACAACCTGCCCATCTCAGCAATAGTCAGTCAGGGGCACATCTTGCCCAATCCAGCTTACCAGGGGCAAAGCCTACCCATCTCTCCATCAAGCAATCAGGGGCACAACTTGCCCGCTGCACCTGTCTATTTGGCTTCTACTTCAGCCATCATCATCCAAGAAGAAGACCCTTCCTTGGACAATATGCCACATGCCCTAGCAAAATTAGGGCCCAGCTTTAATTATGTGGCCACTATCGAGGAGGACGAAGGGGAAATTGACGTCCAGGTTCTGATCAGTCTAAAAACATCAACCATCACTCTTCAGGTCTTAGACATCTCAGCTTCATTCCATCTCCTTCCTGATCGGACCTTGTTTCACAGAATCAATGTCATCTCTTCAAATCTTCACCAAAGGGTCAAGCACATCTTGAGAGATAGGGCGATCACCATCATCACCGATCCCGAAAAAATTCTCATGGTAGAAGCATCCAACCTTCGAAAGCCTACCATCCCAGCCATGGTCGTACAACGCTCTAATGAGGAGGTCTCATACCAAAGTCTCGAGTTTCACAATGCAAATTACTTTCCTTGCACGTCCCATTGGATCAAATTACGTCTTCCTTCCTGTCGAGCGTCAAACCTTTTACTATCAGCTTGAATATCAAGACTCGGCCTAAATCATGGAGGTTCAAGAAGATATGGATAGATAAAGATTGCGATATCGGCCTACTCGGATTAGGAAACCAAAGCACAGAAGTATCAGAAGAAGACGAGGTCATCAAGAAGAAGGCAATCTCTACATCTGCACACCAATCCAGTTTATCAATGCAGGGATTATCTATCCTGATGATGGGCTGGATTCCACCTTTAATGATCAAGCGAGCAGCTGAGTCTGATAAAGTTGCCCAAAGAAGACTCAAGCAAGGGGCAGGAATTTCTCCCGAACAATTGGACTGCTGTTCTGGTCTCACCTCAGTCAGATGAACCCGAAGAGCTGCAATATATTGGGGATGAGCCAGGAGAAATCGCATCCGACACCGACTCAGAGCCCAATTCCAGATCTATCATGATGTTTGGGCGCAACGATGAGTATTGGCTTACTGATCCCTCTGGCCCTGCCTCCTAAGGGGAAGGAGTGCAGGGTAGTAACAGGTTTGTTGTCCCCATGACGGCCAATAAAAGTCGACAGTGCTAGGCTCCCTAAGCTGAATCAAGCAACACCTGGTTCACATCGCCGTCTTGCTCGGGTCCTTTACAAAAAATTTCACAAAAAAAAAAAAAATCAGAAGATTAAAGAACCCAAAACACCAAATATTTAAAAAATATATATATAAATTTTCAAAAAATTCAAAAGTTCAAAAAAATCCAGATACTCACAAAATTCCAAAAAATCAGAAATCTTTCAAAAATCCCAAGCAATAAAGTGCAAAGTCTGTCTGTCAAAGAACTTGAGTATGAAGTTGACTCATGTGATTTCGATCTAGAGTTGGACTTCAAACTCAAGGGTCTGGATAGAGCCAATGATGAGGAAAATGATGAGTTGACTCCCAAACTAAGAGGGTCTCCTCGAAAGTTCGAATCAAAAGCCGATGTCATCTCAAAAAGTTTCAAAATTATAAACCGAGGATCTCCTGAGACCCATAAGGAAGTGTGCATTGAGAATCCTTGTCCTCGAAAAATAAGCAGAGAATGATCGAATTTTTGAAGTTATGACTTCCCAATCTTGCGTCCTATGAAGACTTATCCAGACTCGATAAAAAACTCATCAAGCCTATCAAGAAGATGATGCCAAGACTATGCTTGTATTCCATGCTGGAGTGTGCGACTTGACGAATGATCGAAGAAACCTCACGGCTCGATGAAGGCAGATTGTTGCCAACATGTCAGAAAGCACTTCATGTGTCAGTAACATGCACATCGAATCCATGTGTGTGCTTCAAAACTCTATAACCTGATAATGCTCCAGCTATTCCCTGTACGAGGTGTCTACATCAGCAGAAAGATCGACTCGGCATCATCTAGCGGTCATACGCATATACTTGTGGAAGTCGATTACAGCACAAAGTGGATGGAGGTAATATTCTGATCTCGCACGATAATTCTCATGAAGAATGACATCATCAATTGTTAAGGGTTCCCACAGGCTATCAACATTGGTAATGGGACGTCCTTCGAAATCTAAGGATGGAGGAGTTCCTTGAGAAGCTTAAAATCAGAAGACAGACCTACGAGTTCGAGTCAAAATCATGTCACCGTGAGTCCTGATGAAGAATGAAGCCGAAGAACTGAAAAGTCATATCGGGTTTACAATAAGCACTGCTGCATCTATTAGACTCAAGGGGCAAGCCCCGAGAATCAGAGAAGTTCTTCTGGGAGGCACCGTTCGACTCACCAACCTGAGGGGTAAGGATCGTCCATAGTCAATCAACGCCGATAACGTGAAAATCTCTCACAGGTAAGTCAATCCAACCTTATCAAGAGTTACATTAGTAGAGCTGAAGTCAAGAGGTCAAGGCTTAGACCTCTGAGAATCCCTTCCCGTCCACCAACAAGTGTTCCAAATAAAGGGTTCAAAAGCAAAAAAAAAAAAAAAAAAGAAGAGAGAAAAAAATAGGGGTTAAAAAAGGGGGGGGGGGGGGGGGGGGGGGGGGGGGGCACAACCCACAAAAAAAAAAGAAGAAGAAGAAAGAAAGAAAGAAGAAAAAAAATTGACTCAAAAGAAACACATCTATCCATCCATCCACTTCAGAAGGGTCTATAGCTAAGGCCGACAGCTCTGCCATTGTAACTTAAGATAAGGGCCGAAAGGTTACCATCGGTCGGCAACGACGGATTCCTGACTTTTGGTTGTCGCAGTTATCCAAAAAAAAAGAAGAAAAGGAAAAGAGATGCGTGTCTAAACAAAGAGGGCAGAGTGAAAATCCGAAAGGGTGCTCCGAGTAAAAACAGTGGGCATACAGTGGACTTGGTGAAAATTCGAAAGGGTGCTGAGGGTAAAAACAGCATAGCTGCCAAGGGGCAGGCAAGATTCAAATACCTGGGACGTGGTGAAAACTCGAAAGGGCGCCATGGGCAAAAACTGATGGGCAAGCCGGACGCAACGAAAACCCGAAAGGGCGTTGCGGGTAATAATGGCTAAGAAAAGAAAAGAAAAAAAAGCAGGTGCATGAGAGATCCAAGCGACATGAAGATTCAATGGAAGCAAGGATGGCGGCTATGAGTCAAGAATTCTTTCAAGATCTACCTAAATTCTAGGGGCAGGATACCAATGCGCATTATCTTAAGGGGACCAGGACCCTTGGTGAATAATGAAGAAAATATAGTATGACATCAGGCTGAGTCAAATGTTCTGATTCCTACATCTAAAAGCACAAGTCGAAATCACGCACAGACAGATAAGCACTTGACACAAATTTTTACTTCATGATTTGCATATATTTTTCAAAAAAAAAATCATTTTTCCTTATTCGTATATATGCAAAAAAAAAAAAAAATTTACAGGGCTTTCAAAATAAACATCCCCTAGCCAACTTATGGAATGCCTCATACAAACATCTTTCTCCCGATCATTCTGAAATTGCGTCGGGTAGTCTAACACGACACCCTATGCATACACGTGCGGAATCTTAAAGAGCAACTAGAATTATAGCTAAACCTATAGGGGGTGATTAGGACCTTTTCAAAAATCTTTTCGCCTACTTATCAGATTTAACAAATTAAACTACGTAAGCGACAAACACTTCGGCTTCCAAGCCTAAGTGGGTCCAATTAATAGACTTAGCAAAAGATAAAGCAATTAACAACCTAGTCTAATCAACTCATGTGGACTAGAGAAGATGGATCAAGAAATGCTCAAGTCAACATGAGGTAGTGAAAGTACATCTTGTGAGTGTGGATGTGCCTATCAAGTGCCTAGCATACATTCCTAACTAAGCATTCATAATTAATCAATTAAACACAATGCATAAAGAGAAATGTGCTCAAGAACAATCATAAACACAACGATGTATAGTGGTTCGACTACTTGTCTACTCCACTCCCGGTTCAAGTACTCAACCCCTTTGAGCACACCGGCATTCACTGGGGAGTTTAAATCTGGTTCCTCTCAACCAAGGTATTTTAACTCGTATCCACCCAACCGGGGAGTTTACAGGTTCCTCCCAACCTACACGTTTGCACCCGTGTTGGTGGCTCCCCCTTGGAGACTTTGTTTTATGCCCGACTAACGTGCCAAGGAACGGCTGACGTCCCTAGATTTTAGGCCCAACTAATAGGCCAAGGATCGGCTAACGACCCCGGGGCTAGTTTGTCAAACAAACTCTACACTCAACTCCCACAGGGAATTGAGTGGATGGACTCTTAACAAGACAACCTCACTTGTCGGATTGAGCCCCTTGTTACGCCGTCTTGGGTTGCTTCTTCTCGCTCTCCCGTGCTTGAATCAGCTCCCCTTGTGCTCCCCCGATCGTTGACGCCGTTGCTTTGCCAAGGCTTCAGCTCCAAGATCAGCTACCTTGCATATGATGCTCCATTGGAGATGCCCAAGGTGCTAGGGAATGGTGAAACCTCTACAAATGGTAGGAAATGGGTTTCCTAGAGGAATGCACCTAAATGGACTCCTAGGTAGTGTTTAGACAAAGGATTTAACTATCATCAATGTGTCTAAACCCTAGGAATCAAGAGGGAACAAGTCCATTCTCAAGATGCCATTGAATGGCCCAAGCTTGTGATGAAAACACAAGGAGAATGACTTGCTTTAGGTTTGGGATAGAGCCTCTAATGATCTCTAGCAATGGTGGCTTCTATCTCCTCAAAATTTCCCTCTCTTAGCTCAAAAATCGAATCCCCCTCTTAAATAGATTTTCTTCCAACGGTAAAAAAACGGGCAGATTCGTGCATCTCCGATTGATCGGAAAAAGGGTCCGATTGATCGGAGCCCAGTCCGATTGATCGGAGACAAGTCCGATTGATCGGAAATCTATCCAGAGAAGTCTCTGGAAGAAATTCTGATTGATCGGAACACTGTCCGATTGATCGGACGGCCCCTTCCGATGGATCGGAAGACTGTCCGATTGATCGAAAATATGTCCAGTGAGTTTTCAATATTTTCTGGGACAATTTCCGATTGATCGGAACTTCTGTCTGATCGATCGGAGTCCTATCGGAACCCCAGTCCGATTGATCGGAGACCTATCGGAAACTGCTGTTTGAGCCTTTTTTATTGCAGCAGCTTCCACCTCTTTAATTAGTCTAATTTATCATGTTTTTCATGGAGTTCTAAGACTAATGATGATGACTAAAGGTATACCTAGGTGGTGCAAGTCATCTAAGAGGTTATGGGTTAGGTTTTGGTCAAGGCAAGGCACACCAAGGCATCACTTTTACCTGTTTCTTCTTCCTTGATGCAGCCGGTCCGTCTTGAGTCTTCGTTCTTCGTCTTCATTAAGCTCAACCGACACTAGACCCACTGACCTAAGTAATTGACAAACAAGGTGCACTAGTATGCCACAGAAAAGTGCACTAACACATTCCTCCCTAGAAGGTAAGTATCTCTCTTCCTGCTTTGATGCTTCAATCCTTTTACTAAAGTCTTTTCTCTCCTCACAGGTACCAGAAGGCAATCTAAGATAAGCCCATCAAGTGTCCATCATGACCCCATCATCACCATCGATCACATCATCCATGCGGCCCACTCCCAGAGGATGTGTAGCCTCGCCTATGGCCCATCTCCCCATCCCATCCAAACCATTCAATCCTATTATGATCAATGCCCAATTCAAGTCAGAATTTTCAGCAATCCCACCATTAATGGGGGTATTCAAAGCTTCCCCAACAACCGCCCTTAATCCACCATCAATGGCCCCATTTAAACCTCTATCTACATCACAAATCAAGAACATCTCACCATCATTAAAGCCCTCACCATCTTCTGAAGTATGGGACCCACTAGGATCAGCCTTCATCACCCCCAAGCCATCATCAATGGCTGCCCAAAAGAGGACCAATAGAGAAAAAGACAAAAAAGGAAGGAAAGATGAGACCAGAAAAGGAATTCATGGTTAGAATCAAACCTCATATGCAAGGAATCAAGGAGACAGCAATAGAGGGCAGTGAGGAATGTCCGAACCAGGGCCCACACGGACTGCACAAGAGAGGAGGTCTGGGCGGCCCTCAGGGGGCCGCTCGTACGGACGGTCTCCGTCTCTCTCCGCAGGATTGGCTTCACAGTCTTTGGTAGGTGAGACTGACAGTCCATGTCAGCAGATGGCACCCTGAGGGTCGCCCAAGGCTCCAATCAACTCCAGATTTCGTTTGAGGCTGATCTGAATCATCTGGAAGGTATCCCACCTATCCAATCATGAAGTACTGCGGTCAAAATGAGTCTGATCAAGTCAAAGAGAAGGAAAATGGATCAAGAGAGGCCCACAAGCAATCTGAGCCACTCAAAGGCTAAATCATCATGATCCAAGCCATGGAGAAGCTTGCATGAGTCATCAAATACCAACATCAAGGGTCTGATTGCCAAGAAAGAAGGTCAGAGTCCAGGATCTGATCATCGAGTGGGTCCACATGGCTGAAAAGAGCAATCTGAGCCGTTCAAGTCATCATCCTCACCATGGAATGCCTTCTTAGCCTCACAAAACATCAAGAAAAGGTGCTCCAAAGCAAAGCTGAAGTCTGGAAAGGGCCCACAGGGCCAAATCAAACAATTCAGACCACTCGAGTCACAATCAGCCCCGTCAAAAGCCAAACAAAGCAAGGTAAGTATGCCCAACCATAAAAGTTTTGGTCCGAAGACCTTAAACTACGTCGGGATCAACATCTCGAGGGATTTTCAATAAAAATCGACATCGATCTTGATCGTTCGAATCAAGATCCGATGACTCCGGACATTTTTCTAAAAATAAAAAAATCTGTCTATGCATTTCCAGCCCTCGCTTGTAAAGTTCGGGTCTGAAGACCTTAAACTACGTTGGGATCAAGATCCCGAGGGACTTTTTAAATAAAAACCGGTAGCAGTCTGGATCGTTCGAATCAAGATCCGCTAACACCAGACATTTTCCAAAAAATAAAAAATGTGTTTGCCCTATTCTGTACAATTTTGTGGTCCGAAGACCTTAAACTACATCGGGATCAACATCCCTGAGAGACTTTTTAATAAAAACTGTCATTCGATCTCAATTGATCTAGGAAGGGGTCAGATGGACCGGATCTTTTCAAAATCACAAAAAGAATGCATTTTCAGCCTGTACATATTTTTGGTCCGAAGACCTAAAACTACACTGGGATTAATTTCTCGGGGGACCTTTTCCTGCTTTCAACTAAAAACCGGCATCGGCCTCGACCGCTTCAGATCAAGGTTCGATAACCCGGATCATTTCAAAAATACCAAAAAGATTTTAAGCTTTCCATAAAAAACATTATCAATCTCGATCTCTCGAGTTGAAGTCTGGAACTTTTTCAAAACAAAAAAAAAATATAAAAAAAATGATTTTCAGCATCAATTTTAACTGCGCAAATTTATCCCCAGCGGTCCGAAGACCTAAAACTACACTGGGATTAACTTCTAGGGGCTTTCTTTCCCAACCTGTTCTGGACGTGGCTGACACTTGGTCGTACGGGTGTCCGGAATCTTTTAAAACAGGTAAGGGCTGAGGTTGGCAGAACCCTGCGATCCTGTTCGTGTTGAACGCACTGTGATAGATAACCTTGATTTGGAAGTCGCTGTTAAATCTGACGGATGTTCCCTGTTCCTAAAACTCATGAAGGGGATTAAGGCAAGTTGGGAGTTGAAGGGCACCCTCACGAAATTGTGAGCAGCATAAGGCCCCAAACTGGATTGACAAAGGAAAATGTGAGGATGTGGCTCATTTTTTGGCCGAAGGAGTCGTCGGACGATATGTGGTCTATGTGCATTGCACATGAGAAACAGGCAACTTTGTGAGTGTGTTGACTAAAAACCCTCAAAATCTCCTCATTCGAAGATGTAAAACTACGGCACTTAACTGTGTGAGACTCGTCTTGCTCATTGACATAAAATAGATCGGGTGCCTTACCAGTAGTAGAAGTTGGATATGGATGAAAGTTCCATACCTTTCCCTGCATTTCAGAAAAATCAGAAAATACGAAAACATTCGCAAAATCATCTTTCAAAAACCACAAAAATATTTCTCTTGCTTTCAAACAATATATTTTCAAAAGTCACAAAATATTTCCCTTGTTTTCAATAATACCGATCTTTACTCGGACCAAATATTTTCAAAATCACAAAATATTTCTTTTGTTTTCAATAACTAATCTCCATCCTGACTACTCAGGAAAGATTCGAACCAAATATTTACAAAAAATCACAAAAATTATCACTATCCCCAGCACCGCACTTCAGGCGTCTCGAACTCCGCTCCGCTCACTTCACAGTCTGGGATGACGGATCGGATCGCCCGCAAATTGGAATCTTAACCAAAGCCTGGCAACCAAACACCGTCTCGATCGCATCCATTCACAGAAGAACGTCTTGAAGTCTGATAACATCCTTCATCCATTCCCATTGGCAAAGAAACAACATCTTGGGACGATGGACCTGATCGACCATGGGTTGGGATCTTGACCAACCCGCTGACCAAACATCCGCATAAAAAAGAAAGAAATCCCCAGGGGAATACAACCCTGCGAGCAATAAGCTCAAAATTCTCTGCACCCCCAGCAAAAGCAAAATCATCAAACCGAAAGAGAATGAGCTAAACCATGCATCCATCATCAAATATGCATCTCCATGCATCTACATGCATCACATCAATCATCATGTTTATCCTGCTTTTAAAATAAAAGTCGGTTAACCAAAGACCCCACAGCATCCCTAGTGGAGGCAAGTGTAGGCCAGATTTCCTTTTAAAAAAGACAAAAAATATTCTTATTTGTCAAATAAAAACCCCACGGAGTATCACTCCCCAGAGTGGGTATCTTTTCAAAAATTCAAAACAAAAACATATATTCCTATTTACAAATAAAAACCCCATGGAGTATCACTCCCCAGAGTGGGTATCTTTTCAAAATCCAAAAATATTTTCCCAGTAGAGCGTTCGGCCTCCAAAACACCGAGAGATCTTCCATATCTCTGGGTAGGAGCCGGCGCAAAAATCAAATAAGATCCATACATCGGAGATCATCGGATCTAATGCACTCAAAATACGGTCGAACTGAACTTCCAGTGTCAGTGTGGTCGTACCACATGCCAAGATACGAAAAGATGAAAGACAAAAGGCTCGGTCGAAGAAACCATTTGAATAGGTGGAAACGATGAATTGTAACCCAAGTATCAAAATCAGCAGGTTGGGTGGAAAGAGTTCACCCGCACATACCTAGGCGTGGATGCCTGAAGTACCTTAGCTGATTCCAAGTCGGCGTAGTGGACTCCCGTAAGACTACATGACAGAGGGCAGCTAACCACTTTGACAGTCAAGGGAAACAAGTACTCCTGGAGTGATCCGGGAAAGCATTAAACAATCAATCTCAGGGTCAGTAACCTCATAAGACTATGACGCAGAGGCTCTGCTGTACCTTTCCGATGTTAGTACCGATCGGGAATGGAAGGGTTGCGATTGGGTACCCAGGTTGCAGCGCATGCAGGGATAATCGCAACGTTTTCTCCAAACTCCCTGCGGTATGTGCGAGTTATCAATCTCCAAACAATCAACTAACTCAGATACAAAGGAAAACAAAGATTCCAGACCACAATCTAGGAAAGAATGAATTGCAAACCAAGCATCAAAACCAGCAGATCGAGTGGAAAAAGTCCACCCGCACATACCTAGGCATGGATGCCTGAAGTACCTTGACTGATTCCAAGTCGGTGTAGTGGATTCCCGTAAGACTACATGACGCAGGGCAGCTAACCACTTTGACAGTCAAGCGAAACAAGTACTCCTGGAGTGATCCTGGGAAAGCATTGACCAATCCATCTCAGGGTCAGTAACCTCGTAAGACTATGACGCAGAGGCTCTGCTGTACCTTTCCGATGTTAGTACTGATTGGGAATGGAAGGGTTGCGATTGGGTACCCAGGTTACAACACATGCAGGGACAATCGCAACATTTTCTCCAAACTCTCGTGGTATATGTGAGTGATCAATTTTTAGACGATCAACTGGCACAGATGTAAAGGCAAGCAAAGATTTCAGACCATGATCTATGAATGACCGGGTCAGAAGTGGGGTGTTCACTCGCTTTGGCATTCGGTTGCACGCAACCTCTGCCAAAGAGGGGCATCTGTAGACACCCCACCTTCGGCTACAAGATTGGTAGAGATAGCTGAATGAATGGAGGACCATACACCCAAATTCCATGTCCAAACTCAGCCAAACTCACCCTTGTAAGCCCCAATCCATAGCCCAATTCAAGCCTGAACCCAGTCAACTTACGCCTAAACATCAGCCTGAAAAACCCCTCATAAGAAAAACTAGTCAAAAAATCCCCAAAAAAAGTCAAACTCGGCGAGTCAACCCGCTGAGTTAAATCACCGAGTCAACCCGTTGAGTCAACCCATCGAGTCAACTCACCGTGTCAACCCATCTCTTAAACCCAGTGAACTCACCGAGTTCTAGACCACAGCCTCGGAGCAGGTCCGTACTGCCCGCTGAATCTCAAGAAAGGCCGTACGGGCGGCCCCTTGAGGGCCGCCCAAACTTAATTACGGGAACTGCCACTCCCCGCTGCTATAAATACCCCCCTCCCCTTCTCATTTCAAGAGCCATCTAGCCAGAGTGCAATCCGTCCATTCCAAATCCCTCTCCATCCATTTAGCCCATCTTTCCACCAAGGAGAGCCTGAGGGAGAAGAGCCTAGCCCTAGTCTAGCCCAGCCTGACCCTGGTCTAAGTCTCCCAAGCCATCCAAGTCTTGATCCAGCCACTCGAAGCAAACCCTTGCGATACCTCCGTCCATTTAGCTACTCTTTACCAGCATCATCTCATTTGCATCTAGCATAAGTGCAACATTTACTTTTCTTCCAACCGCCCTGCTTCACTACAAGCACTTTGATTATTCAAGCACACAACATGCATCCCACATAAAGTACCTGTCAGTTCGAGCGTATGCTCTGGGCTTGCCTATTAATGGAAACCTGCCCATTAGAAACTCTTACTGTTCAGACCTGCATTCATGCATCAGTCACTACAAGCACTTTGATCATTCAAACACGCATCATGCATTCCGCATAAAGCACCTGTCAGTTCGAGCGTATGCTCTAGGCTTGCCTGTTAATGGAAACCTGCCCATCAGAAACTCTTATTGTTCGGACCTGCATTCATGCATCATGTCATCCATGAGAATGTAGGAGGATTAAATAAGACTTTCAAGTATTAGTTCGATTCTGTGAAGTAGAGACCGTACTTCGGTACGGGCAGTGTGTGGGGTGCTTAACCTCTTCCCACCCTGTAACTGTGATCCTTTACCTCGAATCTCTGGCCGCAGATCAAAAGGAGTCATTTTAGAGGGAGGAATCTTTGGATTCCCTTCTTTAACATTTCTAGGGGGTCTAGCCGACTGTAAATTCGAAGTAACTGGCTAGTGGCAACTCTGGTCTTATACAAACTCATCTAAACACATCCAGCTTAACACGACAATCAAATAAAGCCCTCGAGAATGAGGCAAGCCAGTGGCACAAACGACGATTTGCACGCACGCACCTCTTCTTCTTTTCCGGAAGGGAAAGGAGAACGTATGGGAGCGCGGAACGACGAGGGTCCACAAATTCTTAGGTCGACTGAAGCACGCTGTGAATTTCCTGGTCGACCAAGGGACTTTGTTGATCGTTCGGTTGACCGAAGCTGCAACTGACAAATTCCAATTTAGTCATGCGGTTTTGCGAAAATTTGAATATTTAAGCCTAATTTCGAATTAGAGCTTGGATGTGAGATTGAAACGTGAGTTTTCTCTTGGAGAGACTTTTCTCTAAGAGACGATGGTTTCTCTCATGATTACGGATGTTTTTCCTTTAAGGGCAAGAGTTTGTGGGGTGAGAGGGTTTCTAATGTTTATAAGGGCTTGGGAATGGTTTTTCAAGAGTTGTGAATCACAAGAGGAGATCTGGTACATCTGTAATCGAAGAAGGTGAGTTTGTAAAACTCTAAAGTTTTTATTATAGTGGATATCTGTCGTTTTGTGCTGTGGTTTTTTCCTGAAATGGGGTTTCACTTTAAAATATCGTTATGTTCTGTGGTTGCTTGTTCAATTGTTTGGTCATTCTAGTTATTGTTATTGTTCTATCTTCGTTGAACGTGCTTCCACAAAACGAACAGATTAGTAGTGGTGTTAATTCGAATTTCTAACACTTAGGATTGATCCGAGTTTGTTGTTAGCTCGGGATTAAAGCCGATTCACTCACAACAAAGTGGTATCAGAGCGTCGGGTTTGAAGATGTTTGAAAATTCAACGAAGACGTCAAGGCCGAAGTTCAATATACAGAAATTCAACGGGAAGAACAATTTCAGTTTGTGGCAGCGAAAAGTTAATGATATTCTGGTATCATAATAGTTGAGCAAGGCGTTGTTGAAGACTAAACCGGAGAAGATATCAGATGATGACTAGAGTGATTTCAAGGATAAGGCTATGAGTACCATTCGTCTGTGTATATCGGATGAAGTCATGTACAATGTAATAGAAGAAGCACCAACCTGTATAAGTGGAGGAAACTAGAAGATCTATATATGACGTAGTCCCTCACAAATAAGTTGTTCATGAAGAAACAACTTTATGGGTTATGAATGAAGGAAATCGAGTCTCTCAGAGCAAATTAACTCGTTTATAAAATATATACCGAGTTATTAAAGCTTGGAGTAATGATCGAGGAATAAGACAAAGCGGTGCTACTTCTAGCATCGCTCCCCACATTATATGACCATCTCGTCACTACTCTGCTGTATGAAAAGAATATAGTGAAATTAAAAGAAATCACCGTGACGATATGAAATTACGCCTTTTGGAGTATAAGCGTATGCGTGCGGAAGCTTAGGGAGCAACTAATATTATGGCTAAGTCCTAAAGGGGGGGTGATTAGGACCTTTTGAAATTCTTTTCGCCTACTTACACAATTTAACTAATTAAACTAAGCAAGCAAGAACACTTCGGCTTCCAAGCCTAAGTGGGTCCAATCGCAAGACTAACATATGGTTTAAGTTATAAGCTACCTAGTCTAAGCATGCATAGATAATCAAATGATTATACAAATCAAGCTCCTAATCTATGAAACCTATGTAGACTTATGAGAATGGATCAATGAGTTTAAGTCTACACTAAGAAGTGAAAGTACATCTTATGTGTAAATGTGTCTATCTAGTGCCTAACATACATTCCTATCAAGCATTCATAATTAAACAATTAAACATACAATGCTAAGATAAACAATGTGCTTAAATCAATCACAAACACAAGCATGTATAGTGGTTCGACTTTGGGTTTACTCCACTCCCGGTTCAAGTATTCAACTCCATTGAGCACACCGACATCTATTATTGGAGGTTTTAAATGAGGTTCACCTCCCAACCTCACGCGGAAGTTTTACCAGTTCACCTCTCAACCTTTATATGGAGGTTTTACCGGTTCATATTTCAATCATAAACAGAGTTTTGGACAAGGCTAACTCTCAACCCGACGAACGTTCATTCTGGTGTCAAAGGCCCTCCCTTGGAGACTTAGTTTAGGCTCGGCAAATGAGCCAAGGAGCACTAAATGCCCCTAGTCTTTAAGCCAACTAACGTGCTAAAGAACAGCCAACGTCCCTAGAGTTTTAGGCTCAACTAATAAGCCAAGGATCGGCAAATGACCATGGATTGAGTTTGACAAACAACCTCTACACTCAATTCTCAGGAAATTGAGTAGAAGGACTCTCAACAAATGATAACCTTACATGTCGGATGAGCCCCTTGTTCACACCGCTTCGGGTTGCTTAATCTCCGCTCTCCCGTGCTTCAATCAGCTTCCCTTGCTCCCCCAATCGTGTTGTCGCTGCGTCACCAATGCTTCAGCTACACTTAATCAAACACCTTGCAATTGATGCCTTTGAGTACCTAAGGTGATAGGAGGGTAGGTTTGAGAACTCTAAAACTAATGGGAATGCGTTACTTAGAGTTGCTCACCTACAAAGATCTCATCATAAAGCATTGGATAGAAATATAACTATCAAGCTTGATCTAAACTCTAGAGGTCATAAGCGAGTGAAGGCCATCTTCTTCTTGAGCTTAGAATGCTCCATCTTGTGTTAAATCATAAGGAAGATGCCTTGCTAGGGTTAGGAATTGAGCCTCAAATGGTCTCCAACAATGATGACTTTAATCCTCTCAAAATCCCTTTACTTAGCCCTCAAATCGACCCAAGCCATTTTATAGAAAAAGTCTAAATGGATCTAAAATGGGCAGAAAACGGCTAGTTTTTGACTGGTCTGACCTGTCACCGACCGGTCGGGCAACCGATCGATTATAGGCCTGGACATGTAAAATTTTGCTGTCTCAATTAGGTCAGTCATCGATCGGTCGAATTTAGCCCATAGACAGATTTTTCTTGTTGAAGTCGCTACCCCTTTTTGGCCTATTGCCGACCGGTCAGGCAATCGGTCGTTCGACCGGTTTAAGCATTATATCCTGCTGCATTATCTGTTTTGTTTTGCAGCAGTTCATGCAACCTCTTCTCCATACATTTGGTGATCTTTTAAGACACCTAGGGCTAATCTAAGATGACTAAGGGTATGCCTAATGGTCACGGTCATCTAGAGGTTATGGTTTTAGATAGGTTCAAGGTTAAGGCTTCACCAAGGCATCTTATTTACCAGTTTCTTTTTCCTTGATGCAACAAGTCCACTAGAGTCTTCGATCTTCGTCTTCATTAAGCTCAGCCGACACTAGACTCATTGACCTAAGTAATTGACAAACAAGGTGCACTAGTATGCCACAGAAAAGTGCACTAACACAATCTTGTTTCGAACGAGATGAGGAAGAAATCGAGCAATGAAGACTCTTAAGCAAAATGGTTAGTTGTGAAAGGGGGTTACGGACTTGGGTGATCCTTGGAGCAATCTTGGTCTGACTTGAAGAAAAAATCTAAGATTGAAATTGAAAGCAAAGGACGGATGCTTCTATTGTGGCATAAAGAGGCACTTCAAGAGAGTGTTGGAAATGGAAGGATGACCTAAAAAGTAAAAGAAAAGGGAACATAGGTGAATCTGTCAGTGTAGTAGAAGAGAGCCTAGAAGGAACCTCCTATCGGTGTCTTTAGGTGTGGGCCATCTCTCAAACACATGGATTCTAAATTTAAGATGTTTGTATCACATGTGCCTGGATCAGACTTGGTTTGATTCCTACAAGTCTTATGATGGTGGAAGAGTTCTGATGGGGAATAACACAACATGCAAGGCCATTAGAATAGGGACCATCAAGGTAAGGATGCTTGATGGATTTGTACGGACTCTAAGTGATGTCAGGCATGTCCCAGATCTGAAAAAGAATTTAATATCCTTAGTTGTTTTAGATACGAACGGTTTCACGTTCACCTCAATGGGCGGTGTAATCAAGTTCACTCTAGGTGCAATAGTGTTAATGAAGGGACATAAGATAGGAAATCTGTAAAAGTTTATTGGAAGCATTGTTATAGGTGAGGCTACTATCACCTCACACGCAAAATTTGTCACAAATGACACAAATCTATGGCATATACGATTAGGGCATGATGAAACTCTATAAATGAAAATTGTTAATGGGAGTTAAGACATACAAGGTGGATTTCTGTGAGCATTGTGTCTATGAGAAAATAGTGCAAGGTAAGGTTCGAGACTACTACACACACTAGGAGTGGGGTGCTCGATTATATTCACTCTGATGTTTAGGGGTCAATGTTGAGCCTCTAATTTATACATATTCTAGCCAATTATATTGCATCTTATGCATGATTTGTATGTTAAAAGATTTATCTAATGCATGTTTTGTGGATGTAGGAATGAGAAAGGGATTACACCCAATTGATGTTCAAAAGACCACATTTAGAAGATCCTTAATGATGACCAAGGGTGGCTAAAGAAGGAAGAAGAAAGAAGGAGAGGAAAGAAAGATTGGAAAGAAAGAAGAGCTAGACCGGTCAAGATCGGTTGGCCATGTTGCTGCTGTAGACACCCCACCTTTGGCTACAATGTTGGCAGAGATAGCTGAATGAATGGAGGACCATACACCTAAATCCCATGTCCAAACTCAGCCAAACTCACCCTTGTAGGCCCTAATCCACAGCCCAATTCAAGCCTAAACCCAGTCAACTCACCCATAAACATCAGCCTGAAAAACCCCCCATAAGAAAAACCAGTCAAAAATCCTAAAAAGTCAAACTCACTGAGTTAATCCACTGAGTTAAATTACCGAGTCAACCCGCTGAGTCAATCCGTCTAGTCAAATCACCGAGTCAACCCGCCAAGTCAACCCACCGAGTTAAATTACCGAGTCAACCCGTTGAGTCAACCCATCAAGTCAACTCACTGAGTTCCAGACCCCAGCCTCGGAGCAGGTCCATACTGCCCGCGGGATCCCGAGAACGTCCGTACGGGCGGCCCTCAGGGGGCCACCCAAACCTCCGCTGAATCCCAAGAAAAGGCCGTACGGGCAGCCCCCTGAGGGGGCCGTCCAAACTTATTTACAGGTTCTGCCATTGCCTGCAGCTATAAATACCCCACTCCCCTTCTCATTTAAGCACCCCATCCCTCCGAAGCCATTCAGCCTGAGTGTAATCCGTCTCTCCACCCTTTACCCATTCCTCCACCAAGGAGAGCCCGAGTGAGGAAAGCCTAGCCCTGGTCCAGCCCAGCCTGACCACTGGTCTAAGTCTCCCAAGCCATCCAAGTCTTGATCCAGCCACTCAAAGCCAATCCTTGCGACACCTCTGTCCATCTAGCTACTCTTTTTCCAGCATCATCTCATTCGCATCTAGCAAAAGTGCAACATTTACTTTTCTTCCAACCCCCCTGCTCCACTACAAGCACTTTGATTATTCAAACACACAGCATGCATCTCGCATAAAGCACCTATCAGTTCGAGCGTATGCTCTGGGCTTGCCTGTTAATGAAAACCTGCCAATCAGAAACTCTTACTGTTCAGACCTGCATTCATAGATTAGTTACTACGAGCACTTTGATTATTCAAACACATAGCATGCATCTCGCATAAAGCACCTGTCAGTTCGAGCATATGCTCTGGGCTTACCTGTTAATGGAAACTTTCCCATCAGAAACTCTTACTGTTCAGACCTGCATTCATGCATCATGTCATCTATGAGAATATACGAGGATTAAAACAGACTTTCAAGTATTAGTTCGATTCTGTGAAGTAGAAACCGTACTTCGGTACGGGAAGTGAGTGGGGTGCTTAACCTCTTCCCACCCTGTAACCGTGATCCCTTACCTCGAATCTCTGGCCGCAGATAAAAAAGAGTCATTTTAGAGAAAGGAATCTTCGGATCCCCTTCCTTAACGTTTCTACGGGGTCTAGCCGACTGTAGATTCGAAGTAGCTGGCTAGTGGGGACTCTGGTCTTATATAAACTCATTCAAACGCATCCAGCTTAACACGACTACCAAACAAAGCCCTCGAGAACGAGGCAAGCCAATGGCACAAACGACGGTTCACATGCATGCACCTCCTCTTCTTTTTCTGAAAGGAAAGGAGAGAATGTCTTCGGGAGCGTGGAACGGCGAGGGTCCATAGCTGCCCACCCTGTGAAGCTGCTGGACAAAGGACCAAAGTGGTCCGACCGGTCGGCCACATGGGCAGCTCCCCTTTTGCACTCTCTAGACCTTCATCAGACAGGTCCGACCGGTCAAGACCGATCGGCCAGTGTATTTTTGTGAGATTTCAGCAGCTACCTCTTGAAGCTCCGAAATTCCATGCTCTATGTGTAAGTGTTGTGCAATTCTGGAAGATTCTGAGTCAGTAGAGCCTCTTCAGTATAAAAGGACACCTAAGTTTCATTCCTAAGACATCATAGAAGGCTAAGGACTTCGTGGGAGGTGTAGAGGATTTTCGTGGAGCGTTTAAAACTCTCCCGAATTCAATTTTTCATGTTTTTCTTTAGTTTTTCATTATGTTTAGTTGAAGCATCATAATGCTCAGCTAGAACCTCTTAGCAAAGGCAAAGAGGTGAAGCTTGTAGCTAGTTATCATCTAGAATTCGTTTGATTCAAGTACTCTATCTAAAGTTTGGATTTTTAAGTTCTAGTTTGAATAAAAGTTTGTATTTTTGGATGTTTTATGAGAGTTCATGTGCTTCGGACATGGGTTCCTTACAATTCTATGAAATTATTATGTTTGGATTGATTAGGTTTGAATTGTAGTAATCCCAGAGCACACCATAGTCCATTGGCATAGTTGTTAATTTGAAGGCTACATATTTGAATTCTATGTGTTTCATTAGAACTAGAATCTTATTTTTCAACTTAGGTGGAGATTGTTTGTGTTTGAATGCTAAATCTTCCAACTAGAAAAGAGATAAAACTTCGAATCTAGTTGTATTTATGCTTGGATGAATGAATTCACATGGGACTACTACAAGTGGATCCTTGAGGCCTTAGTTCCATTAAATTACAGATTTTTACAAAAGTTACTGTTTTTACTTAATTTATGAAATCGAACTTCTAAATTATTAAATTTAGAATTGCTAGAATAGTTTGAATTGGTTTACCCTAATTCCCTATAGATCGACCTCGGTCTTATCGAGATTATTACTACATCGCAGCCTTGCACTTGAGGCGAGCGAACAAGTTTTTGGTATCGTTACCGGAGAATCTAGGTTAAATGGTTCTAAATTGTTTTAGTAGCTATAGAAGTAGAAGTAGTTAGGTTTTACTGTTTTCTTAGGACTAGCTTTTCTGAATTATAGAACTAACAAGGTTTATTTTGTTTTGTAGGAAGTTCTTCTAGTTCAAGCAAATTGAGTACTATCCTTCTAATTTGAACTCTTTCAATTTTCAGTTTTTAATTCCAGATTTTGTTTTTAGGACTTAGGATTAGTTTAGATTCTAGTTCGTGTGGTTTATGTCCTGTTGGGAATGTGACTACACCAATTGTATCCAAACCGAAGGTGGCCTAGTTGGACCACTCTTCGTTCATAAATGAGTAGAAAAACGTACATGGTGAAAGTTCGACGAATATGGATCAAACACCATTAAGGAATCCTCCCCCCGACTCCAACTACAAACGTAAATCAAGAGAGAGTAGGAGAGAATGAGGTGCACAATGTTCCTCCAATGAGAACTTTACGTGATTTCCTACAACCGGCCCGTACGACTACCCTCTTGCGTGGTTTTTCCAACCACTAGGGGAAACATTGATATAAAGCTGGGAGCAATTCAACTGTTACCAAAGTTCTATAGGTTAGATTCTGAGAGCCCATATCTACACTTAAAAGAGTTTGATAAAGTTGTTGCTACCTTGCAATATAACAATGTGTTAGAGGATGTCATTAAACTTAGATTGTTTCCCTTCTCATTAAAAGAAAGAGCTAAAGGTTGGCTCCACTCTCTTAGACCACATTCGATAGGGACATGGACTGAGATGACCTAAGAATTCTTGAAAAAGTTCTTCCCGGCTCATAAAATTAACACCCTTCGAAGATCGATAATGAACTTTATGGGAAAAGAAGGTGAGTCATTCTTTCAAAGTTGGGAAAAGTTTAAGGAACTCTTACTCACTTGCCCACATCATGGATATGAAAGTTTACGAATTATAAACTTCTTTTATGATGGATTAAATTCCAACATGCGCCAATTAGTGGAGATAATGTTCAATGACGAGTTCATGAGCAAAAATTCAGATGAGGCATGGAGTTACTTAAACATGTTGGTCGAGAATGCCCAATCACGGGATACCTCGAACAAGTCTAAGCCTCCTCAGCAAAAAGAGAAAGGAGGGATTTACATCCTTAAGGAGGAAGATGATATAAATGCAACGATAGCTAACCTCATAAGAAAAGTCGAGGCTATGGAGAACTAAGTAAAAGTGAATTTTTTAAGTCCATGAAAGCCATTGAGAACGTATGCAGAATTTGTCCCGCTAATGTACACTCTATGCAAGATTGTCCTACAATTCCTGCGTTTCAAGAGGTGTTACAAGAGCAAGTAAATGCCGCATATGGGTATCAAAGGCCTTTCAATGGATCGGTAGGCAACATGTACAACTTGGAAGAACCATCCAAATTTCAGTTAGAAGAATGGCCCCACGGTCAATCCTACCAACTCTCAAGGAGGGCCATCCATGTAAAACATGACCCCACCCAAATTCTCAATGGAGGATACTCTAAAGGCGTTTATGCAAGGGCAAACACAAATCAATTAATCAAATCAACAAATGTTCCAAGAGCTTAAGGTTTCAGTTGATGAAATTAAAGGACACTTAAATGCTAGGGAAGGAACCTTTCCGGCCCAACCTCAACCTAATCCTAAACAAGCAAGCACATGAAATAAGCATCTTTAATTTTCCCAACCAACATGTGGAGCAAGCAAAATCCATCACCATTCTTAGAAGTGGTAAACAAGTGGATAAATCTATTCCGGTGAAGGCCGACAAGTTTAATGATCCGGTAAATTCTGAGAACAAAGATGGATTTAACTCAGCCCCACAAGAAACGGAACGCGTTCACAAGCCCATAGCACAATTCCCTTCAAGATTAGTTGCTCCAAAATCTCTCCCCAACTCTTATGATATTTTAGAGATTTTCAGGCAAGTCAAGATCAACATTCCATTGCTTGATGCCATTAAACAAATTTCCTCTTATGCCAAGTTCCTAAAGGACCTATGCACAACTAAACGCAAATACAATGTGCAACAAAAGACCTTTCTGAATGAGCAAGTGAGTGTCATTCTCACCCAGAAGACCCCTAAAAAATTTAAGGATCCCAGTAGTCCCATAATTTAATGTATCATTGGTGACTATCGGATTGAGTGTGCATTATTAGACTTGGGGGCAAGTGTAAATTTGATCCCATACTTAGTATACGAGCAATTGAGTCTTAGTGAATTAAAACCCACCAAAACCACGTTGCAACTCGCTGATAGATCCATCCGTGTACCAAGAGGGATAGTCAAGAATGTATTGGTCTAAGTTAACAAATTCTACTACCCGGTGGATTTCATCGTCTTGGACACGCAATTGCTTTTGGAACACTCAAATACCGATGATTCTAGGACGCCCGTTCCTGGCCACATCAAATACAATTATAAATTGTCGGAATGGGGTGATGCAATTGTCCTTTGAGAACATGACATTAGAGGTAAATGTGTTCCACTTGGGCAAAAGGCATAGGGATGACGATGATAAGCTCTTCTAGAAAAACATGCTCGAATCCTTTGAAGAAGAGGAGCTCCTCCAACTTGAACCACTAAAAAATTTGAAGATATATGTTGGGGTCCCAAAAGTCAGCACCCTCTAAAACAAATCAACTGGGCACGTGCTTCAAGAAAATCCCACAAAATACTACCCGACGCACCCAAATACCAAGATTTGCAAAGGATCCAGTACTTAGCCATTTTCTCCGGTGGGCTCCACGGATCACCGTGATCAAAACCGCCCAGAATTAAGCAGACACGTTCTTCATGAATTATGATAAGCAGTGCATGGTGATTCGCCGAGAAACGGGCCCCACAAGCCTTCCGTTTCGCAAAACCCAATTTTGCAAGACACAGGTACGTCAAGCGCACCCATTTATTCATCCCAACGCACCCTTAAATTCATGAAAATTCAAGAAGTGTTTCAGGATGTTTTTTACCTCTGACGCATCCAAAAAATGGCTTGACGCACCCTAAAAATACTTTCGACGCGTTCATAAATTCAGAAAATACGGAATTGCAATTTCAGGGTGCATTGGACTGCAACGCACCCTAAAATTGCCCAACGCGTCAAAAAATAGCCCAACGCACCCATAAAATCACCAAGGACCAGCGTTGCATTTTTCGAATGTACTGTACCTCAACGCATCCAAAAATAGCTCGACGCACCCATAAAATCACCAAGGACCAGCGTTGCATTTTTTGGATGCATTGTACCTCAACGCACCCAAAAATAGCTCGACGCACCTATAAAATCAGCACATCTCAAAATCCCATTTTGGAGTGCGTCAGAGCTCCCATGCGTCCATTTAAGGGTGCGTCGAGGGATATTTGGGGTGCGTAATACGTGGCAGCTCCTCATTGGTCGCTGTCCGGTATTCTCGGGTATAAATATCCCCTCCCACTATTCATTTGTACAGATGAACAGATTAAGAGAGAGAGAGAGAGCCATTATCCTCTGAGTATCCGGGATTTGTCGCCGGAATCCCTCGCCGGAATTCTTTTCCAACAGCCAGAAAACTTTCCCGGTGACCGAAATTCTTTTCCGATCGCCGGCATCTTCCACCAGAAGGTCACTCTGACCAACACCACTGCAGGTCCGGATTA
The DNA here is from genome assembly GCA_003013855.2 of Liriodendron chinense. Taxonomy (NCBI): domain Eukaryota; kingdom Viridiplantae; phylum Streptophyta; class Magnoliopsida; order Magnoliales; family Magnoliaceae; genus Liriodendron; species Liriodendron chinense. Next base: position 115,709 of record ML058327.1, on the reverse strand, counting down.
TAAAAAATCATAATTGTGAGCACACACCCGAAAATAGCTTGACGCATCCGAAAATTAAACATAATTTAGATATGTATTTTCAAGGTGCATTGGACTCCCACGCACCCGAAAATAGCTTGACGCACCCGAAAATTCAACATAATTCAGATATGTATTTTCAGGGTGCATTGGACTCCCAGGCACCCGAAAATAGCTTGACGCACCCGAAAAGTCAACAAAAAGTGGATTCGTATTTTCAGGGTGCATTGGACCCCAACCCACCCGAAAATAGCTTGACGCACCCGAAAATTCAACAAAAAGCGGATTTGTATTTTCAGGGTGCATTGGACCCCAACGCACCCGAAAATTACCCCACGCATCCATAAAATCAACATAATTCAGACATGTATTTTCAAGGTGCGTTGGACTCCCACGCACCCATAAATTATGTCCCACGCACCCAAAAAATCAGCCAATTCCAGAACATGTTCATGGGTGCACTGGACTCAATTTTAAGTGTTTTCAAGTGCCACTTGAGCCTATTTTGGGTATTTCGAGTGTTCCGGTCGCAATGGAATGGTCAAATAGACGTTTCAGGATCTCTAAATGAGCAGAATTGTACATCTTCAAAGTTCAATCTAATTCGACACGATCAACGAAACGACTTCTCGAAAAAGACGCCGCCAGCATCCAGAACTATGCAAACATGTCATCATTTATATTTACTGTAAAGATGTGATCCGATTTGAGTCAAAAGCTAGACAAACAGGACTATGGTTATCACGATAAACCATATCAAAGAGTTTCAATTCACTACAAAATAATTGTTATGAACTGCCACAACACAACAGTCGATGCCCTACCCATTAAAAACGGCATCCGTCGGTTGGGCTACGCAGGTATACACAACTGCAGAGTGGACTTCCCGAGGTCACCTGTCCATACATTGACAGGCGCAGGCCCAGAGTCGTCCTTCTCAGTCATAAACCCTGATAGTCTCAGCCCGGATCTCCGGCCAAAACATGGGACATAGACATCTGACTAATACAAAGATGGTTCGGTCCATAACAAAACAGATACAGGTCTCTATGACCACAAACTCTCAGACCATAGTCCCTGCTGACTTGTCTTTTGCCTTTTAATCAAGGGTCATCGATCATTCGATGTAATTAAGGGCTCGTGCCAGATCACGGCCTGGAATGTACAAGATCTCAGGATCTCTGAAATAAAATTCGCCTTGCGATATCTCTCCTTGTGTACTTTTATGAATGCTTGTGATTGTCCATGATGTTTCCATTATTCAGAACCCCAGAGCAACAAAACACCACATTTCAAGGAAAATGTCCCTTTTGGAGTTCATCATTTTTCTAGTTCTAACAAACTGGCGACTCTGTTGGGGATACACCATACCAGAATCTCTGGTTGTATCTGAATATGGAAACGCTCTAAGATCAATTACTCACAAACATGAATTTGCACATAGGAAAGTTACCGCAAGGCGTAATGTTTCGGTGCCCTGGTGACTCTCAACAGGAACGTTCTTCCCTTCATCTCTAAGGCAATAGACGAAAAATCAAGGTTTTTTTTTTAAAACCACAAAGTTCCACAACGACACGTATTTGTCTCCTTCTTGCTTATTTTTGTTGGTTTATACACTGCGATCGATGGGCTCATACTCCCGACCGCACTTGTGAACTGTTCTAAAGATTTTTATGACACCGCAGAATTAGCAAGATAGTAACGCAGACAGAAGAAATGACATGCTCGATGACAAGTTCGTGCACCTTCCTTGCCAACGGAGGTTTCAACTTCCCTCGTTTCACCGCAACCGCAACTGCTAGCCCAGGCTCAGAATGGCAGTTGGTTGAGACCCGGAGACAGAAGAAAGAACAGAAGAAAGTTGCCATCCTAGCTGCATATAGAAAGGCGAACGTTGCGAGATCTCGCCCCATGGTCAAGAAACAGTGGCAGCAGAAGCAGGGGCAGAAGATCCTTATCGATGGCCAGGTCATATTAACCAAGCCCGCAGTACCCAAAATGACAGCTGAGAAGTTTCCGCCGTTATCCAAGGTCACCTGCACCTCTCGGAAACCTATCAGGTCTGCACATGTGAAAAAAGCCGAGCCCATGACGACCCTTGAATCGAAGTAGAGGTCACCTCAGGAAATCCCGTTAGCGCAAGTGGTGATGGTCCAAATAGCTGAAGGAGAAGAAGAAGGACCATATGAAGCAGAAGAATTGCCTCCACTCCAAGATCAGATCGATAGATTGGTAGAGGCTAACCGCGAGACAAATGATCGGATGAGGGCTATTCAGGAAGCCTTGGCCACCCTAATAGCACAGAATGCCACCAGAAGTATCGCGCCACCCACCCGTCAGTCGGCAGAGGAATCCCAAGGGGCAGCAGAAGGCCAACTGAGCATGAACCGCCTGCCCAACTTTGGGTCACGCCAATAGAGCGCGCACCACTTTCCACATCTCACGTATCGCGAGAAGAGTTATCCCAGACGATAGCCCACATGATGCAGCAAGAAAAAGAGAAAGAAAAGAGGGGCAACTATAAATATCGGGTCCCGTACCCGCTAGAGGTGGAAGAGGTGCCATTCCCAGCCAATTTCAGATGCCCAGACTTCGGAAAGTTCGACGGAAGAGGATCGTCAGAAGAGCACATCACCCACTTCTTGACTACGTTAGGAAATTGGTCCGCGGTCCCGCAGTATTGCATGCGGTTATTTGGATCTACCCTGACAGGGAAGGCCTTTCAATGGTACATGTCGCTACCGGCCGTCTCTATAAGGACATGGGAGCAAATGCAAGACGCTTTCATCTCCAAATTCTTTGCAACCGAGAGGGAGATCTCGTTGACGGACCTAGCATTGGTCAGACAGAGGAATGGTGAACCAGTCGAGAAATTCATTGACCGATGGGGAACTACGGCGGCTCAATGTCGTGAATTACCCAGTGAAGGCGAGCAGATGAAGATGTGCCTAAGGGCTCTAGACCTCATGATCTCGTACGGACTGTCAGGTAACACCTTCAACTCCTTTCGCGAACTAGCAACGAAAGCCCTTTTGGTGGAAGAAGCGGCTTCCCGGGTAAACTTCAGACCCGAGAGACAGAAGAGAGAGACAGGAAGAGTGGTAGAAACCCACCAGGTCGACAAGGTCAAGGAACAGAAAGATCGAAAACGTCCCGCTGTCGATCATAGGACGGAAATGAAGACAGCAGTCACGCAAGACAAGGGTAAAAGACCCTATGTACCTAAACGCGTATCGATAGCCGAAAGAGAAAGGGCTAATGGCCCATATACATTCGATATGGCCGATCTAGTCCCGATCATGGAACAATTGGTCGAGGAAGGCTTAATGCGTTTACCGGAGCTCGTCTGTCCCCATGAAGTTGGGCGAGTAAACGATCCCAAATATTACAAATATCACCAATGTGTTAGCCACAAGACAGAAGATTGCTTCTCCTTGAAAGGAAGGATACAAGGGTTGATCAATCAAGGGGTTATCAGCATGAAGGTACCCGAGACAGCAAGGGAGATAGCCGGGACAATTTCAGCAATCCCAATAGAAGGTAGCATTCACCTAACGACTTCATTCCCTGAGCCAAAGGAACCATGGACTCTAGTCAGTAGCAAGAAAAGACTCGAGAACAGACGGAGGCTCGTTAACCAAAGAGGGAACAGGGGGAGAGGAAGGAGAGAAATATTACAGAAACGAACCGTGATGAGCATGGCATATTGCGAAATGGTGTCGTTCACCGAACAAGTACCGGCCGAAGAAACCCCACAAGCAGTCGAGGGAGAAGTTAACGCGGTCATCTTACGATTAGGAAGGCAAATGCCTGACCGTACCCCTCCGAGACCAGACGACCCAATGCAAGAAGATGGTGTCCACGACAGGCCGCAAGGGAGACCTCACGTGCAAAAGTTGAAAGAGAAAGTTGGTGAAGCCACGAATAGTCAGCCAAGCCCGAGACCAGTAGTATATGATGTTGTGTCACACTTACGAAAGGTTCCCGCCCGGCTAAGTATATATGATGCTTTATGTCTCTCGAAAGTGTACAGAGAAATGTTAATCAATGCCTTACTTGACAGTGAGGTCAGGGAGGTCATGATGATAGAAATAGAAGAAGAAATGAATAACGCAGACAATTCTGGGAGGGGTACATGCCAGTGTCACAAGTCATGCATGTCAACCATCCTGCGACAATTACTTTCTCAGAAGACGACTGCACGACCGAATTAATAAACCACAATCGACCGTTGATGGTCACAGGAACAATCAGGGACACCGAGATCAAGAGGTGCATGTTGGATGACGGGTCTGCCGTGAATATTATGCCATTGAAGACATTACAGAAGCTGGGTTATAGGCAATCGGTACTACGCCTGAGTCTCATGATGATTCAAGGGTTCAATCAAGACAGTCAACGCACACTGGGATCAATCACGGTGATGTTAGAGATTGAAGAATTGACGACAAAAGTAACGTGTCAGGTGATCGACGCTGGTGACAACATACAACCTCCTTTTAGGAAGGCCCTGGCTCCATCAGAATCGGATAATCCCTTCGACATATCACCAGTGTTTCAAATATAACAGAGATGGTGTCCAATACAGGATAACAGCAGATCTGAAGCCATACACGATAGCTGAGTCATTTTTAGCTGATGCGAAATATTATGACCCGTCCGAAAGCGATAAAACCAGTAAAAAGTCTGACATAAGGAAGAAAAGGACAAGGGGCAGAACCTCGAGTTGAGAAGTGCGTACAGGAAGGTAAAACTCAGCTCATCACCCAGGGAAGATCCCAATGTCAGCAGAAAAACCAACCTCAGCCGATTACGAAGAAATTCTATGTGGTACCGCAGCATCTATGTCAGCCAGGGCAGTCTGTGTTAAAACTGATTTCAGATCAACACATGAGTATACTTAAATCCAGCTTCAATATGCCTATACCCAAGATAGGAAGAACCAAGCCATTTTCAAAAGCTCCAAGCCAATTCATCGTGCTGTCAAGAGATGTCACCTAGAAAGATATCAAGTTCCACTCAGGGCCAAGCCAGCCAGTACCATCAGAAGGGAAAGAAGAAGGAAGAGGGTCTGCCCAATCTCGACCAATAGAAGAGAAGAGATATAGCAAAGCCAGTCGAAAGATTATGAGGAATATGGGATTCTTCAGTCAAGGCTCAGACACAAAGAAAAGACTGCTAGCTCCATTTGAAGAATATAAGCAAGTATACAGAAACGGAGAAGGTCTAGGAGCGAAGGCAAGCATAAACATGGCAACCATTGGCCCGGTAGAAGGAATCCAGTCGCAAGATTCTATCGACATAATCCAGCCAAGTGTCGCACCCGTGCAACTAGAAGACGGTGGACAACCGACGATTGATGAACTCGAAGAGGTGAATTTGGGCACCATCGAAGAACCCAGGAATACATATTTGAGCAGGAACGTCCTAGAAAAATGAAAGAGAGAAATACATACAGTTATTAAAGGAGAATAAAGACATCTTTGCCTGGACATATTCAGAAATGCCCGGGCTCAGTCCGGCAATCGCCATGCACAAGCTAAGTATTATGAAGGAAAAGAAACCAGTGAAGCAACCACAACGACGGTTTCATCCTGATGTTGTAACTAAGATTGAAGAAGAAATCAAGAAACTAATTCAGGCCGGATTCGTTCGAGAGGTGAAGTACCCCCGATGGATTTCAAACATTGTGCCAGTCAAGAAGAAGAGCGGGCAGATCCGAGTTTGCGTTGACTTCCGGAATCTTAATGAAGCCTGCCCGAAAGATGATTTTCCTTTGCCAATTCCAGAATTATTGATTGACAGCACAACGGGATACGTAGTAATGTCCTTCATGGACGGGTATTCAGGATACAATCAGATTCGCATGGCCCCGGAAGATGAAGAAGCTACGGCCTTCTGTACAACCCTCGGCATCTACTGTTATCGTGTAATGCCCTTCGGAACGCAGGGGCAACATACCAGCGCGCAACACACGTTATATTTCAGGATATGATGCATAAACACGTCGAATGCTATGTAGATGATCTAGTCGTAAGGTCGGCCAATCACGAGCAGCACAGAGAGCACCTAAGGCAAGTGTTCCAATGGTTACGCAAGAAAAGTCTCCGTATGAATCCACTAAAATGCGCGTTTGGAGTTGCGTCTGGCAAATTTCTAGGCTTCGTGGTCAAACACAGGGGCATAGAAATCGATCCCGCAAAGATCAAGGCCATCATAGAAATGCCGCCTCCGAAGAACCTGAAGCAGTTGAAGAGTTTTCAAGGCCGCGTAACATATCTGAGGAGATTCATCTCGAACTTGGTTGGTCGTTGTCAACTGTTCTCCCGCCTCAACAAGAAAGATGTTAAGTTTGAATGGGACGACGCTTGTCAGAAAGCCTTCGACTCTCTAAAAGAGATGCTCGGGAATTCGCCAGTCCTTGCCGCCCCAATCAAGGGAAAGCCACTGATTCTGTACATCGCAGTCGGTGATAACTCACTGGGGGCACTCCTGGCACAGAAGAACGAAGAAGAGAAGGAGAATGCACTATATTACTTAAGTCGCACGCTGGTAGGGGCCGAATTCAACTATTCAGCAATTGAAAAGATATGTCTCGCTCTCATTTTTGCTGTAAAGAAACTGAGGCATTACTGCCTCTCGCACCAAATAACGTTGATATCCAAGGCGGATCCGATCAAGTTCCTTATGAACCGGCCTATGCTGTCTGGGCGTTTAGCTAAATGGGCCCTTCTCCTCTCCGAATTCGACATCACATACGTCCCAGCCCGGGCTATTAAAGGACAAGCGATCGCGGATTTTCTCGCTGCGCATCCAGTCCCGAGCAGCGAAGAAATGGAATGTGACCTCCCGGATGACCAGGTTATGATGATCGAAAGACCACGGCCATGGCAAATGTACTTTGACGGAGCCTCCAGGATGACAGGGGCAGGAGCGGGGGTTATATTTATCAGCCCACAGGGAGATTTGCTGCCCTACTCGTTTACAATCGTGCCAGCCTGCACCAACAACGAAGCAGAGTATCAAGCCCTCATAATTGGGCTACAGCTCACATTAGAGATGCGAATCAAGGCAATACAGATCTATGGCGACTCCAGACTAGTCATCGGACAGTTGATGACAGAATATGAGGTCCGCAAACCTGAGTTGTCGCCTTTCTGCCGCCAAGCGCAATCACTGTTTGACCAGTTTCATGACAGCAGCATTTCACATATACCGAGACAGGAAAATGTACAGGTCGTTGCATTGGCTAACCTAGCCGCTGCTCTGGCTAACCCCGGAGGCAGCCCACTTCAGGTAACGATCGAAGAAAGGAAGATCTTACCGACAGCCGTACTGCGTGGTGGCGAAGCAAGCGTAAACCTCATCTATTGCTTCGAAATCACAGAAGATAATGACTGGAAAAGACCATTCATCGATTACTTGAAGTATGGGTTCTTACCAGAAGAGCTCAAGATGCGCACACAGGTTAGGAGACGCACTGGGTCGTTTATACTACGGAATGACGTCCTTTACAAGCGCTCGTATGAGGGAGTGTTGTTACGCTGCTTGGACCAGAAGGAAGCATACGCCACATTGAAGGAAGCCCACGTAGGAGAATGCGGTGCCCACCAAGGAGGCAGGAACTTACATCACCGTGTCCGACACATGGGATATTATTGGCCCACAATGGCGAAAGATGCAATAGAATTTGTCAAGAAATGTCATCAGTGCCAAATCCATGCAGATATCATACACTCACCACCAGAAGAATTACATCAGTTAGTGATGTCCTGGCCTTTCGCAGCCTGGGGCATGGACGTGATTGGGCCGATCAGCCTGCCCTTTTCCCAGGGACACCAATACATCTTAGCCGCGACGGATTACTTTTCCAAGTGGGCCGAGGCAGTCGCGCTTAGGAGCGTGAAGGCAAAACATGTTGAAAGTTTCATCCGCCACGCCATATTATACCGACATGGTATTCCCGAGAAAATCACCACGGACAACGGAACACCCTTCAAGAACGCTACTATTGATAACCTATGCGCAAAGTTCAAGATCAAGCATTGTTATTCATCACCTTATTACCCCCCTGCGAATGGGTTGGCTGAGGCATTCAATAAGACTATCGTGAAGATTCTGAAAAAGACAGTGGCAGAAAATAAGGACTGGGACAGACGACTGCCCGAAGCATTGTGGGCATATCGAACCACACACCGCATAGCCACGCGAGCTACACTCTACTCGTTGGTGTACGGTACGGAGGCGGTGATCCCAATGGAGATACAGGTTAAGTCGTTACGGGTCGCACTTCGTTATTCCCGGACAACCGAACACAATGCCGAGATCAGAATGACCGAGCTAGATGATCTGGATGAAAAGAGACTGGTCGCCCAGCAAAGGCTCAAAATGTATCAGAAACAGATCTCAGCCTCATACGACAAACAAGTCCGCGGTAGGTCATTCAAAAGAGGTGACCTGGTACTAATGATGAAACGCCCAGTGCTAGCTCAAGGCTCGAAAAGTAAATTCGACCCGAAGTGGGATCCAGTGTGCATCGTCGATGAAGTATACTCCAATGGAGCATATCGAGTGATCGATTGCAAGGGGCAAGGCATCAGCTCGTTGGTGAATGGCCGATTCTTGAAAAGATATTATACTTGACATAGAATACTGCTGTGATTTGTAAACACCCCGTTAGAGGGAAAGTGTAATAGACAAACATCAAGAGAAATGACACCATACGATGATCAATGCTTACAATTACAGATACTAATCCTTTATTCCGTGTGTTTACACAGGCATCAGGAAAGTTATTGAAACCCGAGACGTATCAAGCATTGTTACCCCGCCCCATCCAAAGTTATCAAGAATCGGAATGAAAAGATGGACCTTAAAGTCAAGGCTCGGGCACACCCATTCCGCATCAATATAGGTATGAGTCCTGACAGGGGGACATTCCTTCCAAAATAATCTACGTTATATTCGAATCCAAACGCAAATGAAAGAAATATCAAGTAGATAAAACACATAGCACGATCGCGTGAATAGTATACATATCATTACAACGTTACTATCACAACGTATCTCCGCAAAATTACAGAATAAAACAATTACAGAGCCTAACTGTTCAAATTTCTTAAACATTGTTCTAGCAAATGAATTGTAGACTCCTGGGTTACCCTCTGTGTTGCCTCCGCCGCGGCTAAGACCTGTGCAGGATCGGGGACGCTTTGAAGGAACTCTCTCAGTTCTTCAACCTGATTTCGTATAGCGTTACGTTCGTCCTCGCGCTTTTCGATAGATAATTGCAGACGAGCCTTTTGATTGCCAAATTTTGAGAGATTGAGATGAACAATGGAGCGTTCAGCTTGCAGCCGTGCTATCTCATCATCTATCTCTGCCAGCCGATCTGTGGCTCCCTGATGCCCAACGGCGGCATCTTGCCAATCGCGCCTCATCGCGGTTACATCTGCCTCGCACAGCTCAAGTTTTGGCAGGAGGGATTGCAAATGACAGCGCCTCTCCTCAACAGAAGGATCGACTCTAAAGTGTCTCGCCTCGCTGAGTTGTGCCATGCCTTACCTGAACAAGACTACATGGTTGATCATTAAAGAGACGTCAATCCCGAGCCATGCAGCGTTGCATTCAAGCGCCTGCAGCCCTTCATCTAAAATGGACCATTCATCCATATTCTTCAAAGAGGCGGCGATGTTTGTTAGAAGACTCTTCAAAAGGTCCGCCTTCACCTTTGTCAATCCTCGGAGAGAAGATATGAATGCCTCGGGCAAGGCGACAGGGGCTAAAGCATGAACAGGGACGGCCGCTAGTAAAAGAAATGGTAAAGTCAGTACAAAGAGGAATCGGTAAGGAAGAAGATAATCGAAACATTGAAGACAAGTAATATACCGGTGGCTTCAGGAATGTCAACAGCAGGCACATTAGTCGAGGCAGTAGGCGTAGGCAATACTGGGGCAGGTTCAGCAGTCCCTTTGGTCGATGGCTCAGGTAATTCCGGAGAAGATAGCACTACGACCTCAGGAATGTTGGTGTCAGATGTTGGCATGGTAACAGGAAGGGATTCCGCAATAGGTTCGACTGACGACGGTACGACAGTAAGAGGAGTCCTCGCAGCACGTTCCGATGCACTTGTTCCTATACCAAAAGCTTCAACCGCACGGGGAGCCTCCCCGATGGCTCAGCTAATGACGGTCGAGCGATGGGAACAGCTTCCACAATAGGCTCAGCTGACGAAGGTTCGACGATCGGAGCTGCCTCCGAGGTAAGTTCAGGTACACTCGATGCAGCGACAGAAACCGGAATGCCCCGAGAAGCTAAATCAACATCCCCGACCCCAATATCTTCAACACGGGAAAGGGTCAGGGGAGGTGTAACCTCCACAGCGGCAGTGGCCGTCGTTTCATGAACAAGACCTTGGTCCTCTGCAGGTTCAGCCATGGGAATATCAGAGATAAGAATAGTATCATCGGGCGCCTCGTCATCTAAGTCCATGAAAATCGCTCTAACATCCGCCTCAGGGACAAGCTTGTCATATATCGGTTCATCGTCATCGCCTCCTCCAGTATGACGATCGCCGCTCAAATTCTCCTGAAGGCTCAGCTCACCCTCTTCCCTGACTGTACCCGCGTCACCAATCGAAGCGCCACCAACAGCCTCAGAGAGTTGTTTCTGTAATCTCTCTTCATCATACCTCTTACGCATCTCGGCAATGTTCTTCCTTCCATCAACTACCGAAGTGCGATGAGCAGTCTTCACCCGAGGACCCGTTCACTCAAGTGGCATCTCATCATCACCACCATCATCGCCATCATCGTCACCATCATCGTCACCACCATCATTACCACCATCATCGCCGCCGTCTCCACCACCAGCACCACCATCATCATCGCCCCCACTGCCATTATCATCATCACCGTCCTCATCATTTTGGTCATCATTACCCCTGGGAATATCACTTCCTGGATGCACCTCATCGATAGGCCCGAGAGACGGGAACTCGGGGCTCGCCTGCACAACACTCCTTTCCCCATAAGCAACCCAACCTTCCAGGGTGTGCTCGGGCTTCTCGTGATCAATCACCACATTCATCGAAGTCATTAGTCTCAGAGTACCCGGTACAGCAGGTTGATGAAGATGCTTCGCCACGTACCCCAGTCCGTCGGCAGGAGCTGGGCTAACAATCGGAGGCGTAACAAAGACGGGATCAGTAACATGATGACCATTTCGGATCAATGTATACTGATGAGCCCACCATCTCATCCACCCGAAAGATGTGCCAGTGACACTCCCCGTCCCAGGGATAGCAAAAGAGCAACCAGTCCCAGTCAGCAGAAGCTGCCGCCACATCCATTTCCAATGGATAGGCCCGATGCCATATGCTCGCTGCTCACGAGTCACCGGCTCCAATGTGGCAGGTACTCCTTGATCATATCCAAATTGACGAGCAAAACGGTTGGGTAGTACGGCTCTCTCCAGAACTCCAGTCCCTCACGAAGAGGAAGCGAGGAAGGGCGGATGGCTATCAGGAACGAGCGTTCGTTATGGTCTATGCTCTCATCATCCGTGCACAATATGGAATCTTTGCTCCGGGTGCCCGAGAAGTGAAAAAAGTGGACATCGTCGTATCTAGCAATCCTCTCCCTGACGGTGTTCAAATTTTACCCTACCATCTTTCGTTTTTGAAAGAAGTATAATGGGACCACCCCTCGCTGAATATAATCTCCAGACTCGATACCATACACCCAAGGGAAATACACTCCGAGCCATCCGGATAGGAAATGCCATCCACAGTAAGCCGAGTTCATGCCGAAGGCAGCCCGGTCCTTATTGCTGATAACATAACCGAAAGCCCGATAAAGAGAGCATAATACGGCAAGAGATATTGCATAACGGTGGCCATTCGCCAAGGCCCCTGCGACAGCGAAACAGGACACCCTCACACTGTCGGCCTGCTTCGAGCTCGGCAAGACCACACAACTCAGCCAGTACGCAAAGAAGCAGGCCAGCTCGCAGGTCGGGGATAACTTGTTTGGGCGGGGGAAGTTTTCCTTCATTCGATCCTCTAAAAGGGCTTTGTCCTCGCGGTCTTCGTCATAAGCCGCATAGTCCAGACTGAAATGAAGAAGACAAAGTATTAATGGAAGAGAGAAAGATGAAATAAATAATGTACAGCTTGCAGTTATGTGCTTACTCTAAGCCATGGCTGAAATAGACCAGCCAGTCTTCAAAGGGAAGTTTATCCTTGAAAGCCCAGAATTACGGAAGCTCCGTAAATAACTCATAACAAGTCGGGGAGAAGAAACCTTCGCTCACCCCCTTTTTCTTTCGAGACAGCTCCTCATCACTCGGAACCCACTCATCATATATCCTCCTGCGGATCGGGAGACCAGCGATGCGGTTCAAGTCCCATAGCGAGATGCTCATTTCTTCATATGGCAAATGGAATGTGTTGGTGATAGAGCACCAGTGGTTTAAGAACCCCTTGTAAACCCACGGTTCGCGGCAGAAGTAACTCGAGGTGGCCGCAATAGCCTTAAAGAAGCCCACCGCTTTCAAGGTCTCCTTATGGCGTTCCAAAATTCGGTTCGCCCATGCCTCATACCCGGGATGAGCAATCAAGTGACCGCGAGTTCGGAAGGCGCCCGATAACCAGATCTCTGTATCGCCCAGGTGATGAAATCTTTGCCGAAGAGTTTCAAAGTAATGTGTTGGGAAAGGCCTGTGGGGGTCCTGGTTCGGCTCCAGGAATATCATAAGCTTTGGGTCCAAGACAGCTTGACGCCTGCCATTCTCAGACAGGGAACAGTTGAGAAAAGGCCTAGGAATAGATGTCCACGTCTCCACGCTAAAAAAACGAGTTTGCACGGCACACATCTGCAGGCTCGATACTGGGAAGAGAGCGATGCCGCTGGAAACTTCTAGTGGATCTAATATACCCTCGTGTATAAGGGTTCCGGATGGCAAGAGGAGAAGTGACTAACTTTACGGTTGACCAAATGATCTTCATTTTGTCAGACTTGGACCTGGTCTGCTTCTCCAGGTATACTTGTTTCGGCCCTTGCCAGCCCTCTTCGGGCGACCGGGTCTAGCAGATTGGGCGGGGGCTAACGGACTCGCCTCGCCCTCTTCGGAACCTGTTGTCCCGTCACTTCGGAAGCCCCGCAAAGGAGCAAACCAGGAGTCCCACTGTTCCTGTGTACCACTGTCTGGAGGAGGTGGTACAACCCGGTCACAGAGAATCTTCTTTTGCATGTCCTTGGGCAACGTTAGTATACGTTCATAGAAATTGAAAGTTTTCGGGGGCAGAAACCATTGGGGATTCTGATCGGACGGGCGAACAACGTTCCTCGAAGCCGCCCGCTTACGCTTCGAAGGAGTCAATGGAGGACCCGAAGGACCCACCTCAGAGGGGTCGCTAGCCATCACAATCTGCGACAGCACATGGAAAGCTTAGATATAGCTCAAAGCAAGAGAAAATGTGCACAAAAGAAATCAACACTCTCAAAGTTCAAGAGGATGCAAAGTAGTATGCAAAGGAGGCATGAGCACCTATGAGCGAATCAAGGTCATAGTAAAATGCATTCGAACTGGCAAAGAAGGAAATAGCACGACAGCATTCACGACTGTGACATCATCATCACATACAAACAAGGACGGATAAAAGAAAGAGAAAACAACATAATCATCATCCATTAACTGAGACAGGCCCAAAGTGTTCAGACTGTCATATCAATTGTTTAAATGTTAAAGTTAGAGTTTGTCATAAGACAACACAAAAATTGCGAGATCCCCTTCCCGCGGACAGAAAATGATCTCAATCTTGCAGCAGAGGAAGAAGCCGAGCCTTCAATTCGTCCACCTTCGCTTGGACCAGCGCTTCCTTAGAAGTCAGGTCCATTAGATGGGAGATGCACTGCTGCATGAGGTCGAAGTGCACGTGTTCAGCATTGGCCCAGTTCCTCACTACGGAGACATCGATCGCCAGATCGTCATATTCCCTCAAGGCCTCTCTGATCCTTCTCCAGATGCTGGCGCGATGATCCGGAAACTCGGCCTCCGCTAGTGGGATAGCCCAAGCCAGGAATCGTCTTTTCGCCCCTTTCTCCCTCTTTAGAGAGTTAAGCTGGCTCAATAAGGCCAAGAAAGAATCAGCCAAGGGAGGCTCCGCCGCCTCAAGGAGCGCCAACGCTTCTGGAAACGAGGAGTCGCCAATAAAACCAAGAATGGCTTCCCTATGCTCATCAAAAGTGGAGGCCATAAGTGAAACATTCCGGATAGCCTGTAATATGAGACGAGAATCTGCACCGAGTCTGGATAAAGCCTCAGACACCTCATCATATTGAAAATGGAGGGATGACCAAGCTTCCAGACGATTAAGGGAGTCAAAGAGCCGTTGCAAGCAGTCACGAGCTGCGCGTAAGGAGGCACGAGTGGCAACCATTGTCTGCTGAAAAAAACAAGACTAACAACCCGATTTGAGAACCGCGGCAATTCGACAAAAGGAGTAAAGAGAGGAAGCATATGAAGATTATTTACATCAGATCCAAAGTCAATGGAGGCATGCGCAGGTACGTCTAAACTCTACCTAAATTAATCATGATAATTCCCAGAAAATGTCATTTTTTGGTCAGGCATAGCCCAAGATTTAAAGTATATGAGACCCGACACAGCTTCCGGATAACAATGAATGCACATGAAAATTTATGACGGAAGTGCGGGGCCCCATATCCTTTAAATTAACGATCTCTGTCACCACGGGAATAGCTTTGCCCACCCAAAATGTGGATATAACGGGCAGTGTTGGGCCAAATTTACACACGAAAGAGCCCTCAGAAGCAAAAAAGTCCAAATCCGGGAAACTGGGTGTGTTGGACCCAACACACCCCTAAAATAATCAAAATTTGCAAAAAGATGCAAAGTTGAATATCTGGGTGTGTCGACCTCCAACGCACCCCAAAATACCAAAATTGGCTAAGTCCAGTATATGGATGCGTCACGCCCGACGCACCTCAAAATTCGCTGATTTTTCCAAGTATAATATTTGGGTGCGTTGGACCCAACGCACCCTTAAAAATCTAAGGGTTTCCCAACTTGTGACGAGGGATGCGTTGAGCGCAACGCACCCTGAAAATCCCAAAATTTAACCAAGTTTGAATACTTGGGTGCGTTGAGCGCAACGCACCGAGAATTCCACCAAGTCATTATTTGGGTGCGTCACGCTTGACACACCCCAAAAATCCAAGTATTTGAAATAAAAGGGTGCGCTGGACCTTTTTTGGGTGCGCTGGCGATATTAAATGGGTGCGTTGGAGAATATTTAGGTGCGTCGAAGGCAGAGCAAATGCACAGTGGAAAACGAAGAATGAAATGAAATCAAGCTATCTTATCTATTTATAGTGTGGACCCGAGAATCCGATGCGTCATGATGAACGGTTGTAGGTCCATCGCAACGCACCGGAGGGGCATCTGTTGGGGTCCCAAAAGTCAGCACCCTCTAAAACAAATCAATTAGGCACGTGCTTCGAGAAAATGCCACAAAATACTACCGGACGCACCCAAATACCAAGATTTGCAAAGGATCCAGTACTTAGCCATTTTCTCCGGTGGGCCCCACGGATCACCGTGATCAAAACCGCCCAGAATCAAGCAGACACGTTCTTCATGAATTATGATAAGCAGTGCATGGCGATTCGCCGAGAAACGGGCCCCACAAGCCTTCCGTTTCGCAAAACCCAATTTTGCAAGACACGGGTACGTCAAGCGCACCCATTTATTCATCCCAACGCATCCTTAAATTCATGAAAATTCAAGAAGTGTTTCAGGATGTTTTTTTACCTCTGACGCATCCAAAAAATGGCTTGACGCACCCTAAAAATACCTTCGACGCGTCCATAAATTCAGAAAATACGGAACTGCAATTTCAGGGTGCATTGGACTGCAACCCACCCTAAAATTGCCCAACGCGTCAAAAAATAGCCCAACGCACCCATAAAATCACCAAGGACCAGCGTTGCATTTTTTGGATGCATTGTACCTCAACGCATCCAAAAATAGCTCGACGCACCCATAAAATCACCAAGGACCAGCGTTGCATTTTTTGGATGCATTGTACCTCAACGCACCCAAAAATAGCTCGACGCACCTATAAAATCAGCACATCTCAAAATTCGATTTCGGGGTGCGTTAGAGCTCCCACGTGTCCATTTAAGGGTGCGTCGAGGGATATTTGGGGTGCGTCATACGTGGCATCTCCTCATTGGTCGCTGTCCGGTATTCTCTGAGTATCCGGGATTTGTCGTCGGAAACCCTCGCCGGAATCCTTTTCCGACAGCCGAAAAACTTTCCCGGTGACCGAAATTCTTTTCCGATCGCCGGCATCTTCCACCAGAAGGTCACTCTGACCAACACCACCGCAAGTCCGGATTATAAAAAATCATAAGTGTGAGCACGCACCCGAAAATAGCTTGACTCACCCGAAAATTGAACATAATTTAGATATGTATTTTCAGGGTGCATTGGACTCCCACGCACCCGAAAATAGCTTGACGCACTCGAAAATTGAACATAATTCAGATATGTATTTTCAGGGTGCATTGGACTCCCAAGCACCCGAAAATAGCTTGACGCACCCGAAAATTCAACAAAAAGTGGATTCGTATTTTCAGGGTGCGTTGGACCCCAACGCACCCGAAAATAGCTTGACGCACCCAAAAATTCAACAAAAAGTGGATTTGTAATTTCAGGGTGCATTGGACCCCAACGCACCCGAAAATTACCCCACGCATCCGTAAAATCAACATAATTCAGACATGTATTTTCAAGGTGCGTTGGACTCCCACGCACCCATAAATTATGTCCCACGCACCCAAAAATCAGCCAATTCCAGAACATGTTCATGGGTGCACCGGACTCAATTTTAAGTGTTTTCAAGTGCCACTTGAGCCTATTTTGGGTATTTCGAGTATTTCGGTCGCAATGGAATGGTCAAATAGACGTTTCAGGATCTCTAAATGAGCAGAATTGTGCATCTTCAAAGTTCAATCTGATTCGACACGATGAACGAAACGACTTCTCAAAAGAGACGCCGCCAGCATCCAGAACTATGCAAACATGTCATCATTTATATTTACTGTAAAGATGTGATCCGATTTGAGTCGAAAGCTAGACAAACGGGACTATGGTTATCACGATAAATCATACCAAAGAGTTTCAATTCACTACAAAACAATTGTTATGAACTGCCACAACACAACAGTCGATGCCCTACCCATTAAAAACGGCATCCGTCGGTTGGGCTACGCAGGTATACACAACTGCAGAGTGGACTTCTCGAGGTCACCTATCCATACATTGACAGGCGCAGGCCCAGAGTCGTCCTTCTCAGTCATAAACCCTGATAGTCTCAGCCCGGATCTCCGGCCAAAACATAGGACATAGACATCTGACTAATACAAAGATGGTTCGGTCCATAACAAAACAAATACAGGTCTCTATGACCACAAACTCTCAGACCATATTCCCTGCTGACTAGTCTTTTGCCTTTTAATCAAGGGTCATCGATCATTCGATGTAATTAAGGGCTCGTGCCAGATCACGGCCTGGAATGTACAAGATCTCAGGATCTTTGGAATAAAATTCACCTTGCGATATCTCTCCTTGTGTACTTTTATGAATGCTTGTGATTGTCTGTGATGTTTCCATTATTCAGAACCCCAGAGCAACAAAACACCACATTTCAAGAAAAATGTCCCTTTTGGAGTTCATCATTTTTCTAGTTCTAACAATATACTTGACACATTTTGAAGATTTCAAAGACCTCATCATTAGTGAAATTGTGCAATCATTGAGTAGTGAGAAACCGATAGTTGATACTAACCGGTGGATGCCTCATTTTAAAAGATTACCACCAACCACATCAAAGCCTCTACCATCTAATATCAAACCACCGAAGCTTGACCTTAAACCTTTGCCATCCAAGCTTAAATATGTATATTTGGGTCAAGAGAAAACATTCCCAGTTGTCATTACCTCTCACCTAGGAAAAGACCAAGAGCTCAAGTTGATTGAGCTACTCAAATAACATGGGGGAGCCATAGGTTGGACAATAGCGGACCTCAAGGGGATAAACTCTTTGGGTTGTACGCACCGTATACACCTCGAAGGGAATGCAAAAATGACTGGACAACCTTAAAGAAGGTTAAATCCAAACATGATGGAGGTTGTCAAAGTTGAGGTGTTAAAGCTACTAGATGTGGGTATCATCTACCCAATTTCGGATAGCCAATGGGTGAGTCCTACCCAAGTTGTCCCTAAGAAGTCCGGTATTACAATTGTAGAGAACGCCAACAATGAGCTTATACCGACTAGAGTGACCACCGGTTGGCGTATGTGCATAGATTATCGAAAGTTAAACATGATCACTAGGAAGGACCACTTCCCTCTCCCATTCATAGATCAAATTTTGGAGAGGTTAGCGGGTCACTCCTATTATTGCTTCCTTGATGGCTATTCCGACTACAACCAAATTGAGATAGTCCCAGAAGACCAAGAGAAGACTACTTTTACATGTCCATTTGGCACTTTCGCATACCGAAGGATGCCATTTGGACTATGTAATGCACCCGCCACATTTCAACGATGCATGTTGAGTATTTTCTCAGACATGGTGGGTCAATTTTTAGAGGTATTCATGGGTGATTTTTCTATTTTTTGTTGTACTTTTGATGAGTGCCTTAATCACTTGAAGTTGGTCTTGACAAGGTGCAAGGAGAAGAACCTTATATTAAACTGGGAAAAGTCTTATTTATGGTACAAAGAGGAATAGTCCTTGGACATATCATTTCGTCCAATGGAATAGAGGTAGATCAGGCCAAAATTGATATTATTTCCAACCTACCACCACCCAAAAGCATACACAATGTGTGGTCCTTCCTTGGACACGGCGGTTTTTATAGAAGGTTCATAAATGATTTCAGTCGTATCTTTAGGCCCTTGTGTAACCTTCTTCAAAAGGAGAACTAATTTGAGTGGAGTGCCGAATGTCAATTAGCTTTTTCAAAGCTAAAAGACATATTGACAACCACTCCTATCATGCAACCACGGATTGGTCCATTCCTTTTGAGGTGATGTGCGATGTGAGCGATTATGCTATTGGGGCGGTGTTAGGATAAAGGAAGGACAAGAAGCCCCATGTTATTTACTATGCGAGTAGGACCTTAAATCCTGCCCAAGTCAATTACTCGACTACGAAGAAGGAGCTCCTAGCCATTGTTTTTGTTTTGGACAAATTCAAGGCGTACTTAATAGGATTTAAGGTCATAATTTACATGGATCATGCGGCATCGAAACACCTTCTTTCTAAGAAGGTGTGGACCCTCACCGTTCCGCGCTCCCGTAAGTTCTCCTTTCCCTTCCGAAAAAAGAAGAAGAGGATGCGTGCGCGCGAATCGTCGTTTGTGCCACTGGCTTGCCTCGTTCTCGAGGGCTTTATTTGGTTGTCGTGTTAAGCTGGATGTGTTTAAATGAGTTTATATAAGACCAGAGTCGCCATTAGCCAATTACTTCGAATCTACAGTCAGCTAGACCCCGTAGAAACATTAGAGAAGGGAATCTGAAGATTTCTTTTTCAAAAATGACTCCTTTTGATCTGCGGCTAGAGATTCGAGGTAAGGGATCACGGTTATAGGGTGGGAAGAGGTTAAGCACCCCACACACTGCCCGTACCGGAATACGGTCTCTACTTCACAGAATCGAACTAATACTTGAAAGTCTGTTTTAATCCTCATATATTCTCATAGATGACATGATGCATGAATGCAGGTCTGAACAGTAAGAGTTTCTGATGGGTAGGTTCTACTAACAGGCAAGCCCAGAGCATACGCTTGAACTGACAGGTGCTTTATGCGAGATGCATGTTGTGTGTTTGAATGATCAGAGTGCTTGTAGTGACTGATGCATGAATGCAGGTCTGAACAGTAAGAGTTTCTGATGGGCAGGTTCCATTAACAGGCAAGCCTAGAGCATACGCTCGAACTGACAGGTGCTTTATGCGAGATGCATGTTGTGTGTTTGAATAATCAAGGTGCTTGTAGTGAAGCAGGGGGGTTGGAAGAAAAGTAAATGTTGCACTTATGCTAGATGCGAATGAGATGATGCTGGTAAAGAGTAGCTGAATGGACGGAGGTGTTGCAAGGTTTGCTTCGAGTGACTGGATCAAGACTTGGATGGCTTGGGAGACTTAGACCAGAATCAGGCTGGGCTGGACCAGGACTAGGCTCTTCTCACTCGGGCTCTCCTTGGTGGAAAAATGGGCTAAAAGAGGGATGGAAGTGGACTCAGAGCTACTGGATCGCACTTGGGCTAAAGGCTTGTTGAAATGAAAAGGGGAGGGGGATATTTATAGCAACGGGCAGTGGTAGTTCCCGTAAATAAGTTTGGGCGGCACCCAGGGGGCCGCCCGAACGGACGTTCTCGGGATCTCGCGGGCAGTATGGACATGCTCTGGGGCTGCTGCTTGGAACTCGGTGAGTTGACTGGGTTTGG
This sequence comes from Liriodendron chinense, assembly GCA_003013855.2. Lineage (NCBI taxonomy): Eukaryota > Viridiplantae > Streptophyta > Magnoliopsida > Magnoliales > Magnoliaceae > Liriodendron > Liriodendron chinense. The sequence goes on along the minus strand of ML058327.1, from coordinate 95,150 downwards.
GCGATGGGTTGACACGGTGAGTTGACTCAGTGGGTTGACTCGGCGATTTGACTCAGAGGGTTGACTCGGCGAGTTTTGACTTTTTAGGACTTTTTTGACTGGTTTTTCTTATGGAGTTTTTTTCAGGCTAATGTTTAGGGGCGAGTTGACTGGGTTTAGGCTTGAGTTAGGCTATGGATTGGGGCTTACAAGGGTGAGTTTGGCTGAGTTTGGACATGGGATTTGGGGGGTATGGTCCTCCATTCATCCAGCTATCTCTACCAATTGTGTAGCCGAAGGTGGGGTGTCTACAGAAGGATGCTAAGCCCCGTTTGCTAAGATGAATCCTACTCCTTCAGGAATTCGACTTAGAGATTAAAGATAAGAAGGGAGTAGAGAATGTGGTGGCGGATCATCTATCTCGCCTAATCCTACCCGATTCCATTAACAAGTCACCTATTGAGGACTCATTCCCTGATAAGCAACTCTTTGTTACTATGCATCGACCATGGTAGGCTGACATAGTAAACTATCTTTCCATAGGTACGATGCTGACTCATTGGATTGCGAGGGATAAAAGAAAATTTCTAAGGTAAGTGCGCAGGTTTTTTTGGGATGAACCATTACTTTTCAAATATTGCCCAGATCAAATAATAAGGAGATGTGCCCTTGATGATGAATAAAATTCTGTCATCTCCTTTGTCATAATCAAGCATGTGGGGGTCACTTTTTTGCCAAGAAAACCAGTGCAAAAATTTTATAGTGTGGTTTTTATTGGCCTACTTTATTTAGAGACACCCATGAGTTTTGCAAAGCATGCGAGCGCTGTCAAAAGCTAGGAGGATTGTCTCGTCGGAATATGATGCCTCTCAACTGAATTCAACATCTTGAAGTCTTTGATTGCTGTGGCATCGATTTCATGGGACCATTCCCTTCATCTTTTAGACATGTCTACATATTGCTTGCCGTAGACTATGCGTCTAAGTGGATAAATGTTATCCCATGTAGAACTAACAATCATCGTACGATTCTAAAGTTTCTCAAATAAAATATACTTTCATGATTTGGAACACCTTGAACCATCATAAGTGATGATGGTTCTCACTTTTGCAATAGGCCATTTGAAGCCTTAATGAAGAAATATGACATAAGATATAAAGTGAGTACCCCATACCACCCACAAATAAGTGAGCAAGTTGAAATTTTCAATCAGAAAATCAAACAAATTTTGGAAAATACCCTCATTAGAATGTCTCCCTATAAATTTGTCTATGGGAAAGCTTGTCATTTGCCTGTGGAACTTGAACACAAAGCCTATTGGGCAATTCGGACATTGAACTTCGACATCGACAGGGCCAGCTCGCTTCGTAAACTCCAATTGAATGAGCTTGATGAGATCTGAAACTCGAGGACTCGAGGATTTACAAGAGTAGGATGAAGGTCTTTTATGACAAACACATCTTTAGAAAATCTTTCCATGAAGGTCAGAAAGTGCTCTTGTACAATTTTCAACTTCATCTTTTTCTGAAAAAATTGAGATCTCGATGGACAGGCCTATATATTGTTAAAGAAGGTTTTCCTCATGGGACTGTCGAGATACAGAATGCAGGGAATGTTAACTGTTTTAAGGTAAACGGACAACGCCTTAAACCATTTGTTGAGAAATTTGATTCAGAGGACATGTCCATCGCTCTGAACGATCCCGTGTATCAGGATGATTGATCTCTTAGTCTGACGAAGGTATAGAGTAGATTAGGTTTAGTTTATTTTTCTGTTTTATTTGCTTTAGTAGATTTTGATGCCGAAGGTAGACTTCCATGATTGACTCTCTCAGGTACTCTTATTCTCACTCTCTTTTATTTTATCATTGCTCTCATGATTCATGCTCATTGCATATCTTTTTATATTGAGGACAGTGCAAGATTTGGTTGGGGGGTGAGATTCCTCAAATCTAGCAGTTTGTGTACATTTCGAGCAAAATTTGTAGAAAATTTTTAATTTTTCTGAAACATCAAAACTCTTTTCGAAAAATTCGTTTATATGCACTTAAGATGTCATGAGTTTGAAAGGATGAAAGATGAAATGATATGGTTTTGAAATTTCTAAATTAACTTAAACATAATAGTTTTATATGTGAATCCCCCTATTTGTATGATCGATAGAACATTTGAACACTTTTGGGTCTAGTTTACATTACACGATTCTCATGGTTTAAAGGGATTAGTAGATTTGTAGATTAATTAGACTGAAGATTTGAAGTGTTTAGGAACCAAGCCGGGGAACTTTGTTTATCCTTGTTCATGTGAAAATAAGAGAAAAGAGTGAAAGATATGGGTTTTTAAACATCATATCTAATGCATGAGGAAAAGAGAAAGAAAATATGGTATTTATTGAATATTTGTGAAAGATTTCGAAAATGGCTACCTATTACCAACCAGGGGATGGTCTACCTGTAACCAAAGCTGGAAATGAGAAGTAGTGTGAAAGCCGTCGAAGGAACGGTAAGGCAAATTCTTGTCATATGCAATTGGTTGATTCTGTACACTTTTAGATCTCTTGTTTAACTGATTTATAAAGAAGGTAATCCTGGAAAGTCATGAGATGTACTTTGCACACGCACACTAGACCATACATGTTCAGATTCGTCTATTTGTCAATAAATCGGTGGAAATTCTATGTGAACACTTATTATGTTTGGAGAGCTTATGACTTCAATTTCTCATCACTTAGTTTTTCTGAAATTTGCATTTATATGTCTTAAAGTCTATAGAAATATAGTTTCCAAGAGAGAGTTGAGTTTTCAGAGAGGCTGATTGTTTCACGCTTGTTTTGCCCTGGACTAGCAAAATGCTGGTTGGGGGGTGTGTTGAGCCTCTAATTTATACATATTTTAGCCCATTACATCGCATCTTATGCATAATTTGCATGTTAAAAGACTTATCTAATGCATGTTTTGTGGATGTAGGAATGAGAGAGGGATTACACCCAATTGATGTTCAAAAGACCACATTTAGAAGGTCTTTGATGATGACCAAGGGTGGCCAAAGAAGGAAGAAGAAAGAAGGAGAGAAGAGAGAGAAAGAAAGGAAAGAAAGAAGGCCAGCCCGGTTAAGACCAGTCGGCCAGTGTATTTCTGCAAGATTCCAGCAGCTTCCTCTTAAGGCTCTGAAATTCCATGCCCTGTGTGTAAGTGTTGCGCAATTTTGAAAGATTTTGAGTCGGTAGAGCCTCTCCAGTATAAAAGAACACCTAGGTTTCGTTCCTAAGGCATCATAGAAGGCTAATGACTTTGTGGGAGGTGAAGAGGATCGTCGTGGAGCGTCTACAACTCTGCCGAATCCGATTTTTCATGTTTTTCTTTAGTTTTTCATTGTTTTTAGTTGAAGCATCATAATACTCGGCTAGAACCTCTTAGCTAAGGCTAAGAGGTGAAGCTAGTAGCTAGTTATCATGTAGAATTCGTTTGATTTAAGTACTCTATCTAAAGTTTGGATTTTTAAGTTCTAGTTTGAATAAAAGTTGGTATTTTTGGATATTTTATGAGGGTTCATGTGCTTCAGACATGGATTCCTTGCAATTCTCTGAGATTATAATGTTTGGATTGATTAGGTTTGAGTTGTAGTAATCCCAGAGCACACCATAGTCCATTGGCATGGTTGTTACTTCAAAGGCTACATATTTGAATTCTATATGCTTCATTAGAACTAGAATTTTATTTTTCAACTTAAGTGGAGATTGTTTGTGTTTGAATGCTAAATCTTCCAACTAGAAGAGAGAGAGAGAGAGAGAGAGAGAGGAGAGAGAGAGAGAGAGAGAGAACTTCGAATCTAGTTGTGTTTATGCTTGGATGAATAAATTCACATGGGACTACTACAAGTGGATCATTGAGGTGTTAGTTCCATTAAATTACAGATTTTTACAAAAGTTATTGTTTTTACTTAGTTTATAACATTGAACTTCTAAATTATTGAATTTGGAGTTGCTAGAATAGTTTGAATTGGTTTACCGTAATTCCATGTGGATCGACCTCGGTCTTACCAAGATTATTACTACATCGTAGCCTTGCACTTGAGGCGAGTGAATAGTCAGTGATAGTACCGTCTAAGGGAGGTGCACGATACTTCGTGAGCTTCATAGACGATCACTCAATAAAGGTTTGAGTTTACATCTTAAAACACAAGTTTGAGGTGTTCGACAAATTCAGGGAATGGAAGATGGAAGTAGAGAAGCAAACCAAGAGATAGGTCAAGTGTCTCAGGTTAGATAATGGTATGGATATATAGAGGCGGAATTCATGAAATTCTGTAAAGAACAAGGCATTACAAGTCACTTCTCATGAATGGGGTGAAAGAAAGGATGAACAAAACTCTATTGGAGAGGGCAAGAAGTATGTGATTACATGTGGGGCTGCGAAAAAGCTTTGCTGAAGCCATGAATATGACATGCTATATAATAAATCGATCACCATCTACATCACTAGACTCCATGCTTGTAAAGGAAGTCTAGATAGGTAAGGATGCCAATTACTCAGGATTGAGAATCTTTGGGTGTTCAACATTTGAGTGGATAGAGATCGAAGTTGGATCCAAACTCTAGGAAGTGCATCTTTGTCGAGTATGAAAAAGGTGTCAAAGGCTACAAGCTTGGTATCTAATTTCACAAAAGTTGGTTATTAACAGAGATGCTATCTTTGATGAGGTTTTAATGTTGAAGATCAGCAAAGACGCTGTAGTAGGGCAGTCAGATACACATGGTGAGACCGAGAGATTATCAGTGCAAGTAGAGCCAGCTGAACAGGTCACTAAAGGAAAAATTCGGTAAGGATAAGAAGCTGAGCAAAACGATCAGCAAGATATCCATATAAGTATAGTCAAGAATAGGGATAAAAGAACCAATAGAGCCCCAATTCGGTACGGGTTCGAGAACATGGTCTCTTTTGCATTGTTCATAGAGAGTTGATATCCCTCCACCTTTCAATAGGCAAAATTTAAAAAGGATGGTGACGAGTGGATGTTGGCCATGAAAAATGAGATTAAATCGCTCCACAAGAATCAGACATGAGAGTTGGTAGAACTTTCAAAAGGTTACAGGGCTATGGGGTACAAGGATGATATGCTGATTGCTGTAAAGGAAAAAAAGGAGACACACTTTTTTAAGTCTTCATTAAGCAATGAGTTTGACATGAAGGATGTGAATGTTGCGAAGAAGATCCTAGGCATGGAGATAAGTAGAGACAGAGAGTTTGAGAAATTGTGACTTTCTCAGAAAGGTTATGTGCAGGAGGTGCTAGAGAGGTTCCACATGGAAGTGCTAAGCCAGTTAGCATGCCTCTAATAGGTCATTTTAAGTTGTCAGCTAGGTTGTGTCCAAGCAGAGAAGAAGAGATTTCAGAAATATCATAGGTGTCGTATGCGAGTATAATGGGGAGTCATGTATGCAATGGTTTGCACGAGACCGAATATCCCATAAGCAGTTAGCGTGGTTAGCAGGTACATGGCAAATCCAGAAAAAAGAGTATTGGAATGTGGTCAAATGAATTGTCAGGTATCTTAGGGGTACAGTCAACACTGAGATCATGTTAGGGGGACATGGAGCTTCAGGTGAGTTGTAAGCTATGTGGATTTGAATTATGCAGGAGATCTGGACAACAAGAGGTCCACTACAGAATATGTTTTCACATTAGCAGACAGACCAATATGTTGGAGATATATACTACAGTCTACGATAGCGTTGTCTACAATTGAGGCGAAATACATTACAGTGACAGAAGCGTTAAATGAGGCATTATGGTTGAAAGGTCTTATAGGAGAACTCGGGCTTAAGCAGGAAGCGATTCGGTTGCATTGTAATAGTTAGAGTGCTATCCACCTGGCGATAAATCAGGTGTATCACATGCGAACCAAGCATATTTACATGAGGTTCTACAAGATACGGGAGCTCATTACTTTAGGAAAGAATCTGTTTAAGAAGATTTATACGGACGAAAATGTCACAGACATGTTGACAAAGCTGGTGAGCACAGAGATTGATCAATCTCACTAGTCATTGATGAGATTGAACACTCTTGCATAGGGGTGTGGATGGAGTTGCGTTCTAGGTGGAGAATGTAGGGAGCGGTCTACGCTCAAGGTGGAGGTTGCACGAAAGATCTTTAGGGTGACTTGGAAAAATACAAGTCAAGGTGAAAATTATTGTGCAAAATGCCTTGAATTCTACCTCCAATGTAGTTCAATCGATCGAGAATTCTCAAGTTAATCGAAGCATGCTGTGAGTTTCCCAGTTGATCGAGGTATGTTTGATCGACCGAGAGACTCTGTTGATAGTTCAAGCAACTGAGCTACGACTGATGGATTCCAATTTAATTACGTGGTTTTTGAAAATCAAGGTATTTAAGCTTAATTCTAAATTAGGGCTTGGATGTGAAATTGAAATGTGGGTTTTATCTTAGAGAGGGTTTTCTCTAGAAGATAAAGGTTTCTCTCTAGATTAAGAACATTCTCTTTAAGGGCAAGCGTTTGTAAGGTGAGAAGGTTTCCAATGTTTGTAAGGGATTTGGAAGGGTTTTCCAAGGGTTATGCATCGCAAGGGAAGATTAGGTACATTTGTAATAAAAGAAGGTGAGTTTGTAAAACTCTAAGGTTCTTATTATAGTAGATCTTTGTCGCTTTGTGCCGTGGTTTTTTGTCGAAAGGATTTTTTCACTGTTAAAATATCATTATATTTTGTGATTGCTTACTTGATTGTTTGGTTATTCTAATTATTGTTATTGTCCTCTCTTTGTTGAACGTGCTTCCACAAAGCGCATAAATTAATGGTGGTGGTAGATCTGAATTTCTAACACCTAGGGTTGATCTAGGTTTATTGTTGGCTCTAGATTAGAGCCGGTTCACTCACAAGACATGTACATGAATGCATAGCAAAACCCCAAATGGTTATATTATAGCATTAATATTGTACTTTATTACCTTCCCCATGATCACGTAGCGCTTCGCATCACCGGATCTCTAGTTCCTTAGAAACTTTTGTTAGGAATTTAAGATGTGAGTATTATCCCTGAATTGATCGACAGTAAAAATTGATGTGTATTAATTTAAACTTTAGTTTCTATTAAACAATAACTTTAACTTTATTTATTTCTTTATATCCATAATAGTGCTATCTTAGGTGACCTTTTTTATTCTAAGAGTAGCAGATTAAATCATTTTGTTTTTGAGCCATTGTTTACTATTTTCTATTTTCCTTTATTTTCAAAACCTTTTTTTACTTTCTTAGGGTTATTACCTTGAGAAGAATATACAATATGAGCATTCTCATGTTGTTCTTGCTTAAGTCTCTCTTTTTATTTCACACTATGAGTAATTAACTCAATCAAAATTCACTTTCATTTGTGTATAATTATTGTCCTTAAATATGCTAAAATTAAATGGAAAAGAAAGAAGCACAAGATATATTATCAGGTCATCATGTGCATCGAGTTGGAGTGTCTTGATTTTAGAGGCAAGATTGATCAGTCTCATGATATGGTCTTTTACATATATTTTAAAGATATGAGTTCACCAAAGTATGTTAACGTTTTTGAAGCTTTTATCGTTCTCAGCATCGATTTCGATAAAAAAATTCTTTTACATTTTCTTTCTTGGGTATACTTTCACAAAAAAAATTAAAATAGAACATTTAATAATCCTTAGTTTTAATTTAGTCTCCTTTTATATTTATTAAATTGGCTATCTTGGAAGCCAAATTGGAATTAATGAGTTTAGCAGGATGATCATCTCTTAAAATTTAGTCTAATTCTAAACATATAGGTGATTTATAGTCCTTCTTCCATTCTAAGAAGTCTAAGCCATAAAGGGGCCATTTGGATGGGAGTAAATGGAGCTAAATGGGGAGAAATTGGGAGTAAATGAAGGTAAATGGCACGTGAGGTGTGTTTGGATGGAAGTAAATGTAGGAAAATGAAATGAAATGGGAGTAAATAGGCATGTAAATGAAATCCTCTCTATAAGAGCTGATTTGGAAATGGGGGTGAAAGGCCTTTTTGAGTTCCCTTGGAGAGTCACATGTCCATTATATATGCGGCACACTGATGATACTCTGAAGCAATCCAATTATTGGCAACATCACTAAGGGGGGTGTTTGTTTTGCTATAAAAGGAGGAAAATGCTTGTAAATGTATGTAAATGGGTAATAATTACCATTTACCCATGTTTGGTGCGGATGGTTTACCTCCTTACAAAAGCCATTTGAAAATGATTGGCATAAGTTCGTGGGTCCCTACCGTGAAGTATGTGATATATCCATGCCGTCCATCCATATTAGTGAAACATTTGAGAGCATCATCCCAAAATGAGGTAAATCCAAAACTCAAGTGGCCCACTCCATAGGAAATTGTGGTCATAAAAGGTTTTTAACGATATACATTCAACCCACTCTTTCATGTGGTGTGGTCCTCTTGAGCTTTGGATTTACCTCAATTTTTAGATCATGCCCTAAAATCAGTATGAAAATAGATGGACGGCATGGATAAGCCACATATATCACAGTGGGCTTCACATGAAATTAGCACATTCCTCGATTTTAGTGTCCAAAAAGCAATCCATCACTGTCAACATAGAAAACAATGTAGGAATTACCTTGGTAATTAATCATTACTCATTTGCATGTATTTACAAGAGGGAATTGAGAAACAGCCACCCTCTAAAATCACACTAGTAGAATGATCCAAACCCTTTAAAGGTTGGCCATCTAAATGGATGGTTAAAAAATGTTAGCAAGTTGCTTGTTTATGATCCATACGTTTATGGCCCAACCGAGGCTCAAAATTTCTTCATTTTAGCTAAAATATATATTTCAATGGTCTTATTACAATCATTCTGCTAAATATCACATATGTACACTAATTTGAGATATTAAAGCTAATATAGTATATATCAATATGTTCTTGTGAATATATTGAAAAATTCCAATGCATTCCAATTCCTCACATTTACTCTCATCCAAACATAATATTTAGATTTAAAATATATTTCATTTACTCCTATCTAAACAAAATTAAGTAATCCAGAGTAAGTTATTTACTCCCAATTCATTTACATCCAATTCCATTTCCCATTTCCCATTTACCTTCAATTACGAGCTCTTAAACGAACTCTAAGAGTAGGAATGACTTTCAGTTGAAAGGAAATTAATTCGATATTCACAATTGTGACAAGAAGGTGCAAAAGCTCTCATTAGAAAGAAAATCCTATTGTACTTGAGTAATGAAAGAAAATGCTACATTACTTGCAGCCATTAAAGATCCGTCTTCCTCTTATTGGAAGATGCGCCTTTTTTGTCAGAGATTGCATTGCTACGTTACTACTTCCAGTAGTCATGTCGGGGTTATTCTTGATCACCTGCGGATAGTTCTCTCCCAGCTAGTCGATATTATTTTACACTTCTCATTCAGATTCATCACCGAGGTTGAAATAATTGATTTAGTTTGATGTCTGGCTCGGGATGTGGGTCATCCTCCTTCCCTTGTGCTCTTTAATCCCTTCCCTTTTTGTGCTTTTTAGAATGATTTCTTTTGTCCCTTGCGCCCAGATTATGGCTTGTTTCTTTTTCTCTTCTTAGGGTTTACCTTACTTGTATCTTTTTAGGATTGCCTTGAGTAACTAATAAGAGATTATTGTATTACTTATCCCCCCTTAAAAAAAAAAAGAACAAAAATGCTTCATCATGCTAAACCTCTATTTAATCGACTAGGCAATCAAGTAAATCAATTTAGGATAAAAGGCCTAAAGATCAATCCTCCTACGAAACCAAGTGCATCATTACGACTTCTTACTTTGGGTTGCGATTACAACATGCGAGTAGTTATCACAACATGAAGCTAGCTAAATACGAACATGACAAAGCCAAAATTACCCAACACCTTTGTGGTAAGATGTTCTTTTTAATCTCATACTGCCAATGACATCCACCCCACCCCTTTTAGATCTCACTAAGCAATATCAATTGGCTCAAACTTCGTCTATTTAAAGACAAATGCAACCTTACTAATCCTTGATGCACAATGTGCACACATGCCCTTTGAATTTAGAAGCTGATGAGCTTTAATAGTCACCACCACTTTAATGGAACACAATTAATTCTACTCACCAATCCATAAAAAAAAGGGGCCCCTACCCAATCTAATGCTCCTAGTAGATATTCTCAATGCCAATAGACAAACACATAAGCAACTAAGCCATGCAAGGTATTGTACAGTAGACTATCTAACCACTTTATGAAATTTGGACCTTTAATGTATGGATGGGCATGATGGCCGTTAATTGTTGGGAAAATTGATAGCGGAAGTAAGGCTGAAAACACACAGAATATGAGATCAAATGAGTAGCACAATGTAATCAATCACACATGCATTCAACCACACAAAGATAATCCAATTTAATGTGGAAAAACTCCTCAACAGGTAAAAAACCAGAGCACAAAGTGATCTACTATGAATAAGAAGATTATAGAGATGAACAACCCACAAGCAAGGAAACCCAAGAGAAAACCCAAGCTCTCTCTCTCTCTCTCTCTCTCTCTCTCTCTCTCTCTCTGAAAACACTCTCCCATCTCCCTAATATACTTAGGAAACCTTGTACACCTTAGGATACCATCTAAATCCGGATTCATGCCACATATATAGCAAACAACCCAAAAATAGCAACAACTAATGCAGATCTGCGTAGTTGCGTAAGAAATTGCATATATACTCGACCTGGTCAGATATAGTAAAAAACTTCCAGAGAGGAAACTACCAAAATCGATCTGTTCGCCTCCTCAGCCGATCGGTCGGAGCACATATCCGACTGATTGGGCAACAGGTCGAAATAACCCGTAATTCGTCCATTTAACATCATAGTTTGAAGGCTCCACACCAACAATCTCCACTGAGGCTTCATATGTCGAATCCGACCTTCCTTTCTTTCTTCATTATCTCAACTTCAACATAGCTCCATCACTTCTCGTGCCTCCATCAACCTTATTCTTGCACTTTCACGCCTATTTACCTCTCTTCTCATTTGACCCTTGGGCACTTGCCACATACGAGCAACCATGGATCCTGCTACCGATCCTATTGCTTGACCTTGAAACGTGCTTCCGATCGACTTGTAAAGATGGTTACACCTCTGTGCTTTCATCCACACGAGTGCCCCCTTCATCACTTTACAACAACGATCGTGGCCGATTAACCTGCACCCTTTCGCCTCAAGTGCACTAAGAGAGATCACATTCTTCATCATCTTGGGGACATGCTTCATATCTTTCAGGACTCGTTTGATCCCATCGGACATCCTTATGCGCACCGAACCAATACTCACCACCTCGTGAGCGTAGCCATCGCCTACAAACACCGATCCACCATCATACTCCCTGTTTGTCATTATTAAACTTTGGTCAGGACAAACGTGACATGACGCACCTGAATTCAAAATCCACTCTCCATCGAGAGACCCCTTTCCAGATATAGTCAATACTTCACAAAGATCACCATCGTTCTCTATGGTATTAGCACGCTCTCTAGAAGAATTTTCAGACTTCTCTTGCTTCAACTTGAGATTTTGACAATTCCCCTTCATGTGGCCTTCTTGACCACAATTCCAGCACATCACATTGGGTTTCTCTTTTCCCTTGGCTTTAAATCCCAATTTTGAATATCTCCCATTATGCTATGAATTTCTTCCCCTAATAACCAGTACCTCTGAGGAAGAGCGAGAACCTACGTTACTACTTTTCTTTCTCACCGCCCTCGACTGGAGGGCTAAGATAACAAGTCTCAACGTTGATCGTCTCCCTCCCTGCGCACAAAGAGTCCCTGAATGACTCGTATGATTCTGGAAGAGAATTCAGTAAGATGTATGCTTCATATTCATCCTTCATCGACTTATCTATCTCCATCAACTTGAAAACCAACCGATTGAACGTGCTAATATGGTCCTCCACATCCGTCCCCTCCGCTATCCTCAAGTTGAACAATTACATCAATAGATATATTTAGTTCTCTAAAGATTTTTTAGCGTACACTTTCTCTAGCTTAGCCATTGTATCAGCCATTGTCTTCTCCTTCATGATGTGATAGAGGAAATCATTTGTTAGGCATAACAGAATCGAGCTTTTGGCCTTCTTATCGAGCTTCTTCCACTCATCATCTTTCATAGCCTCGGATCGCTTTTGAAGAGCTTCTTCAAGCCCTTGCTGAACTAGGAGTGATTCGATCTCCACCTTCCATAGTTCATAGTTGTTTTTGTCAGTGAAGTTCTCTACTTCAAATCTCGTGCTCGATGTCATGCTCTTGTCTCAGATTCGAATTCTGCTCCACCCGAACGATAGCTCTGATACCAGTGGTTGGGAAAACCGACAGCGGAAGCAAGGCCGAAAGCACACAGAATATGAGATTAAACGAGCAGCACAAGGCATTCAACCACATAGAGACAAGCCAATTTTACATGGAAAAACCCCTCAACAGGGTAAAAAACCACGGCGCAAAGTGATCTACTATGAATCAGAAGATTACAGAGATAAATAGCCTACAAGCAAGGAAACCCAAGAGAAAACCCAAGCTCTCTCTCTCTCTCTCTCACTCAAAACACTCTCCCCTCTCCCTAATACACTTAGGAAACTTTGGACACCTTAAGATATCATCTAAGTCCAGATTCATGCCACATATATAGCAAACCACCCAAAATAAGAAACAACTTACGCAGATTCGCGTAACTGCTGTAAGAAACCGCGTATACACTCGACCAGTAGGACCCCACTGGCCGACCAGTCGTATATAGCAAAAAATGTCCAAAGAGGAAAACTATCAAAATCGACTTGTCTGCCTCCTCAGTTGACCTGGTCGGCTGACCGGTAGGAGCACACCACCAACCGGTCAGAATAGCCTAAAAACTGTCCAGAGCCAATTGTGCTTCCAGCCGGTAATTCTACCGATCAGTCAACGGCCAATCTAACTGGTCGTGGGTCCCTTTAATAGCACAATTTGAAGGCTCCACACCAACATTAATCAACATGTCCACGTTGTTTTTGTTTTTGTTTTTTGTTTTTTAACTGGGTGAGTTTTTAGGCCCGAGTAACATATACATGGTTATTCGATTCCAGGAATGAACGTGTCAATAATGGTTTCCCTCAACCAATCCGTAAGCCAAATTAATTCCATCAAGGTACTAGTAGTCAACTACCTTTTGTACAAATTTTCAGGCCTTAGCATGGCCTATTAATAAGTTACTAATAAAAGCCATACCACCTAAGTTTTTTAACTCCGAATGCATTGTGGGCCCATAGCTTAAGGTCTCAAACCAGTCCATGGTCCATGATAGGCTCAAAAACCCTATCTCAACCCTAGGAACAATTAAGGTCCACCAATCGGAAGTTAAGACATTTACATCCATTTGATTTTAAAGTCATGACCAATTTATAATGAATCCAACAATCTCAATGACTTGATTTGAGTTAAAAATGCCATGTGTGCACACGAACAGGGCCCTACTACTGTATACAGCGGGGCCAAAGATTTGTACACAGTGGCCTGAATATGGTTAGAAGTCTTGGTTACTCAGACCAACTCGTTGGAGTCTTAAAACCAGGGTCCGAAGGACTGAAACTTGGTTATGGTTTAGGAAATCGGATTGCCTACTGAGTTACTCAGTAAGCTTTTATCGTACTGAGTAAGCTCTGTTGGGCCCACCGTGAATGTATGTGTTTTATCCACACTGTCCATCCATTTATCCAGCTCAATGTAGGGGTTGAGCCCAAAATTGAAGCATATCCAAAGCTCAAGTAGACCACACCACAAGAAACAGTGGGAATAATGATTTCCACCGTTGAAACCTTCCTAGAGCCCACATTGAGGTTTATTTGTCATCCAACCTGTTCATAAGATCACATAGACGAAGGGAAAACATAAAGATCAACTTGATCCAAGACTTCTGTGGCCCCCAGAATTTTTCAACCGTAGACGTTCAATTCAAACTTTTTCCCTGTGGTGTGTTCCACTTGAGATTTGATATGCTTCATTTTTGGGCTCAACCCCTATAATTATCCGTTAAAATGGATGGACGGAGTGGATAAAATACATAAATCACGGTGGGCCCTACAGAGTTTACTCAGTATACTTGATATGATCCATTTGAAAGGTTGTCAAAGATCAATGGCCAGGATCATTAAACCATAGGCCCACCAAGAGATGTGAAACCCGTTGATTGGAATTCTAATTTATTGCTGGCTTGGACTAAGAATTTTAAGAACACGTGCATGTGGAAATTGTGAATGCGTGTGTAAGACGAGTGGAGGCCCCTATTACGTGGCGGCTTGTACGTACGTTAGAAACTTCGATCTATTACTACTGGCCCCCCACTAGCATGTAGAATTTTGGCTGTTGATCATCTGCATCGTTTGAATATTTTGTATGGCTAGGGTGCAGATTGCAAAGGCTGAGGCGTTTGTTTATACCGATAATTGTAGAGCAATGAGAAGATCGTGGCCCAGTTAAGCATCAATCTCAGCCATCGATCTATGACAGTTGAAAGAGGAAATCCAGCAATGTCCGGAGTACAATCTTGACCAGGAATAGTAAGGTAGTTAGCCATCGTTTCCGGTGATCGTTTTGCCACAACAGGCCTAACGGTTTAAGCACTGACGCTGATCAACGAAACCAACGGTAGAAAAGGCCCAAATCATAACCCATCGATGTTACGTACGCGTCGGACTTAAGGAGGAAAGTGTGCCTAACAACCGCACCTAAGATGTCCCCCATTAACGGTGCTTTTTTGGCCCAACATGATGTATGTTTTTTATCCACGCCGTCCATACATTTTCCTTGTTTTAGGGTATGAGCAAAAAAATTGAGGCAGATGATTAAATGCCACCGTTAAAAAATTCCTGAGGTCACAAAAGCTTTGGATCAAGTTGATATTTGTGTTTTTCCTTCATTTACAAGTTTGATGACAAATAAACATTACAGTTGGCCCTATGAAGTTTTTAATGGCAAGCGTGTTCAATGGTTAATGTTTCCTCATGGTGTGGATCACCTTAGATATTGATCTGCTTAATTTTTTGGCTCATGCTTCAATGATTGAAAATGGAGGACGTGGATTGCCTCCGAAAGCCTTTCGCAGGCATCTCCTGCGCTCAGAATCTAGGCGGGGCCCACTGTGATGTTTTTGAGAAATCTACACCGTCCAACCATTTTGTGAGATCATTTTAGGCGTTGGAACAAAAAATGAACGGGATCCAATATTCTAGTGGGCCAAAAACATGAGGATTAAACATCTAGAGTTGAAATATTCGTGGGGCCATAGAAGTTTCAAATCAGGATAATATTTGTGTTTTCAGCTCATCTCAGTAGGAATGACATTATGAACGGTATGGATAGCATATAAACATCACTGTGGACCCCATAGAGGTTTCAATGATAGGAATTTCCCTACCCACCTTTTGCTTTATTGAGGCCCACTCGTGTCTTGGAAAATGATCTCACAAAATGGTTGAACCGCGTAGATTTCTCACAAACATCATGGTGGGCCCACCTAGATTCCGAGCGCACAAGATGCTTGCAAAAGGCCTTCGCAGGCAATCCGCGTCCGCATCGGTGGAAGCGGATTGCGTATCTGAGTAACTCCGCATGCTGTGTGGGGCCTACAGTGATTTACGTATTTTATCCACTCCGTCCATCCATCTTAACCGAACATTTTAGGTATGGTGCCAAAAAACAAAGCATATCAAAATCTAAAGTGGACCACACCACAAGAAAAGTGTAAACTGAATGTCTACCATTGAAAAATTCTTGGAGGACACAGAAGTTTTAGATCAAGCTGATATTTGTGTTTTCCCTTCATCCATATCCATGTGATCTTATGAACAGATTGGATGACAAATAAACATCACTATAAGGCCTGGGAAGGTTTCAACCGTGGAAATCATTATTCCCACTATTTCCCGTGGCATGGTCCACTTGAGATTTAGATATGCTTAAATTTTGAGCTCAACCACTAAAATGAGCAAGAAAAACATACGAACGGAATAAACAGAGCACATGCATTCTAGGTGGGCACAACTGAGGGAGTTACTCCGCACGCAATCCGACTCCCGTGTCGGTATACCATCTCCATCCATTTCCCTAATCCTAGGGAACGAGGCTTGAGAGCATACCATCTGCATCTGGATCGTCTGTGTTGATCGTACGGGGGATTCCAGTGCCATCCTCTCTTATTCGTCGTATTTTTATTGGAGGCGGATTTCCTGTGAAAGGCTTTCACATTAAGTTCCTGCAATGTGAATTTAGGTGGGGCTCACCGTGATGTTTGTGAAAAATTCACGCAGTCCATCCGTTTTTTGAGATCATCTTAGGGCGTGCGACCATAAATTACCGGGATCCAATACTCAAGTGGGCCGTAAACATGAGGATTGAACATCCACAGTCGAAATATTCGTGGGGCCACAAAAGTCTTGAATTAAGTTAATATTTGTGTTTTCAATTCACCCAGTAGGAATGACATTATGAACCGTATGGATGGCATATAAACATCACTGTGGACTCAATGAGGTTTCAACTGTAGGAATTTTCCTAACCACCTTTTCTTTTGTGCGGCCAACTTAAGTATTGGATCCGGATCATTTTTGGTCGCACGTCCTACAATGATCTCACAAAACGGATGGACGGTGTGGATTTCTAATAAACATCACGGTGGGCCCCACCTAGATTCCGAACTTTCCTGTAAAGGCTTGAACAGGAAATCCCGTACATTTTTTTGGTCGCGGATTTCCTGCGAAAGCCTTGCATAGGAAGTTCTTGTGCTGAGAACCAAGATGGTGGGGGCCTACAGAGTATAGACCACTACCCATTGACTAGTAGAAGGGGGAACGGATTGGCTAGTGACCCTGCCACAATTTGAATCTGGCTTAGTTTTGTGAACATGGGCTAAAATAAGCTTTAAAAACAGATGAACGGAGTAGATATACAATGCAGACGTCTAGGTGGGCCCCTACGTACAGTATGGGTCTCACCCACGTAGCTGGTTCGGGTTGCTACCAAGTTTCTTTCGCCCGTTGCGTAGGAAAATCCACAATTTTGGAGGTATGAATCTTTGTGGGGCCATCATGATTATTATTTTAGATCCACACCCTCCATCCATGTTCTTGGATCATTTTATTGCATAAACCAAAGAAGTAGACAGATTCACAGGTTTGGTGGACCACACAATAGGTAACATCGATAATTGCATGCCTACTTATGAAGACATCTTAGGGCCATGGAAGGCTTGGATCAACCGGATGTGATTAGTGGCGGTTTTACTAGTGACGCTGGTGGTCGGTGCTCTGTGGGTCCCACCATGATGTATGTTTTTTTATCCAAGCTGTCCATCCATTTTTACAAATTATTTTAGGGCTTGATCCAAAAAATATCAAAATCTCATGTGGACCACACCACGGGAAACAATAGTGATTGAATGTCCACCATTAAAAACCTCCTAGGGTCCACTGTAATGTGAAAGTGCGGTTTTACCGCTTGTAGAGATACTCGGAGATATGTCTATGGACCTAGAGGGGGGGTGAATAGGACCTTTTTAAAATTCTTTTCGCCTACTTATGCAATTCAACAAGTTTAAGCTAGGTAAGCAAGAACACCTTGGCTTCCAAGCCTTGGTGGGTCCAATCACAAGACTAGCAAGAGTTAAGCAATAACCAACCCTAGTCTAAGCATGCATAGGTAAGAAAATGATTCAACTAATTAAGCTACTAACCTATGCACCTTGTGTAGACTTATGAGATTGGATCAATGAGCTCAAGTCTACACAAGTAGTGAAGGTACATCTTGTGCAAGGATGCCTAAAAAGTGCCTAGCATGCATTCATATCAATCATTCATAATTAAGCAATTAAACTAACAATGCAAAGATATCAATGTGCTCAATAACAATCACAAACACAAGGATGTATAGTGGTTCGACTACGTGTCTACTCCACTCCCGGTTCAAGTACTCAACCCCTTTGAGCACACCGGTATTCACTATCGGAGGTTTTAAATGAGGTTCACCTCTCAACCTTTACACGGAGGTTTTATCGGTTCACCTCTCAACCGTATCCGGAGTTTTAGACATAGGCTAACTCTCAACCTTATCGCACGTTTACTCCCGTGTCGGAGGCTCCCCCTTGGAGACTTAGTTTAGGCCCGGCTGACGGGCCAAGGAACGACTAACGTCCCTGGGTCGAGTTCGAAAACAAACTCTAAAGTGGACTCTCAAATAAGACAACCTACTTGTCGGATGAGCCCCTTGTTTAGCGCCGGATTGGGTTGCTTGATCTCCGCTCTCCCGTGCTTCAATCAGCTCCCCTTTGCTCACTCGATCGTGCCGCCGTTGCGTTGCCAATGCCTCAGCCACATTCGATCAAACACCTTGCATGCGATGCCTTGAAATGCCCAAGGTGCTAGGAGGATAGGTTTAAGAGCTCTACAACTTAGTGGGAATGGGTTGCCTAGAGTCTCTTACCTACAACGATCTCATCTTCGAGTTTAGGACATGGATTTGCCAATCAAGAAGCTTCCTAACTCTAGAGATCAAGAGGGGATGAAGGTCATCTTTTTCATGAGCTTGGAATGCTCTTAATCTTGTGTTAAAGCACAAGGAAGATGCCTTCCATAGGTCAAGGAATAAGCCTCAAAAGAACTCCTTCAATGGTAGCTTTCCTTCCTCAAAAATCCCTCATATAATGACAAAAAACGGAGCCCCATATATAGGCAAATGAAGCCCCAACGGTCAAAAAACGGCTCTATGCCGACCTGTCCCGACCGGTCATGACCGGTCGGACCCCCCTGCTGGAGAACATCAAGTGTATAGGCACAATATATGGGCCGACCGGTCATGACCGGTCGGCGCTCCTTGCTGGACACATGAGACCTCCAGGCCGACCGGTCATGACCGGTCGGCCATACCTGCTGGCCATATTGATGTGTAAAAGGGGCCGACCGGTCATGACCGGTCGGCTGGCCATTGCATAAAGCAGCAAGGCTGCTGGCCGACCGGTCATGACCGGTCGGACCAGCCTGGTTCCCCCTATGCAGTTTCTGAACTCCACTCTCTTCAGCCTGTTTATATAGTCCTAGGTTGGGATGATCAAATGGGACACCTAGGGCCTATCTATGATGACTAAATGTACTCCAATATCGTCAAGGTCATCAAAGATACAAAGGGAATGGGTTTTGGTCAAGGTTAAGGCACCAAGGCATCACTATTACCTGAAACTCCTTCCTTGATGCAGCCGGTCCGTCTTGAGTCTTCGGTCTACGTCTTCTTTGGGCTCAACCGACTCTAGACTCACTGACGTAAGTGATTGACAAACAAGGTGCACTAGTATGCCACGGAAAAGTGCACTAACATAATGTTTATTTGACATCCAAGAAGTTGATTAGGTCATACAGGCATGGATGAAGGGGAAAAAACAAATATCAGCATGATCCAAAACTTGTGGCCCCCAGGAAGTTTTTAATGGTGGGCGTTCAATCAATAGTGTGTGGTCAACTTGAGATTTGGATATACCTCAATTTTGGGCTCATATCATAAAATGATATGAAAAAATTGGATGGACAGCATGGATGAAACAAATACATCATGGTGGGGGCCACATAGCACCGACCACTAGCCATTGGCTTGTGGCAGGGTGACTAGCTAATCCGTTTCCAGATCAACCTGATATTTGTGTTTTCCTGGAAGGGTGACTAGCTAATCCGTTTCCAGGTCAACCTGATATTTGTGTTTTCCTTTCATCCATATCTGTTTCACCAAATGAATAGGATCAACCTGATCTTTGTGTTTTCCTTTCATCCAGGTCACAAGATGAACAGTATTTGTGTTTTCATCTAGGTTTGTTTGACCAGATGAATAGGTTGGATGGCAAGGGACCGTGAAGGGGTATTAGGAATTTTCAATCGTAGGAGTTCAATACCCACTACCTTTTATGGTATGATCTACTTGAGCTCTAGATCGGCTCTATTTTTGGGCTGTTGTCATAGATTGATCTAAAAAAAAAATTGGATGGTGTCGATCTAACACATACATTGTAAAAGGGCCCACAGACTATCCACTCTTGAAAAGATTTGTTAGTTGTCAAATCAAATTTGATTGAGAGATATTAGGTAAGAAAGAGATTCATATAATTCTATTTTAAAAAGAAATTCAATATTAGGGCTCTCAATGGAGCGGGTCAGATCTGAAATCTAATTTGCTCTGAATCTGTATAATGTGGATTTGGATCTTAAAATAGGTCCAACTACTTAAATAGACTGGATATAGATCCACAGGAACATATTCGAGTTTGTTCCGAATTTGTCACCTTACTGTATATGTTATATTCATGCTGGCCATCCCTTTTACAAATTATTTTAGGCCGTGTCAACCATAGCATAGTAAATAGAGGGATTTGCATCATTTTTCTCGGTAGATTCGGACTTAGATCCGACCTGAGTCCGATGGTTATATGAATTTTGGATCGGAAATGGATTTAACAATTTATAAATGGATTGGATATGGATATCACCTTCTAGATCCGAGTTGGATCCGAATTCGTGTATAGATATATGGACTTAGAGTTCCGATCCATATCGGACCCATTGAGAGCCCTATTCAATATTGCTGTCAGCTAACATTGGCACTTTTGACGGTGACCATTAAGAAACCACGGCACTGGATTCTTGTCAACGCAGGCTATCCCCACTCTTATAGTTACGATCATAGGAGAAGTAACCCATCTGTTTCTGCCTGCTCGTGATCTCATCAATGTGGGATCTATCGAGATGCCAATCTCAATGATCGAAACCGTCCATTTCATTTCCCGGGTGGCCAATGTCAACCATGGCCCATTAATTCTAACACTGCATGCCTGCGCATCACCTAAGGCACGAGGAGAAAGTGCACTGGGATGGACTTTTTTGCATCTCGATTCAACCCAAAATCGGTCTATACCATTTTTGGGCTAGTCCCTTAAAATAAGATGGAAAAATGGATGGACAGAATGGATAAAACACACACATCATGGTGGGGCCCGCAGAGATTTGAAACCACCCCTCATGCTAGTCCCAGTGGGACTAGCTGATCCGCGCCCGAAGGGGGGATAGCAGAGTCAGACAGAGAGAGAGGGACTCTAGCAGAGAGAGAGAGAGAGAGAGAGAGAGAGAGATGATGATGATTATCATTGAAGGTAGACAAGGATACGTAATACCAAACACTACTTTCATATGCTTCTGAACTTATACTACACAGATGGGGATTTTAGCTCCTCCTCTATTGCCTTTTCAAGCCACGCTTCAGCGTCCTGCATCATACCAGGGCTCAGTCTCACCATCAAGATGCAGAATTCAGTCTCGTTGAGTGTACCATCTCCATCCAGATCTCCTTCTCTCACCATCGCCTCTGAATCTTCTTTGCTCATCCCCTCCATACCCAGTATGGCCGAATTCCTCCTCAGGCTCTCTGACGTTATCAACCCACTCACGGGGTCCGCCAGGAGCCGGAACCCGCCGCAAAGCTCCGACACAAAAGCTTCCCCTGCCAATTTCTCCGCCATCGCCGGCAACAGGTCCTCATACTCCATTGACTTGTCATCACTTGGATCCACCATCTTCAATAGCGTGTAAGACTTTAGGCACCTGAATTTCGCATGGACAAGTCATTCCTTATATATCTACATGAGGGGAGTATTGCTTGTGGGCCCCACTTTAGGCCCATTTTTAGGAATTTTACTAAATAGTGCCCGGGCCATTTGAAATTACGTGAAGATGCTTTTTCATAGATGAAATTACAAAATTCTCCTCGTCAAGCCTATGTGGCATGTGTATGACATCCAACTCATACACCGCATGTACCTATCATGATGATACTATGAACAAAAAATTTGCTGATCAAATCATCAGATGGACTACACTTGAATTTGGACATTCGGGTGGTGTAATTAATTTTTTTTAGTTTCGATGATTTGATTGGCCTATTTTTTGTTCATGTTATCATCATATTGGGGTGCATATGATGGATGGGTTGGATGTTATACACCTATCACATGGCCCCGCAAGTCTCAACATGCATTCAAGGCTTTTTAAAAATAAATAAATTAGAAGAGGGTATTTTGTAAATCCATCTTTGAAAAGCACCTCTTGGTAAAGTCATAATCTCAAAGGAATTTTACCATTACACTCTCATAGGAGGTAGACTAGAATCAATAGCCAGTCCATGTTTTATTCCCTTTTGAAATGAGAAATGTGCTTTGATGCTCAGGAAAAGTGTGATGATCATACACAGGCAGGTAGAAATTACTAAAAACAATTACATACGTGGCATACAAGTAACTCAAAATAATCTGTCAAAGATATGGGCACCAGTTTAGATGTTTCATGAACCAAAAATTACTCTTTATTTCTTAATAAAAATATTAGATTGTTTAGCATTTATTGGACAGTTACAAATGAAAAATATCCAATGGTCTTATTTGTGTAAATGGTTGTCTAGGAATCAGAGGTTAGGATTGTGCCACCAATCACATATTTAGGTTGTAACGTAGCTTCAGTGGGTTCCACAAGTTAGTCAGTTTAATTTGAGTTAGTATATTAACAAGTGTGCCATTTCTTAGTGCCTACGTATCAAGACTCGTACAAAGCCAGAGTATCAGATTACTTCCCTTTTGGAATTCCTTTTGCAATGGCTTCCAGGAAGGTGCATTGTGAGAAGTTGTGGTGGGGCAGTTGCGTCATGAGACCGCGACTTGGGGCTTCGTTTGCGGGCGTTTCTGGTTTCTTTGAAGCTTCCTTTGTTTTTATATTATCTTTCTCTTTCTTGGTATTGATCCTTGAAATTAAATCTTGGCCGTCCAAGTTGTTTCACTGACTATGTGGAATAATGAGGAAGGTGTGCATGGACTTTTGTCTGTGGTGGGGAATGGAGTACTGGACAATAGCATAGCCTACCTAACCTATAGACTAACTTGTACATGTTCATACTCAGAAAAGCTGATTCGATGCATGTGGTAGAGGGTGGTTTACTTTGTTTCATTAATTATCAAAATTTTCAGAATAATACAGTCATGGAGATTTTAGAAACTTAAGCTGATTCACATGATTCGAAGCTCAGGTTGTTTTATTAACCAGATTTTATGGAATAATAAAGTAATAGAGATTTTAGGAACTTAATTAAGCTAATTTACATACTTGAACATGAAACCATTTTCTTTTGATCTTGATGTTATATCTTGATCTTCGGCATCTTGATATTCCAAAAACATAAGATTAGATTATATGTTTTCTTGTACTTATAGGTAAGAAGACCACAACTTATATATTTACAAGGGATGAGAGCTGGAGTATCCACAGTGTGAAAGTTCATGTTTCTCTGAAACACTGTACATACATTGTATGGTTCAAATGCACCATTCTTATGTATTTGAATTAATAAAAAGTACTATGGAGCCCACCGTTATGCGTAGTCAAATAATCCAACAATTGATCATGTAAAGCTTCACTAATTAATAGAAGTCTTACATTCTCCCATTTGGGTCATACTTATCAATCCTAAAAATAAATAAATATATATTTAAAATATTTTATAAAATATATTTATTTGAAACTTTTTGACAAGTACCTAAATTTTAAAATATCTACTGTTAGATAATATGAGCAACACTTCTCGTATCTCATCAATTAAGATTATTAATATTGGATATCGGTAGTCATTACAGCATTTGACCTTTTTAAAATAAGATGAATTATGGCCATTAATACCAATAACATTATCGACATAGATCAAAGATATGAAAGTGTGGTATAGAGATTGCACGCTTAATGTGATCACACATGCTCATCTTCAAGTGGTCCAATTATCTCTTTAAAGAGCATTGTGTGTCCACAATAAGACCTAAAAGTTTAAACAAATGTGACATCTAAATGGTTGTACATTTTTTCTTTTATATTATTGGAAGGCAGGAAAAACACACAAGAAAAGAAACAAAAAGATGAACACACAAAAAAACAGAAAGAAAAAAAAAGAAAAAAAATGAAAAAAGAGAAGAGACCCAAAACACAACACTGTTCCAAAGCAACTGATACTACAAAAATTAAGGAGCCCAATTTTTAAACATTGCTAAAATCCTCAAGCAAACTCCTGCTGAAGTCATGGTATAATTGTGAAAACAACGATTATTTTTTTTTAGTCCAAACAACCCAGATGACAGCCATAAGAAGAATTCTTCATTTATTTTTGCCTAGAAATTCTCCTTTGTCGGGTGTAAAACAATTCATCCATAGAGTATGGCATGACCCAAGAAATGCCCGCCAGTCTAAGCACTAACCACCAAATGTCAAAAGTGAACAGACAATGCAAGAACATGTGATCGGCCGTTTCTTTCGCTTGGAGACAGGGGAGGCAAACATTTGGAATATGCATTCCTCTTTTCCTAAGGTTGTCACAATTGAGGACCATGTTTCTTCCCAGGAGCCATCCGAACGCAGCAAATTTTGGCGGAGCTTTGTAGAACCACACATAACCAGTGTGGCAACAAGAGGAGAAAAATGAAGCCGAGAGAGATTTATAGTATGATTGAATAGAGAATTATCCCGAGCTAAACAGTGACCAATGGAGGGAATCATCCGAAAATGAAGAGGTAGGCTAGGGTATACCCTGCAATTAAGAAAGCAAGAGAGTAAGGTCATCCTACTCAGAGTCTAGGAAGATTTGATGAACCTTGGCCTCCATTGGAACAAAAACAATATCTCACGAGGATATTTGGATATGAAGATATGGCAAATAAAGATGGGAACAATTCACCCAAAGAACGGTTGCCACACCAGATATCTAGCGAAAATCTAATCCTAGATCCATCACCAAAATAAAGGAAATCCTTTCAAACATCCCTGGAGCAGATCTAGCAATTCCTTTCCACAAGAAAGAAGCACGATAGAGAGAAGAATTTTTTGTCCACCACCCCGAATTGGAGGTACCATATTTTGCCACATAATTTATATCAACAAGCTATCCACCTTGTTCTAAACCTCCACACCCATTAACGATTTGAAGATCCTTGATGTTAGCCCCCCAATCCTGATATAGAGTATACACCTCCTTCCATTTAAGGAGAGGGAATTTTCCTCCTTCAGCATTGCCTTGCCAGATGAATTTTCTTCTCACCTTATCTATTTTAACAATAATTGACTTGGGGCATCGATAAAGAGACAAAACAAACATTCAGATCAGACAAGGAAGTATTTATCGAATTAAGTCTTCCCCCAAATAAAGCAAATTGAGCTTCCAAGTGGAGAGTTTTTTTTTCATCCTTTCTAATATTTTGTCCCATAAAGCCATAGGAGGTTTTCCAATGCATAGAGGGAGGCCCAAATAAAGAGTTGGCAGAATGCTTACCTTGTAACCAAAAGATTTCGCCAATGACAAGCATACCTCAAAGGAAACATTAACGCAAAAAAGCTTAGACTTTTTCAAGTTAATTTTCAGACTAAAGACCACTTGAAACCAGCAAATAGTTATGCTTAAGTTAGAAACCATTATGTCATCTGCCTCATAGAAAAGTAGAGTATCATTTGCAAATTGCAAGTGGCACGATGGAGTATGGAAGTTTTCAATTGAAAAACATTTATACAGCCCTACCTCTTAACCACTAGTTAACATAGCACTGAGAACCTCAGTTACCATAATAAATAGAAAAGGTGATAAAGGATCACCTTGGCGAAGATCCCTTGAAGCTCTAAAGAATTCAAATCATGGTATTAAGTGTTGTAGCTCATATATTGCATATATATACCCTTAATCAGTAGGGTTTTAGCTAGTTTTTATGGTCAAAATCAATAGTTTAGATTGAGTTTGCATATGCATTGCGATTTGACCACGTACATATTTTTCCTACTAAAAGTGACTATTTTATTGATTTCAAGAAGTATGGAGACATCCTAAGCTTAATAATGAACGGCTTAAAATGTATGAATAGGTCCAAAGGTCCAAGTCCAGGAAGAAAAAGCTGAAAAAATGAAGAAATACAAGCTGACTGACAAAGTGGACCGCTTTGGTAGAAAAGGAGTCACATAGGATGTTGTGAGCGGAACCAGGTGTCACGGAACATTTTGTACGGCTAAAATACTATACTGAAGATGATGAACGAGTCATATTGGTCAAAAAAAAGTTTATATGGTCCGTTGTATAGTTGGTACGACAACACAAGATTGAACACCACTTGAAGAAATCAACTTTTTTCCAGAGTGTTTGATCGAGCCAATTTTTGTACAACATGTAGAGCATGGTGAGTAAAGGTTGTCTGTCAAATTTCATCAAAATTTGACAGACAGATTGCAAGATATTGAAGAAACAAATCTAGGACGTACGTGAAATTTCCAAAAAGGTTTTCTTTTAATCTACTACGTCAGAGCCATGCAGTCTCACATCTCACGTCCTTTCTCTCTCATTTTTCTTATTCTTTCTGCATCTCTCTCCTCTTTCTCTTCATTGTTCTCTCTTCCTCTCTCTCCTCTTTCTCTTCATTGTTCTCTTTCTTCCTCTCTCTCACGTTCCTCATATCTCTCATCTCTGTCTTCTTTTTCTTTTGTTTTTATTTTATTAGTAATGTTAAACTATGTGTTTTGTTTATTTAATTAAGATGTCTTTCTAATTCCCCTAGCCAAGGCTAGAGGGGAATCATGTAGGATTTATACATAACTTGAGATGTGGTTAGATAGTTTGAATTTAATGTTATGAGATTTTTATTTTTACATGATAAATGGATGAATGATGTGGTGTTTATTTTTCTATCTTAAGTGTGTATGTGTTATGCAACTTTAAAGGTTGTTAATACTTATTCAATGTTGTAGATCAAATCACGCATATGAATGTGATTATAAATCGATATTAGTTTATTTTGGGAAACATGACATGTAGATGAGCTTTTGATCCATTCTCTCATGGATTTTGGATGCTTAGGACTCATTCTATGGTTCATGTGTGATAATGCTTCATTCTCATGTAAAGATCTCTTATTTTGTGGGTGGATGGTTCATGATTCATAAATGCTGGTGGAATGTTTAGATCTCAGGTTTATATATAATTTTATATGTGAATCCTTATGCCTTGGTTTGCTTTATTATCTAAGTGATAATCTCTTTAGAAATAATTTCTTTTAGAATTTATTTTATTTTACCTAGATTGAATTTTCTCTTTCTTAAGTTTCTGTCCCTGAGATACGATCTTAAACTCCCATCTCTACACTACATTAGACCTTCATATTGATGAAGGACAAGTAAAGTAATTTACACATCAATTTTTAGCGCCAGTGCCGAGGATAGAAGCAATAAAGTTCATCAAGGTAAGTATTTTCTTTCTCTCGTGGGGTTGAGGATCCTTCCATGGTTGACTTGCCGCCTTGGATCCATTGACACTTTACGGTTTCTTTAGTCTTTCAGTTTTTCTCTTTTTAGATCTTGAAGTGAGGAAGTCTCATATGGTCGGCTTGCCGCCTTAACTACATCTCCATCTTCTTTGTCTTTAAAGAGAAAAAAGACTACATCTTTTTATTTATTTATTTAGATTCAAGGGTTAGAATTCCACAGAGGTCAGCTCTGCCGCCGGAATTTCTTCCCTAGTTTAGTTTTTTATTTTTATTTTTTAGCAGTAAAAAGCATTTTTTTCCTATTCTTTCTTCTTTCCTTTCCACACTTTCTTTCTCATATTATGCATTGCGTTGTAAGAGATCTAAATGGCTGGCTTGCCGCCTTGATCTTCTTTTATTTGTAATTATGAGAGAAGTAGGGGAGTGTGAATTATTTCTTTCTAGTTCTTTTATTTCCTTCTGCTTTTAGTTGTTGAAAGGAATCCTTTTGGTCGGCTTGCCACCTCAGATCACCCCAAATTCTTTTTCTTTCCTTTTATTCATCTTTCTTCTTTTCTAATTTTTCTTGAGATCCAAAGAGTGGGTGGAGTGTTCTTTTGAACCTCTATTAACCAGAAGAAATCGGTCTCTATCTTTGCTTCTGGCTCTGCCGTCGTAAGACACCTTGTGCTTCGATCTCTGAGAAGGGTTGGGAAAGTAGTAGAGTTCTTTTTCTTTCTTTTTCTTACTTTGTATGTGTGTGTTCTTTTCCTTTCTTTTCCTTCTTTTTGTGGGATTGTGTTTTCCTTGCAAGTGCTCATTCAAGATACATAAGAAAGATACCCACAAATGGCCGGCCTAGCCGCCTAGGGATCTTCTTATCTCATTCCCCACATGGTTGACATAGCCGCCTGGGTTTGAGAACACATCATTGTGCCAAAATTTTGGCACCCGCATGAAGCTTTTCCCTTTTATATGACATATTATCTTTTGTTTTTAATATTCTCTCTTGTTTTTGGAATTAAATCAATTAAGTGTGATCAAACGTTGCCCTACTTGGGACATCACCCAAGTGTTATGGTTGTCCTACACGTGTGAAATTTGATCACAAAAACAAAAGAAAACTTGTTAGTCTTAGTTGTTTTCTTTTCTTTTGTTTTAGGATAGTTGTGATTGTGATTGTGTGGTGGATGAGATCTTGACAAAAGAATCATATATCTAAATTTTTTTAAGTAGTTTGGATCCAGTTGTGTGGGTGATCTAGTATTTGCCCCATTAGACCCGTGATCATCATAATCGTTTGATTAATGCGGGTGGGCTAGTTACTGGACTCTCTCATTCAAAAAGGAGAGGACTACAAGACACACTTGATACCATGGAAAATGTAAATCAAAATAGGAACAATCTAAATCGGGATGAACCGACACATGTGGATGAGAATAAAGTGGCTAATAGAGAACAAGGTTTTAGAACCTTGCGAGATTATTTCCAATCAGCTAGAACAACTACACCATCATGTATAGTGCTCCCAGTTAACACTAGGAACATTGATTTTAAGCCGGGCATCATACAGTTGCTCCCAAAATTCCATGGGCTTGAATATGAAAGCCCATATCTCCACCTCAAAGATTTTGAAGAGGTGGTGGCAACTTTGCAAACAGGAAATGGTAATGATGGCTACATTAAATTAAAGATATTCCCATTTTCCTTGAAAGAAAGGGCCAAGGCATATTTCCACACATTAAGACTCGGTACAATAGACTCTTGGCAAGGCATGAGCCAAGAATTCCTTGAGAAGTTCTTCCCAGCGCACAAAACCAACACCTTGCGCAGGAACATCATGATGTTCTCTCAAAAGGAGAATGAAATTTTTTCAAACATGGGAACGTTTTAAGGAACTCTTGCTTGCATGCCCACATCATGGATTTGAAATATGACGGATACTCAAATTCTTTTATGATGGTGTTAATTACGACACCCGCCAATTCATTGAGTTGATGTGTGGAGGCAACTTCCTAAAACAAGGGCCTAATGACATATGGGATTCTCTAGACAAGTTAGCAGAGAAAACTCAATCATGGGGTGCTCCTCTCATAAAACGGAACCACCTATTTCTAAACTCATCTAAAAGTAAAAGGGGGTATATATGTCATTGATGTAGAGAATGATATGCAAGCAAAGTTGGCCAACCTGACATGAAAGGTAGAGGCCATGGAATTAGGGAGAGGAATGAATATGGTGCGGACCAATCCTGCAACTAGCATCTGTAGTATTTGTGGAGATCAAAACCATGATACAAAGGATGTCCAACAATCCCAGCTTTTGAAGAAATGAATCATGATCAAGCAAATGCCATAAATGCTTACTAAAGACTGCCTGCTCAACTATTAGGCAATTCATATAATCCTAATTGGCAGAATCATCTCAATTTCACTTGAAGGACTGGGTTGCAAGTGAATGCACCCAATGTACCACAAGGACCCCCAAACCATTTTAATGGGGCTCAAAATAATGCGCAACCATATGCACCCCACTAAAAAAGGCCCCTAAAAATGATGCATTGATGGTCTTCATGCAACAACAAGCTCAAATAAATCAATCACTTCTTCAATCCATGACTAGAATTGAGACCCAACTCAATGCTAGGGAAAAGGGCATACTTCCATCTTAACCACAGCCCAACCCTAGAAATGTGCATCATGTGGGGGAATCAAGTTCTAGTGCACAACATGATCAAGAAAAGTCCATCATCACACTTCGAAGTGGAAAAATAATTGAGAAAGACATTCCACAACCGTTAAAGATATCTGATGATGAATCCACTCCTAAGGGTGATAGTGAACCCAAACTTGCTCAAGAGCCAATAAGGAATGAGAAAGTGAAAGGTTTAAGTAAGCCACCAGTCCCATTTCCTTCAAGATTGCGTAATCCTACACCTCCATTAAAACATCAAGATGTCTTCAAGGTCATGTAGAAAGCGATGGTAAACATTCCTCTATTGGATGCAATCAAGCAAATACCGTCATATGTCAAATACATCAAGGACTTGTGCACAGTGAAACGTAAAATGAATGTGCACAAGAGAGCGTTCCTCACGAAACAAGTGAGTGCTATCATATAACACCACACTGCACCAAAGTACAAAGATCCTGGAAGTCTCACTATCCCATGTGTTATTGGGAACTTTAGGATTGAGCATGCACTGTTAGATCTTGGTGCTAGTGTAAACCTCGTACCCTATTCGGTCTACACTCAACTCAGGTTGAGGGAGTTGAAACTCACCTCAATTACATTACAATTGGCAGACCGATCTGTCAAAGTACCAAGGGGTATTGTAGAGGATGTTCTAATCCAAGTGGAAAAATTCTACTTTCTTATAGACTTCATCGTCTTGGATATGGAACTGGTGTCTAATACAAGCGCTCAAGTCCCAATCATTTTGGGCCGACCATTCCTTGCAACATCAAATGCTATCATTAATTATAGGAATGGTATGATGAAGCTATCATTTGGCAACATGGCGCTTGATCTAAATATTTTCAATTTAGTCAAGCAACCAATGGGGAATGATTACATTCATGAGATGAATTTCATGAGTGCTTTGAAAAATGAAGAGAGTTTGGAAGATAGTCTAGCCGAATACATGGAACATTATGAGTCTAATGGGGATAATCATGATGTTAAAGATGAAGAAAACACCACTGAGGTGATTGACAATGGTAGATATAAACCCTACTCTAACTCTTTGGCAATATCAGAGTCATAACCTACACCATCCATTGCTAATGCACACAATCTTGACCTGAAACCACTTCCCAATGATCTCGTATATGCATTCTTAGGTCAAGATAAGACTTACCCTATTGTCATCTCTACACACCTAGATGACACACAAGAGAGTAGATTGTTGGAAATTCTTAAGACTCACAAGGGGACCTTAGGTTGGAATATTTTAGATTTAAAGGGTATTAGTCCTTCTATTTGCACCCATAGGATACATCTTGAAGAAGACGTCAAACCATCAAGACAACCTCAAAGGCGTCTTAATCCAAACATCATGGAGGTTGTCAAGAATGAGGTGATCAAACTATTAAATGCGGGTATCATTTACCTGATATCCGATAGTGAATGGGTGAGTCCAAACTAAGTGGTTTCAAAGAAATTCGAAATTACCATTGTGCCCAATGCTAACAATGAACTCATTCCAACACGTTACCACGAGTTGGCGTGTGTGCGTTGACTACAGGAAGCTTAACTTAGTTACAAAGAAAGATCACTTCCCACTACCATTTGTTGATCAAATTCTAAAGAGGATAGCAGGCCATCCTTTTTATTGCTTCATAGATGGTTACTCAGGATACAACCAAATTGAGATCGCCCCTGAGGATCAAGAAAAAACAACTTTCACATGTCCATTCGGCACATTTGCTTACAAACGAATGCCATTTAGACTGTATAATGTACTTACAATATTCCAAAATGCATGATGAGTATCTTTTCAAACATGCTTGGGCATAGATTGAAAATTTTCATGGACGACTTCTCAGTCTTTGGTTGTGATTTCGAAGAATGTCTACGCAATTTATCTCGTGTTAACTAGGTGTGAAGAGAAGCATCTAGTCTTGAATTGAGAGAAATGCCACTTCATGGTTCAAAAGGGAATTGTTTTGGGCCATTTAGTTTCTGAAAATGGTATCAATGTAGACAAATCTAAACTAGAAATTATCTCTAAGCTACCCACCCCTAAAACTGTGCATAACATACGCTCTTTCTTTAGTCATGCTGGGTTTTACAGAAGGTTCATCAAAGATTTCAACGCAATATCTAGACCTTTGAACAACTTTTTACAAAAGGACATCCAGTTTGAGTGGATCAGTGATTGTGAGATAGCTTTCCAAACCTTGAAACAATCATTAACTACTGCCCCAATCATAAGACTACCTAACTGGACACTTCCTTTCAAACTTATGTGTGATGCAAGTGATTTTGCTATAGGGGCCTGTGTTAGGCCAAAGAAAAGATAAAAAGCCATACGTTATTCATTATGCAAGCAGAACTTTGAACTCTACCCAAGTGAACTACTCAACAACCGAAAAAGAGTTGCTTGCAGTGGTTTTCGCCTTGGACAAATTTTGGTCCTACTTGCTTGGATCCAAAGTAATCGTATTCACAGACCATTCGGCGCTCAAGTATCTTCTTTCTAAAAAAGATGTTTAGCCCCGATTGCTTCGTTGGATCCTTCTACTCTAAGAATTCGACTTGGAAATTAAAGATAAAAAAAGGAGTAGAAAACGTAGTGGTTGATCATCTTTCTAGGCTTGTACACGATGATACCACTGAGGAGACTGATGTTCAAGATACATTCCCTGATGAACAATTGTTTTCAGCCTCCCAATTGCATTAGTATGTTGACATCGTTAACTATTTTATGTCTGGTAAAATGCCTTATCACTGGACGACACAAGATAGGAAATGATTTGAAATAGAGATAAAGAGTTTTGTCTGGGACGATCTATATTTGTACAAATACTGCCCAGATGAGGAGATGTATACCGGAGAGTGAACAGAGAAGTGTCATTTCTTTCAGTCACTTAGAAGCATGTGGCGACCACTTTTCTGTAAAAAAAACCACTGTTAAAATTTTGTAGTGTGGGTTCTATTGGCCAACATTGTTTAAGGACACCCATTAGCATTATGTAGCTTGTGACCGTTGTTAACGGTTGAGGAGTATTTCCCGAAGGAATATGATGCCTTTGACACCTATTATGCCACTCAGAATTTTTTTATTGTTGGAGCATCGATTTCATGGGACCATTTCCCAATTCATTTGGTTTTTTGTATATCTTAGTAGAAGTAGATTATGTTTCCAAATGGGTAGAAGCTATTTCATATAGGACAAACGATCATCATATCGTCCTAAGATTTTTAAATGAAAATATTTTTTCTAGGTTTGGAACACCTAAAGCCATCATTAGTGATGATGACACTCACTTTTGTAACCGTCCATTCGAAACGTTAATGAAGAAATATGGAGTGAAATACAAAGTGAGTACCCCATATCATCCACAAACAAGTGAACAGGCCGAGGTGTCTAATAGAGAAATTAAACGCATCCTGGAAAAGTCTATGAGGCCATATAGGAAGAATTAGTCCTTGAGACTATCAGACGCTCACTGGGCTTACAAGACAGGTCACCATACAGACTTGTTTATGGCAAGGCCTGTCATCTGCCTGTAGGAATTAGAACATAGAGCCTATTGGGCAATACGAAAATCTAACATGAACATTAATGACACGAGTAAGCTAAGAAAATTATAAATGAATGAGTTAGAAGAGCTAAGACGAGAACCATATGACAATAATAAATTGTACAAAGAAATAATAAAGGTGTTTCATAATTATCATATTTTAAGAAAAACCTTCACCATTGATAAAAAAGTTCTATTATACAACTCTAGACTCCAACTCTTTCCTAGTAAGCTCCACTCACAATGGACTAGCCCATTCATTGTTAAAGCAATATTTCCACATGCGGCTGTAGAAATTGCTAACCCATATAATGGCATGAGCTTTAAAGTTAATGGTCAAAGATTAAAGCCATATGTGGAGGAGTTCGATAAGGAAGATGATAACATCTCTCTTCAGAATTCGGTATACATGAATATTTGACCTCCTAGTCTAATGGAGGTGTAGCTTAGGTAGGCCTAAATTTTTTTCTTTTAGTTGTTTTGTGTGTTTAGTTCATATCTTGCAAAAGGTGCTTCAATTTTCAGGTAATACTTATCCCTTTCATTTTATCTCGTTGTTATCATTTATGTTGCATGCATCATTTTCACATTGAGGACAATGTAGAATTTAGGTTGCGCCACATGCCAAGAATCTGTATTTTTGTAAATTTTGTCAAAAAAATAAATAAATAAACAAAAACAGCTAGCCTAACATCAAGTTTGATCATTCATTTGTCTGTTCTTGATTTGTTGCAAGCGCGGGAAGGTTAGTCAAAAGCTCTCTTGCTGGTTGAGAGTTTAAACTTAGAATTTAGTGCCCTACTTGGTTAGAAAGCACCAAAATGGTGAGAAGTGTTTTGCTTGCGTCGTTTTTCCTGCTGCCACATGTCTCTTCCTCCTGAGCTTAAGGATATCATCTGGGAATATTTAGAGCCACAACTTCGAATTTACCAGCAACGCCCTTCTTATGAGGGTTGATCCACTTATGCTCAACGCAGGCGTGCCAAATTAATGTTTTGTTGTTGGCGATGTGCTCAATATAATTGCAATGGGCGCAGGAGAGACAATGAAAAGAGATGTGATAGTGATTCAGGACTCGGCATTAATCATATGGAGCGACATATTGTTGTGAAGGAACCACATAGTAAGGTTAGGAAAAATCTCCTAATGTCTGATACGGGTTATCCACAAGTGGACGAAACAGGCTCCTCCTTTTATACTTGGTCTCGGATCAACCAGTTGATCCTGGAAAGCTCTAACCATTTGGTTGAATGACCTCTGTAGATGGGGGTCTCTTGCAAGCATTTGTACCTTACTTAAGTTTAAAGCCAACTTTGTGGGTGTATTGTCTGCAAACCCTCACGAGACTATAACTCGTCCACTAGGGGTGACCTGGGGGTTTAAAGGCTTGTTGCGTATGCTAAATGCAATCGAGAGACCTGTGAAAGTGGTGTAGTTAGGACTGTTGTTTTTATTTTTAGTCTTTAGTGTGAGTCAGTTGCATTATTAGCTCATATTTAGGTTGAGTTTTAAATATGTGAATTTTGTTTCAAATTTTTGTATTATAACTTGTTAATAAGATACATGGATTCCAGAGTATAGTTTACAACTAAAAAAAATATTTAATGAATTTAGATTCCTAATGACTGAAAAATTTCATGGATGAGTTAATTGGGTTAATCAATATGTTAAAATATGTTAGGATTTGATGCTCATTTTTCACATTACATACTAGATGCCTAAGTTGGTAGAAGGGTAATTAGTTGAATCACAAGCTCTATAATCCTTAGTTTACAGGTTAACTAAGGCTAGTTAACTTATGTCTTAAATTAAAAAAAATGATGTAGAAAAGAGGCAAGTGAGCCAGTGTTCGAGGTGACCCTATGAGTAAAAGGATGATGGAAGTGAGTGAATAGACTAAGTTACACAACCACTAAATTAGAGTATTCTAATTTTCACCGTACATATGTGAGTGTGGAATCGAAATTATTCTAAAATGTTAAGGAATCTGATAAACTCAATCTTTGAAATTGATTAAGGAATTGGAAGCATTTTCATTAATATATTTAGGTGTAATGTATTCTGGAACTTTGGTGTATCTAATTGATAGGTTGTATACATTTTTGAAAATTTTCGCATATTTTTGCTCGATGACTAGTAAAATGTTGGTTGGGGGGGGGGGGGGGGGGGGGGGGGGGGGGGTTGTTATAGCTCATATATTGCATATATATAACCTTAATCAGTAGGGATTTAGTTAATATTTATGGTCAAAATCAATAGTTTAGATTGAGTTTGCATATGCATTGCAATTTGACCACGTACATGTTTTTCCTACTAAAAGTGATCGTTTTATTGATTTCAGGAAGCACGGAGACATCCCGAGCTTAATGAACGGCTTAAAATGCATGAATAAATCCAAAGGTCCAAGTTCAGGAAGAAAAAACTGAAGAAACGAAGAAATACCAGTTGAGTGGCAAAGTCGACCGCTTTGGTGGAAAAGGAATCACACAGGCTGCTGTGAGCGGAACCAGGTGTCACAGAACATTTTGTACAGCTGAAATACTGTACTGAAGATGATGGACGAGTTAGATTTGGTGAAAGAAAAGTTCATATGGTCAGGTGTATAGTTGGTACGACAACACAAGATTGAACGCTACTTAAAGAAATCAACTTTTTTCCAGAGTGTCCGATCGAGCCAATTTTCATAGAACATGTAAAGCATGGCGAGTAAAGGCTATCTGTCAAATTTCATCAAAATCTAACGGACGAATTGCAAGATATTGAAACAAATCCAGGACTATAACGCCCTAGTTTTTCAGTGCTCGAGTAATGAGACAATGCTCTGAAAAACCCGGATGTAAAGGCTACCAATCATCATTTAACACTATCATTGTATTCCAAAATAAGAGAGATAAATCTAAAAATCCAACAATACAATAATCATCATATCAGAGTGGAAACGAGTAATGCCCATAGGGCTTATACAAATCCAAGGTTCCAAAAGTAAAGAACAAAAGGGGGAAAGTAAGTCTATTCGTCATGGCCCGCCATGAGGTCCAGCTCCTCCTGGGATAGGTAAGGCCAAGTGTCTCGAATGTCCGCCTTAGGCTCATCCACAGCTAGGGACAAGGACATCATGTCAATCATCTGTACCATCTGATATATTTTGACAACGCTACTCGTTGTCATAGTAAGGTAACACCCTCCAAGATTTTCATGTAAATAATACAAGACAATTATGATAGAGACAAATGCAAATAACATGATTAAAAAAAGTAATAGAAAATAGGTAAACAGGTACCCAACACATATTATAATAATCATGTTACTTTTAGTTCTTGTTAATTCATGAATGCATGCACATGTTCTTCAGCCTGAGGATATATCCAGCTGGTGAGGGTCGAGCCGACAGTAACTTGGTTAATTACCAAAGTTACCTATAATGCAAATGCTTATCAAACTAAGAATAGTGTGACTCACCATCAACACTATTCGCAAATGCCATGCAATGGATGATTACCCAGCAGTCATTAATCCTATTGATAATTTAATAAAATATACTCGTGGTCACTATGAGGGATGTGCACAATCCAGCATAGGCCGACGGCTCGGGCATAGCATCCCAGAACACCATCCCCGGCCCACGAGGGGAGTAATTATGGTCTTAACTCCCATCCCTTTCTAAATAACATGTCACAACTTAATTCCAAGATAAAGTATAATACAACATCATTGTATATCATAATCTCAACTCCTATTATTCCATATCCATCCAAACATTCATTTACTTCCATGTTCAACAAAATTTCCATAATTCGATAACTTTCACTTCAAAAGTAGAATCAACAGACATGTAAAGAATTAAAGATACTCCATTATAAAAAAAAATAACTCTTATTCAAGTAACTTTTTGAAACAAACATGTGAATAACATTTCATTTTCTTCAAGTTATTCATGTATTCCAAATGTGATCATCAATCCAATAATATGCCTTGCATTTAAACAATTAAGCACCAATAAGGTAATAATCAATCACCAATAAAAGTGAGGGAAGCTTGAAGGGTGAGGGACCTCACCTCTCAAAATAGAAATTCCTTGGCAAGGTTTGGAAGAGAAAGGAATATAGAAAGACACTCAAGTTCCTACACCAAGGAGTAACTCAATTTAATAATTTCTAATATTAACCTATCTAGTTCATATCTAGGAAGAAGGCTAGATAATAAAATCTACATAGTTCAAATCCAAACTGGTATAGCCCTACTAACTCAAATTTACAAAACTGTAAATGAACATTCTCAAGTAAAAATTCTGATTTATACAAGCTTATTTATAACAGATCTGTATCCAAATCTCTAAAGTTGCAGTCTAGCTGTCTAAGCAAACTGAAACTAATAGGAAATCAAACATTTGAAAAAATTACTCCAATCCTAAAATTTCACAGAAGAGGTTTGTGAAATATACCAGATTTTTAGAAGGAAAATAGTGAATTGAGGATAACACAAGTATAGAAACTCCTTCTGGAATTAATACTTCAGATACACAAGAATCACTACAAAAAAGAGAAGAATCAAATCAACACCACTTTAATTTCACAAACTCTACCCCCTATCTGATTCAACTACAACATCAACTATAATTTCTGAAATACTTACAACCCTACAGTTACAGATTTTCAACTCAGGGATACCTCAAGAATTTGTTTGAAACAGTGCACAGCAACAAAATACTCTCTCCCCCAATCTGATTACTGAACAACAATGGAAATGGAGCTGATATTTGATAACCCAACTCGGATTGAATCATATATCATTAGACAGACATAGATCTGAAAATAGAAATCATACTAGACTTCTCACACTGATATGCTAGAATGAGAAATCTATAAAAATGCCAGCTGATTTTGAAGATTCAAGAAGCTTTCTCCTATTCAGCATCTGACGGATGAACAGCTTCAGCTCCAATCAATACTCGTGAAGATGGCGTCTGATGAAATGGAAATTGGACTCTTGCTGGGGATTTACTTCAAGAATTTCATTAGATTTGAAGGACTGATATCTGATGCACCAGAGCACTCTGATCAGAAGGCTAGACGATCTTGGATTCTTTGAGAAGAAGGAAGATAAGATGAGAAAGAGAAATGAAGCTAGAATTTCAGATCGGTTATCTGCTCAACGAAAATGGAAGAAGAACCATCTCAGTTCTTCTTATTGAGATTAGCTATCCATGTGAAGGACAATGGACAACTGAGATTTCTTTCAGAGCACTATTTCTATCAACCAATGAACGGTTGAAAAGTCTTGCAACAGATAGACACGGATTGCAAACGTGGCAATTTCGTTTATGTAAACATTAGGAGGACTAATTGGACTTTGATTTGGAATTTATCTTTAAGTAATCACTCCTACCAAACAAAACCACCTTTATTTGACAAAAGGCCTAACCCTCTACAAAATAGACGGATTAGATTATTAACAAGTGGGCCACAATGATCGGGATCTGACGTTGAAGGCTTTACTGGAAACACACTTTTTAAATGAGCAGTCCTACTTTTGCTTCTAATCACACACCACTTGATGAAGTAAAACTGACTACTGCTACTGTGGTTTTTCTAAACTGATCCACATGAACCGTTTGGACAGGTTTGGATCGTCCCACAAGACTACCAAAAGTGGGCCACTTTCGATCCAAAAATGGACAACAGCCTTCACTCGTCCGCTATTGCAGCAGCTATTTCACAAAAGAAGAATCTCCCTTTTTTCCATACAGTGTGCAACGTGTGCACGATAGTGGTATACACCTACACCAAGATAGTGGGCCCCACAAGTATCATTTACAAAATTCACTCCAACCACTACTAACCTTTACACATATAAAAATCATACATGGTCCATTTCCACACCGTTAAAGACTCAGTTTTGGTCTCACTTATTAGTTAAGCTCCTATAATGTTATTCTTACCCACTCTACCAATAATTTTAATATACAAAACTTATTTTGAATTGTGAATAAATTTCTAAGATTATAGTAGCCTACTAATTTACATACAATATTATTTTCAACTGTATATTGTTATACAATAAACCAATTATTAATATAATACAATCATTACTATAATAATAATTACAATTAATCTAATTATTGAATTTAATTTGTTATAAGTAGTATGGTCCTCACCAAATCATTATTGTATGTAAAGATGTTTCATACATGTAAGATATTTGTTTACATATAAGTAATTTAATTGGTTTGTGGTTTATTGTATGGATTTGAGTATTTTTCTCCAAATTAAATTTATTATTAAAAAAATCTCTTTACTCTACTTTGTTGATTCCTAAATTTACATAACCTCAAAATGCATGCCAGGTACGGGATATTACAAGGACGTACACAAAATTTTCAAAAAGATTTTTTTTAATCTACTGCCTCAGCAGCCATGCAGTCGCCCACACGAGAAATTCAATGTGATTTTACATTGTGCACACACTATACACATGACCCGCTTTAGACGATATGAACTGCCTATGATGTGGGGGATACAGTTTTAGCTAGGAAAATAAATTTGCACAGAAAAAAGAATTTCAGGTGGG
Source organism: Liriodendron chinense (assembly GCA_003013855.2). Lineage (NCBI taxonomy): Eukaryota > Viridiplantae > Streptophyta > Magnoliopsida > Magnoliales > Magnoliaceae > Liriodendron > Liriodendron chinense. Next base: position 54,985 of record ML058327.1, on the reverse strand, counting down.
CTAAAAAAAAGGGAAAGGACCACAAATATTTGGACACTTTCTGGGAGCTGTGATCGCCTGTTGCGAAAGCCAACGGCTTGTTTAGCATTATTTGGAGTACTAAACATACTAGAAGAATCAAATCGAGTCAAAGGGGGCCACATTTTGAAGCATAAAGGAAACAATTTTTCCTTTCAAAATTTTCTAAAAAAAAATTGTTAAGAATCAAATCAGCGTTGCTGGCCGAACGAGCAGATTCGTGGGCTCTTTATTATCCTTATTTGGCATTGGACATAGAAGCAAATCTGGTGGGACCCCTCTATATATATTAACGCACACACCCTCTCAAGGAGAACTCGCCCTAGCTCTCTAAACTCTTTCACATCTCTCTCTCTTTCTCTCTCTCTCTCTCTCTCTCTCTCACACACACACACACACACACACATGTCACGTCCTTTCTCTCTCATCTTTCTTATTCTTTCATCTCTACGTCTCTCTTCTGCATCTCTCTCCTCTTTCTCTTCACTGTTCTCTCTCTTTCTCTCTCTCACATTCCTCATATCTCTCATCTCTCTCTCATCTGTCTTCTTTTTCTTTTGTTTTTATTTTATTAGTAATGTTAAACCATGTGTTTTGTTTATTTAATTAGGATATTTTCTAGGCTAGAGAGGAAGCACGTAGGATTTATACATAACTTGAGATGTGGTTAGATAGTTTGAATTTAATGGTATGAGATTTTTATTTTTTCATGATGAATGAATGAATGATGTAGTGTTTATTTTTCTATCTTAAGTGTGTATGTGATATGCAACTTTGAAGTTTGTTAATACTTATTCAATGTTGTAGATCAAATCACGCATATGGATGTGATTATAAATCCATATTAGTTTATTTTTGAAAAACATGACATGTAGATGGGCCTTTGATCCATTCTCTCATAGATTTTGGATGCTTAGGACCTATTCTATGGTCCATGTGTGATAATGCTTCATTCTCATGTAACGATCTTTTATTTTGTAGGTGGATAGGTTCATGATTCATGAATGTTGGTGGAATGTTTACATCTCAGATTTATGTATGATTCTATATATGGATCTTTATACCTTGGTTTGCTTTATTATCTAAGTGATCATCTCTTTAGAAACAATTTCTTTTAGAATTTATTTTGTTTTATCTAGATTGAATTTGCCCTAATTTTCTTAAGTTTCTATCCTTGATGTACGATCTTGGACTCCCATCTCTACACTACATTGGATCCTCATGTTGATGGAGGACAAGTAATTTACACATCATTAAGTCTATAAAATAGGCCATATAAAACATCATGGAATTCAAATCATGGTATTAAGCTCTAAAGAATTCAAATGATGGTATTAAGCTCTAAAGAATTCAAATCATGGTATTAAGTCCACTCAGGACAACAAAACATGTCACAAAGTAATATCAAATCATAAAACATCATGATATTAAGTTCATAAAAAATAAGTCATATAAGTTACAAGGCATAGTCTAATGAGGTATGTTCTCAATAAAACAACACATGGTCCTCTCATAGATAGTTTTTCATGTATGTCCTCTGTCACGCCCTGAAATCCGAGACTCGAGTACAACAACTCAAGGCTTGAGTTTCAGCGTGTGAATTCAATCCGAATATAACCTGTAGCGAAATTTCATTCCACATGCCACAATAAAACCAACTAAAGTATTTTATTAACCATAAATTAAATCTCAATTGGAAATTAAATCAAACAACTACATCTACTCTGCAAAATATTCAAATCTACTGAAGTCTGCTTTCAATCAGCTTTCAAAGAAAATAAATTCAACACCTAAGCTAAGATTAGTCTTCTAATAAAAGTATTCGTCCAGATATTCTGCTTCAGCCGCTGCTCCTTCCTCCTGATATCCTGCAGGAACTGTGGTGATTTTGGTGAGCTAAAGCCCAGTGAGATCATTTCCATCACAAGTAATATTCAAGTTGATAAGATGTTAGACATGAATTACTAACAGCGAGGATTATATGAATATATAAGGATATGGTGAAGATTTAAACATCTTATGTCATGTTAGGAATGAAGCATGATTATCATGATGTCATGTATGTTATGATACGTGTAAGAGCACAAACGTCTAGGAACTCGTTGCCACTGAACATTAGGACCTGTCGCAAATTAACCATGCTCACCTAACCGGCACAACGAGGAGGCAAATCAACCATGCACGCCAGTGGGCAAATCAACCATGCACCACTGATCCGACCGAGCAAATTAACCATGCTCAATAAGTGAAACGACCAGAACTCGCTGCCACTGAACATTAGGAACCTGTCGCAAATCAACCATGCTCACCTAATCGGTACAGCGAGGCGGCAAATCAACCATGCACGCCAGGAGTCAAATCAACCATGCTCCTGTTCTGTCGCAGTGTATAAATGTATGGACATGTCATGAGTTTATGGAAGCATTCATCAATCACATAATGCAATTCAACATTCAATCACACTATGCATGCATTATCTTTATTCAGGTAATTTCTCTTCTAACCCTAGTTTGTTATAAATCATGGAAAAATAAATCAGAAGGATAACGAATAAGCTCTCAGCGTTTTGAGGATTGACTACTATTATTCTAAAGATGATGTCTTGTACGTAACCTCAACCTAAATCAAGTTAGTCTAAATTTTGATATGTGTGACTAGGAAAGAAGATTTGAGAAAATAGGTTCAACAAGGAGGAACGATTGAGAAATGGAATGTAAAATAAATTCTAGAGATAGATCCCTCCTTTATAACCCATAACATGCACAACAAACCTAGGCCCACTTAAAAAGGTATTGAGAACTAGACCTATCCCTAAGATTTGTACTGAAGGAAAATAAGTGTAGGGAATGAAGTATCAACTAAAAATTTTCTGAGATGAATCACTCACCGTAATGAACTAGAAGCTCTATACAAGCCCAAACCTGGGTACAAGTTGGCTCAGCGAGTCGCTCAGCGAATCGACTCAGTTGGGAGTCTGGAAAGGAAGTTTCTTCTTCCCTCTTCTTCTATCTTTCTTTCTCTTTCTTCTTTTCTTTCTCCCTTCCTTCTTCTTTCTTCTTTCTTTCTTTCTTCCTCCTTCTTCTTTTTCCTTGGCTGGAAACGGTCCAGCCGAACCCGTGTAGGAGCAGCAGTGCAACAGCACCACCACCTGCTATCTCTCTCTCTCTCTTCTTCTCTCTCTATCGTTTCTCTCCCTCTCTCTCTTTCTCACAGCTCTCTTTTTCTCTCTCGTTTCTCTCTCTCTCTCCTTCTCTATCTCTCTCTCTCACGAAGATTTGCCCTCTCCCCGCAAGGGAGAGAGGCTTTTATAACAGCCAGATGACCGACCCAGCGTCGAATCTGGTTCACACCTGGTGCGCACAAGAACTCCTGCGCCAACTCATTTCCCTCACTGCGAACTGATACATGGTCTAATCTGACCTTAATTTCAGATGTTTACCAACCTACGGGTGGTCCATCGAATGGACGGTTTGGATCAAACAATAGGGCCCACCCTAAGGCTCGTACGCTGGTCGAAGGTTGACAGCGATCGGACGCTGTTTAATCTGAACTGTAATACACGGTCGCTTGCAGTCCACAAAATTCGCACAACTACACCCGATTACCGTCGGTATTGTAGGAGGATTCTTACCCAAGAATCCTATGTCGAAACGGACGGTCGAGCACACCTTTGTCCGAAATTTCTTCCCGCGCACATTTTCTTGCGTCGGAGCTTTTGTGTTCTTAACGGCGTCACACCGGAAGCATACATCCCAAGCTTGGTCGGAATCTCCCTCCGTACCGGATGAACGGCTTGGATCGTCTGATGAGATCCACCACAATGGACGGTGGGACTGGTAATGGCGGCAGCGGTAGCGCTGTCGCAAGCGGACGCTGTAACAGCGTCCGCAGATGACTCGATCTCCCCTTTTTTTTCTTCATTTACGTGCGTTGCACGTATAGGACGTGCGTACGCAGTCCTGATCAGTGGGGTCCACCCGATACGGTCCAACATCGGACGGCATTGATGCCACCAGCGGACAGCGTCCACTCGCAGCAACGGCTGCAACAAAGAAGAAAAAGAAATTTCTTTAAACTCGCGGTCAACGCGGGTTGACCGAGCAAGTGTGGTGCACGCGATGCACGTGGGTCCCACCATGATGTATAGGCAAAATCCACTCCATTCATCAGATAGGCTACATGATTTTAGGCTATGACACCAAAAATGAGACAGTTCCGAAGTTAGATGGCCCACTTATGGCCCGATTTCTGATTAGGGTACTTGTAGGATGATCGGAGGGTTGAAACTTGACATGTATGGTTGGACCGTGTCCTGAAACTATTGTATAGAGTTTTGTATGGTAATGATCACCAGAAATCGTGATCCATGCAAATGTCTTATAACTTGAGTTCAATTAATAGCATATTTTTCTGATTTATTGTAGATTATGTGGAACCTGTCACTTCTATACTATTCTAGTGTTCATGTCGAGCACTCTAATGAAAGGATCATACCATAATCCTTATGGATTGGTTAATATTAACTCATTCATTATTTAAACTATTTAATAACTTAATTATTAGATTAAACTACTAATTAAATTATTTTTGAACTCTAACACAACTACTGCAAAACCCGGGTTATTACATCCTCCACATGGATCATGTATTAAATTGGATATTTGATGTAAGCAACCATGCCACACATCCCAAGGTACATAGATTAGTTCATAAACATCATTAATTTAGTCCTTAATATGGAACGTTTAAAATTTCTATCGTGTATGCAAATAATGCATGTGGATTAACAATAAAAGCATAGCTCTCACTAAAGTAATTCTAAGTCATGCATGAGTAAAACTCAATTATGTTAGAGCACATAATGACGTATAAAAGCATACAAATCATGTAAACTAGATATGATATGAGAAGTTTAACTTAAAATAATAGAATTAATGAACTTAGTTATTCTATGAATCTTAACAAAAAGCTTGAAGGGATGTTCTCACCAATCAAGTCAGATCATCTTCTAATGTTGTTAGAATCGCATGTACACGCTTTATGATCAAGTTCTAACATAAATTACACAATTTGCATGGTTAGATTACTATCTGTTACATACTTTGTTTGGTTAGGATAAAAAACTAAATTTTGATCATGTGGATCTACAGCCTAAATCTAAGTCTAATTAGAATTTAATGAATAAAATAAAAATAAAAATAAAAATCTAATTAGAATTGAAATTTAGAGAGAATCGAAGTTGATGAACACACATTCTCTCTCTTTAGGGGGGTCTACATTTGCATGAACACGTTTGCGTATCTCTAAGCCATGAGAACAAAGGGGTTCCCCATGTAGGGCCCACTTGATAATGGTTTGAATGTGTAAATTATTTATTCCTCTGGATTTTTCATGGGCTCCCTGATGGTGTCCTTTGTTTGGGTTTTGGATACTTAAATCAATGTGTATTTGTCGGGATCACGAAAGTAACTCAAAGAAAACTCAAACAAGGAAATCACAGTCACACAAACAAAGCCAACTAGATAACACACGAGATTTGTGGAAAAACCCTTGTGGGAAAAGGCCACAGAAAAAAAAAACGATAATTTATTATGAAAATGAAGTTACAAGAGATGGAAACAAACTTACAGAATTTAAACCCTAGAGAAAACGCTAGCTTTTTTCTCCAAAAACCCTCTAAACCCTCTGGGCGTCTCTCTATTCCTTAGAATACCCTAATCCCGTATTACACTCCCTTATGTAGTGTTATACCCGAAATTAAAAACAAAATTACAAAATTGCACAAAACAGTGCGCATCGTCGATCGCTTGGTCGAGCGCTCAAGAGTGATCGAGCAGTCAAAAGCTACATATTCGATTACTCGAACATGCCAAAAATTGTGTAGAGAATTTCAGCAAAAATTCGTAATAATGTCGAGAAAGCTCAATCGCTCAAGCCAAGGGGTTGATCGGTTGAACTCCCCTATTTCTATTTAAATTGAAGACATCAATGTCAACAGTATTAGCCCTTGAACAAGTTTAATGGTAGGCCATGCACGACCAACGCTTATCTTTTTAGAAAAATGTGTAGTCAGGTTTCCTTTTTTCTATGATTGAAATCTCACCGCGAATGGACGGTGAAAAACCCTAATTTGAAGGCCAACTTCTGAGTAGCTAAGGTATTTAGAAAATATTAGGTTTCCTTATTTTAAGTAACTTCTACTCTTGAAACTTTCAAGGCAACTGTAATCATATATTTATCGCCACATGAACATTTTTTGCACTAAACATGACCTTAGATACAATGGCTATGGACCTACGATCCAGTTGCATCATTGTTACTGTCATCATCTACACCTTTTCCAAATTAATTAGGGCCATCTACATGAATCTTGTTCCATCACTCTATTAATGGCCAAATAAGACATTTAATTAGATCATGAGTCATCAAGTCTTTTCTTACTTCATCTTGCACTTTTGGGCATTCCCTTTATCTTTTAGAGACTTTATCTTGTACCAACTCACACTTAACCGGTGTGGTTCTTAGTCTTCATTGCACATGACCGAACTATCAAAGTTACTTTCTCTCCTCTTATCACATATTGGTAATGCATATAAGTTCCTTCGAATATATTCATTTCTAATTTTATCATTCAAATGTTTTATTTTTTAACTGTTTAACGTTATGTCTCCTAAAACATGACTGGTGTTATAGTTATCCTATAAAATTACCCTTTTAGTTTGAGTGGTACATGAAGATCTCATAAAAAGGAAACATCTTAATTTCTTCCACCCAACTTGAATTCGATGGCCAATGTCCTTGCCAATCTCTCCACTTTAGGAGAACCTCTTGTTGTAATCTCTATAAATTTTGAGTTTTCACTCCAATTGCTATTAAAATTGCACCTCATATATTCTATTTTTCGTCTTTTAATTTTATATCTTTGGATTGGTAAAAATTCTTAGTTTTCACTCCAATTGTTATTAAAATTGCAATTCATATATTCTACTTGTCTCATAATTTTATTTGGAATGTAAAGTATCTCACCATAACATCTAACTATGAACAATGGGATCCATGTTTTTTTTAGAGCGCGAATCGTCGCTTCCATGGGCTCACCTCTTCCAAGGGCTTTTTGCGCTTTGTTGTGTATTTGAATAAGGTTCGTATAAGACTGGAGTCGCCACTAGCCAATTACTTTGAATCTATAGTCGGTTAAACCCCTTAGCAACGTTAGCAAAGGGAATCTAAAGATACTTTCCTCTAAAATGACTCATTGATCTGTGGTCAAAGATTCGAGGTAAGGGACTATGATTACAGGGTGGGAAGGTGTTAAACACTTATAGTCTTTACTTTACCGAATCCAACTAGTCATTAAAGTTTATAATCAATTCTCGTACATTCTCACGGAAAATATTTAATGCAACGACATATGAATATGGGTATGACCAATAAAAGTTTCTGATGGGCAAGTTCCGATCAAATCGTCAAGCCACGGAGCATACACTCGAATTGACCGAATGATGTATGACGGTTTGTTTGATCAATCAGAGCTTCTAATAGGCAAGATCCGATCAAATCGGCGAGCCACAGAGCATATGCTAAGACTGATCAGGTGCTTATGGTGGTAATATGACGTAATGAGCAGGTGGGTTGGAAAAGTAAAGGGTGTTGCACTATGCTAGATATGAATTAGATGATGTTGCTATATGAATGATTGGATGGACGGATGTGTCGCGTAGGCTAGCTCGAGCAGCTTGGATTAAGGCTTGGATGGCTCTAGAGGCTTGTACCGGGGTCAGGCTAAACCATACCAGGGTTAAACTCTTCTTGCTCACTCACACTCTCGTCGGTGGAGGGATGGACTAAGGGAGGACAGGAGAAGGACTCAGACGTACTAAAGAGGTTGGAAGTGGATTGGATTATTCTGGATTGGATTGATGCTGAAAACGAATGGGAAATAGGTATTTATAGCTGCCCCAAGTGGCAACTTTCGTAATTTTACTGGACTGGCCCCTTGGTGGCCGCCCATACAGACGCTCTCTCCTAGCTTTGGACATCTGGTGCTCCAAACCTGGAGTGAAAAGAACTCCAGGTCCAAGGTACTTTGCAGGTTTGGTCTTACTCTGGGCTGAGGGTTAGAGCTAGGTTCAGTCTTGGCTTTGCTTAGGTGAGTTGACTGGGTTGAAGGGCTGGGCTGACCGGGTGAGTTGACTCGTTGAGTTGACCCACCAAGTTTGACCTGCCGAGGATTTTCGGCCTGATTTTTCCTATAGGTAGTTTTAAAGTTGATAATTCAGGGTGAGTTAACTGGGTTTAGGTTAGACTTGGGTTATGGATTAGGGTTTGGATGAGTGAGTCAGTTGGGTTTGGACCTAAGGTTTGGGATATGGACTGGGTGAGTTGGTGGGATTTGGACTGTGGGTTTGTGTTATGGATTGGGTCATGGATTAGGGTCTCGAAGAGTGAATTGTCTAGGTTAGACTTAGGGTTTGGGATATGGATTGAGTCATGGATTAGGGTTTGGATGGGTGAGTTGATTCGGTTGGACTTAGGGTTTGGGATATGGATTGGGTTATGGACCTCCATCCATCGAGCTATTCAATCAACTATTCAACCCTTGGGTGGGGTGTCTACACTAACTTTATATGTTTACACCCTTCATTGTTTTGTCCATCGAAACTACGTCATCTGCTCGAGTGCATCCTATTCCATTATTTTGGGATGTTGGGTGGGGCCCACAGTGATGTTTATGAGAAATCCACCTTGTCCATCCATTTTGTGAGCTCATTTTAAGACATTGGACGAAAAATAAGTGGATCTAAAACTCAAGTGGGCTACACTAGAGGAAATAAGAGATTAAATGACCATGGTTGAAACATTCCTATGGCGACAAAAGTTCTGTATCAAGCTAACATGTTTGTGTTTTTCCTTCATCCTAGTTGGAATGACCTTATAAACGGTTTAAATGGCATATAAACATTAATGGTAGGCATTTCTTTCCCCAATTTTCCTCTTGTGTGGCCTTCTTGAGTTTGGGTCTGCCTTATTTTTGGTATATACCCTAAAATGAGCTCATAAAGCGAATAGATAGGTGGATTTCTCACAAACATCACGGTGGACCCCACCTAGCATCCCAATGTAGGAACTTCCTTTTGCAGGAAATCTGCGTCCCTCAAATGCGACCTAACAACCCACTCGACACCTTGGATTTGGTGGTAAATGGGTGTATTTTAAATCCAAAATAGTTGCTTTTTTTCATTTGATAGCCTTGGATTCGAAGGTATTTCCAATCTACCTTTTGGTGTGTTTTAAAACTTCAGTAAAATGCTGAGATTAGCCTTTTTGCTTTCTTTTTAAGGTCAAGAGAGTCACAAATGTAACAAAGGTGTCTCTATGCTACTAATCCATTAAACTCATGGCGCACCGATGATACTCCAAAATAATCCAACCATTGAAATGTCAGGACATCTAAATAACAGTAAAAAAATGTTGGTGATTTGCCTGTTTATGATTCTTACATTTGTGACCCACCCAAGGTTTAAAATTTCCTCTTTTTTTGGCCAAAGCGCATATTGTAATGAACTTATTATAATCATTCTATCAAATATCTAATATATGTATGTAGGGCTGTCAACAGGTCAGATACGGGCCGGATCAGTGATGATCCATATCCGACCCGATTAAGGATATATCCGACTCGAATCCGATTCGGATCACAAGTATATGGTCCGAACCCGACTTATTTAAATATTTTGAAATCCGTTTCCGATCCGATTATGATTCGACCCGATATCCGAGAGAGAGAGAGAGAGAGAGAGAGAGAGAGAGAGAGAGAGAGAGATGCTCGTGTGTGGAGAGTAGAGACGAAGGAGACGGCTGTTTTTTTTTTTTTTTTAATCGGGTCGTTAACGGGCCGGATCAAGGTTAATCCAAATCCGACCCGAATATTAAACGGATCATCTTTGGGTATCCATATCCGACCCGATGATCCGATTATTAATCCGATTTCGATTAAATCGGAGCGGATCTGGATCGGATACGGGTGAAGATCCGTGCCGTTGACAGCCCTATATGTATGTACTAATTTAAAATATGAAAGTTAATTTAGTTAATCAAATCGAAGCCTATATAAATATAAATATACCAAAGAATTCCAATACCATTCAAATACAATCTCCCAAACCGAAGATGTGGAGTCGGAATCACCTTGATTTCAATGTAAATGTGATCTAAATTCCGATGCATTCCAAATCCAAGCTTCTAAATAGAATGTATTTCAATAGGATATGTAAGAACTTTAAAGTTTGAAACTGGCGTCATCGAATGCATTCCAAATCCAAGCTTCTAAATAGAATGTATTTCAATAGGATATGTAAGAACTTTAAAGTTTGAAACTGGCGTCATCTTTCAATGATCCAAACTGTTAAAATGATGGGCCCGCGTGGGGATAGGGAATTGCCAAAACTAAAAACTCGTTCCGATGTACTCTAGCAAAACTCTGGAGTCCGGAACCTGTGGAAGCGGATTGCGTAGTGAGTAAACTCTGTGGGGGCTATCGTGATTTACGTATTTTATCTACTCCGTTCATCCATCTTAACAGATAATGTCATGGCTGGATCCAAAAAATGAAGCATATAAAAATTTAAGTGGACCACACGACAGGAAACGTGTGAACTGAATGTCTACCGTTGAAAACTTCTTGGGGTCCACAGAAGTTTTGGATCAAGCTGATATTTGTATTTTCCCTTCATCCATGCCTATGTGATTTTATGAATAGGTTAGATGACAAATAAAAATCACTGTAGGGGCCTAGGAAGGTTTCAACGGTGGAAGTCATTATCCCTGCTGTTTCCTGCGGCATGGTTCACTTGAGCTTTGAATATGCTTCAATTTTATGCTCAACCTCTAAAATGAGCTGGAAAATTGGATGGACGGCGTGGATAAATCACATATATTTACAGTGGGCACAACAGAGTTTAGTCAGTGCTTATCGTACTGAGTAACTCAGCACGCAATCCGGTTTCGGAATCTGTATTGTACACTACAGCGTACAGGCGGTGGAGTCTAGACGCGAAGGCTACTCGCAGCCGCATACACCACCTTGTCGCACATGTGCAGGGAAGGGCGGTCCCTCGAGCCACACCTTTGTGCTCAGCTCATCAGGTGGTTGGCACGTGTACATTAAAGGCATATACTTTCAGAGCGGGACGCGGATTGCTTGTGCCCTATCAAGTGAAGTTCCTGCATTCAGAAGATATGTGGGCCGAACAGAGATTCTCGTGACAAATTCGTTCTGTTTATCCGTTTCTAGGATAGGAATAAAAAAATCAGCAAGATCCAAAACTCAGGTGGCCTATATCACATGAAACAATAAGAATGAAAGTTTCCACGGTTGAAACCTTCCTAGAGCTGACCGTAATGTTTGTATGCCATCCAAACTGTTCGAAGGGTTCTCCTATTCAGATAAGCTATAGGAATAAATATCATCCTAATATAAAACTTCTGTGGCCCTTCCCAAAGTTTCCAATGGTGAGCATTCAATCCCTGTTATTTTCGTGTGGTGTGGCCCACCTGAGTTTTGTATCTGCCTATTCTTTAGTCCTGTCCTGTTGTGGATTTTAGAGACTGATGGAGGAGTTGATTTGTCACGGACATCTCCGGGGGCCACAGGTAGCTTCAGAGTCTCGGACCACATAAACTTCTTGTGTATAATACATAGTGGCATTTTCGCATTTTTGTCTAGTTATTAAGTTCATACTTCCCCAGCAGCCAGTTTCTTTCGGGCGCGGATCTGCGGGGGACTAGCATTAAGGGGTGGTTTCAAATCTCTGTGGGCCACACCATGATGTATGTGTTTTATCCACTCTGTCCATCCATTTTTTCATCTGATTAAAGGTATTAAACAAAAAATGATACACACACACACAAATCTCAGGTGGACCACACCATAGGAAAACAGTTGGGATTGACACTGACTGTGGAAAACATCTTGGGACCACAGAAGTTTTGCATTAAGCTGATATTTGTTTTTCTCCCTAGGTCTATGTGATCTTATCAACAGGTTGGATGGCAAATAGACATTAGAGGGCTCTAGGAATATTTTAATGGTGCAAGTTCAATCTCCACTGTTTTCCTGTGTTGTGGTCCATATGAGATTTAGATCTGTCTAATTTTTGGAATAATTTCTTAAAACCAGATGAAAAGATGGATGGATGAAGTGGATAAAATAAATAACCTACGATGGGGCCACAGAGCTTTAAAACCACCCCTGATGTTAGTTCGGCTGGGGCTAGCAGATCCGCGCGGTTACATTCAGGGCGCGATTAGTTGCATGCCTATCTTCAATGGGGGGAGTTATTTAATACACGCCTGATACGCAAGCACTTAGAGATGGTATACGTGGCCTATATTAGTTAAAATTAAACCAATCAAATTTTGGAACCACGTGTTTTTAAATATTCACCAAACCCAAATTAGGTTGAACAATCTTGACCTCTAATTCGTGGATGCTTGTATTTTTGAAATAAAGATCATTTGATATTTTTCATTTTAACTGTCCAGTAAATACCCGGCAATCTAATAGTATTATAACCTGATAAAAGTAACTTTTAATTATTGTAACAACTAAAATGAGACCTACCATTTGAACGGTTTGGTTTGAATTACTTGTACTCTACGTGTGTACTTTCTAGGTAATTTTTAAATGCCTGCGTATCGTCTATCAGACCTGCAAGAGTATGAAGGTGTTTCTCATCATCGGTTGCATGGGAGAGCGGATTAGCGGTTACCGAGGGAACAGCTTAGTGGGTGTTACCCTAACCGTGTGGGGCCCATCATGATGATGTTTTTATATATCCATACCGTCCATCTGTTTTTCCATCACATTTTAGTACTTGATACCTAACCATAAGAATATCCAAATCTCATGTGGACCATAATATTAGAAAAAGAGATTAATGACCATTCAAAACCTTTTGTGGGCCACAAAAATTTTTGATCAATCTGATATTTATATTTTACATTCATCCAGATGTTATTGACATTATCAACAGGTTGGATTGCAAATAAAAATCACTAAAACCTTAATATGGGCTCTTTGGAAGTTTTAATGGTGGGACACTCGATCAAACTTTTTCCAGCTGTAAGGTCCACCTGAAATTTGGATCTGCATAATGTTTGGAACCTACTCTTAAATGGTCTGTAGAAACGGATGGACGGCGTGGATATACAGAATATCATTCATGTGGGCCACACGACAGGGGTAACACCCACTAAGCTGTTCCCCGGGTACACCTAAGGTCGCGCCCGTTCCATTAGCAACCCATCCCACAGTGACCTGCAGTTAAACTCTGGGCGTGGAATAGGTGAGGCTGTAGGAACAGCTTAGTGAGTGTTTCCTTGACTGTGGGGGCCATCTTGATGTATTTTTTGTATATCCACACTGTCCCTCAATTTTTCCAGATCATTTTACAGAACGGTCCAAAAATAAGGCAAATCGAAATCTTAGGTGGACCACACCACAGGAAAACAGGGGTGATTGAACGCCCACCGTTAAAAACTTCCTGGGCCCACTGTAATGTTTATTTTTCATCCAACCTGTTGATAAGGTCACAGAAGCCTGGATGAAGGGAAAAAGAAAAGTAGCAGCTTGATCCCCTAGAAGTTTTAATAGTGGGGATTAAATCCCTACTGCCTTATTTTTGTGACCATACCCTAAAATGATCTTGGAAAAACGGATAGACGGCGTAGATATACAACACATACATTGATATGGGCTCACCTACTCAGCCGTTACCCCGCCTCACCCAATCCGCCCCCGGTAACTCAATCAATACCATGAGCAAAAGCTCGTAACTCACACAGACTGAACAATCACAATCATTTCCGTGGAATTCTATACGGCTTGATGGTAGTAGTCAGTTGGACGGTCGAGATCATATGCTCGGTGTAATTTTTCTGCCTATGCTACATGCAAATAGCCCATACTTTTAGACGGTCCTGGCTTTTTCCATAGGCTGGACTCCTATACTTGTTTTGCAACATTTAAAAAATTGTGGTGATTCATTCTTCTCATGTGTGGGGCTGATATGCAGCTGCTGTCCAGATCATCTAAATTGTGGGTCCCATTGTGTATGGTCATCTCTCTAAAATCACAATATCAAAAAATCCTAACCTTACAATTAATGGCCATTAAGTAGATGGTTATAAACGTAAAATAGCAAGTGGTCCAAATTCAAATGAAAAATCAGACAACTATCATCATCTTCTCAGTACGAGTTTTTGCTTATGCTTCATCAACAGTTGGGCCAGCGACTTGTACGATCTGGATTTCCTTACCGCTCTACCATATATTCGTTTGAAGAGTCACCACCATTTCAATCATGCTTAGATGGGCTGCTACCGTGTACAAAACGCCCCCCGACTCGCACGACAGCCATCGCGGTTCTAATTCAACCCATCTTCAAGCGCCAAAAGCAAACGCACCACACATGCAGAGTTATCAACACTTGTGACTGATCTGGTACGTTCATCAGAAGCCCCCTCCATGTAAGTAATCTATGATAGAAATATTCTGGTCCAATCATGATTTGAGGCACATGCATGTTCAATATAGAACCATTGCTCTCTAACCGTCCATTTGTTGTGATATATGTATGGCCCACCTAATTATATGCAAGCCGGATTATCGATATCGTGAAGAGTAAACCATTAAGATCAGCATATGTAGGTATCAGATCTATCACACGTATGCCAAGTTGACATGTGTGGCGAATGTGGACGGCCGCGTCTCTGTTTAGCGCTTGAAGTTGCGTCTGGCATTAATATTCTTATTTATTTTATTTTTATTTTTAAATTCAGAAATCTAACAGGTCAGAAACCCCAACTACTCTCTCTCGGGAAAAACCCTTTGCATTCACTCTTTCAGAAAATGCAAAGGTTAGTTTTGGAAATTTGAAATTTTATTTTTTTTATTTTAATTATTTTATTATGCATTCCAATCTATATTTTCTCACCCATTTTTCTTTTTTAGGTTTTGATGGGATTTCCTCAATCTTCAAGCAAGGAAACAGGGCTTCCCTGAAATTTCAATATTTCCATTTCCTTGTCTTTTTTCTTTTTTCTTTTTCTTTTCAAAATAATCATTTTCCATAATTGGGATTTTAATTTTTAAAGATTAGATTTCATTTTCCAGTAGACTATTTTGACTAATTTAATGAGTCTTGTTAGTCTTTGATGTATACTTTTAAAATATTTTATATTTTTTCCAGAAAAGCTATTGGAAAAGATTCATGGGTTTTGTGAATATTCTCTCTTTCTTTTTGGGCGTACGAATAATTTTTCCTTTTTTTCTATAAAAATATGAGAAAATTTAGTGGGTTTTATTCATTTCTTGATTTTTCACTATCTTTTTGGAGAAGGGTGTAATTTATATTACATTTCCATTAAAATATTGGGAATTTTTAGTGGTTTTATTCAGTTTTTTATTATTTTTGTTGCATGGATATTTTTTTTCTTGGGTAAAATTGTAATTTACATCGTATTTTGTATTAAGCGATTTTAACAGGTTTATTCAGTTCCTGATTTTGATGTTCTTTGATGGATAAAAGGGTAAATTTTATTCATTTGCATTATCATAATTGAGAAAAAACATCCAATCATCTTTCTGTTCTTGACTTTGTTATTGTTCGAGGAAAATCTTCTTTTATTGGATTAAAAATGTTATTTTTCATCCATTCTACTGAATATTAGGCAAGTTTAAAGAGTCATTCAAAAAAAAAAAAAAGAAAAAGAAACAAAGAAAGAAAGAAAGAAAAAGAGAAAAAAAGATTTAAATTTAATGGATAGTTGTTATCTTGCCTGTTGATTGGTATTCTTGGATAGTTGTTATCTTGCTTGTTGATTGGTATTCTTGTTCTTTACTTCTCTATCTGCCTGTCGTTATCATCTTTATTTTATTTGTATTGTTTAATTTAGTGCCTTCAGAACCTTTCCCCAATCCTTTTGAGTTGTTTGTTTTTTCTGATTATTTATTTTCACTCTCCCATGTTGTGTTTGATCTGTGCAAGCAGAATTCACAAGGAAGAACGGCTAATTGCCAGTAGTTTGGGCTGCTAGCACAAAAAGAGGAAGATGTAAGATAATTTCTGTTTCAATCATTTAGAGCTGAATTTCATTTCATTGATCGATTTTGAAATTGGGCTTTTGATTTTTTTTATTCCATTTTCTGTTTTGGTGGGTGTTATTTGATGTTTGTAACCTGTGTTCTATATGAGATTTTGGCATTTCAGTACACAGTAAGGGTAGTATTTGGTCTTTCAATGGCGGAATGTATCGGGCCTCGACTGTACAGTTGCTACAATTGCCGAAACCATGTTTCCCTTCACGACGACATCATTTCAAAAGCTTTCCAGGTGTGGAGCCGATCTGATATCTGTGAATTTTTGTTGAATTTTTCTAAAATTCAGAGATGGGATGCATCCAAATTTTCATGTAATGTTTGTTATGGTCTGTCATGCTTTCTGTTGATTTTTTTTTTTTTTTTTTTGAAAGATAAAAACTTTATTAAGGCACAAAGCCAAAGAATACAAAACAAAAGTAAACAAAAGAGAAGAAAATACAACCCAGCCCTCAACCCTGCCCAAAAAACCTCAGGGCAACCAATCAGACAGAAACTGAGAAAGCTGGCTAAAACAATCATGCTTTCTGTTGATGAACTAATATAATGAAAAAAAAAAAAAGAAAGAAATATGGTAAGAGGGTATGGATTGAAGGGCCTGTTCGATACTGTTAAGATTGGATTAAATATGCTATGTTTAAAACTTTAAGTTTAAATTTACATGGATCAATTTTTCTGTGTTCTTGCACTTTTTTTTTTTTTTTTGCAAATACTATTGATTCCAAATGTTTTGTAAAATATTCTTTAGGGGAGAAATGGCCGAGCCTTTCTGTTTGCCCATACGATGAACATAGATGTAGGGCCGAAAGAAGACAGGCAGCTCATGACCGGATTGCACACAGTTGCTGATGTTTACTGCCGTGATTGCCGTGAAGTGTTGGGTTGGAAGTATGAAAGAGCTTATGAGGAAACACAAAAGTACAAAGAAGGGAAGTACATACTTGAGAAGTCAAAGATTGTTAAGGAAAACTGGTAGCTTCCACGACTTGGTGTTGGTAAAGCTTGCAAATTCCAAGTTCTTGGTTCTTTGGTGATGTAGGTGTGTTTATGCATTCATGTGTTCGTTTTGTACATAAATCCTCATCAATTGAAAGATTTTGTTGTTGATGATTGTTCACCGTTGTTGCCATGCCATGTCTGGAAGTTGTGTAGTGGACTGGAAACGTTATTGATTTCACTGTGAATAAAATTGTGGGGCGTTGTTCATGTCGCCTATTATGGCCAAATTTTGATTGCGTATCTGATGGAATTTCACCATTGAATCACTAATTTTGCATTTGTTATTTATTTATTGAGATATAATGAAACTATTGAAATATGAAAAGGAGAATGCAAAATACATCTGATTTAGGCCACTAGTCTGCAATACAAAGACATGATTTCAACACACCCTCTCTCACAAGTCGCAACAGTTTCTGCATAATGTTTCACATATCGAGCCACCCAACTAAATGAATTGTTTAATCCATAAGCAAGAGTGTTCTCATTGTAATGAAAGCAAAACTCCATGGGAATGTACTGTTTATTGAAGCCCAGGAGGTAAATATTCATTGCTTACGCATCCAAAATGAGGTTTTTGGAAAACAAAGCAGCAAAGATTTGCAACGCTTTTCTCAATCCGAAGCTTCTGCCATATCCATCTCAGCCACTCCTGCTGGGCCACCGAAAGTCTTGTAATTGATTCCTTTGTCGTGAGGAATGACGCCTCCAATCCCAGCTGGGCTCGTGTTCCCTAAGAACTGTCAAAGTTGAGCTTCGGCCAGCTCCATGATATTTTAGTTTGGTCTTTTGTGGTTTGTGTATTGATTGAATCGCTACACCCCTGGTATGTTATAGGTATACTGGCTAATTCCTAACCAGCAAGAACCCAGTTATGGCAGAAGAATGGATTCTTTAAATGAGAACAACTGGCACTTTATTGTTTAAGATCTGTTCATGCCTTACCTTCCAATTCCATACTAAAGGAATCAGACAACAGAGGGCTTGCCGCCCTCACCTTAAATCGGTTGCTAGCCCAACTTGTGAAAGTTTGAACCATGAAGCCTTGAACCACACAATTCAGACCAGTCTTTGCCACCTTGCAATGGATGAAGAGGTGTGCCTTACATTCCTCCTCTTATTTGCAGATGATACATTTTTTGCATTGGTTTCTCCAACCCACACCTTAGTATGACCTAGATGACCTCAACTACACTGCCACTTCTAATGAGAGTAGCTATTGAGAAATCTTACATTTGTATATCAGTAACCCTCTCAGTTGATCATGGTCTGAATTTAGAAACTTCAGTTTGATCCTTGTTCTACTTTTAGGCCTGGTCAGGCCGGTCTTTGTATGGGATCCAATATAGTGATGGCTTTCTTATCTCTCTTCTTTTTTATGCGAACTCTAGATATTCATATTTCAAACGGCATGAGTTTCTACCCAGCTACCAAAATTTATGTAGATCTGGAACCAGTTTTCTCCATTGATAGATTAAATAATCGATATCTTTTTTTCTTTTCTTTTTTTTCGCAGTAGTGTTGTTGGGTGATTGGTTCATACATTTGGGAACTAACATTTAAGGGGAAACAGAAGGATTGACATCTAAAGTATTGAATATCTTGCAAGCTGTAATATTTTAGGGAGGCTAGAATATCCAACAGCATGGAGGACTAACTGGAAAAGGAGAATAGGAGTCCCCAGTTGCTTGTTTTGAGCGGAAAATTGCTCAAGGTAAGCTATTTCAAATTCTAGCAAAATATTAAAATAACTCAAAAAACAGATCTAATTAGAGATTTGGAGAATGTGCCTTGGTGATGAAGGAAAGCGTTAGGCACCCTTCTTCACCTTCAAGCGCGGTATCTACTTGGCAAAGAAGTGGAATCTCTGGGTGTTGTAAGAATTGGGAGTGGCAAGAGCATACATTGAGGGAACCTAAAGGGCTTACAAAGGGATAGTGGAATGGCAAGTGGCTGTGGGGGTTGTAGATCTAAGTATAAGATGGTAATTGGTAAAACTGGGAGGAAAATTCAGTTACAAAGAAGATTCCTTGGTTGAATTTGAATTGGGGAGCCAGAAAGGGTAGATTGGAGATTTCCATAGGTAATGTAGTCAGGATAAGTAGTTCTGCAATTAGAGGGTGGGTTAGGGGTGAGGTAAAGGTTATATAAGGGGAAATTTGGTAAGAAAGGAGTTAGAAAGAAGAATGGAGGAAAGGAGTTCTAATGATTTGAATTCTTGGAAGGGTACCATGTTAATTTCTGTTAAAAATTCTACGGGGATTTCAGAAAGACCTTCCGGATTCCATGGACCACAACTTCCCAGTTTGATGTTGGTTCTTAGATGATTAGGGCTCATTGGAAAGCTTATCTGATGGAGTTTCGAAATGGTCCCTGAAATCACAACATTCTGTTTCAGAAGTGAGGTGAACAGAGGTCCGAAAATGAAGATTTGCAGAAAAAGGTGTAGGTGACAGGAAAAGTATTGTCACCCACATAGAAAGCACCAGTGCACTACATTTTTTAAGTAGCTCTTTTTTTTTTTTTTTTCTGAGGATTGCATGCTGAGATTGTCAAATGATCGGAACCATGCATGTTTTGGATTCCACATGAGTAATGAATGCTTTTTAATTTGTGTTTGGAGAGTTGAAAGTCACCAGGTAAATGTGCCTCGAGATACCGAATTGCATTGCATCTTAAAATTTGCGGGTTCGACCATAATGTATATGTTTGATCTATGCTATCCATCCGTTTTACCAGCTCATTTTAGGGCAGGAGTCCAAAAATGATGCAGATTATAAAGCTCAAGTGGACCGCAAGGCAGGAAACAGGGGGATGATAATGTCCACTATTAAAAGCGGAATTTTGTGTAGGGCCCACAGTGATGTTTATCTGTCAGACACATGCATCATCATGGGCCCATTGATTTTACATATCAATGTCCAAATCCACTGTGGTGTGAGTGCATGCATGTGTGTGGGGGTGTAAGTGCGATGTGTCAAAAAAAAATATATATATGTATAGATATTTTGTTTATAAATAATATTCAAATAGAAAATTTCAATAAAAAAAAAAAAAAGATTTCTATATGCATGAATGATGATGTACATGTGTAAATCAAATGGTTAGTTAATATCATTTTTTGCCTATATTAAAATCCATCATTTTCAAGTAATCATTGTATAAAGGAGCTGTCGTCACAAAAAATTTTGTATCTTCTACTCAGATGTATCAATGGATGGCAACGGCCCATCTTATATTTTATATCATCTGAAACATGGGGCATCTGATGAGCGGTTTGGATGTTGCAGACAGATAATTGTAAGCCCACATAGCTGAAACTCGTGGAACTCAGCATTCTTCCGAGCCATACATAACATAGTGATTACTGTTATCTCCGTTGGGTATGGACCGCTTGGCTTAACTGCCATGGAACAATTTAGGATGCGAAATCTTGAAACATCTCGACGCAGTTGTTGGATCCAAACCGTTCATATAGATATATGGGTACTTGTAAAATATTGTGCAATGAAAGGTTGGAGCTGTACATGAGTCAATGTAGCTCAGTTGGCTCGCTCGACTCGGTTCGGCTCAGTTCGGACACTAGGTTCGGATTGAGTCAAGCCAATTTTTTTCAGCTCGAAGATTTTTGAGCCAAGCTTGACCTGACTCTGACTTAATTCAGCTTGACTCAAAGCTTAGTTTGTGTTGACCCGGTTTGAGTTTGACTCAACTCAACTAGTTGGGAAGGGAGGCTGTTTAGCCCCACATCGAAAGAGTGCAAAGAAATAAGAGAGAAAATTGACTATAAAAACAAGTGGAATAACAGTTAGGGATGTCAATGGGCTTGGGGTTGCCTTTGGGCTGGGCTTTTGGACTAAGCCTATTCAAATTTTTGTCTTTCGCAGGCTTGAACTTGGCTCGACTAAACGAAGCCGAGCTCAAGCTAAAGTTGCCTACTGGTCACGCCGAGCTGAGCTAGGCCTAGCTCGATTCAGTTCAGCTCAATGTACAGCTCAATGAACGATTAATAAAAGATGAACGAGTGCGCAAGATGGACCACACATCAAGTGACCAAAGTGCCGTACGCATAGGCTAAAACAACAAGCTCCTATCCATCCATCAAGTGAGCCTTATTGTGTTCACCGTAGATCACAAGGTACAGCCCAATCCAGAGCTCAGGGGGAGCAGATTCAGTTAGGTCGTGGTAACACCGTGTTTGGTCAAGCCATGACCATAGGGCCCACAATGATGTTTGTGTTCGTTTTTCCAACTCATTTTAGGGCTTGGGCAAAAAATGAATTAGATCTAAATCGTAGGTGAACCACACCACAGGAAATAGTAATTATTGAACTCCAACCATTAAAAACTTCCTAGGGCCCTACCATAATATTTATTTGCCATCCAACCTGTTGATAAGGTCACACAGACCTGGATGAAGGGAAAACAAATATCCGCTTGATCCAAAACTTTTGTGACCCACAAAAAGTTTTTAATGTACAGTCACAATTGTTTCCCGTGGAGTTGTCTACTTGAGTTTTGGATCGGTTTCATTTTTGGACCCATGCTCTAAAATGAGCTGGCAAAACAGACAGACGGAGTGGATATACTACACGTGCATCAAGGTGGGCCTCACAACCACGATCTGACCGAATCAATGCATCAAGGCAGTCCACACCATTAGGAACAAATTAACATCATTAAGGCTGTAAATGGTTGGGCTTAGGGTGGGTTTAGCCAAAACTAAACCCTCCCATTTACTAAATGGGTTTGGGTCCAGATTTTAAAACCGAACATTTTTACTAAATGGGCGGGTCTAGGTCAGGTCTAAGTCAACCCCATTAGACCCATTTATAATTGGATTTGGGTATGGATGCAAGCATTTTTACCGGGTGTAAAATTGGGTCTAGATGGTTTCGGGTCTGGATGGGTCTCTTGCAACATAGACCAAACCTGCCCATTTAATAAATGGGTTCAATCTGGTCATGCCTTATATAAAGGAAATCAGATCCAGACCCATTTAGCAATTGAGTCTATTCTTGGACCCAGTGTATCACTTAACAAACAGGTCTGAGTATGGGTCGGGTCTGAGTACCTCATCGAGTCCGCTGACCCATTTACAGCCCTATGCATAAAAGCCTAAGTCCATGCTGCATGGGTTGCTTAAGTTTTGGAACACGTTGATTTTGTTGGAATGTCTGCTGATCGTCATGATGCTGCATGCCCATTGAGTTTTGGGGCCCACAAAGGAGGGTTAGGTCGAGGGCCTGACATGTGTAAAGTAGAAGCCTAGGTTAAGATAAAGGGATTGATTTGTCAAGCTCATCAGCTGGATCTTTTATTCCGTGCACTTAGCTTACTAAAAATTTATCCATATAAAATGGCTATTAAATTTATTTTCTAATAATACATATATATTATTATGAATTAAGAAAAACTCATTTTCAAGTGGCATCAAATGGGCTTAACTCTTCAATGGAGTATTTTTCTATGTAAAAAATCCATGATCAACAAGGAATTGGTATGGTCATGTGCGTCCATATTAATTATCTGATTGGAGAGTGGATGATCCATATTAATTATACTAAGGAAAAAGTCCCACCATTAAGAGAAATTTCCGACTGTAAACTTCTCTTTTAACCATTATTCCCAGTTAAATCTCCAATAGTTTTGTTTCCAAAAGTAAACTTTCATTATTTTTCTGACCAAACTGCCATTGTTCCTTTCGAAATTCACCGTGATCTCGTTGAAAATCAACGAGACACATAATTTTCATCCCATCTTCATCTTCATCTTCGTTCATATATCTTCAGTTTTCAACAATTATTATGGCTCCTCCGTCCAAGAGATTAAGGAAAGGTATGTTTTAGGAATGTTTGGGGGTGATTTTTGTTTTAAAATTGTTCGCTTGAATATTTGGGGGTGATTTTCGTTTTAAGATTGTTCGTTAACCTTGGGATACAAAGTGTTTGTAGAAATGCCAATGTAACCTTGAAATGTTGAAATGAGAATATTATGGCTTGATTAACCATACAAAGTGTTTGTAGAAATGCCAATGTAACCTTGAAATGTTGAAATGAGAATATTATGGCTTGATTAACCATACTAAGGTATTTGTAGAAATGCCAATGTAACCTTGAAATGTTGAAGTGGGAATATTATGGCTTGATCAACCAAACAAGGTATTTGTAGAAATGCCAATGTTACCTTTAAATGTTGAGGATGCAGGTATTCTTTGAAAGTCAATGCAACGTGATCATGCGATCACATCATTGAGATTAAACCAGCACAAGTAAAAGTGAACGAGATCTCGTAGAGAGTTCAGTTGAAATTAAACGCAAGCACGTTGAATTTGAACATGATCGCGTTGAATCTCTCCATGCACAGTGACATTTCAAGGAGACCGTGTTCAATTTCAACGTGATCGCGTTGAAATGCCATGGGATTACTTTGAAATTGAAGGAGATCATCTCATTGAAAGTGAACGAGATCTCGTTGAAATTCAACGAGCACGAATATAATTGACCACGATCGAGGTGAATTTCAACGCGATCTCGTTGAATTTCAAAGAGCACAGATATAATTCAGTGAGCACACTGTAAAATTCAAAGAGCACAATGTAAAATTCAAAAAGCACAATAATTCAAAGAGCAGAGCTATTACAAATCTTCGAATGTCCTAACATTTACACTGTGCTCTTTGAAATATCAATATGCTCGTTGAAATTCAACGAGATCAATTATTGCAAAAACATATTGCGATAAAACAAAGATCCTACTTGATTATTAAAAAAAACGCATTTGTTGAGAAAAAAATTCCACATTCTTCGTTCTTACTTTGTCCACACCACAACCTTATTTCCAATGAAACACGAGTTGAAGAAATAGAAAAATAGTGCTCTAAAGTGAAAATCGATCTCAAAACTAAAAAGAAGATTTTTTTTGCTATAGATGAGAGAAAAAAATGAGTTTTAAATATAGAAGAGGAGAAAAATGAGGAGAAAATATGTTTTTTTTTTTTTTTTTGAGAAGAAATAAATCCTAACAACAAGGGTATTTCAGTCCGAAAATGTCTCATCCGTACAAGTGAAGTTTACTTTTGGAAAAAAACACTATTGAAGGTTTAGTTGGGAATAATGGTCAAAAGAGAGGTTTACAGTCGAAAATTTCTCCACCATTAATATGTGTGCATCATGTACGTCCCACCTTTGGAGGTCCATCCCTTGCAAAAATCACTATAATGGGTTGATCCTTGCCGTTCGATCAATGCCAATGACAATGGAGAGCTCAATGTTATGATTAATTGTGCTATGAAAGCAGGAGAGAAAAGAGAAATCACAACCATTAGTCTGGCATATTAAGTAAAACTGATGTTTGCCAATTGTCGGGTAATTGTGATTAGTGATCAAGGGCCATCAATGACAGAAATCATTAGATGGATGGTCCCGATTGATACATCACTCATTCATGTTTAGTGCCAGAGAGATGGCTGTTTGCATGTTCGGGTTCTACCAGCTCTACCATATCATCACGACGCTTTAGAGGTTTGGAAGCGGATTGGCTGGTGTACCGCACACCAGCCAGCTCGCTGGTGTATTGACATCACCAAGTTCTGTGGGGCCCACCATGAGGTTCTTGTTATATTCAAACCATTTGTCCATTTGGTGACATCTTAAGGGTTGACACAAAAAATAAGACGGATCCAAAGATCAAGTAGACCACACTGTAGCATGCAGTGGGAGAGATTGAACGTCTACCATTAAAGATTGAACGTCTACCATTAAAACCTTCTTGGGGTCACAGAAGTTTTGGATCAATCTGATATTTGCTTTTTCCCTTCATCCATGTCTGTGTGACCTTATGAACAGTTTGGATGGAAAATAAACATCTGATAGGCCCTAGGAATTTTTTAATGGTGAGAATCATTGTCTCCATTGACTTTTGTGGTGTGGTTCACTTGAGTTGGATGTCTCATTTTTTTGGATCATGGCTTAAAATGATCTCATGAAATGGATGGACGGTGTAGATATTTTAAATGCACCATTGTGGGACCATAGAACTTTGATTGGCTTTAAATTATCCGTACATTCATGAAATCGAGTACTGACATGCTCGTCTGCACGCGACAGGCATACACCAGCAAATCCGCTTCCGCTTTTTTGCCCTACCAACTAAAACGAAAAACTACTATAATAGTTCATCACCATTTTGAAAATAACGGTGACTCCCATCCTCACATATTACGCTTGTTTACGGCTATCCAAGCCATCCAAACTGTGGATCCCATTGTGGATGAAGTGCAACAGTAAATTCACACCATCAAACAGCCCTAAAAATCCGAGTTTTGAATAGTTTACAACTAGATAATGAATGGCCCAAATTTAAAGGAAAAAAGCATTACATTTACAGTGACTCTTTCTAGATCATTATCTTTCCTAGTTAGTTCAAAGATTCAGATGGTCTGGATTGCCCTACAAGTATGCTACGTTCTTAATAGAAGAGTAACCAACTTTTTTAAAATGGTGGAAAACTAACATAGAAGTGTGCCTGAGTAGATCTAAAGCAAGGCCGAGTCATCCAGCTTCGGAGGGTAGCTAAAAGACGGAAAACTTTTTGCCATACCTACCATCAGATCCCAACCATAGGTGAGATCCATGTCTCGTATCAGAGGGGATTTTAATGCTATGTGTACGCTGCGTACCACCGGATCGCAGCCACAAGTGAGGTCCATGTCCGGTATCTCGAGGGGATTTTAATGCTATTAGGGCGACATAAAAATCTAAATAGGCCCAGACATCCGGGGTCGGAGGGTAGCTAAAAGACGGAAAAATTTTGCCACACCCAGGGCTTGCCTACGCTGCATACGCTTAGATCCCAATCATAGGTAGAGATTCGTATCTCGTATCCGAAGGGATTTTAATGCTGTGGAGGGTGAGCCCCTCTCTGCATTTCTCTCTCTTTCGAAGAATCTCTAAGAATGATGGGGCCATCGTGATGTTTGTAAGAAATCCTAGTGGAGTATTTTTCTCCGTATAAAAATCCAAATGGGCCTAACTATATAATTAGTGAAATTAAGAAAAGCTCATTTCCAAGTGGCATCCAAATGAGCCTAACTTTTCTAATGGAGTATTTTTATCTGCAAAAAATCCATGACCGACAAGGAGTTGGTATGGTCCATCATGTGTCGTGCACTTTTGATCGTTCATCTCTATCAATAACCATTTTGTTGGTGTTATCCAAACGAAATAATTTGAGGCTTAGAAAGTGGATAGTTTATATTAATTGTATATTTCCTAATGATTATTGAGAATTCGAATAAAAAATAAATTTATTTAATGGAGAATTATTATCGACAGACAATTAATCAATAAATTAGTTGAGTAATCAGCACCTAATTTGAATTTGAAAGGACTTGCTTTATTGGTTGAACTATTCGACAACATGTGATTCTATTTCATTCAATTCAAAGTATCTTGATCATTTATAATTCAGCAGACTCTACCACTGCATTATGCTCCATTGTGTAGGTTTGTTTCTAAAGAAACCTCTCTATTGTCACAAAGCCTTACCGTTGGTCTTACTAGATATTATTAATTATTAAAGTATTTTGAGTCATTTCAAATCATGATCTTTATATCTAGAAATTGGTCCGAAATAAAATGCTCTTTCAAGACTTCTAATTCTAATTAAATAACTCAATTGTTTTTGGGGTAAAGTCAGAGTAATACAGTCCGAAGTCTCTAATTTGGGTATATAAACTTACATATAAAGATTTCTCAAAATTAGTCTCTAATTTGGATTTAGAAACTTATATATAAAGGTTACTTAAGAATAAATCTGGGATAAGGAGAGTAAATCTAATTGATCCATACATTCTGTTTCTATATCCATTATACTAGAAAAAGGTGTTAGACGATAAGATGGCCTCATTCCATAAGGGATGAAACTCCTCCATTAATGGACCGTTAGGTATCTTAACTAATTGGAGAGTTGATGATTCATATTAATCATGCTAGAAAAAGTCCCCACCATTAATGTGTATTGTGCATCATGTGCGTCCCACCTTTGGTGGTCCATCCCTTGCAAAAATCACTGAAATGGGTAGATCCTCACCATTTGATCAACCATCAGTCTGGCATATTAAGTAAAATTGATGTTTGCCGATTGCCAGGTAACTGTGATTAGTGACCAAGGGCCATCCATGACAGAAATCATTAGATGGATGGTCCCGATTGATAGATCACTCAGCCATGTTTAATGCGGGAAAGATGGCTGTTTGCATGTTCCGGCTCCACCAGCTCTCGTCTGCTCGGTGTAAGCACTGACGTTGTCAGCCCTGTTGCATTTAACGCAGTCAGTGCTTATGTATACTGGACCGAGCAGATCTGGATGACGCTTTTGTGCCCAACCTACTAAAACCAAAAATTACTATATGAGTTCATCACCATCTTGAAAATAACTGTGACTCCCCATTCTCACATGTTACACTTGTTTACAGATATCCATGCCATCCAATCTGTGGAACTCATTGTGGATGAAGTGCAACCGTAAAATCTCACCGTTCAAACAGCCCTAACAATCTAAGTTTTACAACGAGGTAATTATTGGCCCAAATTTAAAGGAAAAAAAACATATATTTACAGTGAGTCTTCAGATCATTATCTTTACTAGTTAGTTCAAAGATTCGGATGGTCTGGATTGCCCTAAAAGTATGCTAAGATCGCAGTAGAAGAGTCACCAACTTTGTAAAATGGTGGAAAACTAACATAGAAGTGTGCCGGAGTAGGTCTAAAGCAAGGCCGAGTCATTTGGTTTCGGAGGGTAGCAAAGTACAGACGAGCCGTCTCAATCACCTTCTCCTACTCCCTTCCGTTCTGAAGAAGGCTTTCCAGATCGTCGCCGGTCCCCCTCAGTTCATCCGCTGGAAATCCTGGTAATTGCTCTTCCTTCCGTCCGCGCGTCTGTCGATCTATCTCCGCAGATCACTAACCTCTTGCATCCGGTTTTATTTTTTTATTTTTTCTGCTGGGATCATGAAATGCAAGTATGTAGAGCTGAGTTCGGAGTTTATCTACCCCTACAGAAATCAGATGATTCTCTTCTTTATTTAATCGTGGTCTTGAATCTACTGCATTTTCCCTGTGTTTGTTACTTCTTTCCAAACCTATGATTTTTTTGCATAGTCATGAATGTGAGTTTGCTTGTTGTTTGTTCTTCCTTTTCTTGGTTGAACTCAGTGACACGGTAAGGTTTAAATAAGTCATCAATGAGCTTGCTGATGGTTGGGATTTGGGATTTCTCAAAAGAAGAGAAGAAGAAGAAGAAGAAGAAGAAGAAATCCATTGAAAGAGAAGAAAAAGAACTGGATAGATTGAAGACTATGAGTAGATTGATGTGTAATCTAATGGGGTTCAACAAGAGAGGCAATTACGATTGGTGATATTTTTACCCTTTGCATTGCCAATGGCTGCTGCATTGCCCATTTTTATTATATTTTATTTTTCTAATCGACGAACACACACACACACACACACACACACACACACACACACACACACACACTTCGAAGGGAAGGAGAACAAAAAAATGATATCTGAAAAAAAAGCACACTGATCATAAAACCATTGCGGGTTCCATTTCAACAGAGGGAATACGGCGCAGTCACTGTCAGCCTCTGCCATTGCATCTCAAACTGAAGGATAGGTCCCACTGGGGCAATTAGATCATGTTGGCGGGCCCAAATGGCAGTGCAATCAGATTGAAGACCTGTATACATGCTCTTTCCTACCTAGAATAGACCCTTGAGGCCTGCATGGGGTGGGCTGTTAGCAGTTTTCCTAATTAGTGTACTTGTTTAGCAAGTTTGTTTTACTTTCTAACGTTTAAATTGTAGCACAATCCCACACTACATCACTCACTTCACAAGGGTACTATACTAATTATCGCACTGGAGTACTCTTAGCATTGTTAGACAAGTTTTTTCATTATTTCTTTTATCTATTTTGAGAAGGCTTAGTGTGAATTTTTGGGCAAGATGCTCTTTCCACTGGTGGTGTGACTGCACTAAATAATCCAAGTATGGTTTAACTCCAAATATGGTTTGTCGATTCTATACTGTGTTTGTCAAGATGTCGGAACTCCATACCGTCGGTTCCATTCTGATGCTCTTTTTGTTGCTGATCTGGAATTTTACCTTGTGCTATTCGTGGGACATAAGTCTAGTTTGTTGCATTTCCATTTCCATACTCAATGTTTATTATTGGTTGAGTTTCCAGAAAATTCTGGGAGGAGATTGGACTGCTTGCATTCGTTTTCTTGCAAAATCTATTCATAGTGATACAGGTTACAAAAGGTCCTCTTTTACTTTTAGGGCCTGTTTGATTTGTGGTAATTACAAGTAATTAGCTGTAAATGGGTAATGATTATTTACATGGGTATTTCTTGTAGTAAGATGTTGACAAATATGGTCTCTGAAAGGAGACTTGGATTTTGTCATGTTCGGTACTGTGTCAATGTGGCAAAACTCTGTGGGCCCCACCATGATGTATGCATTGTATTCACGCCGCCCAGTCATTTTTCTAGATCATTTTAGGGCATGAACCTAAAAATTGGGCAGATCCAAAGCTCAAGTGGACCACACCACATGAAGCAGTGGGAATAATGACTGCCATCGTTGAACCCACTGTTTTCTGTGGTGAGGTTCACTTGAGCTTTGGATGTGCCTCATTTTTAGAGCAGGAAATGATCTGGAAAAATATATGGCTAGCATGGATATAACACATACATCATGGAAAAGGTTTGAGTTTTCCCTAGTTTTCGAGGTGAAAATCCGTCTTCTCTTCCAAATGTCAAGCACATCTCATTATTGTGCTTTTACCACAGTTTACCGGTATTTACACCAAACCAAACAGGCCCTCATATTTCCAGATGTATGCTACATCAGTTTGGTATCATAACATTTTTTGAAAAAAAAATTTTATTAGCTATTTTATTCAAAGGAAACAAAAAGGTACAAACATGGTGTTCCATAATGGTATCGGTGGCTGTAACAGCCACTGCCATTACTGTTACGATGCAGCCATAATGGCCGTTACCATCCTTTTTCAAAAAAAAAAAAAAAAACTGCTTTTGGACCATTATGGCTTGGTTTTTTTTTTTTGTGACGCTGACAAAGCTATGCTAGATAACCTGCGCAAAATCTTAGCATGTTTTGAAATGCTCTTAGGACTGAAAATTAATCTAGCCAAATGCGAAATGTTAGGAATTCACACTTTGAAGGAGGAGGTTTGAAGTATAGTGGAGAAGTTTGGGTGTGGTGTAGGAACTTTCCCTACATCATATTTGGGACTCCCTCTTATGTATAGGGAAGCCGCCAAAATATCTGTGGGACTCAGTCATAGAAAGAATCGAATGCAAGTTGTCCTCATGGAAGAGTCGTCATTTATCGTTCCGAGGTCGCTTAAGATTGATCAAAGTCACGTTCACAAATATGCCTTTCTACTCTATGTTGCTATACAAATGCCTGAAAACGGTGATAGCGAGGTTGGACAAACTGATAAGGGACTTCCTATGGAGTGGCAAAAAGGTCAAATGGAGGTTTCACTTACTGAAATGGGAAGATGTGTGCAACCCTCTAGCAGATGGAGGAGCTGGTTTATGGGTTCTTGAGCAAATGAATCAAGCTCTATCGGGTAAATGGCTTTGGAGATTCACCATGGAAGAAAATAGTTTATGGAAAAATGTTATAGCCTCTAAATATGGCACCCGCGGTAAGAAACTCTTCTCTTTATAGGATATCAGGGATTTTGGAAGGCCATAAAGTCGGTGGAAGTCAAGTTTAAAGAATGATTTACCTTCGCTGTGGGAAATGGGTCACACATTCAATTCTGGGAATATCTTTGGACAGGAGATTGTTTGCTTAAAGAGGCGTTCCCTGCTTTGGCATCCCTAGCCCCGGACAGGTATATCATGGTGGAGAGATGCTTTTCAATGGAAGGAGGTCGGATACTGTGTATGCCCCATAGTAGAAGGGATTTAAGCCTCCTGGATAAACCGAATGGTGTCATGATTGATCCCTAAATGGAAGACTCTATTGTATAGAAAGGACATTCGTCAGGCAGATTCAACGTGGGGTCCTTCTATAAATTCCTTTCTCAGCTGCAACCCCCATCTTCTTATAACTATCAATTCTGGAAGTATGGAGCCCCCCCCCCCCAAGGTCACATCTTTCGTTTGGTTGCTTAATAGAAACAGGATTCTAACATTGGATAATCTTTGTAAAAAAAGGAATGATAATGCCAAACATTTGTATAGTGTGCATGTGGGAAGCTGAGTCTGTGGACCACCTCTTCATGCATTGTCCTTAAGCTACTAAGGTGTGGGAGTTCTTTCTGAAAACCATTAACGTTTCCTGGGTTGTGCCAGCAAACATTCCATCCTTTATTGAAACGTGGCATGAAGGAGGCGCTGGAAAAGAAGGAAAAGCAACTAGGCAGTTAGGGGCAATGGCGTGTCTTCGGGCCATTTGGGGAGAAAGGAATAGCAGGTGTTTTGAAAACAAATTGACCGAGGTAGGGATAATCGTGCGAAAAGTGATCGGTTGGGTGCTCCACTGGGCAGCCAGATTTAAGGAACTAGACGTCTATATCCTTTTGGCCCTATTGGGGCTGTAAGCTCCCTTTTGTATTTTTGTTTCTTTTTCACTTTTGTATTCTTTTCCGCCCTGGGCGGTTTCTTTATAAAATCGTTACGTTCCAAAAAAAAAAAAAAAGGCCGCTACGGCCATTTCGGCCTTGTAACGCGTAAGTCGTAACGGTTACGACCATTACCACTAATGACCGTTATGTAACCGATTTGGAATACCATGGGTACAAAATAAGGCAATTAAGCCAGAATTAGGAAACAAATTTTGGTCGCTGGGTGGTATTAGAGCATGTTGCTCATTGGAATTTGATCTTTCTTGCCAAGATTCCCAGTTTAGTGTTATGTGCATTGTTTAAGTTTTTTTCCCCAGAAGTTTCCTGCAGCTTTGCCATCAGCTGGAATTTTCTGCTGCTGAATCTCTGCAGTTAGTCGGTTACAGGGTTCAGTTGCCAAAATCCCAACTTCTCAAATGACAATTGCAGAATTTCCCTGCTACAGTATCCTTAGTTGTGTAAATTTCAGAAGTCTGCAAGCATACTGTAGTGAACTTTCTGTGATATTGCTGGTTTTTGCTTTCAACCTCGTACGTAATCTACAATGGTGATTTTGCCGAATTCCAGCCCAAGACACCTCTGACCTCCTTATTCTCAGTCCACCTTCACTCTCACTACAGTCAATTCACTCCATTTACCTCTCCATAAATTCATGCCCAATCTCCACTCAAAATCTTACAATCCTATTTAACTATCAAACCTGGCTCCATAACCAGGTCCTACCTATTTTATGTCCGTAAACCTACAGTTCGCATTCCTATACATCTCAGCCACATCCCCTCCAACTTCCCATCCTATTCCAATTCATGGCTACCAACAGTCATATGCCTAGTCCCATGACAGTCCAGTCTTTATTTCAGCCCAATTCTTTGCCTCAACCACCTATAATCTGTTGCAACAGCTTTTCCTATGATCATATTCATACCACCAACCTTCCACCACCTATTTATGATTTTTTTGGATACTCACCTGTTACATCCATTCCCCCCACAGCATCCCATAACAACTGACCAACTCATCCAGTTATCCACCCAATTTAACCAATATAGCCTTCCGACAAGCCCCTTTCTACTTGAATATTATCCTGCCATCAATTTTGCAGTTCTAACACTGGGATGGAGATGATGTCAGCGAATGGTATGGATTCACGAGGTGGTTTATTTATAACTATTCGCTTGTTACATCATGCATGGAAAGATTGGTAAGCTGATAATTGATGGAAATAGTTGCAAAGTCTCATCTCCATGGGAGATAAAATGAAAATTTCAGAATAGGGTTATTCTCTCATTTTTTGAAGTGTAAAGGACATCCTATGCACTATTATCTTTTGAGGCATTCCTTTGGAGAATTAAACTCTGAAGATTTGTGGTATGTGGTCATTTCCACAGCCCACTGCCATATGCGTCTAGGAGCTCATGGGCAGGATCAAAACGGAACCCATGATGCGATGAGGAATGATTATTAATTTTTGAAGAAAAAGATTCATAATGAAGTCAATGCGAGATCTGCACTTTTTATCAGGTGGGCTGCACTGATTAGGTCTGAGCTTACCATCAGGTGGGCTACACAATTTAGATCTTCAGGCCTAAAAATAGGCCACTTAGTTGCATGAAGCGGATAGAGGAATCGTCTGTGTTTGAAAAATTAGAAGTTCAAAGTGTCTGGGAATATATATATATATATATATATATATATATATATATATATATATATATATATATATATATATATATATATATATATATATATATATATATATATATATAACACAAAGCAGAAATATGATTATAATGAGTGGATGCATTTTGTGCCTTAAGGATGCGGAATTGGTGGATCATCTTTTTATTCACTGTGGATTTGTTTTTGTGATTCAGAGGAATATGTTGGTCGTATTCAACATGCAACTTATTGTCCCCAGATCGGATTATACCTTATTTTAGGCTTGAAATTGAGGGGTTCAAGACAAAAGGAAAAGAAAAAGAAAAAGCTTTTTCATCTTACCCTCCTTCCCATGGTGTGGGCTAATGATGGGCCCTTTAGTAATATATCAGGCACCACAGAAATTGTAACCCAAGAGGTGAAGGAGAGAGTTGTCCATTGAGCATTGGGGACTATACTTTTTAAGGAAAGCTACGAAGTCATTTTGGGTCTTTGGGTATCATTTTGTAATCTTCCTCTGTAGGGTGCACTGGATTATTTTTTTGTCATCCTTTTTCCTTTTACCCCTTGTTTTGTTCTCATTGCTTTGGCCTCAAGTTACTGTTCGTTAAAAAAAGATTAATGTATAAAATAAAATCCAAGAATGGTGGTTACTAGATAATGGTTACTCTGTAGCCTGTATCTGTGTTTCACACCATTAAGGAGCCAAATCTAAGATAATAGATAACTTATTTTTACTTGACTTTACTAGGATTAGTCTTTAATAAGAATTAAGATATGTATGTTTCACATTATAACTGAACTACGTCTCAGATATTAACTTACCTTTATGTAATGTTACTTTATAGTATTGTTGCAAAGAATGTTTTCATTCTCTATGTGTTTAAAATGAATAATGTTGGATAAATGACTCATTTACATGTTTTGGGTACTCTGAGCTGGCTATTTTAATCTGAAGATACCATAATTCTTCAGGTCAGGTCTGATAAGCTAAAATGGCCCCACCTTCTCTGATTTTTCTTGAATGCTTGGTTAACTTGGCTAATTTATGAGTCTGGGAAGTGGGCACTGATCTTTTTATATTTTGATAAGACCATGAATGCATAGCAAATGATTTTTGTTATGACATCTAACACCTTTTTTTTTGGTTGAACTGCAAACATCTAGCACATTTCTGATGTATAGAATGGGCCTTCTTTAAAAGTGGTGTTCAACTTGACTAGACTTTTGTTTGAACTTCTCAAACAGGGTGGGTTTGATATGATCTGTAGTGGAAGGGACAAAATTGGAACTCCAGAACAGGTGCTTTTCTTCTACTTCAGGAAATGGCCATTTCAACAATTGCAGTGTTTACTGTGCTTGTTTAACAAATTGATGGTTTCACAGGCATGTCATAGTTTTTGGAAGTTGACCAACTGAATTCACATATCATGATCGTCGGTTTAAGCAAGCTGAAGACACTGCATCGAAACTTGATTTGGATGGACTTGTAGTTATTGGTGGCGATGACTCAAATACTAATGCATGCCTCCTTGCTGAAAACTTCAGGTAGACTAGGCAATGTTCTTTTTGGAACAATTTGGCTTTTCATGATGTCAATAGACATGCTACTTTTTGGTCATGTACATGTACATCTGATTAATGAGTTTCTTAAATTCTGATCAACATAACCAGTGGGGCTGTCTATGGGCTGAGCATTGTGTTTTGGCTCAGATTTATCAGGCCAGGCTTGTTGATCGAGCCAATTCTAATTCCAAATTTTAATTTTGTTTGGCCCTATCCAGCCAATTAACTGCCTCTCTAACCTGCCTACCCAATGAAGTTTCTTATTTTGTGAATTTATTCTATAGCTATTTGGATATAGAACTCTCATTCTTTATTCATTGTATAGTATTAGAAATCCTTCTGAGATGATTTTATCTCTGTCATTGAATTTGATCAGGCATAAAAATATGAAAACTCGAGTTTTTGGATGTCCAAAGACTATTGATGGTGATTTGAAATGCAAGGAGGTTCCAACAAGTTTTGGATTTGATACGGCATGCAAGGTCAATAGGTGATTGTTAATTCTGTCACAGACCTTAACACCTTTAGTGTATAAGTTTATATTCCCCATCATGATGAATTCCTAGTTTATATTCCCTATCATTGTTTGAATCAGCTATATTGCTTCTTGAGCGTAAATTCTGCTGAAAAATACTTACTGGGGATACATGTTGCTTTTAGTTTAGATTGCCCATGTGAAGATACCCAGTTTAATTGAGCGTTTTTTTGTAGTAAATACGAACCAAATAAAAAGAACAAAAGACACTTGATGACATGAACATTCACAAATGTTTTACCTACTCTCGTCAGGTACCAGATACCAGGGTTTCACAGTTAACTTGCTTTATCAACTATTGTAGTGGGATTAATGCTTCTTGGAAATCATCGTGATATCAGTAAAAAAGAAAAAGAAAATGTTCTTTAGTGACTTATTTGTTAGCTCTAGCTTGTTACTTTTTAGTTCATAAGTGCATAAATTTTAACTTACAGGCTACTCACTAAAGTGAGCAATGATGACGATTGGAAGTGTATGGGTAAAATGTTGGTCTCAAAGGCACAATCTATGGGTTGGCCCATATGGCAGCACCCATTGTGCGACACGTGTTTGAGTCATAAAATGCATCAGCTTAATTAGATTTTATTAGTGTTTCTGGACTTGTTTTATTATATTAAATAGGCATTTTCTAGTCATTGTTGAGTTTTGGATTTGAAAAAAAAAAAAAACTAAAATTTGAACTTTTTCTTCAGAAAAGGGGCCTGCTGCAATATACACTAATTTACTAACTACAGCATCGGGCTAGAAAGGTACTAACTACCAAAGTAATATTCCAACACCTCACTACCCTACTATATTGCTACAAGATGCTTTTTTTTTTTTTTTGAAAAAAAAAAAAAAATCCTTTTTGGGGATAATCAAGAGTTATGGTGAATAGAATCTTGTGGTTGAGATTAGGATTAGGTTAGGGTTTTTAATACATGGTTTTGTAAATGCTATATGGCTTGGAATATTGAATAAATGTTAGTAGGGTCTTCTAGACAAAAGTTATGCAAAGGGAGGAAACTCTGTTGATCAATTTCTTTAGATTATGAGGGTTGTATCTTATTCTTCTTCTTCTCTTCTTTCTTGAATAAATCCAGTCTTTATCAAGTTTGTATTAGAGCAAGTTCATCTGTGTACTTGTTTGTGATTGATGGCTAAGAATGAGAAGAACCTCTTTTAGAGGAGGAAGTATTGGTAGATAAGATCCATTGGAGCTCACTATTCAAGAGAAAATTGACATCTTGTAGACAACACCAACAATTGACTTGTAAGAAGGCATTGGTATTGTGAAACTTGACCAATTGTTCTCTTCGTTTGATCATTCCCACACAAGAAGAAGAGACAGCCAACTGGAGTACTCGTATTGGGATTATGACTATGGTGTAGAAGTTGAGATCCTTTCTATGGAGATTTGCAATTCTAAAGACCTAATCGGGAAGTTGAAGGGCTGGAAGATGGAGTTGATGAGATAGAAGTTCTTACACTTGAATGATGAGGAAGAACTCTATTAGAAATCCGATCAACTTCCAATAGAAGGATTTGACCATCAAAGATTATACAGGGCTGTTTGACCCCCTCATGATTTGGAACAAACTCCACAAATCTGAAGATCAATCAATCACAAGGTACGCTAATGGATTGGATTATACGATTTAACAAGAGTTTCAAGATTAGGTTAGTTTCGGTGAACAACACTCATCAACTTGCATTAAAACCTGAAGAACATATGAGGAAAAGGATGTGCCCATCTCAAAGTCCTCTCATAAACTTGTGAAAGGAAATTCAGATGAGTCTCTTTTCCCACTCTAAATCCAAGAACCCCCCAGTCAAGCGGGAGGAGGCAAAGGAAAGGGAAGAAGATAAAAACCATCTTTAGGGGTGCTACAAGTGTTTTAGTTTTAGGCACAGGTCCTTAATTTAGTGCTCTAAAATAAAATTCCAATGAACTCCAGCAGTCCAGCTTGTATTTTTTTTTTTTGAAAGGCAACAGAATTCTATTGAAAAACCAAGGAAAATGTGAGGAGTCTAAGCCTTGAGATTACAAAGAAGACCAAAAAGAATCAAAAGATAATAATAGAATGTGAACGAACTGCGTAAGAATTGCCTAGACAATCACACGTTCAACTTGGTCTTCTTGAAAACCTCATCGAGGCACCCCTGGTGATTGCGGAAACATCTATCATTGAGTTCAGCAAACCTAGAAGCAGAGAGCGTGTGCCACTATCCCTTTACTCCCAACTCCACCCCCATGCCATGCCAAGAGGAAATACCCAATCGAGTTTGGCATCACCCAAGAACACTAGAAGATGTTTCCAGATGTTCCCATAATATTTCTGTATCCAAGGGTGCAATGCATCACCCAAGAACACTAGAAGATGTTTCCAGATGTTCTCATAATATTTTTGTATCCAAGGGTGCAATGCATAGTGCGATACCGAGACTTAAAACATCACATACATGCATCCAAGCATGTATGTGTGCTAGCTCTCTTGGCTTGCTGGCTTGCTTGACATCATTTGATACATCTCCTTGGAAAGGTAACAGAATAGTCATTCAAATGGGACCAAGGACCTGTTATGCGCGGGTTTCCGTGGCTTCTCTCAGGTGGGCCTTAGGAACGGCCCTTGTCGAAATCATGCGAAGAGTTTGGTTGGCGTTGGTTGTGGTTTTAGGTATAGTTATGCTAATATATTGATTGCAAAATGTTGTTTTGATCACTACAATTGTGTTTTTAGAAAGTCAGATGATTTTGAGATCAGGATTGAAGTGAACAATGGATTGAAATCAATGAATGAATGAGCTGCCTATGAACATAGAAGCCCTCTCGAGTTTCTTATCCGTGCTCTTTATAAACTTACGGTTGCTATTGATATCGATGAAGTTCTTGGAAGCTTCCTTTTAGCACAGAACAAATTTATTGTTGGCTGAATATGTTTTGAAATACTCGATTTTAGATTATTATGTATCCAAAATTTTCAAAATACGGAAGTGTTTTCGAACAGAAGCTGATATTCATATTGAAAGACTCACCCAAGATGCTCGACTAAGAGGAGAAGTAGTACTAGTCCTTGGATGTTAGTTTGCTCTTGATTTGGTACAAGTGGAAGAGCTCTTGCTGAGAGCTCAGTATTGCCGACCTACTACCAGAAGACGTAGCATCCGAAGATTGCCCTCCACTCGTTAGGGCTAAGTTGCCCCGGAGCGAGGGAGAGACGGATAAGGACCTCTCTCACCAGAGGGTGGAGAGGTAGGATGCAGATCACACGAGAAAAATATTGAGTAAAACGCGATCTCCCCCTCGCGAGGTCGGCTCAGAACATCCACATCATCGGATAGGCGAAATCCTATAGACGAAGGGATACTATATTCTTGTCTGAGCTAGGTCAGGTCAAACTTCATAAGCTTGGACTTAAAGGAATCGGCCTTAAAGAGACTTGCTTCTAGCCGTGCCGGAAGTAGAGACTGGCTTACTGACCTTTCACTTCTTGGAACTGGGGGCATTATTGTGAACAATGTCCCTAGGGGCCTCCTTGAGGTCAACCTTGCCTGCTAGTTCTGCCCAGACTGAGGTGGAATGAGCTGGTTCATCGGAATCTTCCATTTCCAACAATAACAACCGAAAAGATGAAAGAAAGTGAAAAGAGGAAATTGGGGACCTAAGTGATTGGGACAACGAACAAAGGTAGAAAAATGTACTAGACTAAGAACTTCGGCACGAAATGATTACGAAAAATGAAGGAGATTCACTAGAGAAGCACTAACAGATGTAAGGACTCTGAAACAATAGCAAGACAGAAACGAGCATCTTAGGTGAGTCTCTCAACACAGATATTAGCTTTTTTTCGAGAATACTTTCATATATTGAAAACTCGTATATATAATAATATGAAATTAAGTAATTCAAAGCATATTCGTTCAACAATAAATTTATTCAGTGCTAAAATGAAGTTTTCAAAAACTTCATCGACATCAATAGCAACCGGATAGGAAACCCGAGAGGGCTTCCATGTTCATATGCAGCTCGTCCATTCATTGATTGCGATCCGTTGTCCACTTCAATCTTGATCTTGAAATCATCATCTGTATTTTTAAAAGCACCATGGTCGATCACTACGGTTTCCTGTAATATGGTCCATTTGGTATTTAGAACTGCTTCATTTTTTGGATCATGCCCTAAAATGAGCTTTTAATACGTTCTAAGAAGAAATATTTGAATATCAATCTCATCGATCTCATCAGTATCATATCAAATCCCATCAATCGAATCACTTTTTTGAGAAATACGAGACATCTAAGTCGTACAAGTAAAGAGATCTATTCATTGATAAGAAAAAGAAAAAAACGCAGTGATTAAAACAACATTTTACAATTTATTCATTATCATAATCAGACCTAAAACCACAACCAAACTAAACTCTTCGCATGGGATTTTAATGGGGGCTGTTCCTAGGGCTCACCTAACAGAAGTCGTGCAAATCCACGCAGAACAAGTCCTTGTTCAAAGCCATCACTCTACAATTGATCAAAATGTTCCTTCAATCTTTAATAGAACTTCGGCGAGAAAGGAAATCACTATTTAAAAAAAGATACCCTTCCCCGTCATGAACAGCTGACATTGACACCGTAACTATCCGAATGCCTTACTTCCCAAAACTAGCTGATAACTATCACTTCACAATAAAGCTGAAGAAGATAACGACTAATAAGCTTGATTTCGGGAGAGGAATAGATAACGACTATTTCCACCGGCTGTAGCAAATGGATATCCGGGGCTGGAAATCGTAGGGTCAAAACCGGATTGCTTGGGGAGTATCTACTGAGAAGCTCATGGCGGAATCACACTATCCTTGAATAGAGTCTGGTGTTGAAGGTCTTTTTGCCGGTTGATTTTTCTCCTGAAGTATAAATTCAAAATACTCACAACTGCACACATCACAAGCTTGCTATGAATTTTAAAGAGACTTCGTCCTGTTACTCACAAGCTTGAATTTGTCATTGCCCCTCCACCCTAGTAGTTTTAGGGCTATACTGATAAAAAGGGGTGGGGGTAGCGCAAGATTCATTGAGGCCCACCTTTATGTATTTGTGTGATCTAGCATCTGTTTTTTCATCTCATTCTAGGCTATTAGCCAAAAAATTAGTCAGATCTGAATAGCAGGTGGGACACAATGGGAAGCCCGACCCATGATGCTGATAACCTGGCCATAGCTGATCTCGCAACAGGTGGGGCCCACAATGAGGTTTGTGAGAGATCATCCCCGTCCATCCGTTTTTTCAGCTCATGTTAAGACATGAGACCAAAGGTCAGCCAGATCTAATACTCAAGTGGGCCATACGACTGGAAACAGTGGAAAGGGCTGCCTACTGTTCAAACCCTTGCCTCCACCGTGATGTTTGTATTTAATCCAAACCGTTCATAAGGTCATTCCCACTTGAATGAACTTATCGAGAAAAAAAAAAAAAAGCATTAGCCGGATCCAAAGCTTCTATGGCCACAAATGCTTCAATATTGAGCGTGCTTTCTTGGATAATGATATGAAAAAACGTAGGGACGGCGTGGATTTTTGCCCACCTAGCTTCCAACCAGAACCAGGACACATCCATCTCCGTCTGGAGTAGGTGCGACCCTGGCCTCATAAGCCAACACAGTGCAACCCTTAGTGGGGCCCATCTTGATGTATGTATTGTATATCCATGCCGTCCATCTGTTTTTCCCTCTCATTTTAGAGCAGGAGTTCAAAAAAAAAAAAAAAAAATCCATTTCTCAGAAGGGCCACATCGTTGGAAAAAGTGATGATTGAACGCCCACCATTAAAACTCTCTAGGGCCCATTGTAATACTTATTTGTAATCTAACCTTTTGATAAGGTCACACAGGCCTGGATGAAGGAAAAAATAAATATCAACTTGATAAAAGAAAATTATGGCCCACAAGAAGCTTTTAATGGTGAATCACCAGTTTTTTGTGTTTTAGTCCACGTGAGATTTCGATCTGCTTCATTTTTTGGGACCATATTCTAAAATGATCTGCAAAACCGGATGGACGGGATGGATATACCATACGTATATCAATGTGGGCCCCATAGTCAGGGCCTAACCATTTTCAGTGTGACCGCGGCACGCCCAATCCACTGCCCTTCTCTCCGCTGCAAACTGTGACGTTTGGTTAACCTGAAGTTCGCAAACCCTACCAAAGTGGGGGCCACTGTGATGTTTGTGAGGAATCCACTCTTACCATCTGTTTTGGCAGCCCATATTAAGATATGAGACCAAAAATCAGATGGATGCAAAACTCAAGTGGGCCATACGATTGGAAACAGTGGAAAGAGGTTGCTTACCGTTCAATCCTTTCTGGGCTCCATCATGATGCAATCCAAATTATCCATAAAGCAGCCCAACCGTTCATTAGGTCATTCCCACTGGGATGGACTGAAAGAACAAAAATATTAGCCTAATACAAATCTTCCTGGCCCCACGAATGTTTCAATGGTGTGCCTACAATCTCCACTCTTCTTTGTTGTGTGGCCCATTTGGGCTTTCATCTGCCTCATTTTTTTTTTATCATGGCTAAAATAACGTGGCAAAACGTATGTACAGGGTGGATTTCTCACAAACACCTTGGATTCCTCAGACTGTCTAATTGCCGAAAACTTAAGCGGGTTGCTTTAAATATTTGGAAAGGAGGCGTTTTTAAGAAATAGCCTAAAAGTCGGCAGTTGTACGGACACAATTAAATAAAAATACAAAATACTCACAGCTGCATACATCACATAGAAAGCATGGAAATAAAAAAAGTGTTTATTCTCAATCAAATATCTAAAATGGACCTCAACACACTAACAGTAGCGGGAAGCAATGGTATTTGGAAAGTCTTATGGCATTTTCAAAGCATTTAAAGATTATATCAAGCAAGAAAACAAATAAGGGATGAGCTTTAAACGATGGTTTCACAAATTATATCCTGCCAAATCCCATTTAATCCCATGTGCCAAACACCCCGTCGATAGATTGCCGGAAAAACGCATAGATGCCGAAACCGAACCTTATTTTTAAAAAGTCACGTATGAAACTGGAAACAGATAGACAAGTGCAACGGATTGAGAAGCAGTGACTGTTGGTCCCACCACATCTTATATAGGATGTGGTGCCAATCCCTACGGTCACAATGCAGGACTTGTTCTCACCGTTGGATTGTATGTGTGCGATCAAGGCCATCCATTAGTTAGCACACACGCCTTGAGAATAGTATACACTGAAAGGATAGGGTATTACGTACACATTCAAGCAAGCCACACAAGTACGTTAATTTTGGACCGTCAGAAGTTTTATTTATGAACCGAGGCCTGTCATGATAGGGTATGACATACACATTCAGGCATTAGGATCTAGCTAGAGACGGACAGTCTTGTCAAGGCCTCTATGAGGCCCACTTTGATATATATGTTTTATCCATGCCGTCCATTCATCTTGACTGATCATTTTAGGAAATGAGCCCTAAAAGGAGGCAGATTGGAGCCTCATATAGACCACACCATATTAGGAAGTAGTGGGGGATTAAAATCTTATAGTTGAAAACTTCCCAGGGAGCATAGAATTTTTGGATCAAGGTGACATTTATGATTTTCCTTATACAGTCTATGTGAACTTATGAACATGTTGGATGGCAAATAAACATCACTGTGGGCACTAGTAAGTTTTCAACGGTAGGAATTCAATCCCCACTGTTTCCTATGTTATGGTCCACTTGAGCCTTCGATCTATCCCTTTTTGAGGTGGTACCCTAAAATGATCTGTCAAAATAGATGGACCGCATTGATAAAACATATACATCACAGTGGGCTCCACAAATCTCCTGACATGTCCCTCCGTCTCTAGCTAGGTCTTGGTGGGGGTAGCACCCCAATCTGCGCCCTCATTTTTGTGTCAGAAGATTCACAAGATTATAACAAACCAATGCCCTTCTATCTTAGGAATGTCCAAGAATGTGACTGCCGAGAGCCAAATAGGTGTTAACCGAGTAACACTTAGTGAGTGTTACCTTATCATGTGGGGTCCACCTTGATGAATCTATTGTATATCCACACCATTCATTTTTCTAAATCATTTTAAAAAGTGGCCTCGAAAGTTAAGCATATCCAAATTTTTTACATTCATTTTTGGCCGATATGGACCAATACATGGAGACATTACATGGGAATAGGCAGAATTTATACTCGCACCCGTGGAGATTTGGCAAAGTCAGTCAACCATTTGTATTGGTCATTCCATCATTGTGGATTTTGTCGTCTGATGGGTACGTTAGTGACCTTAGAAGTGGATTGCTTCTGAAGTGG
The DNA here is from genome assembly GCA_003013855.2 of Liriodendron chinense. NCBI lineage: Eukaryota > Viridiplantae > Streptophyta > Magnoliopsida > Magnoliales > Magnoliaceae > Liriodendron > Liriodendron chinense. The sequence goes on along the minus strand of ML058327.1, from coordinate 11,058 downwards.
ATTGCTTGCGACCTTAGAAGCCAGGTGGGGCCTACTGTGATGTTGGTAAGGATTCCACCCCATCCATTCGGTTTTTCAGCTAGAAGTAGATTGTGTTCAACCACTGTTGGACAATAAGCCATCCGACCAAGGCTTCTGTGGGACCCACCATGATGTATCTGTATGTCCACACCGTCCATCCATTTTCTCAGATCATTTTAATGTATGAGCTAAACAATGAGGTAGATCCAACACTCAAGTGGACCACACCAAATAGTGAGCTTGGGTTGCATTAAATGCAAGAGTGTCTATGGTGTGGTCAGCTTGAGTGTTGGATCTACTTCAAACATTATACCTCAAAATGATCCAAGAAAATGGATGGAAAGCGTGGATAAACATATGCATTATGGTGGGCCCCACAGGAGCTTTAGTTGGATGGCTTAATGTCTGACAAGGGGTCGAGCTTTAGTAGGATGGCTTAATGTCTGACAAGGGGTCAAACACAATCCACTTTCTTTTCGGCTCATGTTAGTGAAGGAGCCCAAAATTGAGGCAATTCCAAAACTCAATTGGACACACGACAGGAAACATTATTGGGGATTTCCATCTAAACATTAATGGTGCTATATAAGTTTTGGATCAGTCTAATATTTTCGTATTTTCAGTTAATCTCAGTAAACCTTAAGAAGGGTTTGGATGACATATAAACAACATGGTGGACCCTAGGAAGGTTTCAACTATAGGCATTTCCCTTCCCATCTTTTCCTGTTGTGTGGCCCACTTCATTTTGGATGTGCTCATTTTTGGGCTCATGTTATAAAATGAGCTTGGAAAAATAGATGGACGGGGCGGATTCCTCACAACCGTCATAGAAGCTGACCCCAATTATTCGAGATCGGCATAGATGATGATGACGGTGGTGTTAAGTATAATAGAAGATTTCAATTTGATGAAGATTGAAGATTGGTAAGCCCACATGAGTCTTCAAGGAAGCACATATGCCCTTCAAGTTCTCGACACGTGTGAAAGTGGAACATGTGTGAGATCTATACTATTCGTTGGGTTGATCTCAATCAATGTTGAACGAGTGCCTTTAATTTGATCCGGAGTTCTTCCGTCAATTGAGGTATGGTTCGATCAACCATTGCACTTTGTGATGTTTTCGATTAACTAAAGGTTCAATTGATTAACTAAACCGAATGCATAAGCTTTTTAAAAAGTATGAATTCGGTTAACTAGAAGAATTTTCAATGTGCACCAGTTCTCATGAGAACTCATGAGCACCTTTTGACAATTCATATCTCATGATATAAGCCTGAAATTTGAGCTGTCGAAGTGATGCAACACCTCAAAAACCCATAATGCCCAACTTTTACCTTAATTAAAACTTTAGTGGGCTGGAAAATGAAAGAGTTTCATATCTCTCTCTCTCTCTCTCTCTCTCTCTCTCTCTCTCTATATATATATATATATATATATATATATATATATATATATATATATATATATATATATATGCTACAACCTACTGGAATGTTCGATTAGGTTGAAAGTTGAGCCTTGGGGTTTTTTGAGGTGTCGCATCATGTAGACGGTTTAGATTTCAAGCTCACATCATGTGTGATGAGTTGTCAAAAAGTGCTCACAAGTTCTCGTGAGAATTCACATGTGAGCATCCCCCCTTTCCCCTCTTTTCGCATAAGGATTTTTTTACATAAAGTTTTATGTGTTCTCTATGTGTGTTGTGGTTTTTTCATAGAAGGATTTTTTTTTTTTTTTTTTTTTTTTACATAAAATTTTACGTGTTCTCCATGTGTGCTTGAATTTTTCGTTCTCTATTACTTATTTGATTCATTCTGAGGTTGCATCCGTGTCCAACAATCCCAAAATGTATACACTACTCAAAAAAAAGTAGCTGAGGTCAGCTCACTAAATAGGTCACATTGTTAGAACCTTTTCTGCAATTTTCTTTTCCAAACATTTAATTTATAAGTTGCAACTCACGGGATCAATGCAATACTCCTGACTTCCGGAAAAGGGAAACTGCATGGTGGGACCCATCTAATGGACAACTTAGATCTCACAAAAGTATGCCACGTTGGCACAAGGATTGGCGTTTGTACGGAGTCCTTAGTACATGCAAGTAGGCTTAGAAAAACATGATTTTGATTCTCAAGGGTCACGAGAATACATCCTGGTGTATTGTAATAGGATACATCAGGACTTGGGCCATTGAATGGGGTCCATTTCAATGGCCTAGAACATTTATAGGATGGGGGCCATCATGGATGGGGATTTGCCTAAATCACTCTCAAACTGTTTTCTAAGGATAACTTCGAATTTATTGAAAAGGAGAAAGATTATAAACATAGAAAGTAGGGACATTGCAGCACAAGCAGTTGCAGGAAACTAAGCCAGAACACTGTAAAGCCCCAACGAAACAGACAGAGCCATTACATAGTTCTGTGATCCCATACCTTCAACCCATGGCTGGATGCACCTGCTTTTGCAAGGAAGTCAGACACCATGTTTGCTTCTCTCCTTGCTCTGTCCCTATGGTCTGACCCACCTCAATTGTGGATCGAGCTGATTTTTGTCCCATGGGTCTAATATAGAGTGGCGCACCTGATTGTGGCAGGGCAGGAGTTTTGCCCTGTACAAATGGGACCATGGTCTAATAATCGAAACCGTTGCTATGATGGGCCAGACCCTATTGACCCATCCACAGAAGATTTTTCGGCTCAAAAGATGCTACCTAAACACCAAAATAAATGTCCGGTATTCTTTTCAGGGCAGAGGCGAAAAAATGAGCTCCACAAAAATTTGTTGATCTCCTAAATAAACTAATTGGAATATGTTTGGTAAACACTTATCATATTAAATACAATTTTTATAGCTTAAAAATAAACTTGAATTCAGTTATTTTTCAGAAAAAAATAATTTGGACGCCGAGTGATAGATTGTGGACATTAAAGGTGGGGACCATATGATGAACGGCCCACATCAAAGGAAGGATGCGCATGATGGATGGCCCACATAAAAGGTGGGCACCGTTTGATGGATGGCACACATCAAATGTGGACCCACGTGATGGATAAACCCATATCAGTGGTGGCGCTATGTGATCACAGTCAACATCAAGGGTGGGCCCGCATGATGGACGGCCCACATCAAACGTGAGCGCTGCATGATGGACGATCCACATCAAGGTGGACCCATGTGGGTCCTGAATTTTGGACAGTCCACCTCCAAGGTAGGCTGCACGTAATACACATTCCACGTTGAGGTGGGTCCCACGTGATGGATGACCCAGATCAAAGGTGGGGCCCACAAGATGGACAGTCCACATCTATGGTGGCCCACACTTGATGTACGGTGGACATATATGGTGGGCCCCACACGATAGACGGTCTATATCAAGGTGGGCCCCGAATGATGGACAGCCCACATTGAAGGTGGGCCCTGCATGATGGACGGTGGACACTAAATGTGGGCCCCACATGATAGACGGACCACATCCAAGGTGGACCCACATGATGGATGACCAAAATCAAGGTGGACCCCACATGATGAATGGTCTACATCTGTTTGTAGAAACTGACTCTGATGGACCATGCCGCTTTTGTTCTCAATATGGACAGTCGTCAAATAGACGACGTTGTCCACGCATCATTTGCGCATAAAATTAAATTTCTGAAATTAAGTTTTCAAATTTTATTTCCTATGGAGCTTTGCTTTTCCTTAAAAAAATCTTTCTCAAGAGTAAATTGGATTGGCTCATGCGTGGTCTATTAATTCTAACCGTTTCGTGTTGTTTGAATGGGATATGTATTTTGTTTCTCAACCTACTATTTTCTAAGAGGCCAGGATTGTAACAATCCGGCTGGACCAGTGGCTAGCCTTCGTCCTGCACCAGTTTTTGTGGACCGGTGCTAGCCTACCTCGTGCAGCAGGAGCCAGGGTCGAGATCCATGTGTGGTGGAGCCGCGCTAGCCTACCTCATGCACCAGGAGCTGCGTGTGTGTGGAATTTTCACGAGATCCACCACCCCGTCCATCAGGTATGCTGCCTCATTTTCACCTCGTAGACCAAAAATCATGACCATCCAGAAATTAGGTAGGCCATGCTCGGAATTCACAGAAAATGCATGTAGCTCGCGTAATCAGTGGTCAGGCCCAATTGATCCCCCATCCATGCTGGGGTACACTTGATCAACGGTCCAGATTATAAGACATGCACCCACTTGGACAAATTCAAGCTGCAAAACCGAATCATGTTTGCCTAATGCGGGCTTTTTCTGTTCTTATTTCGAAAGAATCTGACAACCTATTGTGTAATCATTCATATACATTTATTTCAAGTAAACAGTAAAAAATTTAAAATCTAAGAAATTATTTCGACTTTAATAGTATAGGTAATAAATATGGACCATCCATTTCGTTTCCATTAGTACTTATAATTATCAGATACCAGCAGTTTTTTGGGCGGGGGCCATTGGATGCACGGTTCAGATCAATCGTTGGACCATTTCCAGTGCAATCTAACTTGACCACCAGTTTTCAAAGCAATAATAGATGGGTTAGGATCATCAAATCAAAGTAACTCTTAATAGTGATTAAAATTATCAATGTGCGCCACTACACACTAATTGGTGGGCCAAAAAATCCTAGATGGACGATTTCACTACAATCAATTCTAAAAATAATTAGCTACAAAACAAGAAAATAAAATTTCTTAATATCTGTTTGGTAGATGCCTTAAAGATGAGTTCAAATCATTTTATTTAACAGTAACAATGTATTAGAGATCTTGACCTCTAATACATAATCACGGTTAGCATGAACTCATTGTGTATTAGAGATTAAAATCTCTAATACGTAATTAGAGTTGACTAAAATAAGATCACTTCATTTAGGTATATACCAAACGGTGCCTGAATTTAAATTTTAAGCAGACAACCAAACAACCTGTAGTAGTTATAAATACAAGGATTAGGTGTGACCCAAATCGATTGCAGCATAATTACCCAATAATCAATACCAGGATATCGATAGAAGCTTCCATCTTTTAAGTTGAATGTACCCAAATCATGTCCCCATGGGGGAGATTCTTGACACATACATCCCTCTCGTCGTCACAAAAATATATACAATTCGCTTTATGGTTGGAGAAGCTGCTAGCCGAATGTGAAATTGATTGATTTCCACCCAGGAACAGGGCCCACATTGACCCACTCTGATCAAGCTTGAAGACTTGGAATCTGATTGTTTTTGTTATCTACTTTCCGTATGTATCACACACCACTGCTCTTCTTGTAGTATCATACTCTGAGCAACGGATCCCTGCAATCTCTACCGGGTACTTCTTTTCATATAGCCTGGGTGCCACGCACAAATGGATTTCTGTGGCAATTGGAGAAGTGCCAAAAACATCCCAAATTACAACAAATCCGGACAAGCTTACCATGTAGAATCAATCCTTATAAAATATGATGTCTTGGTGGATACTTGGGGTTCGTCGTTCCAAAGCAGTCCATGACTTGTCTCCAGGTCTACAAAATGCGAGTTCATCATTTGGACCATGGATGATCATAATGGCATTGTATTGCCACAGGCTGTGATGACATGACCGCCTTAGGGAGATGAACTCATTTTTTTGCTTGCACTCGACACACACATCTTTAGAAAATGGTACTCTTTGGATAAGATATTCGACCTTTGGTGGAGGGGAACACATGTACATGTGTTTTTGGCTACTGCACCTTTGTTTCTGACCATTGCAACCACAAAGTGGCATAATCGTTTTATCCAACTGAACACACTTGGAAACAGCTTAAGTGGCGGGAGCTGGATCTTGAGAAGGGATTCCACAGACTAATGTCAGCGCTCTCATTGAGGGTTACCAGCCACCCATCAGATGATCCGATGCACTGCATCCCACGAAACTATGGTAGGTTGAGCATCCTAACCTTATGGTCGGATGGGCTGTAAAAACTGCAGGATTCACTCTCAAAGTTGCCAAGGAGCATTAGACATGGAGTTTGTTGGGCTGGACGATACATCTTCTTTACTACCACTGAGTACCAAGAAACGCAAACAGCACTAATGCAGATATGGTCGATGCATGGCAGAAGATTCAATATCAGCCCCAAGATGTCTTCTTGAAGGTGCTTGTGTCTTTTGTTGCTCATCTGTTTTCACGTGTTCATGTGTTTAGTAAGAAGGCAATCAGATGTTTATTTATGGTCAATAAAAGAATTAAAAGTGTCGGGTCGCAGAAATCTTTTGGGGGAGAGATTTTAAGAGCTCTTTAGAGTGTGATGAGACAACGCCCCGCCCGATAATTGGATCGGCCTATTGCATGGCAAGAGGCATCCAATCAAAGTGATTCTTGATCAGAGTCCTACAAGGAAACACATCCATGTGCCAACCCAACTAGGACCATGGCACGCTTTGTAGTATGCAAAGCATTCATTTGGTGGCTCACACCATGTAGACAGCATTGCACAAAAACCAGAAGCAGATCACTTTATGAATAAAGTGGGGCAATTCTTTATAAAAGCGTATCTACATGGTGGAACTCAATTGATAGATGGCTTGGAACTCGCACATGTGTGGCAGATTGGCACATGAGCCGGTGTAAAGATGGGCTCCATGTGCACTTAACATAATAAGATTTTTGTTTCTATAGCTAGACTCCTGCAAATAAATCACCACTTTAACTCGTTCTCCTACATGGTGATTCATGTACGGAGTTTTAGAATATCCAAATTGTGGAGCGCATCTCCAAACCCGCGTTGACAACAAAATTTTAACAATCTAATTGATGGCTGTCAAATATGTTGTTTAAAGGAAAATAGTGACTACATAACCATATTTATAAATTCACCAAACAGCCCGATACAACACTCTCGCCAAAGAGTAGACCATTACGCTACCATAAACATGTTCAAACAAAAAAATGAATACATATTTAAAATATTTAAGTTGTTCTAGATTTTCTAAATACTTTTTTATAATTTTTTGGGCACAAAACAAAAAACAATTCCAACCGTTATGAGAGTTGTAATGGTTGTTACACCCCCATATTGGCCTCATGTCTAATACCCATATTGGTAATGGTGGTGACCATTATAGCCACCATTACCGATATGGAGTATCTTGATAGTGAGTAGTCTAAATTTTAAAGATAAATCCGCACAATTCATTAGCCTTATTAGATCATATAGAAAAATATGATAAGTTAGGCTAATTAAATAGGTGTAGGCTACTATAAACAAATAGGCCAAAATAACAGTTTTCAAGTAGACTTCAATTCCATCGAAGTTCAGTTCGATGACACTTCAATGCCATCAAAGATCACTTCAATTCCATTGAATATATGTCTAGCAACAATTGTCTAGCTTTGGACAGTTCTTCAATCCTATCGAACAGTTCTTTGATTTTATCGAAGTGGACTTTTTGATGCCATCGAACTAGATGTCTAGCAACTTCAGAAACTCTCTAGACTGTTCTTCAATTTCATCTAAATATGGTTTCGAGCCATCAAATGTATCTTCAATGCCATCGAAGCTGAGTTTGATGTCATCAAAGCGACCGTTTTCTGCTCATTTTATAGCCGTTGCAACTTCGTGGCTATTTAAAGGGGATTCGATCTTTGGGCATAAACATGAGTTTTTAGTGTATTAGAGACCACTTCAACTTCATATCATTAGGGGCTCTAATCTTAGGAGATTCAAGCTCACTTCCATGTGATTCATCACTCTAATGAGCATTTCATGCTCTCTTTAAGGATAAGCTTGATCTCCACATTCCCTAGAGTTTAGAACTTGATCTTGATAATTAATTTTTATCTAAACACTCTAAGAGACCCATTTAGGTGATTTCACGACCTTTAACCAATGCCCATCCTTAAGTTGTAGAGAATTCACCACTCCCATCACATTGGTCATCTCAAGAAGATCATTCACAAGGCGATTGATCGTTGGAGCTAAAGCATTGGTAACAAGATTAAGGGAGCACAAGGGAAGCTGATTCAAGCACGAGAGAGCGAGAAGAAGCAACCCAAGAAGGCACTAAAAATGGGTTCAATCTGACAAGTAAGTTGTCATTTGCAAGAGTCTGGTACATGCTCTTTTCTTAAGTATGATTGAGTATAAGAGTTTGAATTGCCAAACTTGATAGGTTCGATTGTAGTACTTAGGCTCTTGTGAGAGGGATGAACTAAGTCTTCGTGTGGAGCCCCTGTTAGGAGTATATGTATGTTGTAAAGGTTAGGAGGAACTTTTTAAATTCCTTGGTTGGGTGGAACCATTAAACACCTTAATAAGTTGGGAGGAACCTTATCAAACTCTTTCGTTGAGTGGAACCATTAAACACCTCGGTAGGGTGGAACTGGCTTAAAACACCTAGGTTGAAATGAACCTGATTTAAATTCTCTTAGTGAAATTCGGTGTGCTCAAGGGATAAGTACGACAACTGAGAGTAGAGTAAGCACGTAGTCGAACCACTATACATGCTTGTATATATGATGTATTTGAGCACATTGTTATTTTATCATTGTATGTTAATTGTTTAATTATGAATGCTTGATAGGAATTTATGTTAGGCGCACTAAATAGGCACATTCACACACAATATGTATTATCACTAATTATGTAGACTTGGGCTTATATGGATGCATCTCTTGTAATCTACATTAGCTAGTTGTATAGATTAGGTGCTTAATTAGTTTAATCATTTGTTAATCTATGTATTTAAACTAGGTTGCTTAATTACTTAATCATTTGCTAGTTTATATGATTGGACCCACTAAGGCTTGTAAGCCGAAGTGTTCTTGCTTACTTAGCTTAAATTGTTAATTAATTTAAGTAGGTAAAAAGAATTTTAAAAAGGTCATAACACCCCCCCCCACACCCCCCCCCCCCCCCCCCCCCCCCCCCTTTCTAGGACTTAGCCATTTATTCTAGTAGCTCCGCCAAGCTTCTGCGTATAATGTACGGTGCCGTGTTAGACGATCCGACGCAATTTCAATAGGGGTCCTATTATAGTTGTCTCTCCATGAGAGCAACAATTGTGGCTCTGGGCACAACTCTTGAGAGGGCGGTTAATCTAATTACCACCCCCTCCTGCTTTTCCCTATACTTTGGCCAGATGGCTTATTTGGCTCGGAGAGTGGCTTTAAGGCTTAGGGTTAAGGTTATGGCTTGGGAATGGCTTGTGATTTGGCTAAGGCATGGAAATGGCTTATGGTTTGAGGGTTTAGGTGAAGCTAGGGCTAAGGTAATGGCTCTTAAGGACCCACCATGCTCCATTATGTTGTTTGCTTGAGTGGGGTTTCTACAGATGCCCCTCTTTAGCAAAGGTTGTGTCACGCCCTGAAATTCGAGACTCGAGTACAACAACCCAAAGCCCGAGTTCCAGGGTATGAATTGAAAATTCGAGCATAGATTCCTTGAGATTCCATCCCACACATTATATATCTAAAATAAATCCCCAAATATAAAATTTATTTTCCACTAATGTCTTATTACATTAAATTTTACAAAATAAAATAATCTAGCACGATTGAACGCTCGAAAAGGATGAGACCCCCTGAATACTCTCATTTGCCTATGTCTTGTTCTTCCTGAAAACCTGCAAGAACTGTGGTGATTTTGGTGAGCTAAAAGCCCAGTGAGGTCATTTCCATCACAGGTAATATTCCAGTTAATAAGAGATACGATGTGAATTATCAACGGATAGAATTGTATGAAATATACGAGAATGAGGTTAGGATTGATACACTTTATGATTTATTATAAAGGAAACATGATTACCATGATGTCATGTATGTCATGATACATGTGAGAGCAATAAACGTCTAGGAACTCACTGCCACTGAACATTAGGAACCTGTCGCAAATCAACCATGCTCACCTAACCGGTACAAGCGAGGCGGCAAATCAACCATGTACGCCAGTGGGCAAATCAACCATGCACCACTGATCCAACCGAGTAAATCAACCATGCTCAATAAATGAAATGACCAGAACTCGCTGCCACTGAACATTAGGAACCTGTCGCAAATCAACCATGCTCACCTAACCGGTACAAGCGAGGCGGCAAATCAACCATGCACGCCAGGAGTCAAATCAACCATGCTCCTGTTCTGTCGTAGTGTATAAATGTATTTATGTCATGAGTTATGGAAGCACTCTTCAAGCATACAATGCATACCCAAAATTCAAGCACAATCACACCAAGCATGTGTTTACTTTGTTAAAGTATTTCTTTCCCTAAGTTATTGTCAATAAGGAAGTGTGAGAAAGTCGTGATGTAAAGTTTCAGTGCTTTGATGAATGTCTAGGGTTGACTCAAGGACGGTGTCTTATCTATGATTTAAACTCAAGTTAGGTTCATCTAAAATTTTGGATGTATGTGACTAAAGAGAAAGAGAAACCAACTAAGAAGAATAACAGTTGAAAAATGAAATTTAAGAATAAAGACAAGAGATGAATCCCTTACCTAGAATTCATATTATGCGTAATAGCAAAATATAACCCTAAAACTCTAGTTAAGGAAGAGATTGAGTGGTAGACCTTTACCTGAGATACTTTACGTGAAACACTAAGAAACTGGAAAGTTGAATGCAAAGGAAAAGCAAACCTAGGAAAATGAAAATCAACTAGAAATTCTGAGATAAATCAGTCACACATATGACGACGTGGTTTCATGCTCTGAAAAATAGTCCTGGTTCAAGTCTGAGTTGACTCAACGGGCCGGATCGTCTCTCTCTCTCTCTCTCTCTCCTCCATCATCCTCTCTCTCTCCTCTCTCTCTCCCCTCCTTCCTTCTTCTTTTTTCTTTCTCCTTCTTTCTCTTTTTTTTTTCCTCTTTCTTCTTCTTCTTTCTTTCTTCTTTTTTCTTCTTCTTTCTTCTTCTTCTCTTTCTCCTTTTCTTCTCTTCTTTCTCTTTCTTCTTTTCTCTTCTTCTTCTTCTTTTCTTTTCTTTCTTCTTTCTTCTCTTCTTTTTCTTCTTCTTTCTTGTTTTCTCTTGGCCTGGGACACTGCCCCAGCATCAACAGTAGCACACACACACA